>CM054061.1:235771200-236371200 GCA_028641055.1 Alopecurus myosuroides
CAGATCTTTGTTTCACTTGTTTCTGCCATTTTGGCATTTTAGGTAATTAAATTGTGTGATTATATTTTTGTGTTTCCATATTGCTTTCTAGCATGTATAAGTTGTGTGAACTTGTTTTCTAAGATGTGCTTAGCTATTTTAGCATGTTATATTGTGTGGACTTGAGTTGAGAAGAAATAGGATTTATATCAATATCATATGTTCATCTCTAGTTTATTACTTGCATATAATTTTTGAATGATTAATTTGTGTGCAAGTGATTGAATTGTTGTGTTGAGATATTATATTCAGTACCATGTTGGTACTTATATTTTGTTAGTATCACCTCTGCTAGCTTGCATTTGAGTTGGTATAAAAGCATGAGTAGCTTAATCATTACTATGAGAATGTTATGGAAAAATTCCCTCATGTGTGGAATTTTTGACATAAGAATTTGTGGTTGTAAAACCACATATTTTTGGTGTTGTATTCATAGGACCAGTAGCATTTTGATAAGGTTGTTATGAGTACTTGACCCCTAAAGTTTTCACATGTGTGAAAACAATAGCATGGGTATCATTACCTTGCTTATTTAAGCACCCTATTATTTTCTGCTAGTATTGTTAATGCACTAGATGCTAGTTTAGTCTTTTGTTAAATTTTAGCAAATGGACCAGAGGCATTGTGACCTCTTAATGCTTTGTTATGCTAGTGGAGCACTCACTGGTTTCATTGCATTTTTGGTGGAAACATTATTTCCCCCACACTAGATGCATTTCTTTTATATAGTTCTATAACTAATGAGTGCCTAGTGTTTTTGCTTTGGGAATTTTTGTGCTAAACAAAAATGTGTATGCTTCTGTTTGTAAGTGGTTATAATCATGTGTGGCTTGCTAGGAAAAATACATTCTTGGAGTGTTGTTTGATTCCTCTAGTAATGCCCCTTTTTATTACTACTAGTATGTAGGAGTTGCCCTGCAAATTGATGCATTGTTTTATCAAATGGGATATTTTTGTTATAGCAAGTATAGATGTTTTTCACTCCTGTTTTTATGACATGGACCCTCTGGTTTTATTTCAATTACTTGATTGAAATACATTCATTGATTCTTCATGTGTGAGTAGTACTAGTTTCCTTAGCAGTTTTTGTATTGAATTATTTTTCTGCCAACTTGTGTTTGGTAGATATTTGTGTATCCTTGCATGAGGACATGTTTTCATTCCCATTATGATAACATGGTTCCTTGTTTGCATTTTATTACTTTACTTATTATGCATGCTTGCATAGCAAACTTTTAGTAGAAACATGTCTATAGGATTCCTCCTTTTTAGCCATTGTTTCTATTGTTCTCACTATGAGAAATTGTGTGTTTTGTGATGAGTCTATTACCTTGTTACACTTGTGTAGGCTCACTGATTTGTAAAAGTAACTTTTGCAAATCATGTGTCTTATTTATTCTTGATGTGAATTTAGACTTAGTAAGATAGCTACCTTTTTCTTTTTGTTGTTTGGTTGATAGACCCATTGCCATGATTAATGTGGTGCATGTTTTATATACTTTTAGTAGTCTCACCCTTGTGAAACTAGGTATATTTTGGGTTTATTAATATCTTGGTATGAGAGTGGCACACCCACTGAATCCATGATATTAAGGTTGTGAGATATGTCCCTCCAACCTTAAGTTGTCTTATTAAATGGCATTTCTGCCAAGTAGGATTGTTGGATTGTTTGCCTCAATTAATAATTGTGTGATTAGTTATTATTAGTTTCCTTGATGTATGTATTGTTACATATGGTTGCTTGCCTTGATTGTTTCTGAATGTGTGTCCTTTATTCTTTTTACGACGTTAGAAAACGAAGAGGAAGGAAGTGTCGGGAAGCTGTGGTTCAAGTTCCAGTCACTCCAAAAATAGGGACACAAGGAGATACCAGGCAAGCCATCCTGATGCTTGCTGATACAATACTTATCATTATCTATCATGCATGTTTTACCTCTGAAGTTTTACCAAAACTTGATTATCAAAAACTATTTTTGATGTGGAAATTACTACTATACTATATATAGGTTACTATCATGCCAGTAGTCAAACTTGGTAATACCAAGCCCATAAGCCACCATATGGTATTTATTACCATCAAATATACTAGTCCCTAAGTGGACACCCTAAAATTGTGATTCTACAAAACAAAGGCTTTACGGAAAAACCCGGAGAAAAGGCGGATCCTTGTTCTCCGGAGGAATGTGGAAGTGGTCATTTTTGAGAAAGTGGTGTTTTCAAAAATGACACATAACCTAGTCTTCGCCGGACAACCTTTACCGTACTGCCACCCTACCCCAACATGGGCAAGGGGCTTAACTTGAAGTTTGTTCTTATTAGTGTGTGCTATCTCAATGTGCTATAGGGGATGCGATCCTCTGAACCGAATGTCGTGGAGACATATAAAGTGTGGGATTAATTTTCCCTCCGGATGCATCAGTTGAGGCATCCTGGCTTGGCGGGGACTAGCTCGGTGCCGGGGATGTGGTAAAACTCAACTGAGAGATAGGCATATTCTAGCTTGAACATAGTGGATGGTTATGATCAGATACCTGATGTTTACATACTGTTGTTACAGTCCGTGATTGTTCACGGGAGGTGTACTGGATCTGGTGGATGTGTACACCTCTGCAGAGTACAACTTTTTCGAAGAAGCCGCGTCCTCGGATATGGACAGTTGAATGGCCATGTAGCTAGCATTGTGTCAATGTTTTCAAAAAGGAAGTTTTGAAAGGGAAATTTTGGAAAGGAAGTGTTGAACTTGTGAAGTTCGGAAAGGAAGGAAAACGTATACCGTGGAGGTATCGTCGATGATGAAAAGCCAGATGATGTGATACAAAACAAAATGTTTTGCAAAGAAAACCTTTTCTACTCTAAGCAAGAATTCTGGAAAACTGATTCCAAGAAGTTTTGCAAAGAGAAAATATTCTTTAACAAAGTTTTACAAAACCTCTTGTACATGTGATATCTACAAGAGAAATAAAACTATATTATTTTCTTCTGAAGTATCTTCTTCAACGAAGATATAGATTAACCTGACTGCAACTGTGGTGTCATCATATATGAACACCATTGGTAGTGAACCCTATTTATAGCCTACCTATTCCACCATATAAGCATACTTGCATGTTGGTAAGTGATATGATGGATGTCTTGCTGAGTACATTCAAATGTACTCATTATGGTTTCGCCCCTGGTATCTACTTACCAGATTTGGAGAAGGAGCCTCCGAAGGAGTTCTATGAAGAGAAGTACGGAGTTGACGGCTTTGCGAACTAGGATCGTCTCCGGGTCAGCAGCCTGTAGGTTAAGGCGTGACTTGGGCTCAGCTACGTTGTATTTTTATT
Organism: Alopecurus myosuroides; assembly: GCA_028641055.1. Taxonomy (NCBI): domain Eukaryota; kingdom Viridiplantae; phylum Streptophyta; class Magnoliopsida; order Poales; family Poaceae; genus Alopecurus; species Alopecurus myosuroides. The sequence goes on from CM054061.1 coordinate 235,774,566, forward strand.
GCCTTCCGCTGTGTTTGTTAAGTTGCCTGCCCTTTTGGCAGTTGCTTTAAACTTGATCATGTGATCATTTTTGTAATACCTTTTTGTATTCGTGTAATGGATGATGTATTTCTGTGTGCCAACTTTGTATGTTGTTCACGACTGATCTTTCTGGGATCGTGAATGTACGCATACGTAGGGTTTCAGACTGCCGGTCTGGGGTCCTTACACTCACAACGGAGGTCCCAAAGTACGACGGCTCGCAAGAGCCCAAGTCGTGGCTTTCAAACTATCTGACCGCGGTAAAATACCAACGCGGAAAGAAGATAACAGCCATGCAGTACCTAAACCTACACCTCGTAGGCGCTGCCCGAAGCTGGCTTGAAGGAAGACCGCGTGCGTACTACAGATCCTAGAACGATCTCACCCACGACTTCGAGAAGAACTTCCAAGCAACATACAAGCGGCCAGCATCTATCGAGGAATTGCAAGCAGAAAGGCGGCGAGTCTACCCGCGAGTACATCCAGAGATGCACCACACTCAAGAACACGACGGGGAACATATGAGAGGAAGTCGCGGTCAAAGCTTTCACTAAGGATACTCGGTGTGCCGCCTTCCGAGAAGAACTGGGGCAATCCGCACCCAAATCAATCAGAGAATTAATGGTGATAGCGGACAGATGGGCGAATGGCGAAGAATCCCTGCGCAACGAGAAAGCTTCCTCACCCGCGCACGACGAGGACCGCAACGGCGACCGCCGGAAGAGGAAGAGAAAACAATACGACCAGAATGATCAATCGGAACTGGTAGCGTCCGAGTTCACAAGAAACCGCGACAGTGGATTCCGCGGAAATCGCGAGTGGAAATGAAAACCAGACGATAAAAGTCCTGAGGAAGACCTTGATGGATACTGCTCTCTGCATCCGTTTATAGATAAGCGCACGGGCAAAACCAAGGCCACTCACCTCCTCAAGGACTGTCAAAAGTTCCAAGACATCCACGAGGCGTACACGAAGAAGAATAGGGCAGCTGTCAGCCAGGGATACCCGCAACTGCCAGGAGGATACCAACCACCACCCCTGCCTCCGCCTACAGGTCAACACAACATGGCTCTAGCCGCCCTTCCTGCACCAGCTAATCCAGCCGCAGCAAACCAAGGAGGAAACGACTACCCAAACCCCCACGGGCTCCTAGGCATGATACAGAAGGTCTGCCCATCCCGACGAGTTCTAAAGACCAACACTCGCCACGTTAACATGGCACTGCAAGCACCACCGTCCAAGCCCGAATACCTGAAGATGTCCGAGCACCCGATAACATTCTCACGAGAGGACCACCCTCCACGGGTGCATCGACCGGGGCATTCGGCGCTCGTCATCCAGGCGCAAATAGGCAACTACGACCTAGGACGGGTGTTCATGGACGACATCAGCGGAATCAACATCATATATGAGGATACACTCCGTAAAATGAACAAGAACTTGGAGGGACTCGCAGAATCAGAAACATCCTTCCACGGGATAGTACCGGGCAAAGCGGCCCGACCACTCAGAACAATTAACTTGGAAGTGATCCTCGGATACCCGCGCAATTACAGGAGAGAATTCCTCGACTTCGAGGTAGTCGATTGGCCATCTCAGTACCACGCCATTCTCGGCCGAATAGTGTTCACGAGATTCATGGCAGTACCCCATTATGCCTACTTCAAGCTGAAACTCCGAGGAGAATACGGTACAATCACCGTAAACGGTGACTTCCAAAAATCAGACAAGTGCGACAACGAATTCCATCTGATCGCGAAATCTTTCGTGATGCAAGAGGAGCTAGAGGAATTGGAAAAACCACGGATAACTCCATGATGCCACTAACCAAGAAGAATGCTCCAGATCTCGAGTTCAGCCCGAGTAGCGAAACTCGAAAGCATCAAGTACACCCGACAGAATCCGCGAAGACGGCGATCGTGTCCACCACCCTATCACCCGCATAGGAAAGCACGCTCATCGAACTCTTCCGTTAGTACTGGGAGATTTTCCCCTAGCAGCCTTCAGATATGACAGGAATACCCAGGGAGTTCGCCAAGCACTCATTAGAAGTGTATAAAGATGCAAAACCGGTCAAATAGACCACTCGATGCTTCTCTGAGCCAAAACAGAGAGCACTCGCAGAAGAGGTGAACAGACTCCTAGCCGCCAAGTTCATCAGGGAGATTAAGATTTCCACCTGGTTAGCAAACCCGGTGTTGGCCCCGAAGAAAAACACAGACATCCTTCGTGTGTGCATCGACTACATGTCGCTGAACAAGCACTGCCCCAAGGATAATTTCCCGCTCCCGCGGATCGACCAGATTAACGACTCCACAGCAGGCTGTCAGCGCCTCTCCTTCTTGGACGCCTACTGGATGCCTACTCGGGATACAACCAGATCAGGATGAAGTAGGAGGACGAGGAAAAGACAACATTCATCACACCACGTGGTGTATACTGCTACACGACAATTCCCTTCGGGCTTAAAAACGTAGGCGCAACATATCAGCGCTGCATGCAAAAATGCCTCGCCAAGCTCATTGGCAAGAACGTACAAGTGTACGTTGACGATATTGTCATCAAGACTCGAGTGGAGAACTCGCTCCTCGAGGACATAAGCGAGACATTCTATGCCCTCAACGCATACAGAATCATGCTCAACCCGACAAAATGCGTCTTCGGGGTCCCCGCTGGCCATCTCATCGGCTATCTGGTCTCCACCTGAGGAATTAAGGCCAACCCGGAGAAAATTCAAGCAATCTTGACAATGAAAGAACCAAAAAAATATTCGTGGCGTCAAACAGCTGGCAGGTCGACTGGCAGTCCTCAGCAGGTTTATCGCAAGATTGGGCGAGCAGGCGCTCCCCTTCTACAAACTCCTAAAGAAAACGGATAACTTCGAGTGGACGCCAGAAGCAAAAAAGGCGTTCATTCACTTGAAAAGAGTGTTGCAGAGCAGGCGCATACTGGCACCACCCCAGGAAAGGGAACCTCTCTACCTTTACCTAGCCGCATCAAATCAAGTGGTCAGCACGGTAATAGTCGTCGAGCGGCCAGAGGATGGAAAAGCATACGACGCTCAGAGACCAGTGTACTACATCAGCGAGGTCCTTTCTTCGTGCAAACAGCGATACCCCCACTACCAGAAACTCGCGTATGGAGTGGTCCTTACATCCCGCAAGCTCAAACACTACTTCCAGGGACATACCGTCACGGTGCTAAACAACGCATCACTCGATACCATCATGAACAATCCCATGGCATCCGGAAGAATTGCAAAGTGGAGCATCGAGCTAGGCGCCTGAGATATAATATACACAGGACGCAACGCCCTCAAATCTCAGGTGGTCATAGAGGTCCTTTGCGAATGGACAGAGCTGCAAACTCCAGGACCCCCAGAATACACGAGTAACTAGATTATGTACTTCGACGGGTCGAAAAGAAACGAAGGGGCGGGAGAAGGTGTAATACTCATATCGCCAAGAGGCGACAAACTGCAGTACGTCCTACGCCTTGACTTCCCCCTGGACGATCCAGCCTCCAACAATGACGACGAGTATGAAGCACTCCTACACGACATGAAAATGGCGATCGCCTGCGACGCCACTCAACTGATGATATACGGACACTCCAACCTTATCATGCAGCAAACGATGAAGGAATGTGACGCCGTCGCTGACAACATGATCGCTTATCGTGACATGTCAACCTACTCGAAGGAAGCTTTAAAGGATGCAAACTGAAGCACATTGCTCGATCAAGCAACGAATAATCTAACAAGTTGGCGAACACTGGGTCAACCAACGCCCCTGTTCCGCTAGGAATTTACTTCGAGCGGCTTATCAAGAGGTCGGTCAAACTGAAGAAGCACACTGAGGTACCAGCAGCAACAGAAACATAAGCCAGTCGACAATGTGCCATCATCAAACTCGCTCATAACATCTCGAGGCAAATCTTCCTAGTCGAGCCAATCTAGACGACCGAGTACCTCGACTACTTGATCTGAAAGCAGCTCCCAGAGGATATCCCCGAGGCAAGGCAGATCGTTCGGCGCAGCAAATCGTTCCGGGGGATAAAAGGAAAACTCGACAAACAAAGCATATCAGGGATCCTCCAACGGTGCATCGCACCCGAGGATGGAAAAGAACTATTGCGAGATATACACCAAGGCGACTGCGAACATCACACAAGTTGGAGAGCCATACGGGGCAAGAATTTTCAAGCGTGATTTTACTGGCTAACAGCAGCCGCAAACGCCAAGGAACTGGTCGACAGGTGCGTTGCGTGTCAACGCTTCTTGCCCAAGCCACACGCACCAGCCACGGAGCTCCACATGATCCCCTTGTCCTGGCCATTCGCTTAGTCGGGGCTCGACATGGTGGGACCAGTGAGGAAGGCAACACCCGGAGGATACACTCATCTGCTATTCGCAGTCGAAAAAATCACCAAGTGGATCGAGGCGGTCCCAGTAACGTCACATCACGCGAAGTGCGTAGTCCAATTCCTCGAAACAATCGTGTACCGATTCAGCGTCCCTCACAATCACAAATAATGGGACCAACTTCACAGCCAAAGAGACGAAGGTCTTCTGTGCAGAGAAGGGGATAACTCTAAGCTTTCGCTTGGTCGCACACCCTCAAACAAACGGGCAAGTCGAAAGATCTAACGAATTAGTTTCGGCCGGCCTCAAGAAGCGACTACTCGACAGATTGCATCATGCAGCAAGGCATCCGGCCGAAGAGTTACCGTTTGTCTTATGGAGCATGAGAACAACTCCAAACAGATCAACAAACTACACGCCATTCTTCATGGTTTACGGCGCCGAAGCAGCCCTGCCAGAGGATGTTCGATTCAGCACTCCACGAGTCGTTGCATACAGCAAGGAAGCCTCCAACAAAGCACTCGCAGAAGACATGGACGCACTGGACGAACACAGAGATGTCGCACTCACAAGATCTGACGTCTACCAGCAAGCACTGCACAACAACCATAGTCGCCGCATCCGTAGCAGATCCTTCATAGTAGGCAACCTGGTGCTGCGACTCAAGCAAGAAAGAGGACACAAGCTCGAGTCACCATGGGAAGGGTATTTCATCATACACGAGGTCATCCCCCGAGGCGCTTATCGCTTGAAAACCCCAAAACAGGCGGCGTCTACTCCAACCCATGGATTGTGGCGCACCTGAGGAAATTATATCCCTAGGAGAGTACCTTACTTGCCAAATAAGGCTGTCCCAGCCACATTGTAGCCCGAGCAAATACATGGCTTCTCAGCCATCGCAATAAAAACATGGTTTCTCAACCATAGCTATACAGACTATCCAGTCACAATTTTTATGTTTTCTTTTTCCTTTTTTCCTTTTACATGCTAAACAAACGTTCACACCCCAACACACGGGGGCTACGCCAAACTAGCATCAACAAATCATCGAGTGCATACGCACGAAAGATATATTACAAGGTCACAAGGTACACACCTTATAAACACCTTAACTGACTAAATTAACATACAAGGTTACAACGTACACACCTTAACACACGTTAAACTGACTCGCATAAAGATACAAGGTATATACACCTTATCAATTACAGCTATTGCCGAGCAGCAGCCTCTTGAAGCAGTCGCTCGGTCTCCGCAGCGGTCAGCCGAATGATCCGCTCCGCCGCAGGTCGCACAACATCATAATGGGGGACAAAATCTACACGTGGTCCTTGGGTATCAGGGAGTCCGCCTCAGAGTTGAAGTTGACTTCAGGGTACCATAGATGCACAAAGGCAAGCGCCACTTGAGCACCACAAATGAGCTGCTGACGCACGCACTCTCGAACATCCCCCGCCCGACGAAACAACCTTAGCAAGCCACTCAAGCTATCGGGAGGAACGTCGAAGGGGTAAAATGCTTGATGGACCGAAGAAAGGGCCTCCCGACAAGACTCAACAAAAAGTTGCGCCTGACTCACCCGATACTGCAGGGTAGCCAAGACAAAACCTCTGTTGTGGTCAGACCAGAAGTTGCTCGCGTGAGGTTTGGAGCTGTTCGATTCACGAACAATGTGATTATCTACCCAGTGACCCTCACACGCTCCATCAGGCTCAACAACTGCATGAACAGAAAACATTGATGATGTTGGTTGATCACTTCTATTGGCCATGAATGAGAAGAGATGTGGAGAGGTTTGTGAGACGTTGCATCACTTGCAACAAGGCTAAGTCTAAACTAAAACCTCATGGTTTATATACTCCTCTACCTTCACCTAATACACCTTGGGAAGACATTAGTATGGATTTTGTGTTAGGTTTGCCTAGAACTAAAAGAGGACATGATTCTATATTTGTGGTAGTGGATAGATTCTCGAAAATGTCACATTCTATTGCATGCCACAAGAGCGACGATGCGTCGCATGTTGCTAATCTGTTTTTCAGGGACATGGTGAGATTGCATGGAGTACCCAAGACTATCGTTTCTGGTCGTGATGTGAAATTTATGAGCTACTTTTGGAAGACACTATGGGGGAATCTTGGAACGAAGCTGCTGTTTTCTACTTCTTGTCACCCCAAACTGATGGACAAACGGAGGTGGTGAATCGCACATTGTCTACATTGTTGCGAGCCATGATCAAAAATAACCCGCGAGAGGGAGAGGAGTGTTTGCCACATGTTGAGTTTGCCTACAACAGGTTTGTACATTCTACTACTCAGTTATGCCCGTTTGAGGTGGTGTATGGTTTTAAACCCACAATGCCACTTGATTTGCTGCCACTTCCTATACAAGAGAGAGTCAATATGGAGGCTTCAAAATGTGCTGATTTTGTGAAAAAAGATCCATGAGAAGACTAAGAAAGAAATTGAGAAATCAGGAAGACATGTAGCTGAGAGAGTTAACAAGAAGAGGAAGGAGGTACTATTTCGGCCAGGAGATTTAGTGTGGGTGCATTTTCGAAAGGATAGATTTCCCACATTGCGCAAGTCCAAGTTAATTCCAAGAGGTGCTAGTCCATATAAAGTGCTTCAGAAGATTAATGATAATGCCTACATAATTGATCTTCCTAGTGATGAGTTTGGTGTGAGTAATTCTTCCAATGTGGCTAATCTATCACCATACCATGGAGAGGACCTTGATGCGTCGAGGTCGACGCCTTTTCAAGGGGGGGGGGAGGATGATGAGGACATCCCTACTGCTTCTACACTTTCTCCCATTGAAGATGTTGCTATCAAAGAGAAACATGATGAAGTGAGAATTGGACCAATGACAAGATCAAGAACTAAGTTATTACAACAGCAGGTGAATTCTCTCTTATTAGAATATGATGTTTGTTTTCATGAGAACTTTATACTACGTAAATCCATGCACTTATGTATACTCAGGTTTTTTGATAACACAAGCATGGATGGAGGTGAACTTCAAGAGGAGCTGGAAAACAAGATCACTATGGTGAAAACAAACATGGAAGATGGTGAAAACAATTATACAAGTGTGGAAAACAATTGCTAGTTTGTTATTCCACACTCATAGATAGTGAAAACAAGAGGAGGGCACCCACAATGGATATCAATGCGCCATAGAGAGTTCTAGTAGTAATAGATATGGTTTGTATACCATTATGGCCGCACTCCCTAAGGTTTGGGTCGGTTTTTATCAATGTGGTTCGAGTCCAAGTCCAAACAGAGTCCAAAGTGGTTTCTATTCGGGTTAGAGCTGGTTACTTGCGTAAGACCCCTTGTGGCCACACCATACCCACTCATATAAACCCCTTGGTGTGAATTAGATAGGTTAGACTACGATAAAAAATAAACCCTAGACTTCTAGATTGTATTGCTCCAAGCATTCATCTTGAATCATATTACTTTTGCAAATCCGAGTGTATTCTGCTGTTCCATTGGGAATAAGGAGAAATAGGATCACTTGTAGTCGGTGGCTACTTGTGCAAGAGTGTGGAGTCTCGAATATTCGAAGGGGTTGAGTGATGTTGCAATTGGTAACAGGGTTTATCCAAAGGAGAGATCGAGGTATCACATTGCTTATTATCAAGTCCACTGAGAAGATTGGGCATCCCCTTATCATCTTGGTATCAGATTACTGGGTTTACTCGGTGAGTTGTATCTATCCCTTTAGATTTGAGTGTTTTTCATACCTATACAGAAAAAGCCACAAAAACATTAGTTTAGATCTTTGCCATAGCTTTAGATAATCCCTAGTTTTGAATTTCTAGTTGTTCTTTTGTGTTCCTTTTATTATTTTTGAGTCATTAGGTTTCGGTTAGGGTTAGGATTCTTAGTTGTTTTTCAATTCCGAGTTGAGTCCATATACAAAAATCCCAAAAAAAGTTAGCTACCCGAGAGCTTTAGTGGTTCCAATCCGAGTGGTACTCAAGTTTCTACCGCGACACGCAATCCTTGTTTTCTCTGCCGTGGATTGCCCTATTTTCCCTCGGGTTCAAGTGATCCTATGACTACTCGGAATCGAGTCCCTACCGCAGCACAAAAAATTCAGCAACACGCTGCCGCCGCTGCCGTGAGCTCTTCTAAATCGAGTCGGTTTCGCTCAGCCGCGGTCCCCTTTTGCGCTATATTCGATGCCGCCGCTGCCGCGCGTATTTCCGCTCTGCCGCACGCACGCGCTCGACCACAGACAGGCTCTGCCTTTTAGCGTGCACCTCAGCCGCTGCCGTACGCCAGGATTTCGGTGGGTTTTGCTGCAGCGCAGCCTGCCGCGCGTCCAAAACGCTCAGTTTCGCTGCCCCCGGCAGAAAAACGGTGTGTTCTCTGCCGTGGGTTCCTACTAGATTGGGTATTTTTGCTTTTATTTTTTGTTTCCAATTTCTTTAGGTTTTCTTTTCCTATCATTGTGAACCATAGACACAGCCATTCTACAACAATCAAATAGGTACCTTGCCCACACGACTAGCTATTTTATTTGCTCATTACATGCCGCTCATTATTATCTCTTTGTGTCACATTGATCATAGTGTTCATTTGCTCCTTTAGTTGTTTTCGGCCAGTAAAAAAGTATAAAAAAAAAGAGAAAAACAGAAAATAGAAAAAGAGAAAACAGAATTGAGAAAAAGCAAAAAGAGGCCATTGAGACATATTGTTATACATATTATTTGGAGTTGTTTTCATTGCTACCATTGAGACTACACTTTGAGCAATCTTGTGCCTGTTTATCATTGAGCTTGCCTAGTGTCTTTCTAGTGCATTGCAAAACTTCCATACACATATTTGCATTGCCCCATTTGTCTCTAATTTGGTGTGTGTTTCCTAGGTGCTATTTTTATATCATTCACAAACAGCAACAGGACTTGTTAATTGGTGATTGTTAGGTATCCATACCAAGCCCCACCATATAACATGTTTTACCTTTGTGAGAGCTATAACCCCTGGGTATTCTATTCTTCACACCAAGTCACATTAGTTGCTATTACTTGTGGTAAGATTTTCTTTCCACTTTGGAACAGTAAGGATCACCTCTTTTGCTGGCTTTGAGTGAGTTGGGAGACAGCACCACAACCCATAGCAATTTGTTTATTTCACTAACCTATTAATCATGGCTTGTCCTAGTGATGTTTCTGCGCAGGCTAAGAGAGAAAATGGTGATGAGGCTGTGAAGTGGACAGATTTGGAGGAGATGCAAGAAAAATTGAACACAACTATTGCTACAAAAAATTCAGAAATCAATTCTCTCCTTGACAAGCATGGAGTGGATATGGATACTCATGTTCAGAATTTGGGATTGCAAATTGATACTGTTGCTGAAACAGCTGCTGCCACACAAGAGCCAGTTACAACCATGCAAGCAACTCTCACAGATTTGACTACACAAATTGCTACTTTGACAAATTTGGTTACTCAAAGGCTCCCTGTCCAGGAGGATAATGGTAGTGCTTTTGGTGATGCTAATGATGAGGGCAATTTTATTCCTCAAGGCCGAGGAGGAGGGAGAGGCAATCCAGGTGGTCGTGGCTTTGTGGCCAGGAGAGATCAAGCGCATGATCAAATTCCAAACCGAGAGGATGATGGGCTTGGCAAACCAAAATTCATGTTGCCATCATTCAATTTTGATACTGATGATGTAGAAGAATATCTCATGTGGGAGCTGAAAATTGAAAAGTTGTGGAGGATGCATGAGTATACCGAGGAGAGGAAAATTAAACTTGCTTCTTCAGGTTTTGACGTCTATGCTTTGCTATGGTGGGATAATATTACAAGAACAAGAGCAAGAGATAGAGAACCTGAAATTGTCACATGGAGGGAGATGAATCAAGTTTTGAGAGATAGATTTGTCCCCAAAAATTATTTGAGATCATTATATGACAAGCTACAACACTTGAGACAAGGGTCAAATTATGTGGATGCTTATTTTAGGGAGATGGAGCTGATCATGCAAAGAGCTAGAGTGAGAGAAGATCTAGAACATACTATGCAAAGATGTCTTTCAGGCTTGCAATTTAAAATCAAGAGCATTGTTAGGCATGTGCAATATAATGATATGAATGAGCTATTACGTCAAACAAGGGAGGCAGAAAAGCAATTGGCCGAGGAGGCTCTTATGGCTCCAAGGAGGAAATTTACTCCTAGATCATCTTTTTCTTCACCACCATCACAACCAGCTCCTGGCCGTGGGGTTTCTTCCACCAAACCCGAGAGTTCCACCTCTAATTATAAGAAGCCAGTACAACCAGCAACAAGTGCAATTGGTTCCACAACATCTACAGCTAGAAATAGGGACATGAGCTGCCATACATGTGGAGGAAAATGCCACTTCAAGAGAGATTCCCCCAATAAGAAAGTCATGCTTCTTAATGCTGATAATGAGTATGAGACAGGTGATAATGCTGATCCTAATGAGGAGGATGATGATGGTCCGATTGATGCATATCCTTCTAGCTATCCTACTTTTGTTGGCACACAGAAAACATTGAGTGTTCTCCCTAGTCCAGAAAGTCAGAGATGCAATTTATTCCAAACAAGAGCAATTATAGGCCCTCAATTGGCTTGCAAAGTGATTATTGATGGAGGTAGTTGCAGAAATTTAGCAAGCAAAGAGTTGTGTGCAAAGCTGAAATTGAGATATATTCCACATCCTCATCCTTATCATACTAGTAAGCGTGCACGTGCAACACACGTACATCATATTCTGTAATATAGACATTCACAATGACTCTTATTTCTCCTTTTTAGTGAGTTTATTTTGTACCAAACCATTTAAATGTCTCGTGGCCAACGATATGAGTGCACGATCTACACACGTGTTACATAAAATCGGATAAATGTGTTATTTAGAGCTTCATTGTATGGAAATTTATGCAAGTATGCAACACAGCGATAATCTTCATCTTTGTACACTGGTTACAAGCTCTGATGGGAAAAGAAACCCACGCACATGTCCGATTAAAAAAAAAGTGGATAGCAGCATACTCACTCTCCAGTCTCCACTCTCACTCGGCGCTCCGGTCAACCCGTCTCTACCTCCACCCCCTAGTGCGCCCCTCGCATCTCTCCCCGTCGTTCCCCATTAGAGTGGTCGCCAGCTCCCTCTCCCCATCTTGTCAAGCCGCCTCTCTGATTTGTCCCCGCCGCCGAGGCGAGGCTCGCACGTCCTTACTCTTCCTCGCCCATCTCGTCGAATCGGGTCGCTGAAGGGCCCGAGGATGCGCTCGAGCTCGGCATGCTGGCGGGCGACCCAGCGGTAGGGGCCATCGGAGGCGTACACGGAGGCGCAGGAACGGCACGCCCCTGCTCTTCCCCGCTCCTTCTTCGAAGCATGTCGCCGAAGTGCCCGGGCAGGGATCGAGCTCGGCATGCTCACGGGTGACACGGCGGTAGGCGGCGTCGGAGGCGTACACGGAGAGGTGGGACTCGTATGCAGCAGATCGGCGGCCGTGTCCGTCGCTGGTCGGAGGGCTCAAGCTCGGCATGCTCGCAGGAGACTCATCGGTAGGTGGCGTCCGATGCATACGTTTAGGCGCGAGAGTTTGCAACAGATCGGTAGCTGCTGCGGTCGCTGGTCGGAGGGCTCTACATCGCTGGTACAAAAGGTAATTTTATATTTTGGCCTCCTTTGTTAACTTATGTGAGTTCTCCCGTCAGCTGATCTGTATACCGGACTATGCATGTATAGCTACGATTGACCCTCACTTGGTTATTTTCAGCTCTACTCCCTCCGTTCCATATTACATGACTTTGGAATGGATGTATCTCGCACTAAAATATGTCTAGATACATACAATTCAAAGTCATCTAATATGGAACGGAGGGAGTAGCTTGCTGGAACAAGGAGGCAGTACGTTCAACTTTTGCAAAGCAGACCATGTCATGTGAAATCTACCCTGCAAATTCATGACCCTCTTTTGTTTTGGAAGGTTCCATCAGCTTCTGCTTCAATTTCCTTGCCTCCATTAACGGTTAATTTCTATTTGGCTGATAAAAGAGAAGGGCTTTGCTCCCGAATCTTTTCATGGTAAAAAAATTTGCATTTTTTGTGGTCAATTGGATCATATGTGTACTGTTCTTAGTTAATCCATTTATGTACAGATATTAATCTCTAATAGAGATGCGCACAAGAGTTGTACCAGCGTAACTAGTAAAAGGTTCTGTTTTCCCACTTGATCTATCATGTCGAGGTAAATGTAAAGTAGAGAGTATTTATGAAAAAAACATAGCAACTGCTCTATAGTAATCAATGGATCATCTACTATTATGTGGTATGTAACTCTATGTTTCATTAGCAGGGGTTGGTGGACACCTTTGCTCGTAACAACATGGGTTGCATCCGCTAAATATTTCCTACGCCACATCAGTGAATGAGTATACATTGAACAATTGGGTACATAATCAGTGATACAGGTACAAGCCTCTATCATCTTATGTTTCACACGTGGTAGAATTTGGCATCCACCCTGTTGCTCTCCTTGCTATTTTCATGCAGTGTTGTATGTCCGTTTCACATATCTGTCAGTAGTAAATACATAATCAAAACCAATTTAATATTGAAAGATCATGGAAAATTATCGAAGATAGTTTATCTGTTATATAACAAAACAAATTCAGACAGACAGAGCAAATGGGGGAGTAGAATATGCCTAACCAATTTAAATCTAACATATGTTTGACAACAAACACTAAAGGAGCCTAGTTATATACTTTGGTTTCAGAAAAGTTAACAATTGGAAAGTAAATCTATAGCCATTAAAAACATTTTCAAATACATTCGGGTCTGAATAAGAAAGCAAAAAGGCACATGGCAAAAAAATTGAGGAATCCCATGCTTTATTATTACAGAGTGGGGAAATTATAGGTACAGACCTGACAAACAGAAAAATACAGCAGCATTTATATGCGTCATCAACAACAGTCATGTTTCATGCTTATAAGTTGGGTCTGATCAAAATCTGCAAATGAAGAATATAAAATATATGAGATAATAATATGAGAACATATTATAGGTTTGATTAATACTAACATGAATTCCAGAATAAGTGTTTACCAGGGTTGGTCATTACATTTTGGAAGCTTGTAAGCAAATTTCTTCCATAATAATTAGAAATCTGAGAACCTTCCATAATTGACTGAACCAAATAGGTACCATTATCTCTAGAAATGTCCATAGGAGACAAAAACAACAGGTTACTTGTTTTTTGATGAGAAACATCCGTAGGAGACCGAACTAATTGGTTACCGTCTTTATGAGAAACAACCATAGGAGACTCAAATATTTGGTTGTTGGCTTTTTGAGAAACATCCATAGGAGACTCAAATATTTGGTTGCTGGCTTTTTGAGAAACAACCACAGCAGACTGAAATAATTGGCTACTTCCATTTTGTGGGACATCTACAGGAGAATTCTCTGGTTGGATACTGACATTTCTGATTTGAGGTGTGCGATCGGGAGCTAGAACAACAACTAAATTAGATTCAATAGCAGATGATGCCATAATAGCCTTTTTTCTATGATAGTTGTCACGTCTTTTGTCGAGACATCATAGTAGATATCATAGACGGGGTGCCATGAGACTACCGATAGAGACGCGGGGGGACGTGACTGTACGATGTTCGAGGACACGAGGTTTTTACCCAGGTTCGGTACGACGCGGTAACGCGGCGTTTCTACTCCTGCAATCTCACTATTCAGGACTAAGCCTGGGAATACAGAGTACAAAGTGAGGTTCTATTAGCTGCTCGTCAAGGATCAACCTCTCGGCGAGTTAGCCTTTAGCTTCTTCTCTATCTATCTTATCTCCCGTCCGGCTTTATATAATAGTCGGATTAGGGCATACAGAGATGGAAACCTAGAAGACTACGATAACTATTGACTTGGAAAGTAAGGAATCCGCCTTCTACTCCAAGCTAGATCACGTGGGCCGTGATCCGGGTTCATCTAGAATCCGGCTTCTGCGCGTCGGCTTACTGGGCCGCCCAATGGACCATAGCCCATTACATTTAGGCCACCCTGGTAATCCGGCACTTTAGACCACCATCTGATATACCCCTAGTTGGTATATATCCGACAGTAGCCCCCAAGAAGAGTTAAGACTCCGATTTGCCGTCTTTCGTCAAGTGTTGCATTCTTTCCGAGAAATATAGGCTCTCTGTCTTGATTCTTCTTTCTATTAGAACAATGTTATAACGCAAAACTCAGATTTCGGAAAATCCGGCTTTTCTTCCACGAATCTTCGCGGAGAAGGAACTTACTACGTCAGCGCTTTAATCTTGCTGACGTCAGGGACGTTTGGGTGTCGAGCGGGAAACCCTGAAACGTATCTTTGACAGATTCTCGCGGGAAACGAGGATATAGCAATAATCACCCGTCGCTTCATTTCCCGGAATTTCCGGCGAGTGACACGCGTTGATCATCCAACGGTCAAAAGAGCCGTTAGCACGCATCGTGACGGATTTCTGGCTATAAATAGCCGTCATCGTCCTCTCCGGCAAATCTTCTGCTCCCATTCTCTTCTCGCCTCCACAGCGTCCAAGCACACTGCAAACAGAGCGAACGCACAAACGCCATCCAGGAACTCACCGGAGCGCACGGTCTCCCTCGCGCCGCCGAAAAATGGCCTCACCGACCTCCTCTCCAGGCTGCTCCGTCGCGACGGAGATCGATGAAATCATTAACACCATGGATCCCATGGTGGATTCTGCACTGCACGCAACCGGCGACGAGCCGGAAAAAGCTGCCAGCGGCGCAGCGGGCGAGGAAATTCCTCTCGCCGCCGCCAACCTCCGCGCCATCTCCACCATTCACACCCAAGACGGCGGAGGAAAAAATCATCCTCGTCGGGGATGAGCTCGCGGTCGCGTCCGCCGCCGCGTCCACCGCCGCTGGGGTGGAAGACGAAGGGGAAATTGCCGGCAATTGGAGCCAGAGCAGTATTCCGCCTTCCCTCCTTCCGACAATGGAAAAGGAGGGATTGCTGCTAAAAGGCAAATGGCGGGGCCCGGAGGACGATTCCGAGCCAACGCTCCTTACCTCCGACATTGCAAGAGGTATGGGATTACCGCCTTCCGCCTTTTTTCTTCAAGTCTTGAACCATTACAACATTCAACCCCACAATCTGCCTCCCAACTCCATCCTCTACTTAGCCGGAGTTCAAGCTCTTTTCGAAGGGTATCTAGGTTTAGCTCCTAGGTTAGATTTCTGGCAGTACTGTTTTGGGGTTAAGCGGAACCCTTCCGAGGGCGCGCTTCCGACACTTGGGACCATATCCTTTACCCTGCGCAGTTTCAGGGAGGATTGGTTCCCCAAGATCAAAACCTCGGAATCCGTCAAATTCTGGACGGGTTCCTTCTTCTACCATCCCGACGTTCCTTTTCCTGGAAAATCCACCGGGGTTCCATCTTTCACCAATACTGCTGCCATTCCCCAAGAAAACTGGGGAACAGAAGCAGTGCAAATTCTGCCACCAGACCTTCTCAAGATCAAACGGCGCATCGCGAAGCTCTTCGCCGCCGATCCACCTCTAACCGGAATGGACATAGTCCTTTGCTGGTTAAATAGGCGGATTCAGCCTTTGGCTGATCACGGGCCCCGCCTTCTGTGTAATTACACGGGGGACGCGGATGCTATGAGGACGACGAGCAAATCTTTGTAGGCAAAAGATTTGCGGAAACGCGTAAACCAATTGGTTGTCTCGCGCGATCAATATGAAGAAAGTCGGCCAATGTATACAGCGTCTAACCCGGCTCCCAAGGTACACCTTTTACCCCTTGAATTTGTATTCCTTCTGTTTATCTCGGATTTTAGTTTTAACCCGGCTTCTGCCTCTTTGACAGATCTTTGAACTTCCCGAGTCAGATCTTGCTTCAGACGCTGATCTGGATACATTGCGTGCCAACTTTGCTGGCGGGCGCAAGCGCAAGAAGATTTCCTCTTCACAGGAAATTATTGATCTTGACGGTATTCCAGTCTCCACTTCCAGGTTTGTTCGTCTGGGTTTTTTCGATTTGTCAGAGCATTTTTCTATATTCTCAGAATTTTAATTTTCTGGCATTCTTGTTTTTTAGCTTGGCTCCCACAACTCTGAAGCCCAAGAAGCTAAAAAGGGTTAAATCTGTGGCTAGCAGAGGCCCACATCCTTCCCCTGCTACTGCTCCAGATACTCCAGTAGTACTTACAGAGGAGCATGCTGCTGCCCCCAACGTCGAAACTCGGCAGACCAGCCAGCCCATTGTACCGGAAACGGACACGAGGGAAAGGGCGGTCCCAGAGGTGGGAGGTCCTTCTCGGATAACTGAGGAGGAACCCATTCCCTCCTTTGATAAAGAATTCAAGAATATCAACGAGGGCCTTAGATCTGCTGGGACTCTTTTTGCCGACTACACGAAAGAGTTCACAGAAAATTTGGCAGGTTTACAGCGGATGAGCCAGGTAATAACTCTAGCCCCCAAGCAATAAGTCAAATGCATGCTTTTAACTTAATGCTTTAATCTTTATCATGCTTGTTTCTAACTTAAGCGTTCTGGTTCATTTCCGTGTTTCAGCAAACCGCCGAAAGCATTAACATGGAAGTTTTCAACAAGCTAACTGTCAAGAATAAGGAGGTTAGAAGCCTTCTCTCTATTCTTGAAGTTAAGGAAGCGGAGCTAGCATCATCTCAGCAACATCTGGAGAAAACAACAGGTATTTTAGTCCTCTGAGGTTTCGCTTTTATGCTTTTTTCTCTAAGTACTTTTCCGAGTTTTCTTAACTCGGGCTTTCTTCCTCGCTTTTCAGCTGCTTTGGCTAAAGCCAAACAGATTGCTGAAGATGCCGGCAATGCCGAGAACCTCCGTCGGGAGAACCTGGACCTTCATAAGAATCTTATGAAGGTTCAGAAAGAACTGGAGGCCAGCCAACTGGCTATTGGCATTGCTCAGTCCAATGCCTCTCAGCAAGCTGACAAGGACAAGGCAACCATCCGAGTTTTGGAGAATGCCTTGACCCTGTGCCTGGAGGAGGGATCTGAGATGGATAGGATCCTCGGTAAGTCATTTACTTTTATCGGATTTTCCATGTTTTGATTTCTTTCTCTTCTTTTTCATTAACCCTTTGGTTTTTTATCTGAAAAAACAGGAGATGACCCAGCACTTATTCGGATTGAGAAAATCCGAGCTTTCGGGAAGGTATTCACTGCGATCAGAGCTGCGGGCATGCAGCTGATCAACAAGTACCTTCCCGCAAGAACTGGGGAATTCTCGGAAGTTGAGAAACTTCCGGAAGCTATCTTGGAGGTGGCGGAGTCCAAGGAGTCCACCTTGCGCTCCGCAGCACGGGGTGGTGCACGCATGGCTTTAGGCCTTATGCGTATGCACTATCCCACTGCTAAATCTTGGCGCGTGGCGTCCGGCATCCCTCAAGGGTATACGGAGACCCAGCGGACCACCATCTTTGATGAGATCAAAGGTCACGCTACCAAGATTGCCTCTATGGTGAATATCTCCATCACCTATCCGGAAGAAGAGATTCCAGAAGCCCCCGAGGAGTCCAGCAGCGAAGATGACTCGGATGCTTGAAGAATTTTCCTTGCCCTGGATAGGAAAGATAGGGAATAGGAGAATTACTGAACTTTTAGAATGTAAACCTTATTGTAATGCTTCTATCCGTTTGTATGAACAAGTACTCCGCCTTTTGCAGTTAATATTATTAATCCTTTGCAAGTTTTCTGGGTTTTATGTTCCTTTATCTTCTAAGTTCTCTGGTTTATGTGCTTTAACTGTCCTTAGTGTTTGAAATGACTCAGTAGTATTTTAATCTTCATGCCAAGTGACTGGGTAAAACCGATCAGTTCAAACTCGGAAAACATGGATCATACTAAAGGCATTTTTACTTACTAGCTCCAGTGACCTAGCACATAAACAATCAGATAATACTTAGAGAATAGTAAGGAACTTTTTTTTTGGATGAAACTCGGGCACGCAGGCACAATCCGAGTTTCCTTTAGCCTTTATTAGGCTGAAAATCATTCAGTTTTTAAACGCCGAGCACGCAGGCACAATTGGGGTTAACATTGAGTATTTTGTAAGATCATTGGGAAATAGATAAAACGGAATCATGCTTTGTACTATAGTAAACTTGTAAAAACATGGATGTAAGAATTCCGACAACTTTATTTCATGATCTCAAAGATGATTACATAGAAATTGAACTAAGTATAGAAGGGACGTAACTGCTGGATACTCCAGGGCCTCTTTGTCTCTCCTAGTTCATCATCTATCTTTCTCTTTCTTTTGCGATTTGGCTTCTCGGGATCATCTTCCGTATCTCGAATGTCTACAAGATAATATGATCCATTCTTCATGGCTTTACTGATGACGAATGGTCCTTCCCATACTGGGGCCAGTTTGTGCTTTCTTTGCTGCACCAATCTTAGCACTAGGTCACCTTCTTTAAAGAACGATGCATGATTTTCCGACTATGATAACGTCGTAAACCTTGCTAATAGATGGCGGATCTTTGAAGCAAAAGTTCTCGTTCCTCTTCTAAGAGATCGACGGCATCCTGTCGTGCGCTTTCGGCATCTAATTCATCGAAATCCTGCACTCTCGGGCTATCATGGATCATGTCCGTTGGGAGAATTGCTTCCGCACCATAAACTCGGAAAAACGGGTTTGTCCTGTTGACCTATTTGGCGTTGTTCGAATGCTCCAAAGCACAGAGGGTAACTCTTCCACCCATGCTCCCGCTGCTCTATGAAGAGGAGATTCTAGTCTTGGGCGTATTCCTTGCAGAATTGAACTATTCATTCGTTCAACCTGTCCATTGGATTGCGGGTGTGCCACAGATGCGAGATCTAGGCGAATTCCCGTTTGTCGGCAATATTTTGACAACTCTCAAATAGAGAAATTTGTCCCGTTGTCAGTTATTATGCTATGTGGAACGCCATATCTCATGACTATGCCAATAATGAAATTTCTGGCAGTTACACCGTCAAGTTTGTTGATGGGTTTGGCCTCCACCCACTTGGTATATTTATCCACTGCAACGAGTAGATGTGTAAGTCCGCCTCTTGCAGTTTTGATTGGTCCCATCATATCTAGCCCCCAGACCACAAACGGCCATGTAATGGGGATAGTTTTGAGTGCTTGGGCTGGCATATTTGTCTGCTTGGCGTAATATTGACACCCTGCACATGTATTTACTATGTGCTCAACGTCTATCTTGGCTGTTAGCCAGAAAAACCCTGCACGGAATGCTTTTTTGACTATGCTTTTTGATTGAGCATGATGTCCGCAATCTCCGGCATGGATTTCTTGCAGGATTTCTCGCCCTTCTTCTAGTGAAATACATCGCAGAAAAATTCCGGTAGTACTGCGTTTATACAGGCAATTGTTAATTACCGTGTATCCTTTGCATCGACGCTGAATATGTCTTTGCAAGACTTCGTCTGCTCCATCTGGATACTTCTGATCAACTAAGAAGTTTAAATATGGAATTGTCCAATTCGGGTTAACGAGCATGACCTCAATTGACTCGGAAGCCAGAGGATAATCAACATCCCCACCTTTTATTGATGGTTCATACAAGTGTCGGACGAACACACATGTGGTAGGATTTTTACCCTTTCTGACCCCATGCGGGCTAATGCGTCCGCGTTCCAGTTTTCCTCCCTTTTACATGAAGTACTTCAAATCCAAAGAAACAGATTGCAAACTCGTCCACCATTCTCCGATATTCGGCCATGATGGGGCTTTTGGCATCCCAAGTTTGGTTGAGCTGATGCTGTAACAAATCTGAGTCGCCATAGCACAAGATGCGTTTGACACCTATTTCCTTTGCGATATGCAAGCCGTGAAGTAGAGCTTCGTATTCTGCCACGTTTTTACTGGCGTTGAAATGTATTTGTAATACATACTCCATTGTATCTCCTTTAGGGGATTTTAGGACTACACCAGCTCCAGCACCCTCCTTCATCTTGGATCCGTCAAAGTGCATGATCCAGTACTCGGATTCCGGCATTGCCTTTTTTTCCATTGCTTCCGTCCAGTCGGCGACAAAATCTGCCAGAACCTGGGATTTTATTGCCGTCCTGGGTTGGTACTTAATGTCAAATGCTGCTAGCTCGATGCCCCATTTGGCTACTCGGCCAGTTGCCTCCGCATTGTTTATTATATCCCCTAGCGGTGCTTTACATACCACTGTTATGGAATATCCTTGGAAGTAATGACGAAGTTTCCGAGATGCGAAAAATACGCCATATGCCAGTTTTTGATAGTGTGGGTACCTTTGTTTGGACTCGTAGAAAACTTCACTTCATAGTATACTGGATGCTGATCTGGTATGCTTTGTTCGTCTTTCTTCCTTTCCACCACTATTACCGCACTAATAACCCGGTTTGTAGCCGTAAGGTACAGTAACATAGGTTCTTCGTCTTTTGGGGATGCCAAAATCGGAGCTTTCATCAAAGTTTCTTTCAACTGGGTTAATGCTGCATCTGCTTCTTCTGTCCACTCAAATTTGTCGGATTTCTTCAACAACTTGTATAGTGGCAGAGCTTTGTCCCCTAGCCGGCTAATAAACCTGCTAACGGCTGCTGCAGAACCCGTCAATCTTTGTACATCTTTTACGCACGTAGGCTTGGATATGTTTAAGATTGCTTTGATCTTTTCTGGGTTTACTTCTATTCCTCTATGAGAAACAATGAAACCCAGAAGTTTTCCTGAGGGAACCCCGAATACGCACTTCACTGGATTTAGCTTCATCTTATAAGTGCGCAAATTTTCGAAGGTTTCTTGCAAATCCTCAAGGAGCTTGACTTTTTCCTTGGAAACGACAGCAATGTCGTCCACGTAGACGTGGACGTTTTTGCCAATCTGACTATGCAAACATCGTTGCATGCAACGCTGATAAGTTGCACAGGCGTTCTTTAGGCCAAAAGGCTTGGTTATGTAATAGTACGTCCCATATGGGGTTATGAAGGAAGTTTTGATTTGATCTTCTACCTTCATGCGTATTTGATGATACCCGGAATATGCATCCAAAAAGCATAAGAGCTCAGAGCCAGCAGTGGCGTCTATTATTTGACCGATTCGCGGTAACGCAAACCTATCTTTTGGACACAATTTGTTCAAACCAGTATAATCTATGCACATCCTAAGGGCAGTACTGTCTTTCTTTGGGACTAATACTGGGTTTGGTGACCATTCAGTATGTATAACTTCCCGGATAAAATCTGCTGCCAAAAGCCGGATAATCTCCTTGCCGATGGCCTTCCGTCTTCTTCCGTCAAATCGACGGAGACCTTGTTTGACTGTTTTAGATCCTGGAATCACTTTAAATTGATGCTCAGCAAGTTCCCTGGGTACGCATGGCATGTCTGCAGGACACCATGCGAAAATGTCCCAGTTCTCACGGAGGAACTTGACGAGCTCGCCTTCCTATTTGTCGGTCATCCCAGTTCCTACTATGACAAACTTTGTCGGATCTTTAGGATTTAGGATTACATGTCTTGTGTTCTCGGAAGCTTTGAAGCTGTCTGCAGGCTTCCGGCTTTCCTTTCCTACCGGTATTTCTATCGGCGATACTTCTTTTGCCAGCTCTTTCAATTCTTCCTTTGCTATCACTTTTTCAGCGCAAAGGGCGTTTTCTTTTTCCAGCTCGTTTGCCAGCTTGAAGTCTCCTGTTATGGTAATTACTCCTCCTTTGGGCCCTGGCATCTTCAGCTTGTTATAAATATAACATGATCTTGCCATAAATTTGGCGAAAGCTGGACGTCCGAGTATAGCGTGATACACGCTTTCGAACGGCACAACCTCGAAGGATACTTTTTCCTGACCGAAGTGATCTTTGTCTCCAAAGGTTACATCTAGGGAAATTTCTCCTAGGGATCGTGCTTGTCTGCTAGGGACGATGCCGTGAAAACGTATGTTGCTATGATTGAGTTGGGTCTCCGAGATTCGCAGATTCTTCAGTGTATCCAGGTACATTATGTTAATGCTGGATCCTCCATCCATCAGCACTCTTTTTAGCCTAATGTTTTGAACAATAGGACTTACAATTAGAGCTTGCATGCCGGGTTCAGGGATATTCCCGGGATGATCAAACTGATCCCAGGTAATTGGTGTATTTGAATATTTCAAGAACTTCGGGGTTGCAGGGACAACCGCGTTTATTTCTCGAAGTGTTCTCTTTGCCACCTTTGGTGAGGGAGTTGCCAGGAAAGTTAGGTTGCACTCTCCATCAACTCTCGGAAACTTAGGCTCGCCTTTTCGCTGCTGTTCCTGGATTTTTTCGTCAGTGTCCGTTTCAGTGTCTTCTTTTTCAGCTTCTGTGTTTTGCTTGGAGAATTTCCTCTTGGAGTTCTTCCCTTTGTTTCCGGATCCTGCACTTCTTTTCATATTCTTGTTCAAGCGGCATTGTGCGTTAGTATGGGTGGGTTTCCCAAATTGCGAGTGGTGGACACAGTTTTCCGACTTTATTTTTTTCCACTCTTCTTTGGTGTAGTTTATCGGCTCTGTGCTTCGTCCTTTCCACTTGTTCCCATTTTCTCTTCCAAAGGCTATGTTAACTTCTTTGGGCTTTTGTGTTGTATCTGGAGTTCCTTTTTTCTCAGGGCGAGGGGTCTTTTTGGCCTGTATCAGTGTATCGATATTGCCGCCTCTCGCTCTGATATCGTCTTCGGCCACTGCATACTCATTATCGGTTGTAAGCATAGATCCGAGATCTTTGTGCTTTTTGGAACCGATCATGAACGGTACGAGTCCGGGTTTTAGGCCATTTACGAAAGCATGCATTGCTTGAACGTCAGTTACTCCAGAGCAACTATTCTTCATTGTAGTCCATCTTGAGATGAAATCCACGTATGGTTCATCCTCAAATTGGGTGCAGCGGTTTAACTGGTTGATGCTGTTTGGGCGCTTGTAAGTTCCCCTGAAATGCTGAGTAAATACTCTTGACATATCATCCCAGCTATCAACAGTCCTTGACGGTAATCCATTGATCCAATCTCTGGCTCCATCCAGTAACATTAGGGAGAGGAATTTGACTGCCTCCAGGTATGTCCCGTTGTTGATCTGAACGGCTGTATGATAGTCTGAGAGCCAGGTATCCGGGTTTGTGCTACCGGTATACTTTTGGTATGTTGGACCAACTTTGGCGAAGCCAGAATGCAGAGTTATTCTTCGGATCCTATCAGTGAAACACTTGGGTCCAAGGTATAAATCATCTCTTTCCGCTCTGTCTATATGTGCGGAGTATCTTCCGGCTGAATGGATAGAAGGGGATCTGCTCCTTTCTTTTCCATTGTGGCGCGGACGCGCTTTTCCGGGATTGTCTCTGTTTACTCCGTGATCGTGCCCTTTGGTATAAGGTGGAGTTCTACTCCTGTATCTTTCCTTATTCCTGGGGGGCGTCCGGGATCTCTCACGCCTGTGAGGCATATCCTGTCTTCCGACATTTTCTTCCGGGCGTCTCGGAGGCGGCATTGATTTTCCGTCCTTCCGGTTTTTCTCTTCCCGATCACGGAGGTTAATTCCATCTTTCGGGAGATGGGATCCGGTTCTGGACGCTTCATCCCTATTGTCAGGTTTTTTCTTGTCCTTTCTCGGATCTGATTTCTTCTCTTTTGAATTGTTCGAACCTCCGGGTTGTTCAGGTCCAGGTGCTTCAGCGGCGCATGTAGCTGTCTTGCATAGGGCAGAATCTTCATGCAATTTCCCTGATCGCTCTTGCGCTCGCTGTTGCTGTTGCAACGCTTTTCCTAGGAAAGCGTACACCCCTTGAAGTTTTTCACCGTTGGAATACATGTCATTGTTGAGGATGGCAAACGCCGCTTCCGCGTTTTCTGCTGCGGTTTTGTATATTGGCTCACCTCTGGCATCTTTGCCGTTTACCTGCTTTTGCCAAGATGGGTTGTGGAACCTTTCTTTTGGCGGCAGTACTTCCGGTTTTGAGATTCCGGGTAACCGCGTGGGTTTAATGCCAGATCTATTCTTTCTCTCATATTCCTCGATTTCTTCCCGCCTGAGCTTGATGTCAGCCTGGGTTTTTTGGAGGTGTTCTCGAGTTCGAAATAGATGTTGCTGTTGCCTTTGGAGGGCCTGCCTCCGGGCTTCCAGCACTTCAGGGGGCTCGTGTGGTCCCACTGGTGTTTGCAGTAATTCCTGTTCGTCTTGTTCTGTCATTGGTGGAACAAGGATTTCCTTTGTTTTCTTCTCCGCGGGTTTTACTCCGCTTGCGTCTCCTACTTTCGGGCTTTCATTGGCTGGATCAGCCGATTTCTTCTTCCGGAGCTTATACTGGAGCTTTTTAGCAGCTTTGTGTTTCTTCTTGGAAGAGGGAGGTTTCCTGCAGGGTTCTTCCTCTGTCAATTCCTTGACATCGGGGAATTTTGGAGAGGTTTCTCCTTATTCTCTCTCTTCCTCTGGCGGAGGCATTCTAGGGCTTTCCTGACTGTCGACATCCGTGTTTTCAGCCGGTTTTGGCATCAGTACTTCGTGGAATCCCTCTTGGAAGGATTTGACCTTTCTTTCGAAAGCGTCTTCGTCTTCGGTATCGAAGTGATCCGATCCGGGTTCCGACTCTAATATCGCCTCAATGGCGGCTAGTACAGAGTCAGCTTCCGAGTGCGTCGTGATGTCGACGGTCGGATCTTCCACCTCTTTTGTGGGAGTGTTGTTTTTTGCCTCTTGCACAGGATTACTTTCATCCGTGTTTTCGGCGATCTCGGACTGCACCATGCCGATAAAGTGCGATTTAGCAGTATATCGGCGATCTGAGCAAAATCCGGCATCATAGTCATCTTCGACTGGGTATAGGGTGGGTGGGGTAAATTTGCTCCCACCACAGAATCCCATTGCTTCTGCAGTCAATCCGATAAAGATGTTTGCAGATCCAATCGGTAAAACGCAGGCACTTACCAGGTGATTCCGCGCCGGCATGTACGATCCGTTGTCGATGAAGCGCCCGACGTCGTTGTCGAATTCCAGGCTTCCGACAGTTATAGTACTGCCGATTCCGCCGAGTATCCCCGATCTAAACATAACTCCTGACGTCGCTGGCCCCACGGTGGGCGCCAACTGTCGAGACATCGTAGTAGATTTCATAGACGGGGGTGCCATGAGACTACCGATAGAGACGCGGGGGGACGTGATTGTACGATGATCGAGGACACGAGGTTTTTACCTAGGTTCGGTACGACGCGGTAACGCGGCGTTCCTACTCCTGCAATCTCACTATTCAGGACTAAGCCTGGGAATATAGAGTACAAAGTGAGGTTCTATTAGCTGCTCGTCAAGGATCAACCTCTCGGCGACTTAGCCTTTAGCTTCTTCTCTATCTATCTTATCTCCCGTCCGGCTTTATATAATAGCCGGATTAGGGCATACAGAGATGGAAACCTAGAAGACTACGGTAACTATTGACTTGGAAAGTAAGGAATCTGCCTTCTACTCCAAGCCAGATCACGTGGGCCGTGCTCCGGGTTCTTCTAGAATCCGGCTTCTGCGTGTCGTCTTACTGGGCCGCCCAATGGACCATAGCCTATTACCATTTAGGCCACCCTGGTAATGGTATATATCCGACATCTTCTTTTTACGGATATGCCTCTTTCTTTTCAGCGCTCATATTTGCATATCGATCTCTGGCACGCTTATTTGATTGATCATGCAAGTCTGACTTACATGATTGATTGGCATCAGACAAGTAAAGATGGCATGCCTTCATTAGAGTGAAATAGAAGAAATGTTTAGCATATACGAAAATATTGTATGAACGAAAAATGAAAACAAAATACCTTCATCATTGTTACAAGGTGTGGGTGGATTATCAGCCACACGCACATTTCGACCATCTTCTGTTCATATGTAGATAAATTTAAACAGCGAATTGTAAGCATGTCCTTAGGAAAGTGTTTGAGTAAAACAGTGGCACATTGTACCTTGTATTGAATCTAAACGTCGTATGCATGCATTTGTAATATCGCCAAAAGCAGGCCGCACCATTACTCCTGAAAATGTATTTTTGTTGGAAAATATTAGACCATTTGCAGGGGAAGTAAAATTTATCATACAGTTGTTTTGTATTGCTCTAGAATTGAGGATTCTAAGTAACTATTCTTGTACTAATCCTCTTTTATACGATCATGTTGAAAGGAGAATGTGGATAATGGAAAGAAGATCGTAGGCAACACACAAGATTATCTCCAAGAGCAAAGAGCAACACATAGGTTAATAATACCTTTAATTAAGCCGGACAACTGTGAAGTTCTGTTGGTAACATATCTCCAAGAGCAACACACACATGATCATCTTCTTCCCGTAGTGGATGAACTGAATACAATGTGTCATGAGAAAAATGGATCTGTAAAGCACGATCTTATATTTTCCATTCGAATCTTGTAGTGATCAAACCTGAATTTTCGTTTCGCAGTGATGGCGTATTAGGGCAGCTTCGCCCAGGCTGTTTTGACATGATCTCCCTGTGCATGTATGTGCCCCCCTGCAGTTCCGGCATCCAGGGCGTGGCCAAAGTAGGGCGGGAAAGCAGATGGGAGTCGAGGTTCTAGAGGCGAGCATGGCCAAGGTAGTGCAGTGATTCGGCCTGGGGGCGCGAGGGAGTGTCGGGGATAAGAAAGAGAGGAGTCGCCGGGCGTGATGGCGATGGAGCGGCCGGGAACCGCCGTCCTGGGCATGGGGCTGGGAGAGTTGGTTGGATCAGTGGTGTGTGGTAGGTGAAAGTTGGGATGGGGTGGGGAGAACAAATGAATATATGTCGTGCGATTTTTGTGGATGGACGGCACATATTTGATTTTCCCACGCAGTTTTGTCTTTTATTAGTAGTGGAGATATAGTGGCTTAGTGATAAAGGAGAGATGAAGGTGACCCACATGGTGAGAGTTGAATTTCGAATTGGGTCGTACAAAGACACCATTGAGTGTGATGTTGTGCCTATGTCCGTTTGTCACATGTTGCTTGGGAGACCTTGGCAGTTTGATAGGAGTGTGACACATGATGGGCGAGAAAATACCTATCAGCTGAAGTGGAATGGAAAGGACATAATTTTGAGGCCTATGACACCACAGCAAATTGTAAATGAGTCTAGCCAAAAATTCCTGAGAATGATAGTGAGAGACTTGAGAGTGAAAACAAGAGTGCTGTGAGTGAAAATAGCAAAGCCAATCTGAGTGGTAAAACTAAAAGTGAGGGAGTGAACCTATTATGCATGTTAGCCACTAAAGAGGACTTGAGAGAATTTCGAGAGGACCCTACTATGCTTCCTATAGTGCTTATGCACAAGGGAGAAATATTGGTTTCTAATGACATGACCCCTATTCCTCTTGGTGTTTCTCATGTGTTACAGGAGTTTGATGACGTTTTTCCAGAGGAGGTACCAGCAGGGCTGCCACCATTGCGTGTCATTGAGCATCAAATTGATTTGATTCCTGGAGCTACATTGCCAAACCGAGCCCCTTACAGGACCAATCCCCAAGAGACCAAAGAGATACAAAAACAAGTGCAGGAGCTTCTTGATAAAGGGTATATTCGATTTAGCTTATATTCTTGTGTTGTTCCTGTTATTTTAGTTCCTAAGAAAGATGGTACTTGGCGCAGGTGTGTAGATTGTAGAGCAATTAACAACATCACTATTCGTTATCGTCATCCTATACCTCGTTTGGAGGACATGTTAGATGAATTAAGTGGTGCTGATGTTTTCTCTAAAATTGATTTGCGTAGTGGTTATCATCAAATTAGGATGAAAGAAGGGGATGAATGGAAAACTGCTTTCAAAACAAAATTTGGTTTATATGAATGGTTAGTGATGCCTTTTGGTTTAACTAATGCACCTAGTACTTTCATGAGACTTATGAACCATGTTTTGAGAGAGTTTATTGGTAGATTTGTGGTAGTTTATTTTGATGATATTCTCATATATAGCCACAATGAACATGAACATATTGATCATATTAGACAAGTCTTGCATGTGTTAAGAGCAAATCAATTATATGGTATCTTGCTAAGTGCACTTTTTGCAAAGATAAGGTCATTTTTTTGGGATATGTTGTTTCTAAACATGGTATTGAAGTAGATGAATCTAAAATTGAAGCTATTAAAAATTGGCCTATTCCTATCGATGTTAGTCAAGTAAGAAGTTTTAATGGATTGGCTGGTTTCTATAGAAGATTTGTCAAAGATTTTAGTACACTTGTTGCACCTTTGAATGAACTCACTAAAAAGGGTGTTGAATTTTTGTGGGGGGCTGAACAAGATATTGCTTTTGACGAGATAAAAAACAAGTTGATTTTGGCCCCATTGCTCATATTGCCAAATTTTAATAAGCAATTCGAAATTGAGTGTGATGCAAGTGGTACTGGTATTGGTGGAGTGCTTGTGCAAGAAAACAAACTTGTAGCTTATTTTTCTGAGAAATTGCATGGTGCTCAATTGAACTATTATGCTTTTGATAAAGAATTGTATCCACTTGTTAGAGTTCTTGATGTTTGGAAACATTATTTGTGGCCAAAAGAATTTATCATACATTCTGATCATGAGGCTTTGAAATTTTTAAAGAGCCAATCTAGCCTTAATAAAAGACATGCTAAGTGGGTTGAATTCATTGAATCTTTCCCATACATAATCAAATATACGAAAGGCCAAGATAATGTAGTTGTTGATGCTCTCTCTAGGAAAAGTATGCTTTTAACTCAATTGGATGTGAAAATTCCTGGTTTGGATAGTGTGAGAGATTTGTATGCTCAAGATAATGATTTTAAACATGCATATGCGAATTGTACTCATGTAAAAGCATGGGATAAATTTCATTTGCATGATGGATACTTGTTTAGAGCTAACAAATTATGTGTGCCGAGTCGTCCTTGCGTTTGTTATTGTTGTAGGAAACACATAGTGATGGATTGATGGGACACTTTGGGAGGGAGAAAACATTGATGATGTTGGTTGATTACTTCTATTGGCCACGAATGAGAAGAGATGTGGAGAGGTTTGTGAGACGTTGCATCACTTGCAACAAGGCTAAGTCTAAACTAAAACCTCATGGTTTATATACTCCTCTACCTTCACCTAATACACCTTAGGAAGACATTAGTAAAGATATTGTGTTAGGTTTGCCTAGAACTAAAAGAGGACATGATTCTATATTTGTGGTAGTGGATAGATTCTCTAAAATGTCACATTCTATTGCATGCCACAAGAGCGACGATGCGTCGCATGTTGCTAATCAGTTTTTCAGGGACATGGTGAGATTGCATGGAGTACCCAAGACTATCGTTCCTGGTCGTGATGTGAAATTTATGAGCTACTTTTGGAAGACACTATGGGGGAATCTTGGAACAAAGTTGTTGTTTTCTACTTCTTGTCACCCCCAAACTGATGGACAAACGGAGATGGTGAATCGCACATTGTCTACATTGTTGCGAGCCATGATCAAAAATAACCTGCGGGAGTGGGAGGAGTGTTTGCCACATGTTGAGTTTGCCTACAACAGGGTTGTACATTCTACTACTCAGTTATGCCCATTTGAGGTGGTGTATGGTTTTAAACCCACAACGCCACTTGATTTGCTGCCACTTCCTATACAAGAGAGAGTCAATATGGAGGCTTCAAAATGTGCTGATTTTGTGAAAAAAGATCCATGAGAAGACTAAGCAAGCAATTGAGAAAGCAGGAAGACATGTAGCTGGGAGAGTTAACAAGAAGAGGAAGGAGGTACTATTTCGGCCAGGAGATTTAGTGTGGGTGCATTTTCGAAAGGATAGATTTCCCACATTGCGCAAGTCCAAGTTAATTCCAAGAGGTGCTGGTCCATATAAAGTGCTTCAGAAGATTAATGATAATGCCTACATAATTGATCTTCCTAGTGATGAGTTTGGTGTGAGTAATTCTTCCAATGTGGCTGATCTATCACCATACCATGGAGAGGACCTTGATGCATTGAGGTCGACGCCTTTTCAGGGGGGGGGGGGAGGAGGATGAGGACATCCCTAGTGCTTCTACACTTTCTCCCATTGAAGATGTTGCTATCAAAGAGAAACATGATGAAGTGAGAATTGGACCAATGACAAGATCAAGAACTAAGTTATTACAACAGCAGGTGAATTCTCTCTTATTAGAATATGATGTTTGTTTTCATGAGAATTTTATACTACGTAAATCCATGCACTTATGTATACTCAGGTTTGTTGATAACACAAGCATGGATGGAGGTGCACTTCAAGAGGAGATGGAAAACAAGATCACTATGGTGAAAACAAACATGGAAGATGGTGAAAACAATTATACAAGTGTGGAAAACAATTGCTAGTTTGTTATTCCACACTCATAGATGGTGAAAACAAGAGGAGGGTGCCCATAATGGATATCAATGCGCCATAGAGAGTTCTAGTAGTAACAGATATGGCTTGTGTACCATTATGGCTGCACCCCTAAGGTTTGGGTCGGTTTGTATCAATGTGGTTCGAGTCCAAGTCCAAAGTGGTTTCTATTCGGGTTAGGGCTGGTTACTTGCACAAGACCCCTTGTGGCCACACCATACCCACTCATATAAACCCCTTGGTGCGAATTAGATAGGTTAGACTACGATAAAACATAAACCCTAGACTTCCAGATTGTATTGCTCCAAGCATTCATCTTGAATCATATTACCTTTGTAAATCTGAGTGTATTCAGCTGTTCCATTGGGAATAAGGAGAAAGAGGATCACTTGTAGTCGGTGGCTACTTGTGCAAGAGTGTTGAGTCTCGAATATCCGAAGGGGTTGAGTGATGTTGCAATTGGTAACAGGGTTTAGCCAAAGGAGAGATCGAGGTATCACATTGCTTATCATCAAGTTCACTGAGAAGATTGGGCATCCCCTTATCACGATGCTTCCCGAAGTTCATTACACAGATTGGCATACAAAATATAAAACAACGCGCGTCCTAATGAGCAATCGACTTCCCAGATGTAGCTCCACTCGCAGCAGGCTTCGCACCACGGCCGCGAGAAACTACCTCGGAGAGCATCTTCGCTAGCTTCCCTGCACGATCGTCAAAGGGTCAAAGCGCTACCTTTTTGCCCAGCGCGTCTCGAGGGAGCTCCGAATACACCTTCTCCAGGTCACCCAAGACGTTGTGCGCGAAGGAAAACTGGATCGCCGTATTGGCTACACACTCGGTCTGCATGACGGATTACTCCTAAAGAGGATCTGCTTCGCCAACAAAGACTTGCAGGATACCGCCGAGAGTTGGCGGAACCGGCACGTCCACGAGCAATCGCTGGTGCAGGTGCGATAGCACTCGAGCGGCATCACGCAGGGAGAAGCAAGCCTTATTCTAGTGCTCCTGCAGCTGAGTGCACGTGTCCGACAGAGCGTCGACTCGGACCCCTCCAGATAGCGCCAAACCAGCTCCAAGGGCATCTAAAGAAGAAAAGGAGAGAATCGATATAAGCAGAGGAAAAAAGGCAAGTCACAAACGAGGAAAAATTGCGGCTAACTTACCAGCCAGAGATTGGGCTACGGGGCGAAGAACGCCAACCAAGTCATTGTCATGCGTCACACCCGCGTCCTGCAGTTGCTTCAAAGACTCCTGGGATTCAGCAAGACGCTCGGCTGTGCTCTTGCGAGTGGCCTCCAACTCCTTTCGGGTGGA
Organism: Alopecurus myosuroides; assembly: GCA_028641055.1. Taxonomy (NCBI): domain Eukaryota; kingdom Viridiplantae; phylum Streptophyta; class Magnoliopsida; order Poales; family Poaceae; genus Alopecurus; species Alopecurus myosuroides. The sequence continues at coordinate 235,806,623 of CM054061.1, forward strand.
TTCCAGCTCCTTCTCAAGGTCTTTCACCCGAGAGGTAGCCTCTACCTTCTCGGACTTCGAGCGGGTAACCTCGTCTGCAACATAGAGTGCGTAATCCAAACAACAGTTGCAACCAAGAAGAAACGGAACCAGAGCAAGAGGCATATGGAAACTCACCCAGTAAGGAGTGGCCATCTTGGACAAGCTGGTCGTGCTGCCCCCGAAGATAAGTACATTCCGCCTCAGCCGTAAGAAGGCGGCGCCCAAAAGCCGCCAGGGAACCAAGAACAACCTGCAAAAATTCCTTGCGGGTTACAAGGATATCACTTGGGCCTATACGCAACTATACAGAGTCAAGTATAGCCTCGGGGGCTACTCCCATCGGGAGCACTGCCGTGCACCCGATAAAAACCAGAATCAAGAAATAGACAAGAAAGCAAAAGTCTCGACTTGAGTGTATGGCCAACTGCAAGCAGTCGACCATAGGCTCAGGGGCTACTCCCATCGGGAGCACTGCCGTGCACCCGATACAAAAAATAAGAAGACCTCACCTTGCCCTGCGCGGTTGACAAAGGCTCAGCCGAACTGGCCGAAGTCTCCCTGCTCGATGACGCCCTTGTATCTTTAGGCCACCCGCCCGCCAAACTAGGCATCGCGTACTCCGGAACGTCTACCTCCTTCGCCGGGCTTGGGGGTCATCGAGTGTGATTTGTAGATGGAGCAGGATTCACGATAGAATCCTTCTGTTTCACGAATGGAGTCAAAAAAGCAAACTGATCCGCGCTGATGGTGAAAAGAAACTTTACGGCAAAGAAAAAGAATACAGGACTCACTCGTCCTCATCATCATCGTCGAGGTTGTCTAGGTCCCAGGCAGTGGAGATCTTCGACTGGTAAATGGCGGGAGGAAGCACGTTGAGAGGAGTTGCCAGGATGGGCTCAATCTCCTCGACACGACCGTCACTCAAGGAGTTAACCTTGGAGGTGACCTCAGCCTCCTCCGTCTTGTGCCGCTTCTAACGAAAAGGTGGCTCTTCCTCTTCGTCCACCTCCTCTCCTTCAGAGCTAGACTCTGCGTCTGCGATGCTAGCTTGGGGAGGGGCCTCGATGTTGCTCGTCAGAATATCTGAGACGCCATCATCCGCAGGAAGTGGCGGGTAGCACGTCACCACGTCATGGTTCTACAAAGGCAAAAGAGGAAAAGGAGGTGTCTCAATCGACAAAAACCCAAAACAAGAAGAAATACAGAGTAAAGAGGAAGGGTAAGAAATTTACCTCAGTCGGAGGGTGCTCGGCATCGAAAGGGGTGAGAGGGCATGTCGAGTAGCTCTCTCCCTTCTTTAAACTGGTGATGGCCGCGATTTTCTTTTCGAATTCAGCATTCGAAAGAACATCGTCGCACGTCTGGCTCCGGTCATTGATGCTCGTGTACTCCCAAAAGGTAGTCAGCCTCTCTTGAAGAGGCTGGACCCTCCGGCGCAGAAATACACCCGCCAAATGTATCATGTTCAACGGAGTTCCCTGCTCCTTGTTGCGGAAGTGCGCCACTTTTGCGAGTAGAGGGGAGACTACCTTGGATTCCTCGGCTGACAGCCACTGCGTCCAGGACTTCCTCCGCTTCAAAATAGTGAACGGGTGGAATTCTGGAACGCCACCCGCGCCGTTGTCTTCAACATAAAACCACTTCTGACGCCACCCTTGAGCTGAGTCGACAAAACTCATCTCCAGGTAGGGGAAGTCCTTATTATCCTAGATCCTGAAGCCTCCGGTTCTCAGCGGCTCTCCGGTCTTTTCGCTAGGCAGCGGCTTCTCCCGAAAAATCCTCACCTGGAAGATGGCCTTCCAGAGCCCCCAGTGAGGGCGGATGCCGAGGAAGCACTCGCAGAGTGCGATAAAACACGAAATGTGTTGTATCATGTTAGGAGGGAGGTCGTGCAGCTGTATGCCATAGACATACAGCAGCGCGACAAGGAAGGTATGGAGAGGGAAGGACAAACCTCAGGCAACATGGTTCGAGAATGCGACACACTTGGTGGTGAGGGGATTGGGCATCTCCTCCTTCTTCGTTGACATCCGGACGCGCTTGGAGTCCTCGGGAGGGAGCAGTCCCTCCCTCTGCATCTCGGTGATGCTTTTCTTCGTGGCGTTAGACGGGCGCCAATTGCCCATCCTCTTCACCGGGGCTGCCGTGGAGGCGCTTGCCACCTCCTTGCCGGACGTCGGGGCTGCACCGAGATTCTTGCCTCCCACCATTGGGACTTGGTTCGTGCTCGCAGAGGGGAAGGTGTGCGCCAGAAGAGGAAGAAGATGAATTGAGGGCCGGGAAAATTACCTTTTCCCTAAGGCCCGTTATGTATACTAAGGCTGAGCTACTACGAGTCGGTGATCTATTGACGCGGGACACATCCCTGCCGCCACGTGCGAAGCGGAAACAAGGAGATGGGGGCGGTTACCTTCGCACGATCTTTTACGTGAGATCGTGCATAATTACTGCACGACCAGCGGATAAACCGGCACGCGGACGCCCGTTTCCGGTCAAAAAGCTGGCAAGGCGGACACTGCACACTCTGTCCCACTTCGTCACATCCCATCGGGAGCAGGCGACTGCGCGGTGACGTTACTGCACACCTCACTACACGAAATCTCTTTCGTATGAGCATCAGGACGCAAAACTTCTTTCATATGGACACTCAGACACGAAATCTCTTTCGTATCGACACTTTGACACGAAATCTCTTTCATATTGATACATTGACACGAAATTTCTTTCGTATGAACTTCATGACATGAAATTTCCTTCGTATAAGATCAAGAAAAACAAGACTATCTCGCTCAAAAGCTACCGAAGATAGCACTTACGGTGCATCCAAGATAAAACCATGAGTATGCGGCTCCCGCAACTCAACATCACGGTGTGCTAAACACACCATCTTAATCCCGGATTGTTCGGCCGAGTAGGCACATCTGGATGTCGTATTCTTTCAAGTACGAAGGTAAGACCCAAGGATCTCTCCTGTGGGCCTGGAATCGCACTCGAGTTGCGTCCTCCAGTAAACTTTCCGTGTCAACAACACGAAGAAAAATCCTAGCGGATGCGCCGGATACCCCCTCTAAGGTTAAGTTCGAATCGATAAGACCTCCACGGCCCGATCGCAACGATCACCTCGCCGAGTTCGAGTCGGAGGTCTCGAATTTGTGTAGGCCAGAACTGTTTTTGCCCGAGATGCAATTAATTGGCCGTGATCTTTCGGGAGAGCCAAGCGACTGAGCCGTACCCTTCTGCGAAAAAAGCCAACACAAGGTGCATTTATCAATCGATACTCGAGTACATCCGAGACAGGGTACACACCCTTGAAGTCAGGAATTTGACAATTCAGTCGCAAGATCCAAAAACGAACTTTGAGTGCTTACTCGACTAAATTCATTCGAACAAACACTCGGGGGGCTAATGACGTGGGGATGAATCCAGGACCTGTCGAGTGGGCCTACCTGGTCCAAGGCCCAAGACTAAAGCCCAACGCGAGGCGTCACCCCGCAGCTCTAGAAGGCCCAGTGGAAGCCCACCCGCAAGACTTGCGGGTCAAGATGGAAAGTATCCACCGCCTTAGAGCTAGGGTTTGTAAACCCCTCGGGTACGATTTGAGACCCAGCCACCTATTTAAAGGCTGGGAGAACCACCGAGGAGGGGATCCAATCTATTTTCCACCACCATAGCCATAGCTCGAGATCTATCTCTCAGCTTGCGCACCCACCTTTGTAATCGATGTACTCATAATACAGATCAGAAGAGCAGGCCTAAGGGTTTTACCTCTACAAGGGCCCCGAACCTGGGTAAATCGTTCCCCCTGTTAGCCGACGAAGTTACCAGCGCCTATCTCGTTCTCTTACTCGAAACCCTACCGGACCATCCGAGGGAATTGCCGATATGACTAATCGACACTTTGCTTACTGCGATAATTTGTTGCTAACAACTTAATACCCAACGTTTGTTCGGATGATATTCGGAGGGTGGATTATTAGACATAGATGCAGTTGGATGACGGCCTATGTATTTTGTTGTAATGCCCGCATTAATCACATAGTAATATTTATGTCTTGCATATGCACTACGGTGCAGCCTTCATTTATGTCAATTGCCAAGCTGTAATTTGTTCACCACGCATGTTATTTATATTTCACGGAGAGACACCACCAGTGAATTGTGGACCCCGGTCCTTTTTCTCATACTGATAATACACACATTGCTTTAACATTGCTTTCATATTGTTACTACTGCTTTCATATTGTTCTCCTATTGTTTTCCACACCATATGTTTAACCTCTTTGTGTTCAGCAAAACCGGTGAGATTATCAACCTCACTGCTTCGTTGGGGCAAAGTGATTTGATTGTGTTGTGTAGGTTCCACGTTGCTGCTGAACCGGTAGTGTGTCCTGCCATCTCAGATACATCAACCTTTTGAAGTTACTCCTTCCTCCTACTGGTCGATTCAACCTTGGTTTCTTTCTGAGGGAAACTTGTTGCTGCACTCTTCATACCATCCTCTTGGGGTCTCCCAATGAACGTGTCTTCACACGCATCAAGCACTTTTCTGGCGCCGTTGCCTGGGAGGAAGAGAATTTATGCAAGGGGAGTCTCTCACTTCCAATCTCTTTACTTTGTTTTTGTTTTGCTTAGTTTATTTTATTTTGTCTTGTTTGCTTCTCTTTATAAAAAACACAAAAAAAATAGTTCTTGTTCTCGCTGTAGGTTTATTCCTGTTTTTAGTCTTGTTAAAATGACTACTCCTGAGAACACTAAGTTGTGTGACTTCACTAGCACCAAGAACAATGATTTCATTAGCACACCTATTGCTCCACCTTCTCCTACTGCTGATTTTTATGAGATAAAGTGTCGTGGTGGTGTCACGGCAGATGCCATGGGATGGCTAAAGATGTGGGGACGAAGGACGCTGGAGGTGCTCGGGGAGGGATCACGCGACGAGTAGTCGCGTGAGGTATGAACAGAACAATGCAAACAACACGATCTACCCAGGTTCAGGGCCCTCGTGAGGAGGTAAAACCCCTACTCCTGCCTTTCTTTGTGTATTCTGGTGTCTCACCGAGTAGCCACAGTACAATGGATCTTGCTACCGAGTAGCCACTCCTCTCTCTACGTGATGAATTAGGTCGAGAACCTAGGGTTTCCTCAGTTCAATCTCAACGTTCCCTTATGCGATGCCTCACGCAGGAGGCGGCGGGGCACCTTATATACCTGGTGCCCAGCCGGATACGTCCAAACATGGACAAGTGTCGACATAGTGTGCACATCGTCCTTCTTTCGGGTTCCCGCTGACAGCTTTGGTTCCTAACCTTGGCTGCATCTGGAAAGTCGTTGGGCAAAACAAGGGGACAGACTGGTATCACTGTGCCAAACACAGAGTAGGGCCCCCTTATCCTGCGACGGCCTGCTTCCATGCTGTCACTGTCAGGCAGGCCGGTCCCAGATGAACAGTAGTTCGAATACTGCCAAGTACGGATCCAGGATACGCGGGATCCTGTGTCAGAACGGCTTCTTTGACTTTCTGGCCCGAGTAGGTTCCCGCCCATTTTACTCGGGCCAACTCTTCTACTCGAATGGACAGAACTTGGTTGATATCTCCTTCTGGTCATCTTGAGGTGAGACCGAGTAGCAGTCAACCGGGTAGCAAGTACCGGGTAGGCGGCTACTCGACCAAACCTCTCTTCTGACAGTTGCTTTTACCACGTGCCTTTACCCTACTCGGGGGTAACCCCCCGACATAAAGCCTGCCCTGTTAAATCTTGTTATGAGAGAGCAATTTTATATTGTTAGTACTGATGATGCTGCTGCCCATCTTAATAATTTTGTTGAACTATGTGAGATGCAAAAATATAAATATGTAGATGGAGACATTATTAAACTTAAATTGTTTCCTTTCTCTTTGAGAGGAAGAGCTAAAGAATGGTTCCTATCTTTGCCTAGAAATAGTATTGATTCTTGGACTAAGTGTAAAGATGATTCCATTAGAAAATATCATCCTCCTGCTAAGATTATATCTTTAAGAAGTTGCATTATTAATTTTAAGCAACTTGATAATGAGCATGTTGCTAAAGCTTGGGAAAGAATTAAACCTTTAGTAAAGAATTGTCCCACTCATGGACTAACTAATTGGATGATCATCCAAAACTTTTATGCAGGTCTGAATTTTTCTTCAAGAAACCTTATGGATTCAGCTGCTGGAGGAACCTTTCTGTCCATTAGCTTGGAGTCAGCAACAAAGCTTCTTGATGATATGATGTTAAATTATTTTCAGTGGCACACTGAGAGAGCTACAACTGGTAAGAAGGTAAATTATGTTGAAGAAACCTCCTCTTTGAGTGATAGACTTGATGCTATTATGTTTATGATTGTGAATGGCTATGCTCCTATTGATCCAAATATTGTTCCTCTAGCCTCTTTGGTTGCTCAAGAAGATCATGTTGATGTGAACTTCATTAAAAATAATAATATCAACACCAATACTTATAGGAATAATTTTGTAGCAACAATTATAGGCTATATCCTCCTAATAATAGCAATGCTTATGGTAATTCCTACAACAACAATAAAATTGTACCCTATGATCTTGAGAACATGCCTAAGAATTTTATTAGTACACAAACTGCTTTTAATAAATCTGTTGAGGAAAAATTTGGCAAAATTGATGTTCTTGCTTCTAAAGTTGATAGCCTTGCTCTTGATGTTGATTTTCTGAAACTAAATGTTATGCCTCACGATGGTAAAGAAAGTAGAACTTTGAATGCTATCCAAATTCGAATTGATGATAATGTTAGGATGTTAGCTGAGTTGCATGCTAGATGGGAAAGAGAAGATGAAATAGCTAGAAAGAATAATATAGCTAATGTTTGCAGAATCACCACCACTAGTAAAACTGAAGCTTCTCATGCTAGAAAACCCTCTACTATCAATGGTAAAGTAATTGGTGTTGGAAACACTCCCACTTTTGCTATTAAAAATGCAAAACTGCCTGAAACTACTAAAAATGTTCCTGATAAAAGTGCTGAAATTTTTAGAAACATGGGAGACAATGGTCCCATTATCTTTGATAAAAATGATCTTTACTTTGATGATTGCAACATAACTAAAGTGATTAAGTTCTTGCAAAATCTTTCTAGTTGTCCTAATGCTAGTGCTATGAATATGGCTTTCACAAAACATATTACAAATGCTCTCATGCAAATTAGAGAGGATGAATTAAGATGTGAAGCCTCTATCCCTAGGAAGCTAGATGATGGATGGGAACCCATTATTAAAATTAAAGTGAATGATTTTTATTGCAATTCTCTGTGTGATCTTGGTGCTAGTATCTCTGTTATGCCCAAGAAACTCTATGATATTCTTGATTTACCACCATTGGAACCTTGTCATTTGGATATTCGTCTTATTGATAATGTTAGAAAGAAACCTTTGGGGAGAGTTGATGATGTTCTTATCATGGTTAATAATAATCTTGTCCCCGTTGATTTTGTTGTCTTGAATATTGAATAAAATGTGTCTTGTCCAATTGTTTTGGGAAGACCTTATCTTAGAACTGTTGGTGTTGTTATTGATATGAAAGAGGGGAATATTAAATTTCAGTTCCCACTGAAGAAAGGTATGGAACACTTTCCTAGAAATAGAATGAAGTTTCCTTTTGATTCTATTATTTTAACAAATTACAATTTGGATGCTTCTTCACTTGAAAACACTTGATTCCACTTTTCTGGGCCTAGCTAAAAGGCGTTAAAGAAAAGCACTTCTTGGGAGATAACCCATGGTTTTATTTTTTATTCTTTGTTTTTCTCTATATTGTTAGATTAAAGGGGTTGTATACTTATATAGCAACTCCTTTATATCTTTATTTCATTTTTTAGTTGTGCCAAGTAAATTTTCTGACGAGAGTTGGAGTTGGTTTTTGGATTTCTCCGCAGGAAACAGATTTTTGTTGTCCACCGTAAAAAATCTTATAAATCATAGAAAAACAAGAATGACCTGAAATTTCTTGTAATTATTCCTCGGCTAATTCCGCAACGTTTTCGTTCTTTAAGTTTTGCGATATGAGCAACATAAGTGCACCAAAAAATTCGTCTTACAGACTGTTCTGGTGTTGACAGATTCTGCCCTTTTTCTTGCATGTGCTCTTTTGTGATGTCAAGTGGATTTATTTGCTTCACGAAACATCAGTGGTTGTAGCTAATATTTAAAATTATCAATAGCACTTGTCCCTTACAGAACCCATGGATTTTTTTTATTGTTGCACTAACCCTCTAATGCGAATTACTCTTTGAGTGTGTGATACGTCCATTTTGCATCACTATTTTACATCATAATTTTCTGTTATTCATCGATATATTTCATGCTATGATGCATCTCTTATGTTATTTTATCTTATTTTGCATGTTTTATAATTTTTGGAGAATAAACACCGGGACGAAATCTGATGGAAAAAGCACCGTCGAGATACCATATTTCAAAAGATCAGAAGAAGAAGGGGGACATCTGGGGGTTTCTAATAGTCCCGAGGAGGAACACAGCCAGAAAGGGAGCCAGAGGGGGGCCACCGGGGGCCCACACCTAGGGGTGGCGCGCCCTCCCCCTGGCCGCGCCACCTAGGGGTGTGGCCACCCTGGCCTACCTCCGGGGGTCATCTTTGGCCCCCTGACCCCGAGGGAACCCTAAGCCTTATTCCATCCTCGAAGAATTATTCCGCTGCCGCTGCGGGGCGGAAAACCTCCGAGAGAGAAAAGCTCTCTAGCAGGGAGAAATCTGCCGGGGAAATTCCTCTCCGGAGAGGGGAAATCACCGTCATCGCTCCGGGCATCATCAAGATCGTCATCATCATCGTCATCACCACCAGCACCATCACCCTCATCATCCACCTTCACCCCGCTGTAACAATTAGGGGCCTCTATTGTTGTTTTTCATTAGATCTCTCTCCCGGTGTGGATTACTTGTTAGTAGTTGATGCTTGTGAGATTTATCGGTGTTTGCACTTTATGACCAAATTGTTATCATCCATTATATCACCTCTGATCATGACCTATATAATGTGTTGTGAGTAGTTTGTGTTGTTGTTGAGGACATGGGAGAGGTCAAGTTGTTAGTAGTGAAGTAATGTTGAATAATATTAATGTTTGATATTTAAGTTGTGGTGGTATTCTTCTATGGTGTCATGTGAACATCGACTACATGATACTTCACCATTTATGGGCCTAGGGGAATGCATCGTGTATTTGGCTACTAATTGTGGGGTTGCCGGAGTGACAGAAACCTAAACCCCCGTTAGGAAACCATTACACGAGGGAGCGTGGGATCCCGGAGTTTAAACCGGTGGTTAGATTTATTTCTTAATTACTTTCTTGTAGTTGCGGATGCTTGCAAGGGGTATAATCACAAGTATGTATTAGTCTTGGATGGGACGGTACATTAGCATAGATTCACCCACACAACACTTACCAAAACACAAAAGTTATTCAGCTGCATGGAACAAAGGCACTTGACAGAAACCTCCAGTGTGTGCTCGAGAACGTTTGTTAATCATAAGTAAACTCACCAGCTTGTCCTTTTCTGATGAAAGGATTGGGCCACTCGCTGTAATATTAATACTGCATTTTATTTACTCGCACTTTATTTATCTGCAATATCAAAAACCCCTACAAATCTTTTTTCCAGTATTTACAGTTATTCCTTCATCGAAACTGCTTGTCAACACCTTCTGCTCCTTGTTGGGTTCGACACTCTTATTTATCGTAAGTACTATGATACACCCCCTATATTTGTGGGTCATCAGGATTATTTTCTGGCACCGTTGCCGGGGAGTGAAGCGCTATTGGGAAGTGGAATTGATAAATGAAGCTTCTGCTGCAAGTGCTGTTTTTTATTTCTGTCCACTGCTTTATTACACTATGTTTGGAACTCCTTTTGAGTCCCTATTTGCGGGCACTGCTGCCACTACTAGGGTAGTAAGTGACCCACTTCATGATGATATGGATCCCTGTAAAATACCTATAAAGATTGTTAAACATGTTATGGATAACTGCTATTCAGGTGATGGAAATGTCCATCCTGGTGATCATTTTCTCTTTTTACATGAATTATGCGAGTTGTTCAAGTGTGCAGGTATTACAATGAGCCAAGTGAAGAGGAAATTATTCTCTATGTCGTTGACAGGCCGGGCCTCTGAATGGTTCAAACTGCTGAAAAATAGCGAGACTATTGAATGGGAGGAAATTGTACCTCTCTTTTATTCTAAATTCTATCCTCCAAGTGAAATCCATAGAGATCGGAATTATATATATAATTTTTGGCCTCATGACGGAGAGAGTATTGCCCAATCATGGGGGAGATTGAAGTTACTAATGCTCAAATGCCCCATTCATGAGCTCCCCAGTAATATTCTAATTAATAATTTCTATGCAAGGCTTCCTCTTCATGATAAGGATTTATTGGATGCTTCTTGTTCTGGATCATTTACACGTATGAAGGATGAAGCTAAATGGGATCTTCTTGACTGTATTCAAGAAAACACTGAAGCATGGGAGAATCACAAAGGTAGAAAGTCAGTTATAAATTATGACTATGAATGCATTAAAACCTTTATGTCATCTGAGTATTTTCATAATGTTAGTACTGCTTATGGTCTTGATTCTCAAGTTGTTGCAAACTTATATAAGGCTTTTGCTTCTTATTTTGAGATTCCTAAAAAGGAATGGGACAAGTACCATGCACCTTATAAAGATATTGTTAATTGTGTTCCTGCTAGAGATATAGAAGTTCATACTGTTGATTCTATTGTGCCCGAACCTTATATTAAGAAAATTCCTTCCCCTGCTAAGGTAAAAGAACATTCTATGTTAGCTAGTGTGGTTAATAAAAGTGCAAGGAAACCTGTAGAACCTGAGGAACAAATAACTGTAGAACCTACAGTAGCAATAGTAAAGGACCTTGTTTCTGAAAATGTAGAAGAGGGACACATAATATTTGTGAAGATGCTTCTAATATTGTCTCTCATCCTAGTAAACCTAGGAAACCCAGTGTTCCTGTGCTAGCTGTTAGGATAGGTGATCATTTCTATTATGGTTTGTGTGATATTGGTGCAAGTTCTAGTTCCATTCCTTATGAGTTTTATAAAGAAGTCATGCATGAAATTGGTTCTTGCGAGCTTGAAGACATTGATGTGATTATTCAAGTTGCTAAGAGGGAAACTATTTCTCCAATTGTATTGTTAGAGATGTGGAGGTCTTGTGTGGTAAAACTAAGTATCATGTTGATTTTCTAGTACTAGGCACTTCTGCTAGTGATACTTGTCCTGTTATATTGGGTAGACCTTTCTTAAATACTTGTGGTGCTGTTATTGATTTTAAAAAGGAGAAAATTCTTATAGAGTTTGATGGAGAATCTTATGAATTTAATTTCTCCAAATTTGCTAAAGCACCTTATGAAGCTGAACTGCCTAATGAAAATTATAAATTTGAACAATTGGCTGTTATTGCTCTTGCTCCTAACAATCCTTTGCAGCAATACATGGAAGACCACGAAAGTGATGTCTTTATGGAAGAAAGGAATGAAATTGATGAGATTTTCCTACATCAGCCAGCAATGCTGAAACATAATTTACCTGTGGAAGACTTGGGTACAACATTACCACCCAAGGAAGATCCTGTTTTTGATTTAAAGCCTTTGCCTGATAATCTTAAATATGCTCATATTGATGATAAGAAATTATATCCTGTTATTATTAGCTCTCAACTTTCTGATAAAGAAGAGGAGAGATTATTGGGGATATTGAAGAAACATAGAGGTGATATTGGTTATACTCTTGATGATTTGAAAGGGATTTCTCCTACTATTTGTCAGCATGCTATTCATATTGAACCTGATGCAAAGCCAGTTGTTGAGAATCAACGCCGTTTAAATCCTAAAATGAAGGATGTGGTAAGAAATGAGGTATTGAAACTCCTTGACGTTGGTATCATTTATCCTATTGCTGATAGTAGATGGGTTAGTCATGTGCATTGTGTCCCTGAGAAAGGAGGGATGATTGTTGTGCCAAATGAAAATAATGAACTTATTCCTCAAAGAGTAGTAGTTGGTTATAGGATGTGCATTGATTTTAGGAAGGTTAACAAAGTTACTAAGAAAGATCATTATCCTTTGCCTTTTATTGATCAAATGTTAGAAAGGTTGTGTAAGAAAACCCAATTCTGCTTTCTTGATAGTTATTCTGGGTTTTCTCAAATTGCTGTTAAAAATCTTGATCAAGAGAAAACAACTTTCACTTGTCCTTATGGAACCTATGCTTATAGACGTATGCCTTTTGGTTTATGTAATGCTCCTGATACTTTTCAAAGATGCATGTCTGCTATCTTTCATGGTTTTTGTGAAGAAATTGTGGAAAGTTTTCATGGATGATTTCTCCGTCTATGGAACTTCTTTTGATAATTGTTTGCAGAATCTTGATAAAGTTTTGTAGAGATGTGAGGATACTAATCTTGTTCTTAACTGGGAGATATGCCATTTTATGGTTAATGAAGCAATTGTTCTTGGACATAAAATCTCTGAAAGAGGCATTGAAGTTGATAGATCTAAGGTTGAAGCTATTGAGAAAATGCCCTGTCCCAGGGATGTTAAAGGTATTCGTAGTATTCTAGGTCATGCTGGTTTCTATAGAAGGTTTATTAAAGATTTCTCTAAAATATCAAAACCTCTTACTAATCTTCTTCAAAAAGATGTACCATTTTTTTATGAAGATTGTAAAGAAGCTTTTGAAATTTTAAAGAAGGCTTTAATATCTACTCCTATTGTTCAACCACCTGATTGGAATTTACCATTTGAAATTATGTGTGATGCTAGTGATTATGCTGTAGGTGTTGTTCTTGGACAGCGGATAGACAAGAAGTTAAATGTTATTCATTATGCTAGTAAAACTCTTGATGCTGCTCAAAAGAATTATGCTACCACTGAGAAAGAATTCCTAGTTGTAGTTTTTGCTTGCGATAAATTTAGGCAGTATATTGTTGATTCTAAAGTTACTATTCATACTGATCATGCTGCTATTAAGTACTTTATGGAAAAGAAAGATGCTAAGCCTAGGCTTATTAGATGGGTGCTTCTCTTACAAGAGTTTGATTTACATATTGTGGATAGGAAGGGTGCTGAAAATCATGTTGCTGATAATCTGTCTAGATTAGAAAATATCCCTGATGACCCTTATTCATGTTAATGATAGTTTTCCTAATGAACAATTAGCTGCAATAAAAGTGAGCTCTCAAGAGAGTCCATGGTATGCTGGTTATGCTAACTTTATTGTTTCGAAGTATTTGCCTCCTACCTTTATAGCTCAGCAAAGAAGAAAATTCTTCTATGATTTGAGGCATTATTTTTGGGATGACCCACAATTATATAAAAAAGGTGTTGATGGTATGATGAGAAGATGTGTTCCTGAAAATGAACAACAGGAGATATTGAGAAAATGTCATAGTAGTGCTTATGGAGGACATCACGCTGGAGATAGAACTGCACATAAAGTTCTACAATCAGGTTTTTAGTGGCCTACTCTCTTTAAAGATGTTAGAAAAAAAAATTATCTTGTGATCAATGCCAAAGGGTTGGAAATATTTCTAGACGTAATGAAATGCCTATGAATTATTCTCTAGTTATTGAACCGTTTGATTTTTGGGGTTTTGACTTTATGGGTCCTTTCCCTCCTTCAAAAGGCTATACTCATATTCTTGTTTCTGTTGATTATGTTACTAAATGGGTAGAAGCTATACCTACTAAAATTGATTATGGTGAAACCTCTTTAAAAATGCTTAAGGACATTATTTTCCCTAGGTTTGGTGTGCCTAGATATCTTATGACTGATGAGGGTTCTCATTTTATTCATGGTGGTTTTAGAAAAATTGTTGCTAAATATGATGTTAATCATAGAATTGCTTCACCCTGTGATTGTCAAACTAGTGGGCAAGTAGAATTATCAAATAGAGAAATCAAATCTATCTTGCAAAAGACTGTTAACAAATCTAGAAAATATTGGGCTAAGAAGCTAAATGATGCTCTATGGGCTGATAGAACTGCTTACAAAAACCCCATGGGCATGTCTCCTTATAAAACGGTTTATGGAAAAGCTTTTCCCTTGCCCCTAGAATTAGAACACAAAGCTTATTGGGTAGTGAAAGACCTAAATAGAGATTTTAAACTTGCTGGTGAAAAAAGGTTGCTTGACTTAAGTTCTCTAGATGAATGGAGGAGTGAAGCATATGAAAATGCTAAGCTTTTTAAAGAGAAAGTTAAAAGGTGGCATGATAAAAGAATTATTAAAAGAGAATTTCATGTTGGTGAGAAAGTGCTATTGTATAGGTCTCATCTCAGATTTTTTGCAGGAAAATTACTCTAGAGATGGGAAGGACCCTTTGTTATCGAAGAGGTATATCGTTCTGGGGCAATTAAAATTGTTTCCCTTGAAGACAACTCCTCACAAGTGGTGAATGGCCAAAGACTCAAGCATTATATCTCCGGAGGAGTTTATTAGGAAGCATATTTCAGAAACTGCAGAGTCAGTTTTCGAATAGGTAACAGTTTTGGAGTTCAGAGTTTCTAGGTCAAGATGTCCTCCTTCAACTCTAGCGTTGAGGATTACGCTGCACGTCGTCTTCGACAAATCCAGCAAGACATCCATGAGAGTGCTTTCGCGGGATGGGCGACGGAGGAAGAAATAGATGCAAGGAGGGAGACATGATCAACAGTTTGACAGAAGAAATTCGAAGGGCTGCACCAGCAAGAAACGCCACCATTGTGGGATCCATTAACCCTCACCATCGCTACTCTCATAATGTGCAGGGGACCGTGCCTCATGATCAAGACCCCAACGTGTTCCCTGTGATAGCTGAAGCACACCGGGTCGCCGATCAATTTTGCAAACAATATCACATTCTCAAGGCCAAGGTAGCAAATCTGGAAGCGGAAAACATTGAGTTTCTTTGCATCATCAAAGGCTTTCTGGCTCACCTCCGAGTGATTCCACCTTCACCACCACCGAAGAATTGATTCATCATTGGTTTTGGCATCCCCTCAGCTTGTTCCAAGCTTGGGGGAGCGCCGCGGTATCACATCACTATCTTTTATCTTTTTACTTTTTCAGTAGAGTCATATCATGAGTAGAGAGAGGTTATCATATAGGATGGTTTGCATTATGGAAGTGTCTCTCCCTAGTTGGTTATCGTTGTATCCGTTGGTGTGAGTTGCCGGTTTGAAATATTAATGAGAAGTTTCATCATTTACTTTCTGTGCACATTATTTCATTTTCAATTTCTGTCATATGGTTTAGCTTGTTATTAGTACTTGGTATAACTCTAGATATCATCAAGTTAATCTAGTTGGTTTTGGCAAACTTAGCTTGGGTCAGCAGAAATAATAATTTGAGTTGCTAGTATAAGAAAGAGGAATTTGCCTATTAGCTCATAAACTTAGTATTCACGAGTTAAGATCACTTGTGCTTTCATTGAAGAATGCATGATTGGTTTCATCGTATGTATATTTGTTTGTTTTCCTTCAACTCTTATGCTTGCTACCCAGCCTTGCTAGCCAAAAACTCTGTACTGAGAGGAAATGCTTCTTGTGCATCCAAACCTTAAACCCAAAACCTTGCCATTCGTGTCTACCATACCAACCTACATGTGGTACTTCGCCGCCACTCCAAGTATATTGCTCATGTGCTACTTTCAAAACTTTCAAATTACTCATGTTTTGTGTTCCTATTTTAGCTCATGAGGACGCAAATAGAGAATCTTTATCTCACTTGTTGATTGGACTCGCACACTTGGACTAGTGGCTTCATCCGCTTATCCAAATGCTAGAAGAGCTGGCAGCGGGGTGCCTAGCCCCAAATAATAATACAAATTCTCTTCACTCTTTTTTCCCCTGATTTATCAGTCAAAACATAATTGTGTAAACAAAAGAGAAAGAGGGATGACCTTCTATACCAGTTGCCTCCTTCTATGGGAGCCGCTCTTGTGAGTGTAGTTGGCTTGTGACGTACTGTATTTTCTGTTTGCCATTCGTTGACATAAATATACACCTCGCAAAATTTAGACACTCCTCCATGCTTTGTGATTGTTGGCGGGCACCCGAGGATTCGGTTACCATGGTTTGTGTAAGATGGATGGGAGGAGTGTCATGCATTTTATACCTCTGTTTATTAAAACAAAACCTCTAGCACATGAGTAGTCAATGCTTCCCTTTGCGAAGGGCCTATCTTTTACTTTTATGTTGAGTCACTAAATCCATTTCCTTCTATCTCCAGCAAGCATTTGAGTTGTTGTGTTCTCATCATCTATATGTTGATTTATTCAATCATGTTTTCTATCCTTCTTTGTTTAGCACATGCTTTATTATCTGAATGAATATTACTTTGAAAGCTATGAATCACTGAAAAAGAGTTGTTACAATTAAACATTTTAAGCTCTACAATATAAACCTTGTTATGAAGACTTCACCTAATATAAGTAAAATTTCATTAAATGTTCTATGACCAAGAACAAAGTTTTCCATCACCAATTTTGATTCTCTCTTTTGCATCTTTGTCTGTGACTCCCTTTACTTGTTTCAAGTTAAGTTTTATGAGAGGAAGTTCCTGTTTGTAATGATTGGTGCATAGGTAAAAGTGATGCTTCTTGTACGTATCTTATTTATCGACTCTTCACTCCATAAACCAGTGGTCATGTTTTCTGAGTTCAGTTTCGCTTGGGGACAAGCGAGGTCTAAGCTTGGGGGGAGTTGATACGTCCATTTTGCATCACTATTTTATATCATAATTTTCTGTTATTCATCGATATATTTCATGTTATGATGCATCTCTTATGTTATTTTATCTTATTTTGCATGTTTTATAATTTTTGGAGCATAAACACCGGGACCAGAAATCTGATGGAAAAAGCATTGTCGAGATACCATATTTCAGAAGAGCAGAAGAAGAAGGGGGACATCCGGGGGTTCCTAAAAGTCCCGAGGAGGAACACGGCCGGAAGGGGAGCCAAAGGGGGCCACCAGGGGCCCACACCTAGGGGTGGCGCGCCCTCCCCCTGGTCGCGCCACCTAGGGGTGTGGCCACCCTGGCCCACCTCCGGAGGTCATCTTTGGCCCCCTGACCCCGAGGGAACCCTAAGCCTCATTCCATCCTCGAAGAATTATTCCGCCGCCGCTGCGGGGCGGAAAACACCCGAGAGAGAAAAGCTCTCTGGCAGGGAGAAATCGGCTGGGGAAATTCCTCTCCGGAGAGGGGAAATCACCGCCATCATCACCGTCATTGCTCCGGGCATCATCAAGATCGTCATCATCATCGTGATCACCACCAGCACCATCACCCTCATCATCCACTTTTATCCCACTTAACAATTAGGGGCATCTATCGTTGTTTTACATTAGATCTCTCTCCCAGTGTGGATTACTTGTTAGTAGTTGATGCTTGTGAGATTTATCGGTATTTGCACTTTATGACCAGATTGTTATCATCCATTATATCACCTCTGAGCATGATCTATATGATGTGTTGTGAGTAGTTTGTGTTGTTCTTGAGGACATGGGAGAAGTCAAGTTGTTAGTAGTGAAGTAATGTTGAATAATATTATGTTTGATATTTAAGTTGTGGTGTTATTCTTCTAGTGGTGTCATGTGAACATCGACTACATGATACTTCATCATTTATGGGCCTAGGGGACTGCATCGTGTATTTGGCTACTAATTGTGGGGTTGCCGGAGTGACAGAAACCTAAACCCCCGTTAGGAAACCCTTACACGAGGGAGCGTGGGATCCCGGAGTTTAAAGCCGTGGTTAGATTTATTTCTTAATTACTTTCTTGTAGTTGCGGATGCTTGCAAGGGTTATAATCACAAGTATGTATTAGTCTTGTATGGGACGGTACATTAGCATAGATTCACCCACACAACACTTATCAAAACACCAAAGTTATTCAGCTGCATGGAACAAAAGCACTTGAGAGAAACCTCCCGTGTGTCCTCGAGAATGTTTGTTAATCATAAGTAAACTCACCGGTTTTTCCTTTCCTGAAGAAAGGATTAGGCCACTCGCTGCAATTATTACTACTGCATTTTATTTACTAGCAATTTATTTATCTGCAATATCAAAAACCCCTACAAATCTGTTTTCCAGTATTTACAGTTATTCCTTCATCGAAACTGCTTGTCAACACCTTCTTCTCCTTGTTGGGTTCGACACTCTTATTTATTTAAAGTACTACGATACACCCCATATACTTGTGGGTCATCAGTGTGGTGTGAAGGAGGTTTTCAAGGGTCAAGAGAAGAGGGTGATATATGTGATCAAGAAGAGTGCAAGGTCAAAGCTTGGTGATGGCCGCGTGGTTCATCCAAGCATATTTTTAGAAGACTCAAGCATCTAAGCTTGGGGATACCCAAGGCATCCCCTTCTTCATCGACAATCTATCAGGTCACTTCTAGTGAAACTATATTTTTATTCGGTCACATCATATGAAGTTTACTTGGAGCATCTGTTTGTTTTTATTTTGTTTTATTTTGTTTTCCTATGTTTTCCTTGCTGCAATAATGTAGTTGGACCCTAGCATTCCTTGTTTAGGAGAGAGACACGCTCCGCTTTTTCGTTTGAATACTTGCTATTCTAGTATTCTTAGTTCCTCTTCTAGCTGCTGCAAATTTCCTGTTTAGCTCTTGTTTTCATTGCATCTCTTGTTCAGAGCTATTAGTTTTATTAATGTTGTGTGAGTACTCTCATGTTTGCTTGCTTTATCATTTAGAGAGTTTTTGTTAAAGCATGTCTTCTATGGTGCTTGTTGGGAAAAGAAACTACTGCTTGTGGTAGAATTTATAACGGTGCAAGTAGAAGCTTGTATAGACTATGGCTAGAATTTATCATATCATGCTAGATGTTATTTTAATTCTAAAGCCTTGTGGTTATTTAGTATCATGATTAGCCGAGAGTGTTTAATGTGCCATTGAAAGAATCATGAGTTGTTCTTGTCATATTGATGCATAAATTTGTGGTGTTCTCCTTTGAATGTTTTATTTGGTTGACTTGGCGCATGCTCACACCATGTTTATGAGTATGAACCAGTCACTTATAGCCTCTATGATCATTTAGTTTTTGAACTTGTGGTACCACTTATGCTTTGATTAATGTTGTTTATGTCGCTATGCATGATTATGGCTCGAGTGCTCTCTTGATTTGTCGCTCCTAGTCTTTTGCTAGCCTCCAGCTGTACCGAGTATGAGCTCTACTCGTGCATCCAACTCCCAAAAACCAAAGTATTCCAAATGTGTCCACCATACCTACCTACATGTGGTATTTAACCGCCACTCCAAAGTAAATTGCTCATGTGTTACCTTTAAAACTTTCAAAATTACTCCTTTTTTGTGCTCCTGTTTTAGCTCATGAGGACGTAAATAGAGAATCTTTATCTCACTTGTTAATTGGACATTTGCACCCTGGACTAGTGGCTTCATCCGCTTATCCAATGATAGAAGAGTTGGAAGCGGGGTGCCCAGCCCCAAATTAATAACAATAAATTCTCTTCACTATTTTTGCGCCTGATTTATCAGTCAAAGCATAATTGTGTAAACAAAAGAGAAACAGGGATGACCTTCTACCCAGATGCGTCCTTCTATGGGAGCCGCTCTTGTGAAGTCTAGTTGGCTTGTGACGTACTGTATTTTCTGTTTACCATTCGTTGACATAAGCATACACCTCTCTAAAAAATAGACACTCCTCCACGGTATGTGATTGTTGGCAGGCACCCGAGGATTCGGTTAGCCATGGTTTGTGTAAGATGGATGGGAGGAGCGTCAAGCTCTTTATACCTCTGTTTAATAAACAAAAAAGCTCTAGCACATGAGTTGATCCCTGCTTCCCTCTACGAAGGGCCTTTCTCTTACTTTTATGTTGAGTCTCCATCTTCTAACTTTATGCACAGTTGAGAGAGCATAGTTGCAATTCTGAGTTTTATGTGCATTTGTCCTAGAAACATTATTAATTGATTCATGATGTGTTATTGCTTGTTCCCTAAGTATTTTTTCTAGTGTTACTCATGAAATTTGAAGGTGTCCAGGCATTTATGTTTTTCCCCACTCTTAAGGTCTAGTGAAATATCACTTTGCCATGTTTTCTCTATACTTGAAACGAACATGTATATGTTTCGTTGCATTGTTATTCATGATATCTTATTTGTGTTACTTCTCATGATGCAAGGTGATTGCTATGCTTTGTTGTTAAAATTCAATTTATCAGGCTTGTGTTGAAGTTCTATGATGTGAGCTTACTTATGCTTTTACATTATTGATGATCAAGTTTATGTTGGGAGCATGTCACCTCAGAAATTTTGTGTTTTTATCGTTTACCTACTCGAGGACGAGTAGAACTAAGCTTGTGGATGTTGATACGTCGTAAACGTATCCTTAATTTCTGATGTTCCATGTTGTTTTCATGTTGTTTCCTACATGTTTGCTATAAACTTTATGTCATTTTTATCGATTTTCCGGACTAACCTACTGACAAGATGCCACATAGCCAGTTCCCTGTTTTCTGCTGTTTTTAGTTTTAGAAAAGTTGTTTTGGAAATATTCTCGAAATTGGAAAATTCAAAGTCCAGAGGTCCTAGAATTCCCGAAGGTTCCACGAAGTCCTGAAGAGACCCGGAGGGGGGCCACAGGGGGGGCCATATCATAGGGCGGCGCGTCCCCTGGCCGCGTCATGGGGTGGTGTGGGGCCCCCAGGCCTCCCTCACCTTTGCCCTTTCGCCTATTTATACCCCCTAACATATTAACCCTAAAAATATACCACTTCATCCCAAGAAACACCCGAGGTCGCCGGCATCGTCATCCCGAGATTGGGAGTGTTCTAGAGCTCTCCCCGGCACCCTGTCGGGAGGGGAATTCATCACCGGAGGGGTCTACACCACCATGCCCTCCTCCGAATTGATGGGTGAGTATTTTATCCCTGGACTACGGGTCCATAGCAGTACCTAGATGGTTGTTCTCTCCACTTTGTACCTCATGTTTCGATCTCGTGAGTTGTCTCACATGATAGAGATCATCTTTATGTAATGCTACATGTTGTGTTTGTTGGGATCTGATGAATGTTGAATGCTATGTCTTCTGATTATCAATCTATCATGTTATCTTTATGCTTATGTTATT
Source organism: Alopecurus myosuroides (assembly GCA_028641055.1). Taxonomy (NCBI): domain Eukaryota; kingdom Viridiplantae; phylum Streptophyta; class Magnoliopsida; order Poales; family Poaceae; genus Alopecurus; species Alopecurus myosuroides. Next base: position 235,827,821 of record CM054061.1, read on the forward strand.
TATGATCTTGCATGCTCTCCGTTATTAGTAGATGCTCTGGCCAAGTAGATGCTAGTAAATCCAAGAGGGAGTATTTATGCTCGATAGTGGGTTCATGCCTCCTTTGCATCTGTGCTCGAGAGACAGAAAGGTGACGGATAGAGGATGTGTTGTTACCATTAGGGAGAAAACAATGGTGTTTACCTAGTTTACATTGTTTACATTACACACTATGCTTACTGTGATAATCTGTTGCTAGCAACTTAATACCCAACGTTTGTTTGTATGATATTCGGAGGGTGGATTATTAGACATAGATGCAGTTGGATGACGGTATATGTATTATGTTGTAATACCCGCATGAATCACATAGTAATCTTTATGTCTTGCATATGCACTACGGTGCAGCCTTCATTTCTGTCAATTGTCCAGCTGTAATTTGTTCACCACGCATATTATTTATCTTTCACGGAGAGACACCACTAGTGAACTGTGGACCCCGGTCCTTTTTCTCATACTGATAATACACACACTGCTTTCACACTTCTTTCATACTGTTACTACTGCTTTCATATTGTTCCCCTACTGTTTTCCACACCATACGTTTAAACTCTTTGTATTCAGCAAAACTGGTGAGATTGACAACCTCACTGCTTCGTTGGGGCAAAGTGATTTGATTGTGTTGTGTAGGTTCCATGTTGCTGCTGAACCGCTAGTGCGCCCTGCCATCTCAGTTGCATCAACCTTCTGAAGTTACTCCTTCTTCCTACTGGTTGATTCAACCTTGGTTTCTTTCTAAGGGAAACTTGTTGCTGCACTCTTCATACCTTCCTCTTGGGGTCTCCCAACGAATGTGTGTTCACACGCATCAGTTATCCTTGGGGCAATGCTTGTTCAGCAACGTGTAGTCGATGCATGTGCGAAGGATGTCAGTATTTTTCTTCGGGACAAGAACCGAGTTTGCTAACCAGGTGGAGATTTTGATCTCTCGTATGAATTTTGCTGTGAGTAGTCGATTGATTTCTTCTCCGAGTGCTAATCGCCTTAGTTTGGAAAAGCGGCGAGTGGTCTGTTTGACACGCTTTGCATCTTTATATACTTCCAGAGAGTGCTCAGCGAATTCTCTGGGAAGCCCTAGCATATCTGATGGCTGCAAGGCGAAGATTTTCTAGTACTCACGGAGGAATTTTGATGAGCACGCTTTCCTATGCGGGGGAAAGGCTTGTCGAGAGCATCACCATTTTCTTCGGGTCCGTCGGGTGGATCTGATGCTTTCGAGTGTCGTTGCTGGAGTCGAATTCTAGATCTGGGGCAATTTTCTTCGTCAGCGGGAGCATAAAGTTGTATGTAGTTTTCGCGAGTTCTTCCAGTTCTTCTTACATCCCGAAAGATTCCGAGAGCTTGCGGAAGTCTGCATCACACTTATCTGATTTCTAGAAATCCCCGTTCACTGCGATTAGTCCGTAGGGTCGAGGTAGCTTCAACTTGAGGTATGCGTAATGCGCTACTGCCATGAACCTTGCGAATGCAGTTCGGCCAGGGATGGTGTGGTACTATGATGGACAGACTACCACCTCGAAGTCTAGATGTTCACGTATGTAATTTCCAGGGTCTTCGAGTACGACTTCCAAGTTTATCGAGCCCGACGGACAAATTGGCTTGCCTGGTACTATGCCATGGAAAGAGGTGTCCGATTCTGCGAGTCCTTCCAAGTTTTTGTTCATCTTGTGTAGCGTGTACGCATAGATGATGTTGATTCCACTGCCACCGTCCATGAACACTCTACCCAAATTGTAGTTGCATATCTGTGCTTGAGTGACAAGTGCTGCGTGTCCTGGCTGGTACACCCAGGGTGGATGATCTTCCTTGGAGAAATTAATGGGTTGCTCGTAACCCTTGAGATATTTTGGTCTTCCGGTGGCGCTTGCACTGCCATGTTGACTTGGCGAGTGTTCGTATTCTAGACACGTCTAGACGGGCACACCTTTTGGATCATGCCAATGGTTCCAAGGGAGGGTGGGTATCCGTCGACTGGTGGGTTCGTGTTTGGCTATTGTGGCTGTTGTTGGTGTGTTACCATTGCGAGGGCGGGCTGATTTACTAGTGGGGGTGATGGTGGTGCACCGTATGCGATAGTTCCACCTCCTGATGCTATCGGGTACCTGATGGTGCAGATCTTGCACTCGTTGGGGTACCCCAAGAGGAGGGTGTGATGAGCACAGCGGAAGTTTTCCCCTTAGTTAAGAACCAGGGTTATCAATCCAGTAGGAGAAAGAGAATCTTCGGAAGGTTGATGCCACTGACGGTGGTGCTGGCGCTTCACCGGTGTCAGCAACAACGTGGAACCTGCACACAACACAACTAAAATACTTTGCCCCAAAGGTACAGTGAGGTTGTCAATCTCACCGGTCTTGCTGAAAACAAAGATTAGACGTATAGTGTGGAAAACCAGTGTATGCTTGCAGAAAGTAAAGAAAGCAGAAAATTGTTGTGGGTTGTTTAACAGTGTGGAAAAATGAACCGGGGTTCGTAGTTTCACTAGTGGTGTCTCTCTATAAAAGATAGCATGTTCGGTGAACAAATTACAGCTGGGCAATTGACAAATAAAGGTTGCACTGTAGTGCACAATAGCGTGCTATTAGAAATAGCGGATGCTCCTCCAGATGCTATGAACGCTATAGCGTGATAATAGCGTGCTATATCAAAATAGCGTTCTGAAAAAACTGTCAAATATATCTCAAAAATTTAAGGATTTGAACAAGAATAAATGATATTTTCCAAAACTGTCAGAACAATATATGTATAACCACATAAAAATTGTTATCTAATTGGTTAGATCCTAACATCAACATCCCACGTGGCAATAACAAAGTATAAATTACTTATTCAGAATTGTAAACCTAGCGATGTCATATTCACGATTGCTTTTCATCGCCACGAAAGATAAGAAGTAACGGTTTCTCCTTCCTAAGGTGGAAAACTCGGGCATTTGGCCCGATAGGCTGAAAAATAATAGCGTGTTATAAGGTTACGCCGTTTTAGCGTGATATAGCATGCTATTTCGTGAATAGCGTAATAGCGAGCAAACGTGTGAAAATTTAGCATGGACCCTCCAGATATGCTATATCGTGCTATTAGCGCCGAAATATCGCGCTATTTTTTCCCATGGTGCCTAGGGTTTTCCATCCGGGGGGGCTTAAATAGGCGAAAGGGCGAAGGCGGTGGCGCTCAAGGGGGGCCACAACCCTAGCTGGCGCGGCCAGAGGGGCCGCGCCACCCTATGGTGTGGCCCCCTGCTGCCCCTCTCCGGCTCGTCTTCGGTTTTCTGGATGCTTCTAGGGGAAATAGGTCTTCTGGGCTTCAAATTTTCCAATTCCGAGAATATTTCCAGAACAACTTTTCTTAAACTAAAAAAACAGCACAAAACAGGGAACTGGCTCTCTGGCATCTTGTTAATAGGTTAGTCCGGAAAACATATAAAAATGACATAAAGAAGGGAGAAAACATGTAGCAATTTTCAAAATATGATCATGGAGCATCAGATATTAGGGATACGTTTATGACGTATCAAGCATCCCCAAGCTTAGTTCCTACTCGTCCTCGAGTAGGTAAACGATAAAACAGTAATTTCTGAGGTGACATGCTACTAACACAAACTTGATCAAAGCATATGCACGTTGAGATCATAAGACTTTAAACACAGGCATGATAAATAAAACTTTAATAATAAAGCATAGCAATTACTTTGCATCACGAAGAGTAACTCAAATAAAGGATCATGAATAATAATTCAAAGAAACGTAAACTTTTGTTTCAGGTATAGAGAAAGCATGGCAAAGTGATATTTCGATAGTCCTTAAGAGTGGGGCAAAACATAAATGCCAGGACACCTTCAAAGTTCAAGAGGAAGACTAGAAAAAATAATAACACATCATGAAGTAATTATTGATTCTTATGGGACAAATGCACATAGAACTCAGAATGGCAAAAATGCTCTCTCAACTGTGCATAAAATTAGAAGATGGAGACTCAACATAAAAGTAAAAGAAAGGCCCTTCGCAGACGGAAGCATGGGTCACTCATGTGCTAGAGCTTTTACTTTATTAAACATAGGTATTAAAAGTTTGACACTCCTCCCATCCATCTTTCACAAACCATGGCTAACCGAATCCTCGGGTGCCTGCCAACAATCACATACCATGGAGGAGTGTCTATATTTTGGGAGATGTATGCTAATGTCAACGAATGGTAAATAGAAAATATAGTACGTCACAAGTCAACTGGATTCACAAGAGCGGCTCCCATGGTGAAGGACGCAACTGGTGTAGAAGGTCACCCCTCTTTCTCTTTTGTTTACTCAATTATGCTTTGACTGATAAATCAGGGGCAAAAATAGTGAAGAGAATTTGTATGCATTAATTTGGGGTTGGGCACCCCACTGCCAGCTCTTCTATCATTTGGATAAGCGGGTGAAGCTACTAGTCCAGGGTGTGAAATCCAATCAACAAGTGAGATAAAGATTCTCTATTTACGTCCTCATGAGCAAAAACAGGAACGTAAAGGAGGAGTAGTTTTGAAGGTTTTAAAGGTAACACATGAGCAATTTACTTTGGAATGGCAGTTAAATACCACATGTATGTAGGTGACACAATGGGAAAAACTTTGGTTTGAGGGAGTTTGGATGCACGAGTAGAGCTCATACTCAGTACATGTGGAGGCTAGCAAAAGACTGGGAGCGACAAATCAAGAGAGCATAAGAGCCATAATCATGCATAGCGACATAAGCATCATTAATTAAAACATAAGCAGTATCACAAGGTCAAAAACTAAGTGGTCATGGAGGCTATTCGTGACTGGTTTGTAGTCATAAACATGGTGTGAGCATGCGCCAAGTCAACCAAATAAAACATTCGAAAGAAAATACCATATATTGTTACTTTACTATGACCCGAACAACTCAAGAATCTTTCAATGCATATGAAACACTCTGAGCTATTTGAGGCTAATCATGCTACTCAATAACCACAAGGCTTTAAAACTAAAATAACATTTAGCATGTCATGAAAAAGTCCTAGCCACAGTCTATACAAGCTTCTACTAGTACTGTTATAAATTCTACTTCAAGCAGCAGTTTTCTTTTGTTTCTCCCAACAAGCACCATACAAAACATGGTTTAACAAAAATAATCTTTATGATACAGAAATTAAACAAGAGAGTACTCAAATAATACTACTAAAACTAACAGCTCTAATAAGAGATGCATGCAAAACAGGAGCTGAATAAATGCAGCAGATAAACAGAGACTAAGAATACAACGTATTCTCATGAAAAAGCGGAGCCTGTCACTCTCCAATAAAAGAATGATGGGGTCCAACCAAGATTATTAAGAAAGTAAAAAAAAACTGAAAGCAAAAGAAAAAGCAAACTGACAACAAAAATAAAAGACGCTCCAAGTAAAGCACATAAGATGCGAACGAATAAAAATATAGTTTCAGTAGAAGTGACCTGATAATTTGTTGATGAAAGCTTATACGCTTGAGTATTCTTGGAATTTGCTTGGATGTACCACCGGGGCATACCCAAGCTTAGGCTTTTCACTCTTTTTGATCACATCATATCATCCTCTTCTCTTGACCCTTGAAAACTTCCTTCACATCAAAATTCTCACAATCTTCATTAGCAACGTTAGTGCAATTGAAATAAGAAATTCACATGGTTCAGTTTCAACACAAGTCTAACACTAAAAAACACATTAGCTACTTTCACAACTTCTTTCAAAAATGTTTTACTCAAAAGAACACCAAAAGAAAGAGATTAAAATGCAAATGCGATAAATGGCAGAAATCTGTCAAAAACAGAACAGCAGGTAAAGATCGATTTTTTCAAAAATCTTATGTTGCTCAAATCAAAAATTGGTCTTCTATAAAAAAAATTGCATATATAACTCGGGATTAAGCACAAAAGACTTAGGTCAATTTTAGTTTTCTGTGATTTTTAACGGAATTTACAATGGACAGCAGAAATCTGTTTCCTGCGCAGAAATCCGAAATATAGGCTCAACTTTCCACTAGTGGCTTTACTTGGCTCAACAAATATTCAAAAGAAAAGATACAGTGGGGTTTCTAAGGAAATAGAAAACACCCAAGTGCAAGCACACCAAAGAAAACAAAGGAAAACTGAAAGAAAACAGAGAAACAAAATGGGTTGTCTCAAGTGTTTTCAAGTAAAGAAGCATCATCTATACCTTCCTCTAAACCATTATTTGCAGAAATAGGTTCTTTAGATGTTTTTGAAGATTCAACATGAAGGTCATTCTTAGTCTCATTAATTGTTTTAGCAATTTTCAGCACATATTGAGATTTGGGTTTAACCATCTTAGGAGCATACATAAATCTTTGCTCCTTTCCCACATAGGCTTTCTCCTTTTTGAATTTAAGAGATGAAAAGGTTGAGCTTAAGGCTCCCATGGCATCCTCTAGTTTACCAATCCTAACATTTTTATTATCATGAGTGTTGCTAGCTTCCAGAGTAGTGATTCTTTTATCAATAGTATCTAGTAATTCATTAACTTTGCTAGCATTATCAAGGAAGACTAATAAGTTTATTTCCAAAGAGTTTGGTTTATCAATAACATCCTTCAAAGTGATCTCAGTTTTAAAAGTTGCAATGGGAGGTGCTCCTACTAAACTTTTAATCAAATTGCAGGCTTCCAAAGCAGGAGTTCCTAGAAAATTTCAACCTGCAAGAGTATCTAACACATGCCTATACCAGCCAAAAATACCAACATAAAAATTTCTTAGGAGTATCAAGGTAGAATATTTTTTTGTGCACCTCTTATGAGTATTATTTATTCTATACCAAGCATCTTTTAAACTTTCTCCCCCTTGTTGCCTAAAAGAACGAACCTCTACTTCAGGAATACTCATTCTAGCAGAATAAAAGCAAGCAAATAAATAACAGCTATAAGGTAAACTAATTTTTTTGTGTTTTGATATAGAGAAATAAACTATTTTTTTGTGTTTTTGATATTGAGAAATAAAAACAAGACAAAAAATAAATACAAGACAATAAAAACAAAATAAAGAGATTGAGAGTGAGAGACTCCCCTTGCCAGAAGACTTCCTTCTCCCCGGCAACGGCGCCAGAAAAGGTCCTTGATGGTGCAGATCTTGCAATCGTTGGGATACCCAAAGAGGAGGGTGTGATGAGCACACCGGAAGTTTTCCCCTTAGTTCAGAACCAAGGTTATCAATCCAGTAGGAGAAAGAGAATCTTCGCAAGGTTGATGCCACTGACGGTGGTGCTGGCGCTTCACCGGTGGCAGCAACAACATGGAACCTGCACACAACATAACCAAAATACTTTGCACCAACGGTACAGTGAGGTTGTCAATCTCACCGGTCTTGCTGAAAACAAAGATTAGACGTATAGTGTGGAAAAACAGTGTATGCTTGCAGAAAGTAAAGAAAGCAGGAAATTGTTGTGGGTTGTTTAACAGTGTGGAAAAATGGACCGGGTTCGTAGTTTCACTAGTGGTGTCTCTCCATAAAAGATAGCATGCTGGGTGAACAAATTACAGCTGGGAAATTGACAAATAAAGGTTGCACCGTAGTGCACAATATGACATGAAGATTACTATGCTATTTAGTGCGAGCATTACAACAAGATACATAGAACGACATCCATCTGCATCTATGACTAATAATCCACCCTCAAGTTATCATCTGAACCCCCTCAGGTATTAAGTTGCAAGCAACAGATAATTGCATTAAACAAAGTGTGTAATGTAATCAATGATTAAGCATGTGGGTACTCTCACCGATGTTTTCTCCCTAATGGCAACATCACATCCTCCCCCTTCACGTTTATGTCACTCGAGCAAGGCAACAAGGAGGCATGAACCCACTATCGAGCATAAATACTCCCTCTTGGAGTCACTAACAATTACTTGGCCAGAATAACCACTCGAAACGGAGAGCATGCAAGATCACAAATAACACATGCAAATAAAAACTATAATCAACTTGGCATAAGGTCAATATTCAACGGATCCCAGCAAACACAGCACAGAGAATTACATAAGATCAATCTCGATAATGATAGGAAGCTCACGAGATCTAAACATGGAGGCATATGAGGAGAAGGCAACCATCTAGCTACAGCTACGAACTCGTAGTCCAAGGATGAACTACTCACGCATCACTCCGGAGGCAGGCATGGTGATGAAGAGGCCTCCGGTGATGATCTCCTCTCCGTCAGGGTGCCGAAAATAGCTTGAGACCCCCCCTGATCTGGGGTTGACGGTGACTGAGGTTGCGAAACTTTTTCGGGGATTTTGATCAGGTGCCTAGGGTTTTCCATCTGGGGGGCTTAAATAGGCGAAAGGGCGAAGGAGGTGGCGCTCCAGGGGGGCCACACCCCTAGCTGGAGCGGCCCGGGGGTGTGCCACCCTATGGTGTGGCCCCCCTGTTGCCCCTCTCCGGCTCCTCTTTGGTCTTCTGGATGCTTCCGGGGAAAATAGGACTTCCGGGCTTCGAATTTTCCAATCCCGAGAATATTTCCAGAACAACTTTTCTGAAACTAAAAAAATAGGGAACTGGCTCTATGGCATCTTGTTAATAGGTTAGTCCGGAAAACATATAAAAATGACATAAAGAAGGGAGAAAACATGTAATGTTGTCAAAATATGATCATGGAGCATCAGAAATCAGTGATACGTTTATGACGTATCAGTACCCTTGGTTTGTGGCACTCTGATGTTTCTTCGAGAATGCTTGATGGAGCAGTAGGAACTTTCTACAGTCTTTTAGGAGATGGGGTGGCTTTGAGTTTTCCCGTTTCTTTGTCCCTCTAGAAGTGTAGCGAGCAGTATGTGTCCAAATTCTCTTCGGGTGGTCTTAATTATGTCTTCTGCCTCCACTCACGATTTCCGCGGGACCCTCCTTCGTGGTTCCGTGTAAGTTATGCCGCGATATATTTTGATAACAGGTGGCCCGATCTTCTCGATGAACTCACATGATAATGGTGGTATAATAACTTGTGTCTTGCAACGAACTCTCCGGCTAATTCCTGACGCCAATGCAACAACAACCAATCCCTTGGATATTCGCAACTCCACACACTTGCACGAGCAGCCACTGACTACTAGTGGTTTTGTATCTCCTAATTTCCAATGGAACAGTTGATAGCATGCAAAAGTTGCAGTTGTATTACTTCAAGATGAAAGCTTCTCGCAATCAAACAATGGAGGTTCTAGGGTTTATCTTCTTCATAGTCTAAACCTCTCTCACATACAGGTGGGATGTATTTATGAGGGAGGGGGTGCGGCCACGATGGCAATTGCGCAAGCACCACCTAGCCCAAACCGAATAGGACTCAATGACTCAAGTTTGAACTCAAACTAAGATACAAACCGACCCATACTTGGGTTCAGCCACTAGGGACACGCAGGACCCTTTCCTAGACATGTTAAGACTCTAATTAGGCGCAGCAACAACTTGTTGGGCGCCCTCTACATGATCCTCCTCACTTGAGTACTTGTGGAAAACAACATCCGCTTCCTCCTCCATGTGTATATGCTTGTTTTCCACCATAGAACGTTTGTTTTCGAGCTTCCCATGGTTGTTTTCCAACTTGTAATGCTTGTTTTCCAACAGCTCCTCCTTGTTTTCCAGCTCCTGTTGATGTCCTCCTCCATCCATGCTTGTGCTATCAACAACCCTGATCATACATAAATGCATAGATTTAGGTAGCATAAAATTCTCATCAATACAAACATCATATTCTAATAGAAGTGAGTTCACCTGCTGTTCTAGTAACTTGCTTCTTGATCTTGTCATTGGACCAATTCTCAATTCATTGGGTTTGTCTTGAAAAACAACATCTTCAATTAGAGAAGGTGTAGAAGAACTAGAGATGTCCTCATCATCCTCCCCCTTGAAAAGGTGTCTTCCTCGACGCATCAGAGATCCTCTCTGAAAGTGCATTTGCATTTTGATCTCTCTTAGGTTTTGGAGTTGATAACAACACTAGTAAGTATCTAACAGTGCGTCTAAGTATTCCAGGAAATATCATCTTGACGCAAAAAGTGAAGAGTGTTCAAAGACAAAGCCACCAAAATCAACTTAGTCCAGCGGTAGTACCGGGCGCCTCAGCGGTAGTACCGCGCCCAGTACCGCCAGAAGTACCGCCAGAGTAAATTTGGCTACTGCATTCAGCGGTACTGGTTTGGTAGTACCGCTATGACTTAGTTGGTTTAGGAGCAAAGCCTTGCCAGGCGGTAGTACCGCTACCGCCAGCGGTAGTACCGCTGCTTCTAGGAAGCGGTAGTACCGCTGGCAGTACCGGTCAAAGTACCGCCAGTGATATTTTGCTCACGGTAACGTTTACGGTACTAGAGCGGTAGTTCCCTAGTACTACCTCCAGCCACTTCGATTTATTTCTAAGTAGTGGCCAGCAGTAGTACCGGTGGGTACTCGCGGTAGTACCGCTGCTGGAAGTACCATGGTACTTCCGCGATGGTACCGCCCGCACCCTGTCACTGGGTCGCTGCAGTACTGCTCAGGTTACCAGTTGGCGGCAGTACCGCTGACCCTAGCAGTAGTACCGCCAGGCACGAAAAAGGGTCAAACGGCTAGTTTGGGGAGGGGTCTATAAATACCCCATCCCCATCTTCTCCAAAGGGTTGCTCGAACCAACATTGAAGACGAGCATTTATTGATCCTCCAAAAGCTAGATTTCTCCCAATCCCTCCATCCAAACTCTTTGATACTTGGAGGATTGAAGGATAAGACCCCTATCTACATCTTCACCGAGCCGATCTTCATTCCCCCCTCATATTCTAGAGGGATCTAGTCTAGGGTTTCCTTGTGGAGAACCTAGACTCCATTGCTACACTTGTTGGTGATTGGATTGTTGGGAGCCCCCAATTTGGTTGTGGGTGTGTGCCCCAATCTTGTTTGTAAAGGATTCGATTCCCGCCTCAAAGGGGATCAATATTGGAAGGTGGACTAGGCCTTTGTGGCGGGATTCATCGGAGAATAGGGTGAGGCCTTTGTGGTGTTGAGTAGGCCTTCGTGGAGAGCTCACGCCCCTCCAACGAGACGTACTCCCTTAACAAGGAGGAACTCGGGAATACATCGTGTCTCCGTGTGTTTCATATCGGTTACCTCATTCCCTTCCTCCTTTACTCGTTCTTGTATTGTTATTGTGCTTATCCTTGTCATATAGGTAAATTCACCGTAGTTGCATCATCTAGAGAATTTACCTTTGTGTCAAGTCTAATTGTGAAAGAAAAAATAAAATTGGTCGTAGCACCTATTCACACCCCCCCCCCCCCCTCTAGGTGTCCATACTATACTTTCACTCCCCAAGGTATGGTGTCAAATCAGCCACATTAAAAGAATTACTCACACCAAACTCATCACTTGGAAGATAAATCTTGTAGGCATTATCATTTATCTTGGCAAGCAGTTTGTATGGACTAGCACCTCTAGGCATCAACTTTGACTTGCGCAATGTGGGAAATCTGTCTTTGCGAAAATGCACCCACACCATGTTTCCTGGCCGAAACAAGACTTCCTTACTCTTCTTATTAACTCTCTCAGTCACATATCTTCCCTTCTTCTCTATTGCTTGCTTTGTTTTCTCATGGATGCTCCTCATGAAATCTGCACTCTTTGATGCCTCCATGTTCACTCTTTCTTCTATGGGAAGTGGCAACAAATAAAGTGGTGTTATTGGTTTAAAACCATACACCACCTCCAAAGGGAACAATTGAGTAGTAGGATGCACCGCTCTATTATAACCAAACTCCACATGCGGCAAACAATCTTCCCACTCTCTCAGATTCTTCTTTATCATAGCTCTCAATAACGTGGATGATGTGCGATTCACCACCTCCGTTTGTCCATCAGTTTGGGGGTGACAAGTAGTAGAAAACAACAACTTTGTCCCCAGCTTCCCCCAAAGTGCCTTCCAAAAGTAGTTCATGAACTTCACGTCATGTTCAGAAACAATAGTCCTTGGTGCTCCATGTAATCTCACTATGTCCCTGAAAAACAGATTAGTAATATGCGACGCATTGTCGCTCTTGTGGCAAGCAATAAAGTGTGACATTTTAGAGAATCTATCCACTACCACAAATATAGAATTATGTCCTTTTCTTGTTCTTGGTAATCCTAGCACAAAATCCATATTGATGTCCTTCCATGGAGTAGTAGGTGCAGGAAGAAGAGTATATAAACCATGAGGATTTAATTTTGATTTAGCCTTGTTGCAAGTAATGCAACGCCTCACAAACCTATCAACATGTCTCCCCATGTGTGGCCAATAGAAGTGGTCAGCCAACATGAGAAGTGTTTTCTCACGCACAAAGTGTCCCATCAATCCACCACCATGTGATTCCTGCAATAATAACAAACGCAAGGACGACTGGGGTACACATAATTTGTTAGCTCTAAACAAATATTCATCATGCACATGAAAGTCATCCCATTCTTTCACATTAGAGCAATGCGCATATGCAATCTTAAAATCATTATCTTGAGCATACAAATTTTTCACACTCTCCAAACCAGGAACTCTCACATCAAGTTGTGTTAATAACATATTTTTCCTAGATAGAGCATCAGCAACTACATTATCTTGGCCTTTCTTGTACTTAATGATGTATGGGAAAGATTAAATGAATTCAACCCACTTAGCATGACGTTTATTAAGACTAGATTGGTTTTTTTAAAATTTCAATGCCTCATGATCAGAATGTATGATAAATTCTTTTGGCCACAAATAATGTTTCCAAACATCAAGAACTCTAACAAGCGCATACAATTTCTTATCATAAACAGAATAATTCAATTGGGCACCATGTAATTTTTCAGAAAATAAGCCATGGGTTTGTTTTCTTGCATAATCACACCACCAATTCTAATACCACTAATCAACCGTATGTTCCGTGGGCTGCGAGCGCTCCGGCAGCGATTTCTGTCCCTGGGTGTGGCCCCCCTGTATCGTTTGCTGTCGCTGGCCGCGTGGGTCATTTTGTTTTCTCCGGTGCGAGTGTGCGAATCAGCTGCTGGCGGCTGTCGCGCTGGCCGTGCGCGTGTAGACCCACTGGGGGGGCAAGGCTAAGAACCACAACTTTGTTTAGCACGCTGCAATCTTTGTTTTTAGGCTTAGATGAATCGAATGCACCATGTTTGCCCGCTACGGTAAGGTTATGGATTACAACATCCAATCATACACAACGATCTGGAATAACAGGAGCAGGAGCTTCACAATCAGGACGAACAATGATTATGAAGTCTTTGATCCTACAATCAACTCACACATCCACGTCAATCCATTGAAGCTATGTGACTCTGTCTAAATATGTGCTTGTGTGTGGTGACGTGCATCTAGACGTTGTACATTTGTGCTCCATGTTCCTCAAAAAGATTTTGTTATCAAAACTGCTGTAGAAAGAAAGATAATAGAAAACATAAAACACAAACAGCCAAACGTTGATAAACAATTTCTCAGCCCCAGAAGGAATTACAATATATAATATCAACTTATTCTCTTGCCCGCATTGTGTTTAACAATTGAGAACAACAATACCAGCTACACAAATTCCACGGAAATAGTTACATGGCGTCTTTGGAGAGCCAGTTAAGCGATGGGGTAGACCGGGCATTCGTCAGCTCATCCACGGTGTCTCCCCGCTCAAACACCGCGGCAGCACCCATCCCAGAACCTGTTCATTGATAATCTATGTTATTTACAGTTCTACTATGATCTTCTTTCCACACAAGTAAATGGAATACATCGTGTACCTATGCACATCGAAATCACTCCAAACCGGCAGTCTTTGCCACGGCGCTTCATCTCATTGAGAAGAGTGCTGACGCATCGCGCGCCTGCCAAGATGAAAGCATGGAAATGTCATCGGTTGTAGCACAGGGAGATGTTGTTTGGAGTAAAAAACAGTGATCTAGGGATAAAAATAGTCCAAGGGTCCGAGCATGTGATGAGTGTAAAGGTGCACATCAACATGGAACATAAATCTTTTTTGAGTAGCAGGAAACAGATACCTGTGGCACCCAGTGGATGTCCAAGAGCAATTGCACCTCCGTTAACATTGACTTTCGTAGGATCGAGATCCAACTTTTTGGAGCAGTACACGAACTGAGATGCAAAAGCCTATGTACGAGGGCGAATGAATATCATACGGCAGATGTAGTTTTGTCGAGTGGAAAACCTAGATGGAAATATACCTCATTAATCTCAAAAAGATCAACGTCATTTATTTGAAGACCCGCGGCTTTCACTGCCGCAGGGATAGCAACAGCAGGACCAACACCCATCACAGCTGGATCAACCCCAACTGCAGCAAAGCTCCTGTATTTGCACATTCGGCTCCCATAGTGAGTCACAAAACAAAACATTTTATAATAATTATGAGAAAATTGTAAGTCTCTGCTTTGATGGTCACCAGAGAGTGTTGAGCCATAAAGTTGGTAGTAGTGTTTGATATGTTTTGTGTCAGGAAAAATTTCTACAGAATATAAATATAATTCATCATATGTAAATCATCTAAAGAAAATAACAATACCTGTAGATTCCAAGTATCGGAAGACCCTTTTGTGTAGCAACATCCCGCCTCATTAGTAGGACAGCACCAGCTCCGTCACTCACTTGGCTAGCGTTCCCTAAAAACGTTGAAACAACACCAAACTTCAAGAGTGATACAAATAATAGACATCTGCATTCAATTAGATTTTCATACTTACCAGCAGTAGTGGTTCCGTCCTTAGAAAATGCTGGTTTAAGTTTTGACAGGACTGCCAGTGTGGTATTAGATCGGATTCCATCATCCGCTGACACTACTATCTCCTTCACTTCACCAGTTTTTGGATCTACAATCTTGACGGCACAATAAAAGTGTCAGAGTGATTCTAATATTTCATTAAGAAAATCTTGAAAAAATGTACATAGTTATTTGAGAAAGAGAAAACAAAGGTGCTACATTACCTTTGTATGAACTGGGACTATTTCTTCTTTAAATTTACCAGCAGCTACTGCGGCGGCGGCCTTCATGTGTGACTCAACCTGAGCATTACAGTTAATAAGAATGAGAGCTAGAAGCCTATTGTGGGGCAGACAGGCAGTTCACATATGTTGTCAAACAGGTGCAACAAAAAGGACAATCAGCCAACTTACAGAAGCTTGATCTTGCTCCATGCGTGTTATGCCAAAACGTTGCGCAACATTCTCAGATGTGAGGCCCATTGGGAGAAGGCAGTCACGTGCTTGGGCAAATAGCTCAACCTAAAACAATTGGAGATTCCAACACAGTATATTATCAGCTTAAACATCTTAATACATGCATGTAAAGTTGAGAGTCCTGTTGCATCAACTACCCATTTGACTTACTTTGGGATTCACTTGCCCATCAATACTAACTCGGTTCACTGTCATGGACTCTAGGCCAGCAGCAATACCTTTTGAATGGAGAGAACAAAATAAGATCGCCAATGAAGTCAAAACAAAATACTTAAAATCATCCTCTAGTAAGACATACCAATATCATACATCCCAGCTTTAATAGCAGAAGCAACATCTGCGACTGCCTGAAGACCAGAAGAGCACTGTCGGTTTACAGTCTTGAGGGGAACCGTGTCTACATTACATGAACAAATTAATCAAGGAAGGCATAATCATGGTCTAATATTTATGGCAAACGTGACAGCGATAATGAAATTACCAGGGAACCCCGCATACAATGCGGCCATCCTGCATTCTATAGCCCTTTGGGACCCGGGCGCTAAAACAGTACCAACAACAATGTCGCCGATTTCACTCGGATTCAACTTTGTTTTATCCACCAAAGCCTATAAATGTAATTGAAAATATATGAGAAGACTCCACGGAGGATGAGACAATAGCAAACAATTCACTAAATTGCCGTTTGGACCACAAATGGGAAAGAAGATGGCAAACACAAACCTTAAAAACCGGCACCAAGAGGTCCTCAGGGAGCGTATCCTTGAAACCACCTCTCCTGGCTTTGCAAATTGCTGTCCTATAGGCACTGAAGACATAAAAGGTAGATACATCATACATGTTTCCTATTTGACCTCTGTTTACATGAAACGGCTAAGAAAATTAATTCAGAAAATTATTTGAATATTACTACTATGATGAAATTGTGTGTAACTGAGTTGTTTTTTATTGCTGTGCTTGTAAATGAGTATAGAATTTTGCAATAAATGTGGCTGTGTGCATGAATCGAGGCGGGGGCTTTTGCCTGAAACAAAAACGTAAAAACAAATCCCTACTAGTCTTATTTCATTCCATGGATACTCTCTGACCCCTTTTCTGTATTTCTAATGCTATAAAGGCTAGGACCTCTGCGATCTGTAGCATATTCTCCATCGGAATAGAGACGTGCAGCCCAGATACGGCCTTCAGTTGCCAGGATCAAAACGGGCACAAATGTTGCCAACACTAAAGTCAAGAAACCAGGTTGGCACCAACCATTATCATACCACTAGCAGCGGATTACACGGTTCCACAATTCGCAGTATCACCGAAGTAGGAACACTTGGCATGGTCAAAGTGCAGAACCTCGCAAGTCGCGACCAGAACTACACGCTAGAGATCACCGATCCAAAGAGAAGGCAGGAGGGCGGAAGAGCGGGCATCACTTACGCGACGATGACGACGTCATCGGCGAAGCAGGCGCCCCGGTGGTACGCGGCGCTGTCTCCCGCGGCGCACGCGCTCGCCTGCGACACCAAGAGAAAATACAGCACACACCGTGCAAGGCCGTCACAGATCTGGAACCAAGGAGGGGTTGGAAGGAGGAGGAAGGATGAACTCACGGAGATGGCGGAGGCGGGCGGGTTGGGGCCCGCCGCGGGCTCGAGATGCCCCAGCAGGATCCTCTGCCTGTCGAGCGCCTTCTCCATTGCTCCCCGCCTTTACGTCTTGTCTTCCCTGTCTCGGAGAAATTGGTTGCTGGTTGGCTTGGCAGTGGGCTGCTGGGTGACGACGGGGTATTTGTAGGAAGGTGGTGGCAGCGGGGCGAGGAATTGGGGAGGCGCTTACGGCGAAGCTGGACAGAGGTCGACGGTGACGGGAGACTCGGTGGAATGGAGGTCAGTCAGGGGTGTGAAAACTTGGGAGGACTCGACTCGACTCGACTCTCGGGTGGAGTCGTGGTCGTGGTCGCGCAACGGGTCTGTGCCTCGTGAAAGGCGAGGCTGCTGCTGCAGGGGTCGGGTGGGCGGAGGTAGTTGGGTTGGAGCTTTTCCCACACGGTCCACGCGTGGCGTGGCGTGGCGTGGAAGAAGAGGGAAGATAGAAAACAGCAGGTGTTGGACAAGCAGTCTGAAACCATGACCACCTTCTTGATGTTGCGCTCGCGGCAGATAGAGAGGGCACCACGTGCTGCAAGGGTTTCAGCGATTTCTGGAGTTCGGAACCCCTCCAGCTCTTCACTGACAGACACGATGAAACCACCCATGCATAACCGCACCCCAGCCTAGTCTCTCGGCAGGAAACAGGGCAGCTTCGACATTGACACAGACACAACCTTCAGGTGGCGGGATCTAGAGCGTCTTCCCCCCAGCCTCGACCTTCCGAGTTCTTGTCGTCGTTTTGGTTAGATGAGTTAGGATCATCTCTACGTAGGTCACGGCTTTGGAGGCCATGCGTGCCGGATGTAATAGCACGCCATTGTTCCTGGCATCATTCCTGGCTTCCCACACGTGCCAGCATACTCGTATTGGCATCAAACTCGCGTCGAAGAAAGTCGAAGATCCGGTGCTTGGCCGAGTTTAGGTCATTTCTGTGAAGTTTGACATGGAAAACTTCCTTGATCACATCCCAAACTGCTCTGGGCGAAGGGGCAAAGCAGAAAGAGGTGCTCCACTCTCTCTTCCCGCTCATAGAATATGCAACTGGCATCTGCAGGGATGTGCCGATGTAGTAGTTGGTGCCCTGTGGGGAGACAGTCGTGTGCCATACGCCACAAAACAATTTTCATCTTCCCAGGTGCTTGGGTAGACCAAACTGATTTTCAATTCTTGTCGATCATAAGTCGATCAGAGCCAGCCCCCTACCTGCCTTATCTTGCTGGGAGAAGAAAGAGGCAATCCTCGCAAGGTCATAAGCTGACCTGACAGTGTAAATCCCGCGTTTCTCAAGTGGCCGGGAAACAAAGTCCTCACCCCCGCGCCCGCTGATCGGAATCTGAAGAATAGTGTCAACCAGCTCCTCGTGGAAGAAGGCTCGGATAGTGTCCATTTCCCAGACTGTACCTTTAGTGTTCATCAGGTACCGTACCTTGGCATTGTTGGGAATTGGAGAAAGGGGTTTGAAAGTACCCTTTGGGACTCCGAGGATCCAGTTATCCGCCATAATGCATGTGCGTTCGCCGTCTCCAATACCCCAGTTGATCCCCAGCACGAGAAGATCACGACCAAACAGAATGGACCTCCATGTGAATGAAGAGGGCCGTGGCTTGGCAGCAGATAGGAAGTCCATGTGGGGGAAGTACCGACCCTTCAAAACCCTTGCACAGAGAGAGGAGGGTCCAGTGATCAATCTCCAGCACTGCTTGCCAAACATTGCTTGGTTAAAGAGAACAAAGTCTCTAAAGCCGAGGCCACCGAAGGATTTTGGAGAGGAGAGCTAGGCCCCCGATTTCCAGTGCATCTTCTTAGCACCATCCTCAAAGCCCCACCAATGGTCAACAATGCTTGATTTCATCTTGTCACACGTTGCCACCAGGACTCTGAAGCAGCTCATAACATGGTTGGGAATGGCCTGTGCCACCACCTTAAGCCACACCTCCTTACCCGCTGTCAGACCCTGGTTTCCGAAGTATGCAGAAAGTCCATACTGGGTGGGCCTCATGGAAGAGTGGTTTCTGGGTTTACCAATCCCAGGCCTAATATAGGCAGGTGGCTCGGACATGGATCATTGGCCACAACCAACTTAGACTCCCCACTGTCACGTATGGACCGCTAATGCAGACTAAAGAACCCAAGATCCTACCAAATCGTGTACTTCATCCATACACGCATTATACACGACTTGGTTGGAAACAATTGATAGCACAACAGTAACTCTACGACGCAAAAGAGATAAATAAGTTATATAGCCAAAAGCTTTCACTAGAGCAAAGATATCCAAATGCACTCATACAGAGGACACATGTCCCAACAAGTCATCAATACATCACAACGGAAGCACATATATATGTCTAGGTACAGACAAGATGCAAATAGGCCTAAGAGGCCGGAAACGATAAAGCTGATCCCATCCACGTAGATCATGGGATCTCTAGCTACTCGTCGCCAGCTTTGTCAAACTCCACGAAGTAACCGTCTTGAAGGTCCTCTGAAACATCGACTGCAACATGAAACGTTGCAGCCCCAAACGGGGTCAGTACATGTGATATACCCGGCAAGCAAAGGTGAAGGAGAAGATGCATTGAATTGATGTGGAAGGGTGAGTGTACTTAAACGTCAGCCAGGAACGCTAAGAACCTATAGAGGCATGCTACAATTTACGTCTATTAGAGAGAGACGAGAGAGCGACTCGAAAACCAACTACAACTACTCACCAACGACAAAACCCATCCAGGATTAACACCCTACTAAGGAAGCAACCTAAGGAAACTCACGCTGTTGATTAAGGTGACATTTATGTTATGGTGAAAGTAGTCCTATCTTGCTAGTCCAGTTTATCATCGTTACGTACAAGTTATCTAAACCTTGTTAGCCGGCACATCACCAAGCACATCCATAAACGCGGACTGCACGTCTTCTCGAAAAGATTTAACCCTGCAGGGGTGCACCAATGTAGCCATACACGCTCAATCAATCCATAGCCACAAAGTCAGGATATCTCGACATGACCGTTCATATCACCACTTTCAAGTCCTAGGAAGCCACCCATCTGAGTTGACCTGCGTCAAGTGTCCGGCCGAAATCTCCGTAGCGGCTCAAAAGTTTTCGACTACGTGCAAGACGGGTCAAACCAAGTAGGAACTGTCTGTTCGCACGTACCGCACCTATATGACCCCCCATACCATCGAACCTCTCATCATCAATGCGTTGTGTATATGCGTGTGAGCAAATGGAACACTCGAACTAGTTGTGGCTCCCAAGACCATCAGAGGATCTAGTACTAAGTCAAGGGGGTGCCCATACACACCTCCCGCGAGTGGTTAGTGCGCTCATACTCGGATCAGCGAACAAGAACTTTTCCTCGGTCGACACTAGCAGGCCTCAAAACCACGCGGGGCCTCCTGCCGGTGCCTCAGCTTCAAATTATATTATCCCAAACATTAACATGTTAAATAAGTTGATACTAGCTTTCATACTAGTCATGATTTGAACAAGAATAACCAACTTGCAAACACAACCTAAGCATGCGAACTATGACGCGAGACCAAGGCTGCACACAACTAGGTACATAGGAGGGAACTGGCATGTGGTGTTAGGCTATGCAAGATAGGATCAACACAACACGAATCTAATGCAAGAATTGCGAGAGCAAAATAGGAGATATATGGCATGAAGGAATTGTTTGCCTGCACACTCAGTAGCGTACTGAGCGGGGTCCTCGGAGTAGTCGAAATCGTCAGTCACAACGTCGCCGTCTATCAAGAAGAAGCAATTCACACATGAAAATAAAAAGAACAATTAGTAACATGGCATAATTCACAATCATGGGATGATGCATGACACTTTAATTGGTGCAGCAAGATAACCTAGGATCATCTACACCAAATTAAATGGGTTCCAATGCATAACATAATACAATTGGAGGTTATCCATATGCATAAATACAAGAGTTATCTACAAGACCAGAGGGTTTAAGTGTGTTAAACATGCATGCCATGATGCTAACATAACGCTTATGCTCTTATCTACAAATTGATACCAAGTTGGCAATTTTTTAATAAGTAAAACAAAACTTAGGCCTTTTAATAAGTTTTAAGAGGCAGTACAACAATCTAATTATTTCCACCGGTTTAATTACTCAAAACAGTGAAAAAAAAGTGCTGGGTAGATAGCTTACAAAATTCTAAACAAAATAGACTCAAAGTTTATTATATTTGGTTTAAAATTGAGCAAGTTATGGTTGTTTTAAACTTAGGACAGAAGTGCAAAATGGGTTTGTGCTGGAATTTCGAAATCTAGGGGTCTGGGGCCTCTGCCACGCGCGGTAATTCGAAGATACAAGGATGAGGCAAAAAAAATGGATCCAGCAGTCGATCACGCGACCTACTGATGATATCCGGGCGCTGGAACTGCTGTGCTAGTCGCTCTGTTTGTGTACATTCATAATTGAAACCTTAAGTCTGAAACCTAACGTGTTAACTGTATTTTTTCCTGAACTTCGAAGTTCCAAGCGTTCAGCTACACAGCGATGGTGACGGACAGAGGGAAGACGACGACCATGTTTTGGTGATGCCCCCGCGTGCGTTAGCAGCAGCAGAGATTTGGTAGTGCCTAACTATGTCGTGGGAGGGCGTGGGTGTCATGGTATCGGGGGCTACCCCCGAGTAGGGGCAAGGTTGGTAAGAAATGGTGTTTGAGGTACTGTTTACCGAGTTGAGCCGTACCGAGTAGGGAGGTACCGAGTTGGATGGCTACCCAGATGGAGCTATCTCGGCAGGAAGGACAATGATCCAAATGAAGAAAGGAGACTTCTCCGGATTGACCGAGTAGCGCTTGGTGAGTCCGGGTAGACAAAGATCTTGCTCTTCTCGGAGGGAGGTCAACGGAGCAGTTGTGACCCCGCATATCCAGGGAGAGTACGCACGTGCGGTTCAACTTACTAGGCGTGATGATGCGTATGCATACGCTGGTATAGTGTAGTGCATGGGCGAGGCCACGTCCTGTCTCTAACAAGAGGGACAGGACATGGCAGCGACCACGACAGCGGAGACTTTTGGCGTCTGTCAGCGAAGAAGAGGAAGCGTGCGCTACAACATAGTGTGTAGTCACCTAATCTTGTACTATTAGTTGGTGGCCACCAGTATATAAGGTGGCCACACCCCCTCCTGTGTGAGGGTCACCCGTTACGTGAACGTCTGAGAGAGGAATTGCTGCTGATTTATTTAGAGAGAGATAGCAGTAGAGCTTCTTCTTCTAACTCCTTCAGCTTGAGGAACACTTGTACTCGATTACCATGTATACGGAGAGAAAGACAGTAGTAGGGGTGTTACCTCCACACCAGGGCCCCGAACCTGGGTAGATTGTGTTGTTTGCAGTGTAGTGAGCGCGCCATCTAGGCGTGCGATCCCTCTCCGGATACCCTCAGTGCACTACCAAATTTCGTGTGATCCGGAACGTTTTGATAACGTCGCGTCTCTCCGTCGCGGATGGCTGAAAAGTGGAGTTTGCTCTCGACGTATTGATTTGGTCCGTCGCAGACTGGTTTTGCCCGACTTTTTGCTACTTTTACGTCGCGGGTTTTCGTCTCCGGCCCAGTAGCCCACTAAGAGCCCAGTTGCCTTCGACGAAACCGGCTTGGTCACGGTAGAACGTCGCGAATATTCATCGGACCCACACATCCTGCCATGTTTGACTGCTTTGACCGGCAACGATCGCGCTCTCTCGCGGTTGTTCCTAACGTTTTTTTGCACGGGCCCAACTGTCAGTCTAGTCTGACCTTTTTTGGATAATATGCCATTTCCTCCAAATATAAGAATTCGCATAATCTTCCAAATCATCAAAAAAATAACAAGCCTATTTTCTAAAACAAATCACAAGTCACCACAATCGATGATTAACAGTCGTACTTAGAAGAGAGACAACAAGGAGATTTATAATAATTAGAATTAACACCAGTTCACACCATCATCACAAAGGTTACCCGCCATCATCACAACAAGCTCACATCATAAACTAAACAGTTTCATGTCATCGATAGGGTTCACATCACAACAGGTGCACCTCAGCATCTAAACAGGTGCACATCATAAACTAAATAGTTTCTCATCGATACGGTTCACGTCACTTTTTCCTACTGATCCATCCATTCCAAAGGCACATCCATAGGTTCCACGTCACTTTTCCTAGTCTCCAATCCATTCCAAAGGCACATCCACAGGTTCCACGTCACTTTTCCTAGTCATCAATCCATACCAAAGGCACATGCACAAGTTTCACGTCACTTTTCCTATTGATCCATCCATTCTGAAGCCACAACCACAGGTTCGCAAACCCTACAAAAAAAGCATCATAAATATTTAGCACATCATCAACTACAAGGCCAACCATCAGCACAGTCTAATCATCGGCACATGCAACAAAACAAATAAAAGTGTAATAGTGAGCCTCATTGCCAACCATGGTACATACAAATGACACGCAATAATTCTGACAGATTTACCTACTATAGTAAAATGAGGCACACCTGAACTTGTTCTGCATGCTATTTGCTATAGTAGCCAAACTGCTAGACACATTGCTGCATATTAATCATTGGCAGAGAAAGTTTAATCATTGGCACAAGCACAAATGTTTAGCAATGGAAAGGAAGAAAAGTAGCCTTGTACTAATAAGCACAAAACAAAATTAATGAGATCATCGAACATTTACCAAGGAAGATGCAGAACCAATGTGGCTGTACACAACACTAGGTAAATGCTCGATGATCTCATCAAGATCGAGTGCATACTTTAATCATTAGCACATGTATCAAGCACAGATGTTTAGCAATGGAAAACAAGAAAAGTATCCTCATACTAATAAGCACAAAACAAAATTAATGAGATCGTAGAACATTTTACCAAGGAAGATGCAGAACCAATGTGGTTGTACACAACACTAGGTAAAATGCTCGATGATCTCAACAAGATCGAGTGCACAGTTTAATCATTGGCACACGTATAAAGCACAGATGTTTAGCAATGAAAAACAAGAAAAGTAGCCTCATACTAATAATCACAAAACAAAATTAATGAGATCGTGGAACATTTTACCAAGGAAGATGGAGAACCAATGTGGTTGTACACAACACTAGGTAAAATGCTCGATGATCTCAACAAGATCGAGTGCAAAGTTTAATCATTAGCACATGTATCAAGCACAGATGTTTAGTAATCGAAAACAAGAAAAGTAGACTCATACTAATAAGCACAAAACAAAATTAAGGAGATCATCGAACATTTTACCAAGGAAGATGCAGAACCAATGTGGCTGTACACAACACTAGGTAAAATGCTCGATGATCTCATCAAGATCGAGTGCACAGTTTAATCATTGGCACACGTATCAAGTACAGATGTTTAGCAATGGAAAACAAGAAAAGTAGCCTCATACTAATAAGCACAAAATAAAATTAATGAGATCATCGAACACTTGCCAAGGAAGATGCAGAACCAATGTGGTTGTACACAACACTAGGTAAATGCTCGATGATCTTATCAAGATCGAGTGCACAGTTTAATCATTGGCACATGTATCAAGCATAGATGTTTAGCAATGGAAAACAAGAAAAGTAGCCTCATACTAATAAGCACAAAATAAAATTAATGAGATCATCGAACACTTGCCAAGGAAGATGCAGAACCAATGTGGTTGTACACAACACTAGGTAAATGCTCGATGATCTCATCAAGATCGAGTGCACAGTTTAATCATTGGCACATGTATCAAGCACAAATGTTTAGCAATGGAAAACAAGAAAATTAGCCTCATACTAAAATGCACAAAACAAAATCAACGAGATTATCGAACACTTACCAAGGAAGATGCGGAACCAATGTGGTTGTACACAACACTAGGTAAATGCTAATAATCTCATCAAGATCAAGTGCACAGTTTAATCATTGGCACATGTATCAAGAACAGACAGATAAAACAATAACAGTGAGCCTCATTAGCAAGCATAGCAGGTTGAAATCATCTAATTAAAGAGCAAAGTTATTTACCCTAGTTGAGGCAAACAACAGAAGAAATAAAGCCATCTCTTCCGTTGTAGAAGGTGAATACACACATAGCACCCTCCTTGATTCCAACTAAATTGACGACCTTTGACCAGTTGGTTGTCATCTGGGCACCGTCTGTCTTGCCCTTGATGAACATAACATCTTGAGCATCGGAATTGTTGGTGCATATGACAGGAAGTCGATCCATTGGCGTAAACCCGTTGAGGTAGGCCTGGCTGAACTTAATTGAGAATTACTGGACAAGAAGTATATAGTTAGTTGTTGACTAAGATTGGTGTGCTTAGGAAGAGTAAAAGAATAAGATGTTTACCATCTTGGCCTTCCCAGGAAAGACATTAGACTTTGTCATCCTACAGACGTAGTGCGGTATAGATGGCTGTGGTCCAACAACTTGGCTTCGGAGATGCGCGACTTGGTCTTCAGTCATTTCCACCTCGTTTGCAAAAAAGCAGTGCGCGTCATAGTCTTGAGTCCCTTGGATTTTGGGATCTATAATGTAAGAAATAAATTAATCCTGACTAATCTGTAGGTGCATAAGAGAGTAATAAAATATTTTGTTGGACCTGTCACCTCTACGAGTGACCTTTCCTTCACTGACTAGATCCTCCCGAGTTGGACTTTTACCAACTCCATCAACCAGAATGCAACGGGACTCCAGAAAGAGACGATACTCTGGATCTATTTCAACTGGCGCCTCCATCCAGTTACGAGTTCCATAAGGAGACATGGTGCAGAAGCTGCAGCCTCGACTAGAGTGCTACAACCAAGTATGAAAAAAAGAAAAATCAAACAAGTAGCTATGAAGGCGAAAGGAGATACTAATTTATATGCTAGTATTTACCTTGGTTGTCTGAAGAACAGGGGACCTTGCGAGCTCCAAGGCCTTGTTCGGGTGGATCTCCATCTGGGTGGGGGAAGCGATCTTCGAGATACCTGTGATGGTAGCGTGAGCTAAATCCATGGTTAGTGGTGATCTAAAACACGTCAACGACGGTGGCCGCCGGCATCTAACCTACATCTGCCACCATCTAACCTAGATCGAATCGTTTGGTTGAGGATGGGGAAGGGGGGCAACCAGCACTTACCAGTCATTGGTTGAGGACGTCGGTGAGGACGGGGAAGCTGGGGAGGGCGCCGCCGTGATAGCCGCCACCTAGTGGGCGAAGTGGAGGCACTGGGTTTTTTTTGGGGGGGCAGAGTGATCCCTTTCAGTGGGGAAGTACCCGAGTGGGTGAGGGAGCGCGGCGGCCTGTGACGCTGACGAGTGGGACCCCGTGTGAGGCTGTTTCGGTGAAGATTTAGCGCGCGCGCGGCTCTGACGCTGACGAGTGGGACCTCGTGTGAGACTGTTTCGGTTTTTAGCGCGCGCGTGGCTGTTAGCGGTCGTAATTTAGGCGCGCAGATGTTAGGTTTAGATGTAATTTTTTTGAAAATTGAGGGTCTATGTGTTAATTAGGGTACAAAGGGCTATAACTTCCAGTTGTGGCATGTTGTCCCATAAATTGAAGGTTTTTCAAATGTAAATATTTGCTTATACGAAAAAGGTTGCATTCTTACCATTAGTTCTTTATTTTCTGCTAATTAAATGAAGAATTTAAAACCATTGATCCATCAGATCAACGAGTTTTCGACAAGGATTGGCTTATTGGGCATGATCGAGTACTAAATGGACATGACACATCCACTTATTACTAAGTTATACTCCCTCCGTTCCACAATATAAGATGTTTTAGACCTTTCCCACGTTCACATACACACACATGTATCTAGACACATTTTAGTGTATATATACACTCACTTTAGTGTGTATCTAGACAACATGTGAAATAGCTAAAACATCTTATATTATGGAACGGAGGGAGTACCAAATAAGTATTTAGGCATCCTAAAAACATGATCGGCTTAATCAACATAGTATAGAAGTACTACATATATAGTACTTAAATTCTTACACACACGAGGAATTCTTCCACAATACTAATAAAGTTCTTACATATACTATTTGTCCAAATCAGAACATTAGCTAGTAGCACAACTATTCAAATTAAGTTCATAAGGACACCATTGCAGCATTCGGCACAAGAGACAGCATTACTGGCTCCTCCAAGGATTCCTATCCTGGTGATTGGGGTTCAGATGAGGATGCGCGAGCCATAAGCGGATATTGCGCGCGAGCAACTTCTTTGAAACACACCGTAGGCAGCGTGCTGGGCCCTAACAGCGGGCACGCGGTTTTCCGAGCCACGTCCAACGCCGCTGGCATGCTGGATCATGCTGACGATGCTCATGTCAATGTTCCTGCAGCAGACGGGGCAGAACAGCATGCCGGCGCGACGACGGTACCTAATCTGCCCATTCTGCAGCTTCCTAAGAACATGTCTGCTCTTAGCATCGCGGGACTCCTTGTCAGATGATACGCTGTCATCGGATTGATTCAAATTAGCAATAAAACAAAAGTTAGCACCACACTCTAATTATAGGTCATCTTTAAAATGCACGTACTAACACTAGTTTAAATCAAATAACCATGCCATTGATAAACTAATGACATCAATCTTTGCTTAAATAGCATACAAAAATTTAAGCAGAAAGTAAATGGTACCACATATATGCAGTTAGTTAATGGACTTAATATGTAATAACAAGTCTAGAATTTAACCCCACATTCAAATGGGACAATGGAACTTGCAGATAGACAAAATGCCATCAAAATCATGTAACTTGCATATACCAATCGCTCTATTCTACAAACTCTAGAATCCAGAACCTAAAATCATTACCAGACCCGGGAATAGATTATATTCCGGGCAAACAATCAGTTACAAGGCTTAATGTGTATACTTTTTCTATTGAATAAACTTCAACTACACTGTTCCGACCGCTGGGTAATAGGGGGCGCTGGGTTCGCAGTTGCATATGTAGAATCCCCGTCTACAGATCCAACTACAAACCCGGGAATCTCTAACTTGTTTGCATGTCTCTACAAACCATTGGATCTTCAATAATAAACTAGGGCTAGATATATCTGTGTAGGGAAGCACCTCAGAGTCCTCGTCGGAGACGACCTCATGGAACGTCGGTACCTCCCCCATGGGGTCCCCTAGATCGAACAGGAGATGGAGTCCCGGCGCTTCCACCGCCGGAGGAGGCGATGACAGCGAACCGCCTTGGCCGGCCGCACCTGCGGCGACGACAGAAGATGCCGCGCCGGCGTTATTCCTCTGCATCGGATCCGGCCACGAGGTCCAACCGAAACGGTGGGCCGCACCTTCGGCGCCGGCAGCAGATGATGCAACGGCGTCCTCCATTCCTCGCGGAACCGCCTCAAGGTTGTGTGCTCGGCAGTTGGGAGAGAAGGAAGGAGGCGTTGGGGCCGGAGCAAAGTGGTTTTTTTTTGCTAGATTTGGGGCTGGAATGGTGGGGGGAGGCGATGCAAGCAGGAGGGGGCATTTATACCGACTGCCATTTCGAGGGCCGTTGGCCCTGCTAACGTGTGTGTATGCATGTCTCCACATGGCTCTCCCGTGGACTGACTTTGTCAAACACAGAGTGATGTGACATTTAGTCACTCTCAAACGGGGCCACAACGAGTCAGGACCACTTATCAGTGGAACAAATTCAGCCAAACCAAGCCAACGAATTGCTCTCTTCACATGTACGTGAGCGGTGTACGCAGCCATGGTGTGAGTGCAGTGTAATTACCGGTTTAATTACGGTCATTTGCGAGGGAGGTCAAGCACTCTGCCTCGTTTTCAGTTGCCATTTAGTTTCCCGTTTGTTCATCTACTCTCCTGGGTTCACACGCCTTCTTTCCAGACGCACCTATTTCGAGCAATGGCTTCAGCCTGAAAGGCACAAGTTCTTGGGTCTCGACCTTGAGTACACATGTAGCCATGCTTACAAACCCCATGTTGTCGCCGTCGTGCAAATCGCCATGCACAGACACGTCCTCGTGTACCACAGGTGCATGTCGCCGCAGACAGATCATGGACGCAAGTTGCTGCAAGATTTGTTTTCAACAAAGAAGATCACGTTCGCAAGCGTGGACACGACGGGCGACAAGAAGGCTCTTTCCCAATCAGGCCTCTTTCTGCCACCACAGTACCACCATGACATCCAGATGGAATTCAGGGTACCCAGAATTGGAATGGATACTGTAGCAGGAAATATCATAGACAGTTCGTATCTCGAGATGAAGTCTGGATACCCACCAGACCTGCACAAATATTGGGAATGGAAGATGGCTCCAACAAGCCTAAACTATGCAACGGTGGACGGATATGTCAGCTACGAGCTATACAGAAGGATCCGAGACATGAAAAAAAGTTTAGGTCCAACATGGCTGGAGAAGATCCACCCCTGGTGCAAGAGCGAAGATAGAGCTTCACGCCGCCGCCGCGGCAACGAGGGCACGAGCAAAAGGATACGCGGGAAGTAGTTGTTTAAGTGTTTTTAGCGCTTGATAATAAGTGTTTGGTTTGTGTGCGCGAAAAATATGTTTGTTTTACATATTAATGTAATTTTGTGCAATATGTAGCACCTGGAATTTGTTTCCATGATTTATAGATGAAATACATTGCTGCTGTTTTTTTTTTGGCATGAATTAACATTAATTGGTCAAACATTAGCAGCTTTAGATTCAACTCAAATTCAACAACAGACTCGAACATTTTCAAACTGACTAGAGATCAAAATGACATATTACAACAGATAATAGTCGCAACATAAGTCAAATATTTTCAAACTGACATATTGCAACAGATAATAGTCGCAACATAAGTCAAACATTTTCAAATTGACTAGAGATGCACGATACAACACACAATTCAGACTCCCAACAGATAGCAGCTGCAACATAAGCCAAATGATATCTTCAGATAGTAGTTCAAACAACATCCCAATCTTCTACAGTCAGCAGATCATTCTCCTCCGGCAGATCCGTTGCCGTTGTGCCCACCTAAACAGTGGCCACCGTCCCTCACGTGAGGAGGGCCACTGCCATCCACACACCCACCGAAGAATGGGAACTGGTGTGTGCGTGTGGTGTCGACCTCGTCGTTGTCCCACAGTTGAGTGTCCGAAACAACTGGGCCATTGTTGGAACGCGTAGAGATAAACAAAAACTTTTCCTACGCGATGCTTCCAAGATCTAGCCGAGGTAGAAGGCCACGAGTATTACCACTAGACGCGCAGGTGCGGATTATCGATGCAGCGCGTCGGGGCAGTGCAGTCCCACGATCCGGTCCGGCCGATCCAATCCCTCGAACGTCGAAGTGTTGAACATACAGCACCTCTGCCGGTATCCACACGTACGAGGAGGAGCTCCGACGACGGACTGCTAGGTCCGGTGCGGCGGCTGGACTGAGTGGGGCTAGGGTTCCCAACGCATGGGAGAGTGGACTAACGTGCCCGCTGGGCAACCTGCGCCCCTCTTTATATAGCGAATGGTAATGGGCTTCACAACACTTGTGGCCCATTCCCTCTGTGAGTCCGACTCACAAACTCAGTCCATTTCCGGTTCGGGTCCAACCCGACCAATACTTGCTCCCGCTCTTAAGTGTGCGACCCTGCAGGCTCATGGCGACTTGGACACGATTAGAGTCCAACTCTCTATCGATCAATCGGTAGCGGCTCCTAGCAGAACGTGCCGACTCCCAAGTCCCATTGAGTCATGACGACATACCTTCCAATGTGATTTACATCTTAGTCCCTTTTGCCTCACGATATACCTTGTCGAGCTATAGGCGATTTATCGTCATCCCTTAAATAGCTCAACTCTCTTCTCAATCTGTGACATGTGATTCATCTGACTAACTCTTAGTCAGCCGACACAGTTAACACTTAACTGAGTCGCGCATGGCCATGCTTCCTGAATCATATCACTCGAGAGGGCCCAGAGAATATCTCTCCATTCGGAGGGGAAAAATCCCATCTTGATTATCCACATCACGCAGCTTGCTTCTCATTCGACCCGAACTCTGCCTTTATAGTTGCCTTGTCACAGAACAACGTTTGACAGAACCTAAGTCGGTGATCCACAACTCGGATTGTGCGACAACCTCAGGTCTAAGGATTACATTGATTGAGACATGCAAATGACGACTTGATCGTTGCATCTCAATGTGGGTCAGTCCGACTTGCTAAACTCTTTAGCCAAGTCCGTGAATGTTGGAATAGCATCACCATGCCCATGACAAGTGGAACCGTGTCATCAGCCAACACTCACATTAGTCTAGGGTGTGTGTCCAGCACAACCTAAATGACCAAGGACAATCTAGTATGAACAACATGAATATATAGTTCCACAATCGAATCACATATTCAATGACATATATCAGATGTTCAAAACAAGGACAACTTAATAACTTTATGAATACAGTGGGAATTACATCATACATGATTGCCTCTAGGGCATATTCCCAACAGTCTCCCACTTGCACTAGAGTCAATCATCCTGGCATCATATGCCTAGGCATCGAATGCCCATGCCTCTCGTGTGCGCCTCATGCTTAGGCTGTGGTAGCGCCTTTGTCAACGGATCTGCAATGTTTGCATCCGTGTGTACTTTGCATAACTTGATATCACCTTGTTCGACAAACTGGCGAATGAGGTGGTACCGCATGAGTATATGTTTGTTCTTCTGGTGTTGTTTAGGTTCCTTGGCCTGTGCGATAGCACCATTGTTGTCACAATATACGTCCAAAGGATTGGACGCGCCCTGAACCACACCAAGATCAATCAGGAGGTTTCTGACCCAAACAGCTTCCTTTGCCGCCTCTGAGGCAGCAATATACTCAGCCTCTGTTGTAGATGCAGACATCGTATCTTGCTTGGAACTCTTCCAGCTCACAGCCCCTCCGTTCATCACGAACACGTATCCAGATTGCGAACGAGAATCATCTGAGTCGGTGAGATAACTCGCATCCGTGTAACCCTTTACACTGAATTCCTCATCACCTCCATAAACTAGGAACATTTCCTTAGTATTTCTCAAGTACTTAAGGATGTTTTTAACCGCTGCCCAGTGGGCTTCGCCAGGGTCAGCCTGGTATCTGCTCGTAACACTTAGAGCATAGGAAACATCTGGCCTAGTACAAATCATAGCATACATGATGGATCAGATTGCCGAAGCATACGGGATCACACTCATCCGACTTCGCTCATCAGTCGTCGAAGGACACTGAGTCTTGCTACGTTTTATGCCATAGGACATGGGTAAGAATCCCTTCTTGGACTCTTCCATTTTGAATTTCTTCAAAACCTTTCCAGATATGTACTCTGACTCAATCCAATGAGCCGCCTGGATCTATCTCTATAGATCCTGATTCCTAATATGTAAGTTGCCTCACCCAAATCCTTCATTGAGAAACTCCTTTCCAATGACTCTTTGGTTTCTTGCAACATCATGACATCATTTCCAATCAGTAATATGTCATCCACATATAAGATTAGAAAGTTTACTTTGCTCCCACTAAACTTCTTGTATAAACAAGAATCATGATCACTCTTGATGAAGCCAAACGATTTGAATACCTCATCAAAGCGAATGTTCCAACTCCGAGATGCTTGCTTCAACCCATAAATGGATTTCTGAAGTTTGCATACTTTGTCAGAGTTAGCTGGATCGACAAAACTTTCGGGCTGTATCATATACACGTCCTCAGTTAAATTTCCATTAAGGAAAGCCGTCTTGACATCCATCTGCCATATCTCATAGTCGAAATAGGCTTCTATGGCTAACATGATCCGAATTGATTTAAGCATCGCTACGGGCGAGAAGGTCTCGTCGTAGTCAACTCCTTGAACTTGTCGGAACCCCTTCGCGACAAGTCGTGCTTTATAGACGGAAATATTTCCATCCATATCAATTTTCTTCTTAAAGACCCATTTGCACTCGACGGGTCTTGCACCGTCAGGCAGATCAACCAAATTCCAAACTTGGTTTTCATCCATGGACTTTAACTCGGATCTCATGGCTCCAAGCCATGACTCGGAATCAGATCCCACCATCGCTTCCGAATAAGTTGCCGGCTAATTACTGTCTAACAGTAAAACATCTCGAGCACTCTGTAATCTGGCAGATCTCCAAGGTTCAGGTGCTGTAACCGGTGTAGGTACCACGACCGGCTCAGCCTCCAAGGCCATTGCCGACTCGCCCCTAGCTGGTTCCTCTCGAATTTCTTCGAGTTGCACCGTGCTCCCACTGACTTCCCGACTGAGAAACTCTTTCTCAAGGAAGACACCATTCCGAGCGACAAACACTTTGCCCTCTTCCTGGTTGTAGAAGTAGTACCCCAAGGTTTCCCTCGGATACCCCACGAAAATACACTTATCCGACTTGGGCGTGAGCTTGTCCGACTGAAGTCGCTTGACAAATGCTTCACAACCCCAAATCTTAAGAAAAGACAAACTTGGTTTTTTACCAGTCCACATCTCATGTGGTGTCTTATCTACTGACTTTGATGGTACTCTGTTTAGTGTGAAAGGTGCAGTTTCTAGATAATAACCCCAAAATGATAAAGGTAGATCTGTCCGACTCATCATTGATCGTACCATGTCCAACAAGGTCCGATTTCTCCGTTCCGATACACCGTTTCTCTGCGGTGTACCCGGCGGAGTGAGTTGAGGAACTATTCCACAGCTCTTTAGATGGTTGTAACATCCCTGATTTTTGGAAAACTCAAAAATCACAAAAATTTGAAACTTTTTGTTTTCATGTTATACAAGTCACCAAAAACCAAATGAGAAGCAAGAAACAAAAGGAAACAATACATATTCAATGAAATTGAATTTTACCAATCCAATTATACCTCTATTCCATAAACCCTAAAATCCTCTCAAAATGAAGTTTCATTAGATAAAGAAAACCATTTTATCTTTAGAAAAATTTGTTACATAAAATGTTTTCAATTCAAATATTACCTTGATAATATTTTGGCAACCAAAAATCAAAGATTTATAACCCTTAATAAAGTTCTAAGCCCCAAAGGTATTTGATGAGAATAAAATTGTTAATAATAACTTTTAGTTGTTATTCCAAGTTTTAAACATGCAGGTGTGAAAATAAAATGCATTGCTTGATAATAACATAAAAGAGGGTTTTGAAAACAATATTATGACTTGTGGGATTTTTCCAAATTTTATTAAGCCACTTTTATATTTATTTAATTTTCTATTCTAAAAATGGAATTAAGTTACTATTAGTAAATCACTGAAATCTTAAATTTATAAAATATAAAAGTGATGTGAAATGACTTTCAAAAATAGTATTTGACATCTTTAATGTCTCTGAAATTTTATTTAATCAAAAACTCATATTATTATTTTTTATAATTTAAAATGTACATTTATCACTTTTAATGATTTATTTATATTTTCAAAAATATAAAAAGTGAAATGTGTTGAAATGTTTATAAAAATGTTATAAACAGAGAGATATTATTTTTACAAATTTTTAGAAATTAATTTGAGGTCAATTGGATTGTTAAAACTAAAGATATTAAAAACAGGAATTAAAAGAAAAAGAAAAGGGAGGGATGACGTCATCATGACGTCATCGTCTTCAATCTCTGGAAACGGCAAGAAACGGCCGAATGAATTCCTTGATTTCGAGCGTTTCTTCCTCGCATTTGATGCGCCTGGCCTCGTCCTTAAATCTCCTCCCCCTCCTCTCCATTTTCCCTCTGGAACCTATTCGGATCGTGCCCCGAAATTCTCCCAATTGCTCGCCGGAGAACACACTGCCCGCTGCCGTTCTTCGTTGACTCCGGCCAAGGTAGCCCGTCTCCGACTCCCCCGTTTGCACCACTTGTTTCCCCGTGATCTTGCGCACGTTTTGATGTTCGCGCCCTTCGTTTTGATGCAGTGAAGCGCCAAGGACGAGCTCGCCGGAGCCGCGACGCCGCCAACCGCATAGCGCCATCAACGGGAGTCACCGCAGTGGACGCCTTCGCCACCATTCGAACCGCCGTGTTCTTCTGAACCTCTCAGCGGTCTCCGTTGAGCTCGTAGATCACCGGAACGTCACCGCCGTCCTCGCCCGAGCCCGCGCCACCATCCCCGCCATTGCCGGCGACCAGATTCCGGCCGGAGGTAAACCCTAGCTTTTGGTCCATTAGATCTTGATCCTACGGCCACGATTAGATCGCTTAACGAAGAGGTATCGTCCAATCACGAAGCGCCACCTGTCTGCCCAGTCAGCGCCTGTTAAACCTTTATCCGTCGCTCGGAGCAGCACTGTCGAATCTCTGACTCTACAAATCCCTTAGGTGACCCTATCGGGTTTCGACTAGGAGAATTCATGAGCGCTGGTGGAATCATCGGCTAGACAGGGGGCGAGATTTACCCAGGTTCGGGGCCCTCGTAGAGGTAAAACCCTTACTCCTGCCTCCTGTCGATCTGTGTTGATGGAAAGATCGGTTACAATGGTGGTGCTCGAATCGAGAGTAAGGTCTTGAGTTCAAGATTTCGATGGTGAGGTGTTGCTTGGTCCTCTCCCGGGGGGCTCTCCTGGCCTTATATAGATGGCCAGGTCTCGAATCCTACCCGGAGAGGAATCGAATTCTAACTAGGTCGGTTACATGTTTCCTATCTTAACCCGCAAGTTAGTGCGGGTGGGCTTCACGTGGGCCTTCTGGAGTATTCCAAGGGCTCCTCTTCTTGGGCCTTTAACCTTGGGCCTGAGAGGAGGTGTCTTTATTCGCAGGGTCCATGATCCATATCTTCGTCAGTAGCCCCCGAGCATTTGCTCGAGTGGGATTTTTCCAGTCGAGTAGACGACCAAACCTTTCGTGATCTTCCTTTCTTATGGATAACCAGCTTGGTTGTTTCCTGTTTAAAGGGTGTGTTCCCTGTGCAACGAGTCTTCATGCTCGAGTGCCGAGCAGCATAGGTGCCTGTTTTTGCGGCTTTTATCGCAGAAGGATGTGGCACAATAGCTTGGCTCTCCCGAAAGATCAGGGCCAATTAATTGCGACTAGGGCAAAAACATTCCTGGCCTACACAGATTCGAGACCTCCGACTCGAACCCGGTAAGGTGATTGTTGCGACTGAGCCATTGTGGACTTATCGAGTCGAACTTAACCTATGGGGGTACCCGGCGCGTCCGCTAGGATTTTTCTTCGTGTTGTTGACACGGAATCATACCGGAGGACGCAGCTTTCGAGTGCGATTCCAGACCCTTAAGAGAGATCTTTTTGGGTCTTACCTTCATATTCGAAGAATATGGCATCCGGATGTGCCTAGTCGGCTGAACAATCCAGGTTTTTATGGTGTAAAAATATCATGTGTGAAAAGAGGTAGGTTCTGCCTACCCGAGTGATTTTTTGAGCTTTATACGAAAGAATTTTCGTGCTGAGGAAAGTTATGCCCATATGAAAGAGTTTTCATGTTTGGAATGTCATGCCCGTACGAAAGAGTTTTCGTGTATAGGGTATTTCTCTCTTGTTTTAAAGAGGTTTTGCTCCATGATTTGTTCACAAAAGGATCGCCTTTATTCAAAGGAATTTCGTACGAAGCTGTTTTCGTGTTTGAATTTTCCACTCGAAGATTCTTGAGTTCGATGATGCGTGCCATGACGTCATGGCGCACTTTTCTCCTCCCGATGGGACGTGACGGAGTGGTAGCAGATGGGCTGGCCCACCCAGTCAGCTTTTTGACCGGGAAACGAGACGCCGCTCCCGGTTTTTACGCGAACGATGCAGTAAATGCGCACGATCTTCTGTTAAGATCGTGGCACGGAAGAACGTTCACCGTCTCTTCGTTTCATCTTCACACGTGGTGGCTGCGATAAGCGCCACGTAGCGCATCGAATGGCTGGGACTGATCCGCTCCGTGTATAAGTACGGGACTTAGCGCTGCGGTAAAACTTTCCCAGCCTTTGTCTTCAATCCATCTCCTTCCTCGCGCCCATCTTCTTCCTCGTGCTCAAGATCGCGCTGTCAACCATGGCTGGAGGCAAAAGACGTGGCGCTGCCAGTTCCGCATCCGGAGAAGTCTCCGCGCAACCTGCGCCCCGAGCTGGCGACTGGCGTTCGCCCAACACCACCGCGAAGAGCATCAAAGAGACGCAGCGGGAGGGGCTGCTGCCGGCGGAAGCTGAGAAGCGGGTGCGCCTCGGGAAGAAAGAAGAGGTACCAAACCCGCAGTCAAACGAGCGCGTGGTCTTCGCGGACCACGTGTCTCGGGGTCTCTCCTTCCCTCTCCATCCTTTCCTAGTCGGGTTGCTGTATGTCTATGGCATACAGCTTCACGATCTTCCTCCGAACGCGGTGCGGCACATATCGTGTTTCATCGTGTTCTGCGAATGCTTCCTTG
Source organism: Alopecurus myosuroides (assembly GCA_028641055.1). Taxonomy (NCBI): domain Eukaryota; kingdom Viridiplantae; phylum Streptophyta; class Magnoliopsida; order Poales; family Poaceae; genus Alopecurus; species Alopecurus myosuroides. Next base: position 235,865,076 of record CM054061.1, read on the forward strand.
GCATTCGCCCACATTGGGCGCTCTGGAAGGCCCTCTTCAAAGTTCGGATCTTCCGCGAGAAATCGCAGGTAGACTCCGAGCCTGGCGAGCCGCTACGCACAGATGGCTTCGGGATCCAAGCGCGACTGGAGAGCAGCTACTTTAGTATGCACTTCATCGACTCCGCCCAAGGCTGGCGGAAAAAATGGTTTTACGTCATCGACAACAGCTCGGGTGGGATCGTAGAATTCCACCCGTTCGCTGTTTTGAAGAGGCGGAAGTCCTGGGCGCACAAGCTGTCAGCCGAAGAAACTCAGGTCGTTACACCCCTACTCGCAAGGGTGTCCGCTCTCCGGGATCAAACTGCTGGAGTTGTGCTCAACGGGCTGCACCTGGCGAGTATTTTTCTGAAGCGCGGGATCCAACCTCTGCAACAAAGGCCTTCCACCATGTGGGAATACCAAGGCTCTGAGGATCCTAGCCGAGTGAGCCGCGAGGAACTTTCGAACGTTGAGTTCAAGAAGAAAATCGCGGCTATCACTAGCTTGAAGGTGGGAGAGAAGTTCCCCGACTGTACAGTCGAAGCCTTCGACGCTTCGAAACCTCCACCAGCCGCGGTTAGTTTACCCTTCTTGTCTTCCATTATTTTCTTCCTTGTTCTGAGCTTTAGTCGATTGAATTTTTTCTTGCCTCCTGCTGCCTTCTTTTTAGAGTCTAGCAGTGGCGAACTGCTACCCGCCAGTTGCGGGAGAGGACGCCTCGGAGTTATTGGCGAGTCACCTGGACGGTTTAGCCGATACCAGTGTCGCCGATGCTTCTTCAAGCTCCGAGGACGATTCTTCTGATGGTGCAGAGGGCTCGAATGGCGGCCTCCATCACCACAAGCGTCGTCGGGTGGATGATAACGAGGCTACTTCCAAGGATAACTCCTTGGAAGAATCGCCTGGGAAGGCTCCTATCTCCGCGACTCCACTTCGCTCACTCGCCCCTTCCTCTTCATTCCCAGTAATTGCACCCGCTTGGAACGCGGATTTGCTGGATGAAGATGAAGATGATGACTAAGTTCTTCTCCTCGTTCTTAGTCAAACTTTTTTCTTTGCACCTATGTTGATGTTTATTTGTTGCAGTCTGCAAACCATCAATCCTCGCAGGTACGCTTCTTCCGTTCCTCCCGAAAAGAGTAATAGAGCAGGAGCTGCGGGTGAGACTCCCACTGATGGCACCGTCCAGAATTCTCCCAGCGCAGCCCCCCATGCGGCGACTGTGGAACGTGAGGCTCCTAGTTTTGCCGCCAGGACTTCAGCTTCGAAAGAGGTGACGGACAGCTCCGCAGATCCCCTCTCCCGCGCCACGGGCCAGGTAAACTTTGCCATTTGTCATGATATTTTTATCGGGTGCACGACAGTGCTCCCGATGGGAGTAGCCCCCGAGGCTATAGTCGATCGCGTGCGGTCGGCTGCAGGCTCAAAGTCTTGTCTTTTTCTTCTTCTTGATTTTATCGGGTGCACGGCAGTGCTCCCGATGGGAGTAGCCCCCGAGGCTGTAGTCGATTGAATTTAATCGGGTACAGGCTCCAGTTTATATCTTCTAATTCTTCTACCTCTGTACTTTTGTAGTCGCTTGTTGACTCTCTTGCGGCGATTGGCCGCCGAGTTGTTTTTGCCGAGTCGAAATGTGAGTCGCTTCGATCAGACCGCAGTCGACTCTGCACCGAGAACGAGCTTCTTAAGAGTAAGTCTTATCATCTTTTCTTGTTCTTATTCTTTCCTTAATTCTTGATTTCTGACAAGTGTCACTATGCAGCTCGACTCGAATTTTCGGAGTCCGAGAAGGGCAGTCTCTCTGAGCGGGTAACCACTCAGGAGGCTGATCTGGCGGCCATCCGACAAGAACTAGAGACCTCCCGCATGCGATCGGATGATCTTGAAAGGCAACTCGCGGATGCGCGGAAAGCTCTAAAGGATCAAGAGGATGCTGGCAATAAGGCCGATGATGACCTTGTCACGTTCCTCCGTCCCCTTGCTGAGCGTCTCGCGGGTAAGTGATCTAAGCTCTCGCGATTTCATCTTTTATCCCGCTGAACTTGCCAAATCTTGACATTCTTTTCTTTTGCAGGTCTTCTGGATGTTCCTCTGGAGATCCCTGGGATCCAACGGGTAGACGTGCTAACCGACACTCTTGCTCAACTCAAGAGGCACGCCGAAGGAGTTTGCTCCTTGATTGGCGATGCCACTCACGTGTTGACGCAACTGCATGGTCGCTTCCTCGCCAACGCTGCACCTCCATCTATGCTAGACGACTTGCTGAAGATATTTTCGAAGAGCAATCTCTTGGATGCCTACGCGGTTGCCCAGTCGGAGTCTGGCGCAAAGACTGCGATCCAGTTCGCGCTGGCGCATGGAGTCACCGGTTTGGAGGAAGCCTACTCGGCTCTTCCAGTCGACCCCTCCACGGGCAAAAAGGTACGGCTCTCTCGTTTTGGCGAGCAAGCCGCCATCCTTGCTCGGAAGCTGTCTGACCTATTTGCTCGACTCACAGGAATCCTTGGTGGCCTCCTCCTGGAAGCGGTGGTTAATTTTGCGTGTGTGCAGATCTTTTCCTGGCGAGTGCTTCTGAGATATCAATAAACTTTCGGCAATCCTTAAGAAGGTGCGTTGCCTTAGTTTTGCCCGTGCGTTTATCTGTAAATAGATGTAGCGAGCAGTATCCATCGAGGTCTTCCTCGGGTGATTTTTCTTCAGCTTTTGGTCTCCACTCGCGAATCCCACGGCGACCGGAGTCGCGGCCTCGCGTGAATTCCGCTGCGACCAACTCCTCTCTGTCCTCGTGATCATAATATTTTCTCATCTTCCTCCGACTATGACGGTCTTCATCATGCGCAGGTGATGATGCCCTCTCATTGCGCACCGCATCTTCTCCGTTAGCCCATTTTTCGGCTATGTTCATCAGCTCCCCAATAGTCTTGGGTGCGGCTCTGCCCAGTTCTTCTCTGAAAGTCGTTCTTCGGGCGCCTTTTGCGAAGGCTTCAATCGCTACTTCTTCCGAGATAGTTCCTGCGGTATTCCTGAGCGTAGTCCATCGTTGGATGTACTCGCGGGTGGATTCGCCACTTTTCTGCTTGCATGCTCGCAGTTCTTCAATGGTGGCTGGCCTCTTGTAAGTCGACTGGAAATTTTTGCAGAAATCGCGGTGCAAATCATCCCACGATGCATAGCAAGATTTTGGTCGTCTCTCCAGCCAACTGCGAGCCGCGCCGGTGAGATGCAAATTGAGGTATTGCATAGCCGTGTTTTTATTCCCACGTTGGCATTTTACTGCCGTGAGGTAATCGCTTAGCCATTGAGAGGGCTCGAGTGAGCCGTCGTACTTCGTTACTTCCGTGCTCAGCTTGAATCTTTTGGGTAGGGGCGCCTCGTGGATACTGCGGGAAAAGCAGAGAGCGCCGCAGGTTTCGTCATCCGAGGAGCCGGACGAAGAGCGCTCGCGATATCGCGAAGCCCTCGCCTTATCCACCCTTTTTTGAGCGAGATCTGATCGCGCGTCGTACTCTGGCCGGTCGCGGTCAGTATCCTTCCTTGGCTCCTTGCTTCGCTTTCGCGAGCGGCTGCTATGATGCCGCGAGCTTTTGTCTCTCGGACTGCCTTCGCTGCTACTTCGACTGTCATCACGGCGCCGTGCTTCTTTTCCTCGACCACGACGTGGTGACCTGTCCCTTCTTGGCGAAGAACTCCTACGTTTGCGGTATGCTTCCCTATCCTTGTCTTTCTCCTTCTCCTGTTCCTTCTCCAGCTGTTCTGCGGCCTTCTTTCGATCATAAGCGGCGAGCCTTGCGGCCGCCAGCCCTAATCCCTTGCGCACTTGTTTATACTGTTCCGCCCGAGGATCGCTTTCCGTCGGTTGGTTCATCTGCATGTAAGTTGCTGCGGCTAGAACCACGGCAGCAGAAGTTTGCGGGTAGACATTGCCATCGTCATCGACTCGCATGAGAGAAGGAGTGATTGATCTGCTGGTTCCGGCTAGGGACTCATTGTTCCTGGATGTAGATGCGTGTACCTTCCTCGCGGGTCGGGTTCCAACCGAGGGTGTTATGGACAGCCCGGCTCGCCTTTGGCTCGACTCGTCCGCCGCTCTTCTTCGGCGGGCCAGATCTATCCGAGCGTCCTTGATAGTCGTGGCTGCTCTCACTATGTGATAGTGGTAGGCAACCATGTCTTCCTGCGAGGCCCCGGATGCGGGTGGCTTGCTCGTTCGCATAGCCTCCTTTGCTCGGTTCCAGGATTCCCGTGAGACGCCGTATGTTGCGCTCTGCCGCGATGTGTTCTGTTTCCGAGGCTTGTTCCGATCCTGCCATGCAGACTTGAGCCAGTCGAGGCTCGTGCGTCCTAGGCGTAGGTCGGAAGTTTCTTCGAATTCTTGATGGTTCCTCTGTCGAGAGGGTATGGTAGTCGTTGGCGTTGAAGCGGATGGACTCGCCGCTTTTCTCCAGATGACGGCGTGAGTCGACAGCTCCAGATTCAGTTTCCGATTCATCCGAAAAGTGGAGGATTCCGTCCCTGCTGGTCATGAATTTTAAGCTCCCGAACGTCAAGGTGACGCTTTTCTCCAGATCCTCGAATACCGGGCGCGATTCCGGCGAGTGAGGTGTGACCACGACAGATCCGATTCGTATAGGATTGTTCAGAGCCGTAGTCGATGGTTTCCAACGAGAGTGCGTTGTCGATGAAGCCGAAGATGCCGGTGATCCAGCGCCCGTCGTTCCCACAGACGGCACCAATTGTCGAATCTCTGACTCTACAAATCCCTTAGGTGACCCTATCGGGTTTCGACTAGGAGAATTCTTGAGCGCTGGTGGAATCGTCGGCTAGACAGGGGGCGAGATTTACCCAGGTTCGGGGCCCTCGTAGAGGTAAAACCCTTACTCCTGCCTCCTGTCGATCTGTATTGATGGAAAGATCGGTTACAATGGTGGTGCTCGAATCGAGAGTAAGGTCTCGAGTTCAAGATTTCGATGGTGAGGTGTTGCTTGGTCCTCTCCCGGGGGGCTCTCCTGGCCTTATATAGATGGCCAGGTCTCGAATTCTACCCGGAGAGGACTCGAATTCTAACTAGGTCGGTTACATGTTTCCTATCTTAACCCGCAAGTTAGTGCGGGTGGGCTTCACGTGGGCCTTCTGGAGTATTCCAAGGGCTCCTCTTCTTGGGCCTTTAACCTTGGACCTGAGAGGGGGTGTCTTTATTCGCAGGGTCCAGGATCCATATTTTCGTCAAACACGTAGCCGGCCCAGGCCCACTCCCTGTCTGCCGCACCGTGCGGTAAATAACCAAATCTGAGCCCAGCTCTTTTCTGGTTTTATTCCGGAATAAAATTAATTAGCAGTTTTACAGAATAGTCCCTAGAACTTAGAAACATCATATCTTTTTAACCATAAGCCCAAATTTAGCAATCTTGGACTTTTTGGAAAGCCCTTGACATCTAGAAACTTTTGGCACTGGCCAAATTTAAATTTGACAAACTTAAATTTGTTCAAATTCAAATATGCTTGTTTGATGAAATTTGGCATAATTCAAATTCTACAAATACAAAAATTGTAAATAAAATATATTTGGAAACCTTAGGATGTGTACTTTCATAACCTATGTCCCAAAATAATTATTGATCAAATTAAAATTGATTTTAGAATTAAATTGTTTGTTTGAGTATTTTGACATAGAATTATTTCTATAAATAATTAGAAAATCTTTTCATAGGCAAAGTTGATTCTTTTGGTAGCCTTTAACCAGAGACATCATTTCCCAACAATTTTGGACACCCTTGGACCATGACCATGTATTTTAGCCAAAAATCCATCATAGTAGTCCATCTAGTTATTATGTCTTAGATTTTGTTTCTATTTCTTTCTACCATTGTTTGTTGTGGCCATTTTTGGATCCAAGACCAAGTCCCTAAAATTACCAAGTAGTGAACCTCAAACACTAGCACCCTAGTATTCTATCTACTTCTCCATTCCCCTATTCTTGCTTCAAGAAATCATCAAGTTAGCAAAATGGAGATCAAGACTCAAGCACAAGAAGAAAACTTCAATTTCAACTTAGTGGAAACATGAAGAGCTACAAGGAAGATCAATGAAGAAGTTTTGAAGAAAAGACTTGGACTCCACACCTAGAAGAAAACTCAAGAAGTACAAGTGTGAAGAAATTTAGAAGAAAACATCTCCCTCTCTCTTTCTATCTTTCTCTTATTTCTTTCCAAATTGACTTAGTGGTATTTGTGCCCATCCCATACCCAAACCAATTAGTGAAGTGAAAACCATGAAGACTATCAAGACCAAGAGAAGCACCACACCAAGGAAGGAAGCAACTTAGATGGCATGAAGATGATCTTCAAGAAGGCAATCACATGAGGTCTAGAAGCAATCCATACAAGTTGAAGAATAACAAGTTATTTTTGTCCAACCATTGACCCAAATGGAAAACCCAAGACTTAGTAATATTTTCCCTTTGATGATGAAGTTAGTAGACCTACCCTAACCACAATGGAAAATACTAACATAGTCACTCAAATATTTTTGAAGGTGAATATGACCAAGTGTTTGCATGTATTACTTTAGTTGAAGAAGTAATATGTTTATTCTTAGTGAACTCTTGGAACTTCCTCGACAAGTATGGTTATAATAAAGTTAGATCACATCAAGCTCAACCTAGCCCTTCCCAAGTAAACCATTGGAATTTCCTTAACAAGTATGAGACCACTAGAGAATGAATCTTTCAACTCAAACCTAGACCTTGTCCTAACCAACTTGGTTAAGCCCCTTTTGATATGTTGGTTGATATGTGTGTTTTCTACACTTGTATGTTTGTTTGTTTGTTAGGATGATTGTTTATTTGGTTTTGTGTTGTCAATGAATAGATTGTACGGAGAGCAACGATCTTTTGTGAAGAGAGTGTGATATCTTCACCAACTTCAACAAGGCAAGTAACACACCATCAACTACCCATTATTTTCTCTATGCATTAGTTGATTTTGAGTAGCATGCATGATAGGAAATTTTACTAAGTTATATTATGCTATGCTATTATCCTAGTAGTGTGTAACCATCTATTTACCCTTGTTATTTTGATAGCCTTAGAACTTAGTAGATGCTATGCAATATTACAAATTGTTTTACTAGATGTTGAGGAAAAATCCTAAGTATAACTAATGAATGAACCACCTGGGTGGAAGTGGTAAGACTGGGTTATGTTGAGTGTTTCCTCAGGGCCCTTATCTAAGGGTTATTCCACTTGAGGTTGTCACTTGCGGATGGCCACCCAGGAACAAAGAGATTACTATGTCCTTCTAAATTTAGTAGCTTACCGTGAAGCCTTTTGACATATGGGCTCTGTCTTGATCAACTAAGTTGTGAGAGTTCAGCCCAGGCTTGACTAGCAGATGTAGCAAAATTATAGGTGGAACGGTCTTGCCGGTGGGTTTGGACTTCTTCTTCTGAAAGATCTCGTCTCAATTCTCTCCTTTCCATGATGCACTCCGGGTGTATAGGATGTTTGGGCTAATTGAAGACAAAGGGTGAAAGTGCACAACCTCTGCAGAGTCAACAAACTAAGATCTTAGCCGTGTCCCCGGTTATGGACAACTATGAGCAGCTAGACAAGGATTGACGGAACAATCTCATCATCAATTTCAATAAGTAAAATTTGACCAAGTGAACAGTATTGTGGTGCTTGGATCTTAATCCAATGTTGCCACCCTTTTGAAAAGAAAAGTTTGTTTTACAAAAGTGATAGGAGAAAACTGGCTTTATGCAAACTCAGCCAAAACTCCACTCAGCCAAATAAGCATGTAGTATTAGTCTTGCCATTTATATCCACCATAGTGTTACTTGCCAATACATTAAATTGTATTGACTCCCTTGTGGCTGCATATTCCATATTGCAGATGTTTCTGAAGACGAGTGAGGATTTCGTTTAGGATCTCGAGACTATCGCCAACATGTTTTGCCTGTGGCACATGAAGAAGATGGGCTCAATGTTGCACTATGTTTTCCGCTGTAATTCTTTGTTTTCTGCTAGTCTTCTAAGACTATGCAAGTTGTAATCCTATTTTGTAAAGACTGGATCATGCGATGTAATAGAATTTGATGCATTTGCATGATATTTCATTTTGTACTGTGGTGCTAGCAATTGATCCGGGGACTAGCACAATAACACAGGTATTCCATCTTTATTAAAAGTTGGGATGCTACAAAATGGTATCAGAGCCAGGTTGCCTGTAGGATTCGAGACCCTTAGGTTTGGAAAACCCTTTTTGATCAAATTTATTGACTCCTTTGAGTACTTTTGGATCCTAGCGGCATAGTGAGATGAAGCGGCCCGGACAACTTTACGTGTCCACGGACACGAGACCGTTCCCTGATTGGCTAGCGGGTGTCAGTATCTCTCACTATAGTGAATATCCAATTTGCAACAAGTTGTTAATAACCCATTGATCACCCTAGAGTTGAAAATTTGCTATGTTCAAACTTTCTAGAAACAAAACAACTATCTTATTTCTTCTCATCTACTATTCACCTTCAAAACTTTCTAGATGAACTACTTCTTGAATATCCTCAAGGCAAGATTGTTGATGACCATACCAAGAAGTGCAAGAAGTATTTTCACCACATGAAGACCTACACTCAAGATTATTGAAGAACTTGAAGAAAAACCTAGACTTCACAACAATCAAGAATACCTCAAGACATTGAAAGAAGAATCTGAAGATAAACTCAAGAAGATATAGATGAGACCACCAATCTAGTTTGTTAGAACAATGTTAACGTGTTAGTATATTGATCATACTAATGAGTGTGGTATAACAATATTAGTTTGTTTTCAAAAACTATGTTGTTTGGTGTGAAGAATGTGTTGTTATATGTTTGATATGTGTTGTTTAAGATGAGTTTCCTTGATCTGCTATGTTTGGATAAGAACCTTCCTTAGCTATCTTTCTAAATCTCTACTCATCCCTACTAGACAAAACCCAACACCATACTCATTCACCAATCATAGTGAGAACCATTTGGAATCATATAACCTTTACCCTATTGATACACAAGCCATCCCATTTGAGGAATGCTAGTATCAAATTTCTTTCTTATATGTGAAGGAACAATCACATCCATGATCAATGCCAACTGCCTAATAAGGATCAAGCTAACCTTGGAGCTATCAAGCAATGGAAATTTTCCTACCATGAGAGTTTCCTTAGAAATAGCATGGTGTTTGCCTTCAAGGATGACAACAACAAGATGGAAGATTGCCAAGGATATCAAAAGACCAAGTTGAGAGTGAACCCAAGGACTTTTGATTGACCCAAAGAGTGACCCCTCAGTGTCAAAAGTAGTCCAACATACCTATGTTGGTCTACAACTCTACCATGCCAATATCAAATCAATCTACACTCTAATCTAATGAAAATAGACTACCCACCAAAGCTTCTTTTAAGGGTGGTAGCCCATCCAGTTGTTTTGGAATCCAGTGACCCAAATCTTTCTTTCCAGCCTTCCCAAATCTCGGGACGCGATTTCTTTTAAGGGTGGTAGACTGTAACATCCCTGATTTTTGGAAAACTCAAAAATCACAAAAATTTGAAACTTTTTGTTTTCATGTTATACAAGTCACCAAAAACCAAATGAGAAGCAAGAAACAAAAGGAAACAATACATATTCAATGAAATTGAATTTTACCAATCCAATTATACCTCTATTCCATAAACCCTAAAATCCTCTCAAAATGAAGTTTCATTAGATAAAGAAAACCATTTTATCTTTAGAAAAATTTATTACATAAAATGTTTTCAATTCAAATATTACCTTGATAATATTTTGGCAACCAAAAATCAAAGATTTATAACCCTTAATAAAGTTCTAAGCCCCAAAGGTATTTGATGAGAATAAAATTGTTAATAATAACTTTTAGTTGTTATTCCAAGTTTTAAACATGAAGGTGTGAAAATAAAATGCATTGCTTGATAATAACATAAAAGAGGGTTTTGAAAACAATATTATGACTTGTGGGATTTTTTCAAATTTTATTAAGCCACTTTTATATTTATTTAATTTTCTATTCTAAAAATGGAATTAAGTTACTATTAGTAAATCACTGAAATCTTAAATTTATAAAATATAAAAGTGATGTGAAATGACTTTCAAAAATAGTATTTGACATGTTTAATGTCTCTGAAATTTTATTTAATCAAAAACTCATATTATTATTTTTTATAATTTAAAATGTACATTTATCACTTTTAATGATTTATTTATATTTTCAAAAATATAAAAATTGAAATGTGTTGAAATGTTTATAAAAATGTTATAAACAGAGAGATATTATTTTTACAAATTTTTAGAAATTAATTTGAGGTCAATTGGATTGTAAAAACTAAAGATATTAAAAACAGGAATTAAAAGAAAAAGAAAAGGGAGGGATGACGTCATCATGACGTCATCGTCTTCAATCTCTGGAAACGGCAAGAAACGGCCGAATGAATTCCTTGATTTCGAGCGTTTCTTCCTCGCATTTGATGCGCCTGGCCTCGTCCTTAAATCTCCTCCCCCTCCTCTCCATTTTCCCTCTGGAACCTATTCGGATCGTGCCCCGAAATTCTCCCAATTGCTCGCCGGAGAACACACTGCCCGCCGCCGTTCTTCGTTGACTCCGGCCAAGGTAGCCCGTCTCTGACTCCCCCATTTGCACCACTTGTTTCCCCGTGATCTTGTGCACGTTTTGATGTTCGCGCCCTTCGTTTTGATGCAGTGAAGCGCCGAGGACGAGCTCGCCGGAGCCGCGACGCCGCCAACCGCATAGCGCCATCAAAGGAAGTCACCGCAGTGGACGCCGTTGCCACCATTCGAACCGCCGTGTTCTTCTGAACCTCTCAGCGGTCTCCGTTGAGCTCGTAGATCACCGGAACGTCACCGCCGTCCTCGCCCGAGCCCGCGCCACCATCCCCGCCATTGCCGGCGACCAGATTCCGGCCGGAGGTAAACCCTAGCTTTTGGTCCATTAGATCTTGATCCTACGGCCACGATTAGATCGCTTAACGAAGAGGTATCGTCCAATCACGAAGCGCCACATGTCTGCCCAGTGAGCGCGCGTTAAATCTTTATCCGTCGCTCGGAGCAGCACGTAGCCGGCCCAGGCCCACTCTCTGTCTGCCGCACCGCGCGGTAAATAACCAAATCTGAGCCCAGCTCTTTTCTGGTTTTATTCCAGAATAAAATTAATTGGCAGTTTTATAGAATAGTCCCTAGAACTTAGAAACATCATATCTTTTTAACCATAAGCCCAAATTTAGCAATCTTGGACTTTTTGGAAAGCCCTTGACATCAATAAACTTTTGGCACTGGCCAAATTTAAATTTGTTCAAATTCAAATATGCTTGTTTGATGAAATTTGGCATAATTCAAATTCTACAAATCCAAAAATTGTAAATAAAATATATTTGGAAACCTTAGGATGTGTACTTTCATAACCTCTGTCCCAAAATAATTATTGATCAAACTAAATTGATTTTAGAATTAAATTGTCTGTTTGAGTATTTTGACATAGAATTATTTCTATAAATAATTAGAAAATGTTTTCATAGGCAAAGTTGATTCTTTTGGTAGCCTTTAACCAGAGACATCATTTCCCAACAATTTTGGACACCCTTGGACCATGACCATGTATTTTAGCCAAAAATCCATCATAGTAGTCCATCTAGTTATTATGTCTTAGATTTTGTTTCTATTTCTTTCTACCATTGTTTGTTGTGGCCATTTTTGGATCCAAGACCAAGTCCCTAAAATTACCAAGTAGTGAACCTCAAACACTAGCACCCTAGTATTCTATCTACTTCTCCATTCCCCTATTCTTGATTCAAGAAATCATCAAGTTAGCAAAATGGAGATCAAGACTCAAGCACAAGAAGAAAACTTCAATTTCAACTTAGTGGAAACATGAAGAGCTACAAGGAAGATCAATGAAGAAGTTTTGAAGAAAAGACTTGGACTCCACACCTAGAAGAAAACTCAAGAAGTACAAGTGTGAAGAAATTTAGAAGAAAACATCTCCCTCTCTCTTTCTATCTTTCTCTTATTTCTTTCCAAATTGACTTAGTGGTATTTGTGCCCATCCCATACCCAAACCAATTAGTGAAGTGAAAACCATGAAGACTATCAAGACCAAGAGAAGCACCACACCAAGGAAGGAAGCAACTTAGATGGCATGAAGATGATCTTCAAGAAGTCAATCACATGAGGTCTAGAAGCAATCCATACAAGTTGAAGAATAACAAGTTATTTTTGTCCAACCATTGACCCAAATGGAAAACCCAAGACTTAGTAATATTTTCCCTTTGATGATGAAGTTAGTAGACCTACCCTAACCACAATGGAAAATACTAACATGGTCACTCAAATATTTTTGAAGGTGAATATGACCAAGTGTTTGCATGTATTACTTTAGTTGAAGAAGTAATATGTTTATTCTTAGTGAACTCTTGGAACTTCCTCGACAAGTATGGTTATAATAAAATTAGATCACATCAAGCTCAACCTAGCCCTTCCCAAGTAAACCATTGGAATTTCCTTAACAAGTATGAGACCACTAGAGAATGAATCTTTCAACTCAAACCTAGACCTTGTCCTAACCAACTTGGTTAAGCCCCTTTTGATATGTTGGTTGATATGTGTGTTTTCTACACTTGTATGTTTGTTTGTTTGTTAGGATGCTTGTTTATTTGGTTTTGTGTTGTCAATGAATAGATTGTACGGAGAGCAACGATCTTTTGTGAAGAGAGTGTGATATCTTCACCAACTTCAACAAGGCAAGTAACACACCATCAACTACCCATTATTTTCTCTATGCATTAGTTGATTTTGAGTAGCATGCATGATAGGAAATTTTACTAAGTTATATTATGCTATGCTATTATCCTAGTAGTGTGTAACCATCTATTTACCCTTGTTATTTTGATAGCCTTAGAACTTAGTAGATGCTATGCAATATTACAAATTGTTTTACTAGATGTTGAGGAAAAATCCTAAGTATAACTAATGAATGAACCACCTGGGTGGAAGTGGTAAGACTGGGTTATGTTGAGTGTTTCCTCAGGGCCCTTATCTAAGGGTTATTCCACTTGAGGTTGTCACTTGCGGATGGCCACCCAGGAACAAAGATATTACTATGTCCTTCTAAGTTTAGTAGCTTACCGTGCAGCCTTTTGACATATGGGCTCTGTCTTGATCAACTAAGTTGTGAGAGTTCAGCCCAGGCTTGACTAGCAGATGTAGCAAAATTATAGGTGGAACGGTCTTGCCGGTGGGTTTGGACTTCTTCTTCTGAAAGATCTCGTCTAAATTCTCTCCTTTCCATGATGCACTCCGGGTGTATAGGATGTTTGGGCTAATTGAAGACAAAGGGTGAAAGTGCACAACCTCTGCAGAGTCAACAAACTAAGATCTTAGCCGTGTCCCCGGTTATGGACAACTATGAGCAGCTAGACAAGGATTGACGGAAGAATCTCATCATCAATTTCAATAAGTAAAATTTGACCAAGTGAACAGTATTGTGGTGCTTGGATCTTAATCCAATGTTGCCACCCTTTTGAAAAGAAAAGTTTGTTTTACAAAAGTGATAGGAGAAAACTGGCTTTATGCAAACTCAGCCAAAACTCCACTCAGCCAAATAAGCATGTAGTATTAGTCTTGCCATTTATATCCACCATAGTGTTACTTGCCAATACATTAAATTGTATTGACTCCCTTGTGGCTGCATATTCCATATTGCAGATGTTTCTGAAGACGAGTGAGGATTTCGTTTAGGACCTCGAGACTATCGCCAACATGTTTTGCCTGTGGCACATGAAGAAGATGGGATCAATGTTGTACTATGTTTTCCGCTGTAATTCTTTATTTTCTGCTAGTCTTCTAAGACTATGCAAGTTGTAATCCTATTTTGTAAAGAATGGATCATGCGATGTAATAGAATTTGATGCATTTGCATGATATTTCATTTTGTACTGTGGTGCTAGCAATTGATCCGGGGACTAGCACAATAACACAGGTATTCCATCTTTATTAAAAGTTGGGATGCTACAAAATGGTATCAGAGCCAGGTTTCCTGTAGGATTCGAGACCCTTAGGTTTGGAAAACCCTTTTTGATCAAATTTATTGACTCCTTTGAGTACTTCTGGATCCTAGCGGCATAGTGAGATGAAGCGGCCCGGACAACTTTACGTGTCCACGGACACGAGACCGTTCCCTGATTGGCTGTCGGGTGCCAGTATCTCTCACTATAGTGAATATCCAATTTGCAAAAAGTTGTTAATAACCCATTGATCACCCTAGAATTGAAAATTTGCTATGTTCAAACTTTCTAGAAACAAAACAACTATCTTATTTCTTCTCATATACTATTCACCTCCAAAACTTTCTAGATGAACTACTTCTTGAATATCCACAAGGCAAGATTGTTGATGACCATACCAAGAAGTGCAAGAAGTATTTTCACCACAGGAAGACCTACACTCAAGATTATTGAAGAACTTGAAGAAAAACCTAGACTTCACAACAATCAAGAATACCTCAAGACATTGAAAGAAGAATCTGAAGATAAACTCAAGAAGATATAGATGAGACCACCAATCTAGTTTGTTAGAACAACGTTAACGTGTTAGTATATTGATCATACTAATGAGTGTGGTATAACAATATTAGTTTGTTTTCAAAAACTATGTTGTTTGGTGTGAAGAATGTGTTGTTATATGTTTGATATGTGTTGTTCAAGATGAGTTTCCTTGATCTGCTATGTTTGGATAAGAACCTTCCTTAGCTATCTTTCTAAATCTCTACTCATCCCTACTAGACCAAACCCAACACCATACTCATTCACCAATCATAGTGAGAACCATTTGGAATCATACAACCTTTACCCTATTGATACACAAGCCATCCCATTTGAGGAATGCTAGTATCAAATTTCTTTCTTCTATGTGAAGGAACAATCACATCCATGATCAATGCCAACAACCTAATAAGGATCAAGCTAACCTTGGAGCTATCAAGCAATGGAAGTTTTCCTACCATGAGAGTTTCCTTAGAAATAGCATGGTGTTTGCCTTCAAGGATGACAACAACAAGATGGAAGATTGCCAAGGATATCAAAAGACCAAGTTGAGAGTGAACCCAAGGACTTTTGATTGACCCAAAGAGTGACCCCTCAGTGTCAAAGGTAGTCCAACATACCTATGTTGGTCTACAACTCTACCATGCCAATCTCAAATCAATCTACACTCTAATCTAATGAAAATAGACTACCCACCAAAGCTTCTTTTAAGGGTGGTAGCCCATCCAGTTGTTTTGGAATCCAGTTACCCAAATCTTTCTTTCTAGCCTTCCCAAATCTCGGGACGAGATTTCTTTTAAGGGTGGTAGTCTGTAACATCCCTGATTTTTGGAAAACTCAAAAATCACAAAAATTTGAAACTTTTTGTTTTCATGTTATACAAGTCACCAAAAACCAAATGAGAAGCAAGAAACAAAAGGAAATAATACATATTCAATGAAATTGAATTTTACCAATCCAATTATACCTCTATTCCATAAACCCTAAAATCCTCTCAAAATGAAGTTTCATTAGATAAAGAAAACCATTTTATCTTTAGCAAAATTTATTACATAAAATGTTTTCAATTCAAATATTACCTTGATAATATTTTGGCAACCAAAAATCAAAGATTTATAACCCTTAATAAAGTTCTAAGCCCCAAAGGTATTTGATGAGAATAAAATTGTTAATAATAACTTTTAGTTGTTATTCCAAGTTTTAAACATGAAGGTGTGAAAATAAAATGCATTGCTTGATAATAACATAAAAGAGGGTTTTGAAAACAATATTATGACTTGTGGGATTTTTCCAAATTTTATTAAGCCACTTTTATATTTATTTAATTTTCTATTCTAAAAATGGAATTAAGTTACTATTAGTAAATCACTGAAATATTAAATTTATAAAATATAAAAGTGATGTGAAATGACTTTCAAAAATAGTATTTGACATGTTTAATGTCTCTGAAATTTTATTCAATCAAAAACTCATATTATTATTTTTTATAATTTAAAATGTACATTTATCACTTTTAATGATTTATTTATATTTTCAAAAATATAAAAAGTGAAATGTGTTGAAATGTTTATAAAAATGTTATAAACAGAAAGATATTATTTTTACAAATTTTTAGAAATTAATTTGAGGTTAATTGGATTGTTAAAACTAAAGATATTAAAAACAGGAATTAAAAGAAAAAAGAAAAGGGAGGGATGACGTCATCATGACGTCATCGTCTTCAATCTCTGGAAACGGCAAGAAACAGCTGAATGAATTCCTTGATTTCGAGCGTTTCTTCCTCGCATTTGATGCGCCTGGCCTCGTCCTTAAATCTCCTCCCCCTCCTCTCCATTTTCCCTCTGGAACCTATTCGGATCGTGCCCCGAAATTCTCCCAATTGCTCGCCGGAGAACACACTGCCCGCCGCCGTTCTTCGTTGACTCCGGCTAAGGTAGCACGTCTCCGACTCCCCCGTTTGCACCACTTGTTTTCCCGTGATCTTGCGCACGTTTTGATGTTCGCGCCCTTCGTTTTGATGCAGTGAAGCGCCGAGGACGAGCTCGCCGGAGCCGCGACGCTGCCAACCGCATAGCGCCATCAACGGGAGTCACCGCAGTGGACGCCGTCGCCACCATTCGAACCGCCGTGTCCTTCTGAACCTCTCAGCGGTCTCCGTTGAGCTCGTAGATCACCGGAACGTCACCGCCGTCCTCGCCCGAGCCCGCACCACCATCCCCGCCATTGCCGGCGACCAGATTCCGGCCGGAGGTAAACCCTAGCTTTTGGTCCATTAGATCTTGATCCTACGGCCACGATTAGATCGCTTAACGAAGAGGTATCGTCCAATCACGAAGCGCCACCTGTCTGCCCAGTCAGCGCGCGTTAAATCTTTATCCGTCGCTCGGAGCAGCACGTAGCCGGCCCAGGCCCACTCCCTGTCTGCCGCACCGCGCGGTAAATAACCAAATCTGAGCCCAGCTCTTTTCTGGTTTTATTCCGGAATAAAATTAATTGGCAGTTTTACAGAATAGTCCCTAGAACTTAGAAACATCATATATTTTTAACCATAAGCCCAAATTTAGCAATCTTGGAATTTTTGGAAAGCCCTTGACATCTAGAAACTTTTGGCACTGGCCAAATTTAAATTTGACAAACTTAAATTTGTTCAAATTCAAATATGCTTGTTTGATGAAATTTGGCATAATTCAAATTCTACAAATCCAAAAATTGTAAATAAAATATATTTGGAAACCTTACGATGTGTACTTTCATAATATCTGTCCCAAAATAATTATTGATCAAATTAAAATTGATTTTTGAATTAAATTGTCTGTTTGAGTATTTTGACATAGAATTATTTCTATAAATAATTAGAAAATGTTTTCATAGGCAAAGTTGATTCTTTTGGTAGCCTTTAACCAGAGACATCATTTCCCAACAATTTTGGACACCCTTGGACCATGACCATGTATTTGAGCTAAAAATCCATCATAGTAGTACATCTAGTTATTATGTCTTAGATTTTGTTTCTATTTCTTTCTACCATTGTTTGTTGTGGCCATTTTTGGATCCAAGACCAAGTCCCTAAAATTACCAAGTAGTGAACCTAAAACACTAGAACCCTAGTATTCTATCTACTTCTCCATTCCCCTATTCTTGCTTCAAGAAATCATCAAGTTAGCAAAATGGAGATCAAGACTCAAGCACAAGAAGAAAACTTCAATTTCAACTTAGTGGAAACATGAAGAGCTACAAGGAAGATCAATGAAGAAGTTTTGAAGAAAAGACTTGGACTCCACACCTAGAAGAAAACTCAAGAAGTACAAGTGTGAAGAAATTTAGAAGAAAACATCTCCCTCTCTCTTTCTATCTTTCTCTTATTTCTTTCCAAATTGACTTAGTGGTATTTGTGCCCATCCCATACCCAAACCAATTAGTGAAGTGAAAACCATGAAGACTATCAAGACCAAGAGAAGCACCACACCAAGGAAGGAAGCAACTTAGATGGCATGAAGATGATCTTCAAGAAGGCAATCACATGAGGTCTAGAAGCAATCCATACAAGTTGAAGAATAACAAGTTATTTTTGTCCAACCATTGACCCAAATGGAAAACCCAAGACTTAGTAATATTTTCCCTTTGATGATGAAGTTAGTAGACCTACCCTAACCACAATGGAAAATACTAACATAGTCACTCAAATATTTTTGAAGGTGAATATGACCAAGTGTTTGCATGTATTACTTTAGTTGAAGAAGTAATATGTTTATTCTTAGTGAACTCTTGGAACTTCCTCGACAAGTATGGTTATAATAAAGTTAGATCACATCAAGCTCAACCTAGCCCTTCCCAAGTAAACCATTGGAATTTCCTTAACAAGTATGAGACCACTAGAGAATGAATCTTTCAACTCAAACCTAGACCTTGTCCTAACCAACTTGGTTAAGCCCCTTTTGATATGTTGGTTGATATGTGTGTTTTCTACACTTGTATGTTTGTTTGTTTGTTAGGATGCTTGTTTATTTGGTTTTGTGTTGTCAATGAATAGATTGTACGGAGAGCAACGATCTTTTGTGAAGAGAGTGTGATATCTTCACCAACTTCAACAAGGCAAGTAACACACCATCAACTACCCATTATTTTCTCTATGCATTAGTTGATTTTGAGTAGCATGCATGATAGGAAATTTTACTAAGTTATATTATGCTATGCTATTATCCTAGTAGTGTGTAACCATCTATTTACCCTTGTTATTTTGATAGCCTTAGAACTTAGTAGATGCTATGCAATATTACAAATTGTTTTACTAGATGTTGAGGAAAAATCCTAAGTATAACTAATGAATGAACCACCTGGGTGGAAGTGGTAAGACTGGGTTATGTTGAGTGTTTCCTCAGGGCCCTTATCTAAGGGTTATTCCACTTGAGGTTGTCACTTGCGGATGGCCACCCAGGAACAAAGAGATTACTATGTCCTTCTAAATTTAGTAGCTTACCGTGAAGCCTTTTGACATATGGGCTCTGTCTTTATCAACTAAGTTGTGAGAGTTCAGCCCAGGCTTGACTAGCAGATGTAGCAAAATTATAGGTGGAACGGTCTTGCCGGTGGGTTTGGACTTCTTCTTCTGAAAGATCTCGTCTCAATTCTCTCCTTTCCATGATGCACTCCAGGTGTATAGGATGTTTGGGCTAATTCAAGACAAAGGGTGAAAGTGCACAACCTCTGCAGAGTCAACAAACTAAGATCTTAGCCGTGTCCCCGGTTATGGACAACTATGAGCAGCTAGACAAGGATTGACGGAAGAATCTCATCATCAATTTCAATAAGTAAAAATTGACCAAGTGAACAGTATTGTGGTGCTTGGATCTTAATCCAATGTTGCCACCCTTTTGAAAAGAAAAGTTTGTTTTACAAAAGTGATAGGAGAAAACTGGCTTTATGCAAACTCAGCCAAATAAGCATGTAGTATTAGTCTTGCCATTTATATCCACCATAGTGTTACTTGCCAATACATTAAATTGTATTGACTCCCTTGTGGCTGCATATTCCATATTGCAGATGTTTCTGAAGACGAGTGAGGATTTCGTTTAGGATCTCGAGACTATCGCCAACATGTTTTGCCTGTGGCACATGAAGAAGATGGGCTCAATGTTGTACTATGTTTTCCCCTGTAATTCTTTGTTTTCTGCTAGTCTTCTAAGACTATGCAAGTTGTAATCCTATTTTGTAAAGACTGGATCATGCGATGTAATAGAATTTGATGCATTTGTATGATATTTCATTTTGTACTGTGGTGCTAGCAATTGATCCGGGGACTAGCACAATAACACAGGTATTCCATCTTTATTAAAAGTTGGGATGCTACAAAATGGTATCAGAGCCAGGTTGCCTGTAGGATTCGAGACCCTTAGGTTTGGAAAACCCTTTTTGATCAAATTTATTGACTCCTTTGAGTACTTTTGGATCCTAGCGGCATAGTGAGATGAAGCGGCCCGGACAACTTTACGTGTCCACGGACACGAGACCGTTCCCTGATTGGCTAGCGGGTGCCAGTATCTCTCACTATAGTGAATATCCAATTTGCAACAAGTTGTTAATAACCCATTGATCACCCTAGAATTGAAAATTTGCTATGTTCAAACTTTCTAGAAACAAAACAACTATCTTATTTCTTCTCATCTACTATTCACCTTCAAAACTTTCTAGATGAACTACTTCTTGAATATCCTCAAGGCAAGATTGTTGATGACCATACCAAGAAGTGCAAGAAGTATTTTCACCACATGAAGACCTACACTCAAAATTATTGAAGAACTTGAAGAAAAACCTAGACTTCACAACAATCAAGAATACCTCAAGACATTGAAAGAAGAATCTGGAGATAAACTCAAGAAGATATAGATGAGACCACCAATCTAGTTTGTTAGAACAACGTTAACATGTTAGTATATTGATCATACTAATGAGTGTGGTATAACAATATTAGTTTGTTTTCAAAAACTATGTTGTTTGGTGTGAAGAATGTGTTGTTATATGTTTGATATGTGTTGTTTAAGATGAGTTTCCTTGATCTGCTATGTTTGGATAAGAACCTTCCTTAGCTATCTTTCTAAATCTCTACTCATCCCTACTAGACCAAACCCAACACCATACTCATTCACCAATCATAGTGAGAACCATTTGGAATCATACAACCTTTACCCTATTGATACACAAGCCATCCCATTTGAGGAATGCTAGTATCAAATTTCTTTCTTCTATGTGAAGGAACAATCACATCCATGATCAATGCCAACTGCCTAATAAGGATCAAGCTAACCTTGGAGCTATCAAGCAATGGAAGTTTTCCTACCATGAGAGTTTCCTTAGAAATAGCATGGTGTTTGCCTTCAAGGATGACAACAACAAGATGGAAGAGTGCCAAGGATATCAAAAGACCAAGTTGAGAGTGAACCCAAGGACTTTTGATTGACCCAAAGAGTGACCCCTCAGTGTCAAAGGTAGTCCAACATACCTATGTTGGTCTACAACTCTACCATGCCAATCTCAAATCAATCTACACTCTAATCTAATGAAAATAGACTACCCACCAAAGCTTCTTTTAAGGGTGGTAGCCCATCCAGTTGTTTTGGAATCCAGTTACCCAAATCTTTCTTTCTAGCCTTCCCAAATCTCGGGACGAGATTTCTTTTAAGGGTGGTAGTCTGTAACATCCCTGATTTTTGGAAAACTCAAAAATCACAAAAATTTGAAACTTTTTGTTTTCATGTTATACAAGTCACCAAAAACCAAATGAGAAGCAAGAAACAAAAGGAAACAATACATATTCAATGAAATTGAATTTTACCAATCCAATTATACCTCTATTCCATAAACCCTAAAATCCTCTCAAAATGAAGTTTCATTAGATAAAGAAAACCATTTTATCTTTAGCAAAATTTATTACATAAAATGTTTTCAATTCAAATATTACCTTGATAATATTTTGGCAACCAAAAATCAAAGATTTATAACCCTTAATAAAGTTCTAAGCCCCAAAGGTATTTGATGAGAATAAAATTGTTAATAATAACTTTTAGTTGTTATTCCAAGTTTTAAACATGAAGGTGTGAAAATAAAATGCATTGCTTGATAATAACATAAAAGAGGGTTTTGAAAACAATATTATGACTTGTGGGATTTTTCCAAATTTTATAAAGCCACTTTTATATTTATTTAATTTTCTATTCTAAAAATGGAATTAAGTTACTATTAGTAAATCACTGAAATATTAAATTTATAAAATATAAAAGTGATGTGAAATGACTTTCAAAAATAGTATTTGACATGTTTAATGTCTCTGAAATTTTATTTAATCACAAACTCATATTATTATTTTTTATAATTTAAAATGTACATTTATCACTTTTAATGATTTATTTATATTTTCAAAAATATAAAAAGTGAAATGTGTTGAAATGTTTATAAAAATGCTATAAACAGAAAGATATTATTTTTACAAATTTTTAGAAATTAATTTGAGGTCAATTGGATTGTTAAAACTAAAGATATTAAAAACAGGAATTAAAGAAAAAGAAAAGGGAGGGATGACGTCATCATGACGTCATCGTCTTCAATCTCTGGAAACGGCAAGAAACAGCCGAATGAATTCCTTGATTTCGAGCGTTTCTTCCTCGCATTTGATGCGCCTGGCCTCGTCCTTAAATCTCCTCCCCCTCCTCTCCATTTTCCCTCTGGAACCTATTCGGATCGTGCCCCGAAATTCTCCCAATTGCTCGCCGGAGAACACACTGCCCGCCGCCGTTCTTCGTTGACTCCGGCCAAGGTAGCCCGTCTCCGACTCCCCCGTTTGCACCACTTGTTTCCCCGTGATCTTGCGCACGTTTTGATGTTCGCGCCCTTCGTTTTGATGCAGTGAAGCGCCGAGGACGAGCTCGCCGGAGCCGCGACGCCGCCATACGCATAGCGCCATCAACGGGAGTCACCGCAGTGGACGCCGTTGCCACCATTCGAACTGTCGTGTTCTTCTGAACCTCTCAGCGGTCTCCGTTGAGCTCGTAGATCACCGGAACTTCACCACCGTCCTCGCCCGAGCCCGCGCCACCATCCCCGCCATTGCCGGCGACCAGATTCTGGCCGGAGGTAAACCCTAGCTTTTGGTCCATTAGATCTTGATCCTACGGCCACGAGTAGATCGCTTAACGAAGAGGTATCGTCCAATAACGAAGCGCCACCTGTCTGCCCAGTCAGCGCTCGTTAAATCTTTATCCGTCGCTCGGAGCAGCACGTAGCCGGCCCAGGCCCACTCCCTGTCTGCCGCACCGCGCGGTAAATAACCAAATCTGAGCCCAGCTCTTTTCTGGTTTTATTCCGGAATAAAATTAATTGCCGTTTTACAGAATAGTCCCTAGAACTTAGAAACATCATATCGTTTTAACCATAAGCCCAAATTTAGCAATCTTGGACTTTTTGGAAAGCCCTTGACATCTAGAAAATTTTGGCACTGGCCAAATTTAAATTTGACAAACTTAAATTTGTTCAAATTCAAATATGCTTGTTTGATAAAATTTGGCATAATTCAAATTCTACAAATCCAAAAATTGTAAATAAAATATATTTGGAAACCTTAGGATGTGTACTTTCATAACCTCTGTCCCAAAATAATTATTGATCAAATTAAAATTGATTTTAGAATTAAATTGTCTGTTTGAGTATTTTGACATAGAATTATTTCTATAAATAATTAGAAAATGTTTTCATAGGCAAAGTTGATTCTTTTGGTAGCCTTTAACCAGAGACATCATTTCCCAACAATTTTGGACACCCTTGGACCATGACCATGTATTTTAGCCAAAAATCCATCATAGTAGTCCATCTAGTTATTATGTCTTAGATTTTGTTTCTATTTCTTTCTACCATTGTTTGTTGTGGCCATTTTTGGATCCAAGACCAAGTCCCTAAAATTACCAAGTAGTGAACCTCAAACACTAGCACCCTAGTATTCTATCTACTTCTCCATTCCCCTATTCTTGCTTCAAGAAATCATCAAGTTAGCAAAATGGAGATGAAGACTCAAGCACAAGAAGAAAACTTCAACTTCAACTTAGTGGAAACATGAAGAGATACAAGGAAGATCAATGAAGAAGTTTTGAAGAAAAGACTTGGACTCCACACCTAGAAGAAAACTCAAGAAGTACAGGTGTGAAGAAATTTAGAAGAAAACATCTCCCTCTCTCTTTCTATCGTTCTCTTATTTCTTTCCAAATTGACTTAGTGGTATTTGTGCCCATCCCATACCCAAACCAATTAGTGAAGTGAAAACCATGAAGACTATCAAGACCAAGAGAAGCACCACACCAAGGAAGTAAGCAACTTAGATGGCATGAAGATGATCTTCAAGAAGGCAATCACATGAGGTCTAGAAGCAATCCATACAAGTTGAAGAATAACAAGTTATTTTTGTCCAACCATTGACCCAAATGGAAGACCCAAGACTTAGTAATATTTTCCCTTTGATGATGAAGTTAGTAGACCTACCCTAACCACAATGGAAAATACTAACATAGTCACTCAAATATTTTTGAAGGTGAATATGACCAAGTGTTTGCATGTATTACTTTAGTTGAAGAAGTAATATGTTTATTCTTAGTGAACTCTTGGAACTTCCTCGACAAGTATGGTTATAATAAAGTTAGATCACATCAAGCTCAACCTAGCCCTTCCCAAGTAAACCATTGGAATTTCCTTAACAAGTATGAGACCACTAGAGAATGAATCTTTCAACTCAAACCTAGACCTTGTCCTAACCAACTTGGTTAAGCCCCTTTTGATATGTTGGTTGATATGTGTGTTTTCTACACTTGTATGTTTGTTTGTTTGTTAGGATGCTTGTTTATTTGGTTTTGTGTTGTCAATGAATAGATTGTACGGAGAGCAACGATCTTTTGTGAAGAGACTGTGATATCTTCACCAACTTCAACAAGGCAAGTAACACACCATCAACTACCCATTATTTTCTCTATGCATTAGTTGATTTTGAGTAGCATGCATGATAGGAAATTTTACTAAGTTATATTATGCTATGCTATTATCCTAGTAGTGTGTAACCATCTATTTACCCTTGTTATTTTGATAGCCTTAGAACTTAGTAGATGCTATGCAATATTACAAATTGTTTTACTAGATGTTGAGGAAAAATCCTAAGTATAACTAATGAATGAACCACCTGGGTGGAAGTGGTAAGACTGGGTTATGTTGAGTGTTTCCTCAGGACCCTTATCTAAGGGTTATTCCACTTGAGGTTGTCACTTGCGGATGGCCACCCAGGAACAAAGAGATTACTATGTCCTTCTAAGTTTAGTAGCTTACCGTGCAACCTTTTGACATATGGGCTCTGTCTTGATCAACTAAGTTGTGAGAGTTCAGCCCAGGCTTGACTAGCAGATGTTGCAAAATTATAGGTGGAACGGTCTTGCCGGTGGGTTTGGACTTCTTCTTCTGAAAGATCTCGTCTCAATTCTCTCCTTTCCATGATGCACTCCGGGTGTATAGGATGTTTGGGCTAATTGAAGACAAAGGGTGAAAGTGCACAACCTCTGCAGAGTCAACAAACTAAGATCTTAGCCGTGTCCCCGGTTATGGACAACTATGAGCAGCTAGACAAGGATTGACGGAAGAATCTCATCATCAATTTCAATGAGCTCGCTATTCCCTGCAAAAATACCAATCTCACAAATATATGGAGGCCGGGTTAAGATGCTTTGATAAGTAGCTAGGCCCAACTCCACGGTGGCCATATGGTAACCCGGCTCTTCTCCAAATACCCGGCTTAGCTTTCCGGGTCTAAACCCTGATAAAAGTGTCAAGATTCTGCACTTTACTCGATAATTGACCTTGATATTACGAAGAATATCTCCTTCTTATTTATGCCCAGATATCACGTTCAACACTTAAAGCATATTCCGCAAAATTCAAACAAATAGCCGTTACTCCGCAATCCCCGGCTCCCGCTCGCGGAACCAAACTTATCCACATGAACCGTTATAAATATGCCCGTAGGGGTAACCCTAACCCCAACGGCTCACTTCCCCCCATTCCTCTTCCTTTCTTTCTCCGTGCCCAATCTCACAGAGCGCCGCCACGGAAATCCCACGCGCATCTCCGGAGCCTATTGGCCGGCGGCTGCGTTCCACCACAGCTCACTCTGCACCGCCGCCAAGATCCGCCGCCAAACCCCCAACCGGCTCGTCGGGAATCGCAAAGGGGCACCAATCTTGCGCGATTTGCCTCCGTCGAGCTTCACTTCAGTCTCCTCCAGTAAGATTCCCATACCCATTAATTAGCCTCCGCAATTCCTTGATTTTCTTCAAATTAGATCTAGGTCAACCCGCCGGTCATTTTCCCGATCACGCCGAATTAGATCGCTTGTATTCATTCTAGCTCATCCAATACGTGGGATATGGACTTTATTGCGTTTTCCTACCGCCCACATTTGTTAATTTTACCGCAAATCTAAAAAC
The DNA here is from genome assembly GCA_028641055.1 of Alopecurus myosuroides. Classification (NCBI taxonomy): domain Eukaryota; kingdom Viridiplantae; phylum Streptophyta; class Magnoliopsida; order Poales; family Poaceae; genus Alopecurus; species Alopecurus myosuroides. The sequence goes on from CM054061.1 coordinate 235,891,200, forward strand.
GGAATCTCCAATCTGGGCTCGGGCCACTCAGAGTTTCCGCCCTTATCTTTGTCACCCGGGAAATCCTCCCCTTTCCGGTTCTTTTTATTCGCAATAAGTGCCTGTGCAACCATTAATCGTCCTCAAAAGCTCTTTCAATGCACAGACCCCCATAACTTTTATTACGATGCTCGATACCCGGATAATTCGAACCTCACTCTGCAGATTGACACCCGGATAGTATGCAATTTCCATGTCTCGATATCACCCACCGATACTCGGCCTGCTCACAGTTTCCGTGTCTTATTCCTTGTATCCTTCTACCTCGTGCTTTGCAGGTCAACCACATGGCTCCCAAGAAGCAGGGAAAAACACCGACCAAGGCCAAGACCACCAACTCCATATCCGCCAACTGGGCGCGATCTACGGTCACCAAGGCCAAGTTGGAAGAACTGGTCGAGCTAGGAATTCTTCCCCCTCAAGAGGATATCCAGTGGAGGGTGCCGGGTAAGGAGACCCGGCCTACACCGGCAAAGGATGAGGTAATATGCTTTGTAGAGCACGTGACTCGGGGCTTTCGTCCTCCGGGTCACCCCTTCTTCCGCGACGTCCTGAGCCACTATGGCCTTCGTGTATTTGACATAGGTCCTAATTCTGTGTTAAATATCTCCCACTTTATCGTCCTTTCCGAGTCATACTTGTGCACTCCGCCAAGTCTGGCTCTTTTCGTTGAGCTTTTCCAGTGCAAACCGTGCCGCGAAAGCGGTGACGGGGCACTTCTCGCTTGCGGCGGGGTTTCTATCCAGCGCCGCAAGAATTCTCTGATGCCACCCCTTACCCTTAACTCCCACGTCAAGCACTGGCAGCTCTCGTACTTTTACTGCCAAGACACTTCCCCACCCGGCCAAAAGAAACTGCCGGGTTACTCAGAGGGCCTTCTTGACATCTCTGAGAAATTTAGTGCCTTTGCCCTTGACTCGGACAGGGAGGCAATTCAACCTCTGCTAGCCAAAATCACCACTCTCGCAGCCCAAGGCCTCATCGGGCTCAACCTGGTGAAAACTTGGGTCGATTTCCGGATTCAACCCAATTCCATCCGCACAAAGTTAATGTGCGAGTATTCGGGGCAAACCACAGACCCGCTCCGGTACTCTGACAACAGCTTCGCGGCTGGTGACACCCATAAAACTATCAAGGGTTTTCTGACAGAAAAACTTGAGGTAATCCGGAATATAGCCGGATTAGAGCCCTTCACACTCGAGAACCCAGCCCCCAAGGTGAAGATCCAATTTTGACATCTTTACCCATGCTTTTTCCACTTGATACAGTTGATAACCCTTGTACTGATACTTTTATTTCAGGCTGATGATGATTTTTGGAAGATCAACACTTCTCCTAGCTCCGAGAGTCCAGAGGAGCAAGAAGAGGCCGTTAACTCGGACGAAGGTGCTCTCCGGATTTTATTTGGTTCCTTTAAGTTCGTCGCAACTCCTTCATTTTCTAACTATCTTTGATGATATCCAGAACAAGAGGAGGATGACGAGGAAGAAGAAACTGACGGCAAAGTGGAATCCGCCAGTGATGAAGACGAAGTAGAGCCGACAATTAAAGTCGGATCTAAGAGAAAACCCCGAGGGGTCATCTTCAAGGTTTCATATCGCCTCCTTGTATTCAATTCGTATTCCTTTGGTGATATACATGAGCTAACTTGGCATTATTCCACTGGTCGTATTTGAAGGAGTCGCCTATGACCAAGCGCAGAGCGACTCGGAATTACCCGGGTGATGACGCTCTTAACCCGGGTACTCCGTCGTCTCCGGCTCGGCGCACCGGTACTTACCTTATCCTTTGTCGGAGGAAACAATCTTTCCGAACCATTCTCTTACGAAATCTCACTTGATATTTTTCAGATTCGCCCGGGTCTGGCAACGACTTCCCTTCAGACTTTGCGGTGAATCCCGGGTAAAGTTCCTTTTCTGACGTTCTATCGCCTTTTCATCACCCTTTCCTGATTGCACACTGATTGCTCACTCTCACTATCCATAGGGCCACTGTCGTTATTAGTGACCAAGAGGATATGGCAACCGATAACCCGGGTAAGGGAAACCTAGCTGATAAAACAACAGCCGAGTCTAGCGGCGAAGAAGAAGCGTCACCAATAAACCCGGGCACACAAGAAGCCGAGTATCCGATCGCCTCCCGCATAAGCAAGAAGAAAAGAGCTGCAACCTTGGGTGCAGGAGAAGGAGCATCGGATTCTGACATTCGAATGACCCGGGTGCCGCCTCCCACTAAGAAGAAAACTCCTTCTCGGAATTTCCAAGGCCCCGGGTCCTCTGATACGGGTAATGGCACTTTTGATCAACTCATGGACACTCTCCTCACTATGAAGACTTTAGAGAGCAATATTCTGGAGCGCATGGCCGCAGAGCACCAGGTAATAATACTTGATATCTCGTAGTGCATGCCTAGTCCCCAAGTTCCGAGCATGACTTGCTTAAGTTGTGCTTGGTACTTTACGCAATACTCAGCTTGCCATAATATCCGACTGATACTTGTGCTCCTTGCTACTTACAGGCGCAGATTACCCGGTCTGATGAAATTTTGCTCAAGACCGAACAACTTCTTCTTGCCGAGGTAAAGCGGAGAGAAGCCCTCGAGGATGACGTGGAAAACTTGAAGAAGGATGTTTCTAAATACCAGAAGAAGTGCAATACTGCTCAAACCGCACTGAAGAAACTATCGGACCAGGTCACCGATACCTATCAGATCTTGCTTAGTAAGTTTTTGCTGCCGACTGTCTTCGTGCCTTTACTTTATTGTATGATACTCGGGATCACTGATACGTCCTTCCTTTGCTTCAACTGCAGGTGCCAACCTTGCGGCCCCAGAGGAGGATGCCCTTGCAAAGGCTAAAACTTTAAAGACTGTGCTCCGGACGTTCTTTGTCGGCACGAAATTTATATTGGACGCCGTGAAGTGGCCTACTGAAGTATACCCGGGTGAAGAAAATCTCATCAAAGCCTGCTCAACCGTGCCTGGCTGGATTGAAATATGGAAACGCTCGTCATGCCGGATTGGTATGACCCGGGCCTTTACCCTGGCTAAGGCTTACTTTCCAAAGCTTGACCCGGCAAAGATAATATCCGGGTTTCCAGAATTTAAAGCGGATGGCTCCAAGTTTACACCCAAGGACTTCAAGGCCGTACAGTCTGCAGTGCGCCATTCGGCCACCACTTTGGCCGATAGTATGGATCCGAACACGATTATGAGTTCATACGACGCTGAAGGCAAAATTGTTACAGAGGAAGCACCCCCGCCTTTTGATATTTTGGAGAAATGGGCTGCTGATTCGGCTAGGAAGAGGGAAGCAACTGCAAAGAGAGAGGCCGAGTTATCAGGGCCAGCCACCTCTACACCAGCTGTTCCTCCGCCAGTCCGTCCTGCCGCAAGGAATCCGGGTGATGATGCCGGAATAAAGCAAGTCCAGGAGCAAGACCCGGAGGGTAAGGGCAACGATGTGGACTCGACTCAGGAAGCCGAATGAGCAAAACGCCATAAAATACTTCAATCATTTGATGTTTTTACTCAAAACAAGTATTCTTTTGACGGTGCGCCTGTGCACCCTTGATACTAGTGTCGCAACTTGTAACGCACTTTAATTCTGTGATACACCTCGTGCCTTTCTAGGCCTTTTGATGAACTTGATACTTGCCTATTTTTGGACTTATTCTTGATATCCGACTTTCTCTTTATTTCCTTCTTTATTTCCGAGTACCGTGGGTTTTGACAGGTGGGCTTTTCTTTAAGTCCCCAAGTCCCCATGACTCGGACGTTGGGGTCTTTCGAGCTTAGCGACGAAACAGCTTGATTCTGTTTCGAAACCCACAGTCCCCAAGGCCCGAATTTCCGAGTCTGTGGTGTGTGGTTTTTTCGAAGAGAACAAACTTGTTGTCGCTAAGCCGAAACCCGGAATTGTTTCATATAGATAATGAAGTTATGCTTGATAAACATTGAGTTTCCAGCTATTAGCCTTGTACTCTGCATAACTTGTGGTTTAGATGACCCTTTTGACTATCTTGTACTGTAAGCCCTCTTTCGCGTGGATACCATGTTGTTACATCTATACGAAAACAGGGTCAGACAAGTCCCATTGGGCTTCATGGCTGATTGTAATCGTAAGCGAGCAAATCATGCCACTTTAGTGCGAGTCACATCGAGCTTAAGTAAGAAAAGTCAAGAAAATTTGGCTCCTTTGTCCAGTTATAAGATTGCAGCCGTACTCGTTTGCGAATAATCGGCCCTTATAACTTATAGGCATCAAGGCCGGGTCTTTGGGTTTGTGGCTGCGCTACTTGAGCAACCAGCCCCCGAGACCTATATATACCCAACATTCTTAATGATACTGATGTATTGATGTCACATGGATACTACTTACTTGTAATCGGAGTAAAGGCTGTAACAAGATAGGACTTGATAACCATCTCTTTATTGATGCGAGAAAGTTTGGATCAGCAGGCCGCCTCATTAAAAACCTTCCAGTCCCCTTAGGTACCCTGGGTAGGAAAAGAGCGCGTCTGAAACCTGCTGCCCGTTACATTGTTTAGTTCTTCTTGGGCACCGGTCCCGGGCTGACGTGACCGATACACATTCTCCTCATGTTTGACTTTTTCATGATGAGTACCGGGTTTACTAGCCAACCCGGGTGAGGTGTTTCCATAACGTGGCTGGTTGTGAGCGGCCGTGCAGTTTCTTCTCTTATAGCGGATTGTTTGGGGGAGTCATCCTCGATAAAAGCTACCATTTTAGTATCTTGTGCTACCTTGGACTTTGCTCTTTCGCCTTCAGTACTCGGCCTTTTTGATGTGGTTCTGTCCTCCGGGTCTGCTTGAGACCGGTAGTGCTTGAGTTCTTCTTTTCTACAGGCTTGCTCGGCCATTGCTGCGTCTCCTTCATCGCATTCAGCTGCTATGTCTCGATTTCCATGTATGGTAATGGTCTTCTTGGGACCCGGGATTTTTAGCTGCAGATACACGTAACACGGCCTAGCCATGAATTTGGCATAAGCCGGCCTTCCGAATAACGCGTGATAAGGACTGCGCAATTTGACCACCTCAAAGGTGAGCCACTCAACTCGATAGTTATCCTTTGACTCCCCAAAAGCTACCTCCAATGCGATTTTTCCCTCGGGGCACGCTGAATGACCCGGCACTATCCCATGAAAAATTGTTGAGCTTTTTTGTAGCTGAGACTCCTTGAGGCCCATGCGTAGGAAGGTTTCCCAATACAGTATATTGATGCTACTTCCACCATCCATCAAAACCTTTTTCAGCTCATACCCATTGACCTGCGGTGCGACTACTAATGCCAAGACTCCCGGGTGTTCTACTCTTTCTGGGTGATCGCTTCTGCTCCATGTTACATCCTGTTCTGACCATCTCAGGTATCTCGGGACAGCCGACGAAACTTATTTGACCGCTTGCTTCAGTATCTTTTTGTCCTTGTTAGAACCTCCTGTGGTATGCACATGATATTGACCCAATTGTTTGGGGTTAGCCTGGAAACCTCCTTCTCCCCCTTGGTTATTACCTTGATTTCCATCCGCCGGGTTACCGGCTGGGGGTGGGCCGTTGCCCGGGTTTCCCCCTGGACCCGGTCCTCCTCCCCGTCCTGCACCTCGCATAGCTCTGTTCACTTCCTCATTTTTCCATCTTTGTAAGTCGGCGCACTGCTCCAAGGAGTGGTTAGCTGGCCTGCCGTTCCTGCTGTGCTTCGGGCATGCCATTCTGAATATGTCCCAATTGTTACTCGGCCTTGGTGGTCCTTGATAGTTTCCTCCATTGTGATTACCTCCGTTGAAATTTCCTTCTGCTCTGGGTCTCGAAGACCCGGCCTCTGTGTTGGCGACAAACTCGGAGCCTCCTTCAAACGGGCGCTTGTTCTGGCTATTTCCGTTATTACCCGGTGCTGATCCATTGCCGGTTCTTCCGCTATTACTTGTGTTTGCTTTTACCTTCTTGTCATCAACTTCCTCCTCTGTAGTATCTGTCGCAGCGTGTTTGTTGCACGCATCCATCAATTCTCCCATTGTAACCTCCGACGCATTCCGACTGGATTTCATGCGAGTTAACTTTTGCACTAAAGGTATATACTTGCATGTTTTTGCCATAGCTTGTAGTGCATCCTTGGGCTGAATATCTGTGGACGAGTGAAGTATCTCCATAACCCGGCGCACCCAACTGCGCGCCGACTCTCCCTTCTTCTGGACGCATCGCTCTAGATCATCAATAGTGAACAATTTTCTGCACGTCCCATGAAAGTGCTTGACAAACGCGGTTTTCAATTCCTCCCAGGACTTGATCGATCCTTCCGGCAAATTGGTGAACCACAACTTTGCTGCTCCTTCTGACATCATCAAGTACATGAACTTGGATTGGAGATTCTCGGATGCGTTGCGAATCGACATTGCCATCTTATAACTGCTTAGCCATGTTTCTGGATCCATAGTTGGCTCGTAATTCACTACTTTTCCTGGCTCTTTGAATTTTTCCGGGTAAGGTTCAGCTCTGATATTGTCCGAGAGACACTTGGGTCCTGCAAGAACGGTCGAGGCCGGCCTTGCTCGAGAAACGTGTGATACGGCGGGGGGCGCGGCTGGGCGCGGCGCTGCGGGTAGTCCATGCGCTGCAGACCCGGCCGCGGCCCTCCGAGCCCTGGAACTGTCCACAACAGCCTGTGCTGCTGATGCTGCCTAAACGCGGGGAGGAGGCGGCATTTGCTGCTGCTCTTCCCTCCGCCGTGCTGAACTTGTTTGGATATTCCCTTGTTGCTGACTGGCGTATGGCGTCCCGTGCATCCCACTTCTATGATCCGGATAATTGGCTTGCTGCGCCACCGCAGTGTGTAACAGATCGATTGCTTGCCGGGTTTTCTCTGCATGGGGTGACTCTCCCACGGGGATTTGATTTAATGCGAGTGTTGCCGCATACACGTTGTCCATGGGATTGTTGTAGTGACCTGCTGGTGTGCGAAATCGTGATGGTGGCGGTGGTGGTAGATCGTTGCCGGTTGTGACTCTAGTCTGTGGTAGGGATAACCCGGCCCGCTCATTTGCCGGATGTGCCCCTGCTGTTGCCGGTTGGGGTGCGGTCCCCTGGTTCACCACCGGTATCGGCTGATCCTGAGGTGTGATAAATAAAGCAGCCGGATTAATAACCCCGCCCGTTGCTGGTAACCTAGTTTGATGCCTTTGATGTACTCTAGATGTTTCCTCTCGGAGCCGAGTTTCCAGCGCATCCAGCTCACGTTGCCGTGTGGCCATCCCTTGCCTTTCTGCTTCTACTTGCCTTCTTTGCTGTTCCAACGCACGACGATCCACATCCAGATCCCTGACACGTTCTGCTGCGTTTTCTGGAGTGATAACCGTAGCAAGAACCGTGGGGTCTAGGATCAGATTATTATCGATTAAGGCCGGGTGACGCGGGTTCGAAGGACCCGCCCCTGGTGTCTGGTTTCCCAGGAATACGAACGTATTTGCGTGTATCTCCTCGTCTGCTGCACGGCTGGTCACTGATGCCGATTCTCCATCAACCCGGGCCAGAACCGGGTCTCCGTTAGCCGCGCCCTGCTGCTGGGCCAATGCCTGAGCCGCCCCGACTGCTGCCGCGGTTGCGTTCTCTTGGTTGAGATTGGCCGCGGGAGCCGTGTAGACCGCAACTCGGCGTACGATACTTGGTGTAAATTCATGCTGTTCTTTTTCGCCGTTATTCTCCTCATACTGGTTCTCCAGCAGATCCAGGATAGACTCGGTATCATCCTCTCTTTCGACCCGGTCGCGCGGGGTCCATGCCGGTTCCTCCGGCTGTTCCCACTTCGCGATGGGTTCTTCCGCCGGATATGTCGTTCCAATTGATTCTTCATCATCTGATTGGATAGAAGTGGCTTCCCCTGACACAGAATCAGATCCAAAATTGTCAGGGATCGAACCGGAAGTACATACCATACCAATGAAGACGCTGATCCGGCCGATTGTCACGACGGATCCGGATTCGAGGTGATCCGATTCTGGCCCCCAGCCGGAATCGTCCACCGTCTTTTCTCCTTTATGGTCGATGTAGATCTCGCCGACGACAAGATTCTCCATGTTCTTCCGAGCTTCTCCCGTGATGTAAACACCTTTGGACGCACGCCCCACGGTGGGCGCCAACTGTCGTGGGATAGTCACGGCAGACGTTACCGGGGGTAACTGATCTTGGGGCAAGACGCCACAGGTGTTTGGGAGAGGGTTTAGCTCAGAGGAAAACATGATGATGCTCGATCTGGTAGCCGGCAATCAAGTCGCCGAGTCTCCGATCTCAATATATTAACTCAACTCTCGGGTTACACTGGATGCTCGATATCAAATGATATGGCTAGGGTTCTTAGATCCCTCAACTAGACCTAGGGGTCGGTTTATAAAGCACCCGTACCCCCCGGCTTGTCCTCCAAGACACACCCTGATCCTACCCGGACACGGCATACAAACCCCAACCTTCCTTTACCGTAACCCACAATCCGGGTTACTAGGCCTACAAACTTGGGCCTTCCGGAAGTTTCTTTATCCTTAGCCGGATCCTGCATAGAGTCCTTTGGGCCGGATTACGCCTTGGAGTTGGCCTACCGGGTTATTATCCCTCCATCAAGCCGTCAAGTGATCTAGGTAGGCAACACCTTGCCAATCGTATCCAATACGACTCCTGTTAGTTGGGTGACATCACATGCCCCGGCTCCCAACCTACCTCGCCCCGAGCCCCACAACCGTTGTGATGGACTCGTCTAGATTATCAAGTGCTTCTGCTTGTAAGAGTCCGACTCAAACCCACCTAACCGGAAAGAATTGGTAGCACCTCAATTTTATGAGCCCACTACCAGGAATGTCCGACTTGTGATGGTGCAGCACTGGCGGGGCGACCGACTAGACCTTCTTTGAGGGATTAAAGAATCTACCAACTATCTAAATAGAGGTAAATAGAGACATAACAATAACACAAATAAAGCAATTATAATGTGAAATGGCATGGCTCTCTTCATGGTGATCTCCATCTCCACGAAGCTTGTAAGTGGATTCGTGCCAACTCTTGTCACGTGCCATCTTACTCCATGTAGCCGACTTGTACATCGACTTGCATGCCTTCCGGGTTGATGTGGAGGTGTACTCCTGGATTGGCCCGATCTTCACGAATCGACAAGAACGAACGAAGAACGCACGAAGAACGCGATGAACGCACGAGGGAAAAAACGAGGGCAACGCAAGGGTAACTAGTAAGAACCGAAGAACCCCAAATCTTCCGTCAACTAACCCCGAGGGCCGCCTACGGAACGATCGATTCAACTGAGCTCACCTTGATTGAAACCGCTTTACACCCGTAGCCGGTCCACTACGCCAATAGAACCTCAAGATAAACGAGAGGAAGATTGGACAATTCCTTGATAGAAACCCAAAGGGAGAGATCAAGTAATTGGATGAGTCTTGATACGATCCTCGACGAAGTCGGAGGAGTAGCCTTGATACGTTTATCGGTACACACCGGAGGAGTAGTTCCTCAAAGAGGGATACAAGAGAGCCAAGCTCTAAATGTCTAGATTCAACTCTAACCCTAGATCTGAGCAAGGGGGAACTATATATAGTCTAGTGCCAAAGGGGGTAGGTGGGAGGATAAGATTACAAGGGTCAAGGCCCTAAAGTGGCACGCAGGCCGCGCATGAGCGGAGGCTCCGGTGGTTTCCACCGGAGGCTCCGGTGGGTCGAGCGGAGGCTCCGGTGGGGGTCCGGTGGTGGCTCCGTAGTCAGCCACCCGAAGGGGTTTTCGGCGGAGGCCGCACCGGAGGCTCCGGTGGCGAGCTGCGGAGCGGAGGCTCCGGTGGATCGAGCGGAGGCTCCGGTGGGGGTCCGGTGGTGGCTCCGGTGGTTGTTCCGCGGTCATCCACCCGAAGGGCTTTTGGGCGGAGTCCACACCGGAGGCTCCGGTGGCGAGCGCGGAGCGGAGGCTCCAGTGGGAACACCGGAGGTTCCGCCGCCTGGGGCTTCCCGCCTTCGTCTCCTTGCGCTGGTCCTGCCCGTTCGCCTTCCGCGTCTTCTTGGGCACCCGTGGAGGACTTGAACCTGAGCACACAAAGTGTTGCGCCATGAGGTAGCGCACCATCCTCCACATGACTGAAAGCATAGAACGAGAGGAGCGAGTTCACCTTATCTTGGATGGCCTTTGCGCGTGATCTTGTCATTGGTGCACTTGGTGGAGTTGGGTGGGCTACATCACGGGTTCTCCAACAAGCTACACTAGCTAGTAAATGAAAATTTACATAGAGAATCCGACACGTAGGCCGGTATACAATAAAATGACAGCACCTAGGCTCCAGCCGGCTGACAAAAACATGATACGCAGATCATGTATGGATTACACACATCACATGCACATAAGCCATACCATTCACAACTTCCTGCAAAAACAAGTTATGCATAGATACGATATCTACCGGCGTTGTGAAACTCGCAACGACATGTAAGGCGCTACGACAGGGCGAAGCCGGCGGTCCGATCATGGATTTCTTCATCGGATAAAACGATTTTACCCGAATCTGATCTGTATTTCGATTCGACCAAACTCTTTGATCTTCGATCACCGCAACTGGATTTATGTGTCACGGTATACCCCGATGGCGGAAACCGACCGGTAGGGGTATGTTGTTTCACGACCTTAGCAGTATAATCACGGAAACCTGATCATCCATTAACCCCGAGTACGATTGATCCAATCAACCTTGTACAAAACCGATCTATCTCATAGAACGACCACCAAAACAGCAATTAGATCACATCTAACGCTAACTACATATCACATATGTACGGATCTCGGGCCTAATACCAGAAGCTACCGCTCTGATATCACTGTTGGAACGCGTAGAGATAAATAAAAACTTTTCCTACGCGATGCTTCCAATATCTAGCCGAGGTAGAAGGCCACGAGTATTACCACTAGACGCGCAGGTGCGGATTATCGATGCAGCGCGTCGGGGCAGTGCAGTCCCACGATCCGGTCCGGCCGATCCAATCCCTCGAACGTCGAAGTGCTGAACGTACAGCACCTCTACCGGTATCCACACGTACGAGGAGGAGCTCCGACGGCGGACTGCTAGGTCCGGTGCGGCGGCTGGACTGAGTGGGGCTAGGGTTCCCAACGCATGGGAGAGTGGACTAACGTGCCCGCTGGGCAACCTGCGCCCCTCTTTATATAGCGAATGGTAATGGGCTTCACAACACTTGTGGCCCATTCCCTCTGTGAGTCTGACTCACAAACTCAGTCCATTTCCGGTTCGGGTCCAACCCGACCAATACTTGCTCCCGCTCTTAAGTGTGCAACCCTGTAGGCTCATGGCGACTTGGACACGATTAGAGTCCGACTCTCTATCGATCAATCGGTAGCGGCTCCTAGCAGAACGTGCCGACTCCCAAGTCCCATTGAGTCATGACGACATACCTTCCAATGTGATTTACATCTTAGTCCCTTTTGCCTTACGATATACCTTGTCGATCTATAGGCGATTTATCGTCATCCCTTAAATAGCTCAACTCTCTTCTCAATCCGTGACATGTGATTCACCTGACTAACTCTTAGTCAACCGACACAGTTAACACTTAACTGAGTCGCGCATGGCCATGCTTCCTGAATCATATCACTCGAGAGGGCCCAGAGAATATCTCTCCATTCGGAGGGGCAAAATCCCATCTTGATTATCCACATCACGCAGCTTGCTTCTCATTCGACCCAAACTCTGCCTTTATAGTTGCCTTGTCACAGAACAACGTTTGACAGAACCTAAGTCGGTGATCCACAACTCGGATTGTGCGACAACCTCAGGTCTAAGGATTACATTGATTGAGACATGCAAATGACGACTTGATCGTTGCATCTCAATGTGGGTCAGTCCGACTTGCTAAACTCTTTAGCCAAGTCCGTGAACGTTGGAATGGCATCACCATGCCCATGACAAGTGGAACCGTGTCATCAGCCAACACTCACATTAGTCTAGGGTGTGTGTCCAGCACAACCTAAATGACCAAGGACAATCTAGTATGAACAACATGAATATATAGTTCCACAATCGAATCACATATTCAGTGACATATATCAGATGTTCAAAACAAGGACAACTTAATAACTTTATGAATACAGTGGGAATTACATCATATATGATTGCCTCTAGGGCATATTCCCAACAGCCATGGTCCACGACCTCCGAGACATGGATGAGGAAAGTGTGCTCCAATGTCCTCATAGAGGTCGGGGTGCGCACTGTGGCCGACATGTACGACTCTGGCACCTCCACAATGTAGGTCTTCGGGACTGCGCTCGGCTGCTTCATCCAGGCCTCCACCAACAGGAACCAGCTGTCCACCGGGACATGCATCTACACCAGATCACCGCCAAGATGGTTGACGAACTGCCCCACCGCAACGGGCTCCCATGCCTCCCGCGGGAACCGCTCGAAGGTGAGCTTCGTCAGATACGGTAGCTCAGATCGCTCGATGCCGCTACCACGGCACCAGCGAATAAATGTGAGCAGCGCTCCACCGGCGACGACGTGCCGGGACAGATGTAACAAGGCGGTGCAGTCCTCGTCGGAACGGAATTGAATGAGAAAGTCCACCGGCGGCGCACTAACATCCACCTTCACCTGCCTACGGGTGACTGCGCATTGCGCGACCAGCGCAGCCAGGACTTCCTCAGGCGACAAAGGAGGGCGACGCCCTCCCACGGTGACCTCGAGCGCGCGACCGTGCCACTTCTCCTCGAGCTTCTCCATTGCACGCGAGCATGCAACGGCCTTGAGTCGGTTGTAGTGCGGGCTCCCCAGTCCGGAACATCTTCTCCGGGAACATGCGGCGGGCAGCCGTCAACGAAGGAGACAACGAATAGCCGCGCGCAATCTATGGATTCGGTGGGGAAGAATGGGGAATTTGGGGTTCGGTCCTGTTTTATTCTGCGAGCTGGGCAGATGAGCAAATGGGGAATTTGGGGTTCAATCCTGTTTTAGTCTCAGTTTGACCCTTTTTTCAACACAAAATATGCACTAGGGGCTCCAATTATTGTTATAATATGTGCTAGATTTTGGTTTTCTATGTATGTACGGCATGCCCCAACAAAGTGAGGAAATAAATCCATTGGTCTACCCCCTTCCGATGCTTGTGGAAGGGGTAAACAAAAAAATTCGGTCAACACATGACAGAGTTTCGTTGAAGAGGGGGCTCCGGAGTAGGAATCCTTCCTAAGCCTATATGTAGTAAAATCATGTCCATACAAGTGTGCTAGGAGGTGAAGAGAGCCAAGATCCAAACCCGAGTTGTGACCGGTTTCACCCGCATCGCTTGCTATATATGCAGGAAGGATCTATACGTACACCTCAACCCCCTCCCCCTTCGGACGATCCTGAGGGAATACTATAACAACTCTGGACCATCTGAAACCCACCCAAAATAAGGGTTTTCCATACCATGTGTGTTAGAGTGTGGCATGATCCTTGCATGCCCAAGATTCCCTCACTCTTTGTGTTAGGGCTCACCGGCATCGGATTCTCTCTAATGTGTTCTAGGACTACTCTGAGCCCGAAACTCCAGGTTCTGAAGGAACGGGGGAATGTTGCCAATAGGTGGGCCCTACCATTGTCTTGGGTGTTCCTTGGGCCTAATCAAACACAACCTAGCAATTAGTTCCACTTTGTTAGCACCTTTCCGGCTCATGTAGAGGGGCAAGAACGACAGTTCCGTCCTTTTCTCCAGCGGTCCTAGGGTTTCTTCGGAGAGAGGCTCCGGAGCGTGTGAATCCCAACCAAACCTGGGGTATGCCATATAATGTGTGTTAGAGTGTGCCATGGGTCTTGGATGCCCAATCTTACCTCACTCTCTATGTTATGGCTTCACCGACGTCGGAGTATCTCTCACGGGTTTCAGGGCTACTCAGAGCCCGAAACTCCCAGATCTGACGGAACAGGGGAATCTTGCCAAGAGGTGGGCCCCAACGTTGTCTTGGGTGTTCCTAGGGCCTAACCTAACACAACCAACCAATTAGTTCCACTTTTCTACCCCCTTCCGGCTCACGTAGAGGGGCCAGATCAGTAGTTCCGTCCTTTTCTCCAACGGGCCTAGGGTTTCTCCGGAGAGGAGCTCTAGAGCGTCTTAATCCCACCCAAGCCTAGGGTATCACGTAACATGTTTGTTAGAGTGTGTGGCATGGGTCTTGGAATCCCAAGGTTCCCTCACTCTTTGTTTTAGGGATTCACCGGCGTCAGATTCTCTCTAGTTGTTGCAGGACTACTCACGGACCAAAACTCCCAGATCTGACGGAGAACGGGGGGAGATCTTGCCAAGAAGTGGGCCCTACCATTATCTTGGGTGTTCCTTGGGCCTGACCTAACACACCCAAGCAATTATTTACACTTTTCTACCCCCTTCCGGCTCACGTAGAGGGTCCAGAATGCCAGTTTCGTCCTTTTATTCAACGGGCCTAGGGTTTCTCCGGAGAGGAGCTCTAGAGCGTCTTACTCCCACCCAAGCCTAGTGTATGCCATAACATGTGTGTTATAGTGTGGCATGGGTCCTGGATGCCCAATATTCCCTCACTCTCTGTGTTATGGCTTCACCAACGTCAGATTCTCTCTCGTGGATTCGAGGACTACTCACAGCCCGAAACTCCCGGATCTGACGAAACGGAGTGAATCTTGCCAAGAGGTTGCTCCTACCATTTTCTTGGTTGTACCTTGGGCCTAACCTAACACAACCGAGCAATTAGTTCCACTTTTCTACCCCCTTCCGGCTCACGTAGAGGGTCCAGAATAGCAGTTCCGTCATTTTTTTCTCCAACGGGCCTAGGGCTTCTCCGGAGAGGAGCTCTAGAGCATCTGAATCCCACCCAAGCCTAGGCTATTCCATACCATGTGTGTTAGAGTCTAGCATGGGTCTTGTATTCCCAATATTACCTCACTCTGTGTTATGGCTTCACCGGCGTAGGATTCTCTCTCGTGGGTTCTAGGACTACTCATATCCCGAAACTCCCGGATCTGACGGAGAACGGGAGGAATATTGCCAAGATATGGGCCCTACCATTTTATTGCGTGTTCCTTGGGCCTGACCTAACACAACCAAGCAATTAGTTCCACTTTGATACCCCCTTCCAGCTCACGTAGAGGATCCAGGACAGCAGTTCCGTCCTTTTTCTCCAACGGGCCTAGGGTTTCTCCGGAGAGGAGCTCTAGAGAGTCTAAATCCCACCCAAGCTTAGGGTATGTCATACCATGTGTGTTAGAGTGTGACATGGGTCTTGGATTCCCAATATTTCCTCAATCTCTGTGTTATGGCTTCACCGGCGTCAGATTCTCTCTTGCGGGTTCCAGGATACTAAGAGCCCGAAACTCCCGGATCTGACTGGACGGGGGGGGGGATCTTGCCAAGATGTGAGCCCTACCATTGTCTTGGGTGTTCTTTGGGCCTAACCTAACACAACCAAGCAATTAGTTCCACTTTGCTACCCCTTTCCGGCTCACGTAGAGGGTCCATAACGACAGTTCCGTCCTTTTCTTTAGCAGGCTTACGATATCTCCGGAGAGGAGCTTCGGAGCGTCTGAATCCCACCCAAGCCTAGGGTATGCCATACCATGTGTCTTATAGTGTGGCATGTGTCTTCGATGACCAAGATTGCCTCAATCTTTGTGTTATGGCTTCACTGGCCTCGGATTCTCTCCCGCGGGTTCCAAGGCTACTCAGAGCCCAAAACTCCTGGATCTGACGGAACGGGGGGAATCTTTCCAAGAGGTGGCCCCTACATTGTATTTGGTGTTCTTTGGGCCTAAACTAACACATTCAAGCAATTAGTTCCACTTTGCTACCCCCTTCCGGCATACGTAGCGGGGCCAGATCGATAGTTACGTCCTTTTCTCCGACGGGCCTAGGGTTTCTCCGAAGAGGAGCTCCAGTGCGTATTAATCCCACCCAAGCCTAGGGTATCACATAATATGTTTGTTAGAGCGTGGAATGAGTCTTGGATGCCCAAGATTCCCTCACTCCTTGTGTTAGGGCTTCACCGGCGTCGGATTCTCTCTCGCCGGTTCCAGGGCTACTCACAGCCTGAAACTCCCAGATCTGACGGAACGGGGGGAATCTTTCCAAGATGCGGGCCTTACCATAGTCTTGGGTGTTCCTTGGGCCTAACCTAACAGAACCAAGCAATTAGTGCCACTTTTCTACCCCCTTCCGGGTCACATAGAGAGGGGCCATAACGACAGTTCCGTCCTTTTCTCCAGGGGGCCTAGGGTTTCTCTAGAGAGGAGCTCCAGAGCGTCTTAATCCCTCCCAAGACTATGGTATCACATAAAATGTTTGTTATAGTGTGTAATGGGTCTTGGATGCACAATATTCCCTCACTCTTTGTGTTAGGGCTTCACCGGCGTGAGATTCTCTCTAGTTGTTGCATGACTACTCAGGGAACGAAACTCCCGGATCCGACGGAACGGGGGGACTTGCCAAGAGGTGGGACCTACCATTGTATTGGTTGTTACTTGGGCCTAAACCAACACAGCCAAGCAATTAGTTCCACTTTTCTACCCCATTCCAGCTCACGTAGAGGGTCCAGAACGGCAGTTCTGTCCTTTTTTGCAGCGGGCCTAGGGTATCTCCGGAGAGGAGCTCCAGAGCATCTGAATCCCACCCAAGCATAGGGTATGCCATACCATGTGTGTTAGAGTGTGGCATGGTTCCTGTTTGCCCAATATTCCCTCACTCTCTGTGTTATGGCTTCACCAGCGTCGGATTCTCTCTCGTGGGTTCGAGGACTACAAACAGCCAGAAACTCCCGGATTTGACAGAACAATGGGAAATTTTCATGAGGTGGGACCTACCATTGTATTGGTTGTTCCTTGGGCATAATTTAACAATACCGAGCAATTAGTTCCACTTTGCTACCCCCTTCCGGCTCACGTAGAGGGTCCAGAACAACAGTTCCGTCCTTTTTTCTCCAACCGGCCTAGGGTTTCTCCTGAGAGGAGCTTTGGAGCGTCTGAATCACACCCAAATGTACGTTATTCCATACCATGTGTTTTAGAGTGTGGCATGGGTCTTGGATGCCCAATATTCCCTCACTCTCTGTGTTATGGCTTCATCGGCGTCGGATTCTCTCTCGTGGGTTCCAGGACTACTCATAGCCCGAAACTCCCGGATCTGACGGAGAACGGGGGAATCTTGCCAAGCGGTGGGCCCTAACATTTTCTTGGGTGTTCCTTGGGCCTAACCTAACACAACCAAGCAATTAGTTCCACTTTTCTACCCCCTTCCGGCTCACGTAGAGGGTCCAGAACAGCAGTTCCATCCTTTTTTCTCCAACGGGCCTAGGGTTTCTCCGGAGAGGAGCTCTAGAGCGTAATAATCCCACCCAAGCTTAGGTTATGTCATACCATGTGTGTTAGAGTGTTACATGGGTCTTGGATTCCCAAGATTTCCTCAATCTCTGTGGTATGGCTTCACCGGCGTCGGATTCGATCTCTCTTGCGGGTTCGAGGATACTCAGAGCCCGAAACTCCCGGATGTGACTGGACGGGGGGAATCTTGCCAAGGTGTGGGCCCTACATTTTTTGGGGTGTTATTTGGGCCTAACCTAACACACCCAAGCAATTAGTTCCACTTTTCTACCCCTTTCCGGCTCACGTAGAGGGTCCATAACGACACTTTCGTCCTTTTCTTTAGCGGGCCTTGGGTATCTCCGGAGAGGAGCTTCGAAGCGTCTGAATCCCACCCAATCCTAGGGTATGCCATACCATGTGTCTTATAGTGTGTAATGTCTCTTCGATGACCAAGATTGCCTCAATCTTTGTGTTATGGCTTCACTGGCGTCGGATCCTCTCTTGCGGGTTCCAGGGCTACTCAGAGCCCGAAACTCCTGGATCTGACGGAACGGGGGGAATCTTGCCAATAATGTCGATACATCGTAGTAGAATTCATAGACGGGGGTGCCATGAGACTACGGGTAGAGACGTGGGGGAACGTGGTTGCGCTAAGGACGAAAACACATGTTTTACCCAGGTTCGGTACGTCGTAATAATACGGCGTTCCTACTCCTGCAAACTCACTATTCAGGTCTAAAGCCTGTGTATACAAAGTACAGCGTCAGGTTCTGTTGGCTATTCGTCGAGGATCAACCTCTCGGCGAGTTAGCTAGTAGCTTCTTCTCTATCTATCATATCTCCCGTCCGGCTTTATATAATAGACGGGTTAGGGCATACAGAGTAGGAAACCTAGAAGACTACGGCAACTATTAACTTGGAAAGTAAGGAATCTGCCTTCTACTCCAAGCCAAATCATGTGGACCGTGATCCGGGTTCTTCTAGAATCCGGCTTCTGTGCGTCAGCTTACTGGGCCGCCCAATGGACCGTAGCCCACTACCATTTGGGCCACCCGGGTAATCCGGCACTTTAGACTACCATCCGATATACCCCTATTCGGTATATATCCGACAGTAGCCCCCAAGAAGGATCGAGACTCCGTTTTCGCCGTCTTTCGCCAAATGCATCTTTTCCGAGAAATATCGGCCTGCAATCTTGATTCTTCTTTTTTCCCCTTAAAGGAGGTGGTAACGTAAAACTCGGAATCCAGAAAATCCGGCTTTTCTCGCACGATCCTTCGCGGAGAAGGAACTTCCTACATCAACGCTTAAAACTTGCTGACGTAAGGGACGTTTGGGTTACAGGTGGGAAACCCAGAAACATATCTCTGACAGATTCTCACGGGAAACGAGGAGATATCCATAATCATCCCGTCGTTTCATTTCCCTGATTTTCCGGCGAGCGACACGCGTTGGACATCCAACTGTCAAAAGAGCCGTTAGCATGCATCATGACGGAATTCCGGATATAAATAGCCGTCTTCGTCCACCGTGAAAATCTTCCGCTCTTCACTTCACACGCCATTTCCCGGCGCCCAAGCTCACAGCAAGCAGCTCCCGAGCGCACCACCGCGTCCAAGACCTCACCGGAATCGACCAAATCGCCGCCACCCGATGGCACCACCGCCGTCTTCCCCAGCCCACGATGTCGCCAAGGAGATTGATGAAATCATCGACACAATGGACCCGCAACTGGATTCTCCGGTGCGGGTCTCCGGCGACGAGCTGACGAAGGCCACGGGCGGCGCGGAGGGCGAGGAAACTTCTCTCGCCTCCGCGGACCTTGCGGGATCTTCATCCGCGCTCACTCCACCGTTTGCTCCCGAGACGGTGGAGGAAAAGATTGCGCTCGTCGGCGACGAGCTCGCGGCCGCAGTGGCCGCAGCGTCCGCCGCCGCTGGAGCCGAAGAAGAGACGGAACCTGCCGGAAATTGGAGTCCGAGCAACATTCCGCCATCCCTCCTTCCGACAATGGAAAAGGAGGGGCTTTTGGTTAAAGATAAATGGCGAAACCCAGAAGATGAGTCCGAGCCCAAGCCAAAAGACGGGGAACGCGTCCTCCTTACTTCTCATATTGCGAGACGTATGGGTTTTCCACCTTCCGCCTTTTTCTTGGAAGTCCTTAACCATTACGGCATTCTGCCACATAATCTTCCCCCGAACTCCATTCTCTATCTAGCCGGTTTCCAAGCCCTTTTCGAGGGGTACTTAGGAATAACTCCCAGACTAGATTTTTGGCAATATTGCTTTGGAGTGAAGTGTAACCCTACAGAGGGCATTCTTCCGATCTGCGGGACTATATCTTTCACTCTTCGGAGATTCAGGGAAGATTGGTACCCAAAGATAAAAACATCGGAATCCGTCAAGTTTTGGACGGGTTCTTTCTTTTATTATCATGACATCCCATTTCCCGGGAAAGAAAACGGGTTCCTCCCTTCGTCAACTCCGCCGCCGTTCCTCAAGAGAGTTAGGCCGCCGAAGCAGTGCAAGCCTTGCCGGAAGACTTGATGAAGATAAAACGACATATCGCCAAACTTACTTCTTCTCAGCCTCCCTTAACTGGAACAGACACTGTTTTGTGCTGGTTTGGACGCCGTATTCAACCTCTTTCTTTTCGTTCCCGACTCCTTTGTGAGTACGAAGGGCCGGAAGATAGCATGAGAGGGACGGATAAATCCTACTCCAAAAGAGATTTCAAGAAACGAGTCAACCAACTGGTCGCTACTCGCGACCAATACACAGAAAGTTTGGAGATGTATCACGAGGAAAACCCAGTCCCTAAGGTATTTATATTTTCCTTGCTTTTGGATTTCTCTCGGATTACCTTTTTTTCCTAACTTTGTCGAATCTTTTTGCCATTTCCGTAGTTTAGCGAACTTAAAGGAAACGACCTTGCCTCTGACGCCGAGCTCGACGAAAAACATGCCGGCTTTTATGGAGGCCGGAAACGCAAGAGGAAAGTGACCTTCGAAGAAGTGATAAATGTTGACGAAATTCCCATCGCCGTATCCGGGTATTTCGCTGGAGCTGTTTACTTATCATTCCCTTCTAGTTATTTGAGATATTTATTTCTCGGATGTTTCCCTTTTCAGCCTTGCTCCAGTTCCTCTGAAGGCAAAGAAATTGAAGAAACATAAGGCTGTTGCCAAAGGAGAACCATCTTCCGCTGCAGTTTCTCCCCCTTTAGTTGTGTTCAGCAGGGAAGAGAAAACCTCAAATCCGGGTGCAAAATTTCAGCGGTCCAGCCAGCCTATTGCATCTAACATGGATGCGAGGGAAAGGGCGGGACCAGAGATGGGTAGAAATCTTCGAGCATCTGGGGAGGACGAACCCATTCCCACTTTTGACAGGAATTTCCAGGTAAAGGAAGAACCGTTCGATGAACTCGGATATATTCGTCCAGAAGCTAGAAAATTCTTTGCTCCTGCCCCTCTAATCCGTCCTTGGCCACAAGGCGGGCTAATTGTCTGCAATGACTTCGTATTTTCACCTCGTCAGGTCATACAAGACGGCCTTCACCATGTTGGAATCCTTTTCTCTGAATATGTAAAGGATTTCAACGAAACCTTGTCAAATTTGCAGGAAATGAGCTAGGTAATATCTCTAGCCCCCAAGCAATAAGTCGAAAGCATGCTGTCCACTTAATGCTTCTTATTACGCTTGTTTTAACTTAAGCGTCTTACATTCATTTCCGCGTTTCAGCATACTGCTGATAAAATAAACTTGGAAATTTTTAACAAGCTTAACATAAAAAATGAAGAGGTGAAAACCCTTCTATCTATTATCGATGTTAAGAAAACAGAGCTGGCATCATCTCCGCTAAAGCTGTCGGAAACAACAGGTATATTTCGATTCTCTGAAGTTACGTATCCAGTTTTTTGTCTAAGTACTTTCCCGAGTTTTTCTAAACTTGGAATTTTGTTCATTGCTTTCCAGCTGCTTTGGCTAAGGCCAAGGAAATTGCTGAAGATGCCGACAATGCCGCGATTCTCCGACAGGAGAATTTGGACCTTCATAAGGATCTTATGAAGGCTCAAAAGGATCTGGAGGCCAGTAACATGGCCCTTGAGATTGCTCAGTCCAAGGCCTCCCAGCAGGCGGACAAGGACAAGGCTACTATCCAAGATTTGGAGAATGCCTTAACCCTGCGCCTTGAGGAAGGCTCCGAGATGGACAAGATTCTCGGTAAGTTGCTATCATTTACCAGTTTTCCATGTATTGATATCCTTCTCTGTTTTTTTGCTAACCTTTTGGTTGTTTGTCTGAAAACACAAGAGTTAACCCAGAACTTACTCGGATTGAGAAAATCCGAGCTTTTGGGAAGGTATGGACTGCGATCAGGGCTGTAGGCATGCAGCTGGTCAACAAGTTCCTTCCCTCAAGAACTGGGGAATCCTCGGAAGTTGAAAAACTTCCGGAAGCTATCCTGGAGGTGGCGGAATCCAAGGAGTCCACCTTGCGCTCCGCAGCTCGGGGTGGTGCACGCATGGCCTTAGGCCTTATGCGTATGCATTACCCCAGTGCCAAATCTTGGCGCGTGGCATCCGGTATCCCCCTTGGATACTCGGATACCCAGCGGAACACCATCTTCGACGAGATTAAGGGTCACGCCACCAAGATCGCCTCCATGGTGAACATCTCCATCACCTACCCGGAAGAAGAGATTCCCGAAGACCCCGAGAACGATAACAGCGATGAAGACTCGGATGCCTGAAGGATTCTTCTTAACCTGGATGGTGGAAGTAGAAAATAGGAGCATTACTGCATTTACAATGTAACCTTATATTGTAATGCTTCTATTCTTTTGTATAAACAAGTACTCCGCCTTTTGCAGTTACTTATGAAATTCTTTGCAAGTTTTTCGGGTTTGATATTCCTTTATCTTCTAAGTTCTCTGGCTTATGTGCTTTAACTGTCCTTAGTGTTTGAAATGGCTCAATAGTACTATGAATCTTCATGCCGAGTTACTGGGTAAAACCAATCAGTTTGAACTCGAAAACATGGATCATACTAAGGCCATTTTTACTAACTAGCTGCAGTGACCCAACACATAAACAGTCAGATAATGCTTAGAGAATAGTAAGGAATTTTTTGAATGAAACTCGGGCACGCAGGCACAATCCGAGTTTCCTTTAGCCTTTAATAGGCTGAAAATCATTCAGTTTTTAAACGCCGATCACGCAGGCACAATTCGGGTTAACATTGAGTATTTTGTAAGATCATTGGGAAATAGATAAGGTGGAATCATGTTTTGAACTATAATAAACTTGTAAAAAACATGGATATAAGAATTCCGACAACTTTATTTCATGATCTCAAAGATGTTTACATAGAAATTGAACTAAGTATAGAAGGGACGTAACTGCTGGATACTCCAGGGCCTTTTTGTCTCTCCTAGTTCATCATCTATCTTTCTCTTTCTTTTGCGATTCGGCTTCTCGGGATCATCTTCCGTATCGTGAATGTCTACAAGATAGTAAGATCCATTCTTCATGGCTTTACTGATGACAAATGGTCCTTCCCATACTGGGGCCAGTTTGTGCTTTCTTTGCTGCACCAATCTTAGCACTAGGTCACCTTCTTTAAAAGAACGATGTCTGATTTTCCGACTATGATAACATCGTAAACCTTGCTGGTAGATGGCGGATCTTTGAAGCACAAGTTCTCGTTCCTCTTCTAAGAGATCGACGGCATCCTGTCGTGCTTTTTCGGCATCCGAGTCATCGAAATCTTGCACTCTTGGGCTATCATGGATCATATCCGTTGGAAGGATTGCTTCCGCACCATAAACTAGGAAAAACGGGGTTTGCCCAGTTGACCTATTTGGTGTTGTTCGAATACTCCAAAGCACGGAAGTTAACTCTTCTACCCATGTTCCAGCTGCTCTATGAAGAGGAGATTCGAGTCTTGGACGTATTCCTTGCAGGATTGAGCTATTCATTCTTTCAACCTGTCCGTTGGATTGCGGGTGTGCCACAGATGTGAGATCTAGGCGAATTCCCGTTTGTCGGCAATATTTTGCCAACTCTCCAATGGAGAAATTTGTCCCGTTGTCGGTTATTATGCTGTGTGGAACGCCGTATATCATGACTACGTCAATGATGAAATTTCTGTCAGTTACACCGTCAAGCTTTTTGATGGGTTTAGCCTCCACCCACTTGGTATATTTGTCCACAGCTACAAGTAGATGTGTAAGTCTGCCTCGTGCAGTTTTGAATGGTCCCATCATATCTAGCCCCCAGACCGCAAAGGGCCATATAATGGGGATAGTTTTGAGTGCTTGGGCTGGCATATTAGTCTCCTTGGCGTAATACTGACATCCTGCACATGTATTTACTATGTGCTCAGCGTCTGTCTTGGCTGTTAGCCAGAAAAACCCAGCACAGAATGCTTTTTTGACTATGTTTTTTGATTGAGCATGATGTCCGCAATCCCCGACATGGATTTCTTGCAGGATTTATCGTCCTTCTTCTGGTGAAATACATCGCAGAAAAATTCCGGAAGTACTGCGTTTACACAGGCAATTGTTAATTATTGTGTATCCTTTGCATCGACGCTGGATCTATCTTTGCAAAACTTCGTCTGCTCTTTACGGGTACTTCTGATTAACTAAGAAGTTTATATATGGGATTGTCCAATCCGGGTTAACGAGCATAACTTCAATTGACTCTAAAGCCAGAGGATAATCAACATCTCCACCTTTTATTGATGGTTCATACAAGTGTTGGACGAATACACCTGGTGGGAGGATTTTTACCCTTTCCGATCCCATGCGGGCTAACGCATCCGCGTTCCAATTTTCTTCCCTTTTAACATGGAGTACTTCGAATCCGAAGAAACAAATGGCGAACTCGTCCACCGTTCTCCGATATTCGGCCATTATAGGGCTTTTTGCGTCCCAAGTTTGGTTGAGCTGGTGCTGTACCAAATCTGAGTCACCGTAGCACAAAATACGCTTGACGCCTATTTCTTTTGCAATATGCAAGCCATGAAGCAGAGCTTCGTATTCTGCCACGTTGTTGCTGGCATTGAAGTGTATTTGTAATACATACTCCATTGTATCTCCTTTAGGGGATTTTAAAATTACACCAGCTCCAGCGCCCTCCTTCATCTTGGATCCATGAAAGTGCATGATCCAGTACTCGGACTCCGGCATTGGTGTTTTCTCCATTGCTTCCGTACAGTCGGCGACAAAATCTGCCAAAACCTGGGATTTTATTGCCGTCCTGGGCTGATACTTAATGTCGAAGGCTGCTAGCTCCATGCCCCATTTGGCTACTCGGCCAGTCGCCTCCGCATTGTTTATTATATCCCCTAGTGGTGCTTTACATACCACTGTTATGGAATGTCCTTGGAAGTAATGGCGAAGTTTTCTGGATGCGAAAAATACGCCATATGCCAGTTTTTGATAATGTGGATACCTTTGTTTGGACTCGGAGAAAACTTCGCTTATATAATATACCGGATGCTGGTCCGGTATGCTCTGTTTGTCTTTCTTCCGTTCCACAACAATTACTGCACTCATAACCCGTTTTGTAGCCGTAAGGTATAATAACATAGGTTCTTCGTCTTTTGGGGATGCCAAAATCGGAGCTTTCATCAAAGTTTCCTTTAACTGGGTTAACGCTGCATCTGCCTCATTTGTCCACTCGAATTTGTCGGATTTTTTCAACAACTTGTAGAGTGGTAAGGCTTTGTCCCCCAGCCGACTAATAAATCTGCTGACGGCTGCAGCGGAACCCGTCAATCTTTGGACATATTTTACACACGTAGGTTTGGAGATGTTTAAGATTGCTTTGATCTTTTCTGGGTTAACTTCTATTCCTCTATGAGAAACGATGAAACCCAGAAGTTTTCCTGAGGGAACCCCAAATACGCACTTTGATGGATTTAACTTCATCTTGTAAGTGTGCAAATTTTCGAAGGTTTCTCGTAAATCCTCAAGGAGAGTATCTTTTTCCTTGGTTACGACAGCAATGTCGTCCACGTAAACGTGGACATTTTTGCCAATCTGACTATGCAAACAACGTTGCATGCAACGCTGGTAGGTTGCACCTGCGTTCTTCAGGCCAAATGGCATGGTTATGTAATAGTACGTCCCATAAGGGGTTATAAAAAAGTCTTAATTTGATCTTCCTTTTTCATGCGTATTTGATGGTACCCGGAATATGCATCCAAAAAGCATAAGAGCTCAGAGCCTGCAGTGGCATCTATTATTTGATCAATTCGCGGTAACGCGAACCTATCTTCTGGACACAGTTTGTTTAAGCCGGTGTAATCTATACACATTCTAAGGGCAGTAGTATCTTTCTTCGGTACTAATACCTGATTTGCAGACCATTCGGTGTGTATAACTTCCTCGATAAAGTCTGCTGCTAAAACCCGGATAATTTCCTTGCCGATAGCCTTCCGTCTTCTTCCGTCAAATCGACGGAGACCTTGTTTGACGGGTTTGGAGCCTGGAATCACCTTAAGTTGATGCTCAGCAAGTTCCCTGGGTACGCCTGGCATGTCAGCTGGACACCAGGCGAAAATATCCCAGTTCTCACGAAGGAACTTGATGAGCTCGCTTTCCTATTTGTCGGTCATCCCAGTTCCCACTACGACAAATTTTGTCGGATCATTGGGATCTAGGATTACCTGTCTTGTGTTCTCGGAGGCCTTGAAGCTATCTGCTGGCTTCCGGGTTTCTTTTCCTGCCGGCATTTCTGTCGGCGATACCTCTTTGGCCAGCTCCTTCAACTCTTCCTTTGCTATGATTTTCTCAGCGCAAAGGGCGTTTTCTTTTTCCAGCTTGTTTGCCAACTTGAAGTCTCCCGATATGGTGATTACTCCTCCTTTTGGCCCTGGCATCTTCAGCTTGTTATAGATATAACATGATCTTGCCATGAATTTGGCGAAAGCTGGACGTCCGAGTATCGCGTGGTATACGCTTTCGAACGGCACTACTTCGAAGGATACTTTTTCCTGACGGAAGTGATCTTTCTCTCCGAAAGTGACATCTAGGGAAATTTCTCCTAGGGATCGTGCTTGCCTGCCACGAACAATGCCGTGAAAACGTATGTTGTTGTGGTTGAGCTGGGTCTTGGAGATTTTCAGATGCCTCAGCGTATCCAGGTACATTATGTTAATGCTGGATCCTCCATCCATCAGCACTCTTCTTAGCCTAGTGTTTTGGACAATAGGGCTTACAACAAGAGCTTGCGTGCCGGGTTCAGGGATATTCCCGGGATGATCAGACTGATCCCAGGTGATTGGTGTGTTTGAATACTTCAAGTATTTCGGGGTTGCCGGAACAACCGCGTTTATTTCTCGAAGCGTTCTTTTTGCCACCTTTGCTGATGGAGTTGCCAGGAAAGTTAGGGCACACTCTCCATCAACTCTCGGAAACTTGGGCTCGCCTTTTCGCTGGTGTTCCTGGATTTTTTTGTCATTGTCCGATTCACTGTCTTCTTTCTCAGCTTCTGGCTTTTGCTTGGAAAACTTCCTTTTCGAGTTCTTCCCCTTGTTCCCGGATCCTACACTGCCTTTCATATGCTTGTTCAGCCGGCATTGTGCGTTGGTATGGGTGGGTTTCCCGAATTGCGAATGGTGGACGCAGGGTTCCGACTTAATCTTTTCCCATTCTTCCTTTGTGTAATTGATTGGTTCTGAACTGCGTCCTTTCCATCTATTCCCTTTTTCACTTCCAAAGTCTATGTTAACTTCTTTGGGCTTTTGTGTTGCGTCTGGAGTTCCTTTTTCTCAGGGCGAGGATTCTTTTTGGCCTGTATCAGTGTATCGATATTGCCTCCTCTAGCTCTGATGTCGTCTTCGGCTGCAGCGTGTTCATTGGTGGTTGTAAGCATAGATCCGAGATCTTTGTGTTGTTTTGAACCAACCATGAATGGTACAAGTCCGGGTTTTAGGCCATTGACGAAAGCATGCATTGCTTGTACGTCAGTTACTCCAGAGAAGCTATTCTTCATTGCAGTCCATCTTGAGATGAAATCCACGTATGGTTCGTCCTCAAATTGGGTGCAACGGTTTAGCTGGTTGATGCTATTCGGGCGTTTGTAGGTTCCCCGGAAATGCTGAGTGAATACTCGAGCCATATCATCCCAGATAGCGACAGTTCTGGAAGGTAATCCGTTAATCCAATCTCTGGCTCCATCCAGTAACATTAGGGGAAGAAACTTTACAGCTTCCAGGTCTGTCCCATTGTTAATCTGGACGGCTGTATAATAGTCTGAGAGCCAGGTATCCGGGTTTGTACTAACGGTGTATTTTTGGTACGTTGGACCAACTTTGGCAAAACCAGAATGCAAGGTTATCCTTCGGATCCTATCTGTGAAGCACTTGGGTCCAAAGTATAGATCGTCTCTTTCCGCCCTATCCATGTGTGCGGAGTACCTGCCGGCTGAATGGACAGAAGGGGATCTACTCCTTTCTTTTCCATTGTTGCGCGGACGCGCTTTTCCAGGATCATCTCTATTTCTTCTGATAACACGCCCCTTTGGATGAGGTGGAGTTCTACTCCTGTATCTTTCCTTGTCCTTGGGGGGTGTCCGAGATCTCTCACGTCTGTGAGGTATACCCTGTCTTCCGGCTTTTTCAGCTGGGTTTCTCGGAGGTGGCATTGCTTTGCCGTCATTTCGGTGTTTTTCTTCCCGATCGTGGGGGCTAAGTCCACCTTTTGGGAGATGGGATCCGGTTCTAGACGCTTCATCCTTGTTATCGGGATTTTTCTTGTCTTTTCTCGGATCCGTTTTCCTCTCTTTTGAGTTGTTTGAATTTCTCGGCTCCTCCGGTCCAGGTGCTCCAGCGGCGCAAGTAACTGTTTTGCATAGGGCGGAGTCGTCATGCAGCCTCCCTGATCTCTCTTGCCCCCGCTGTTGTTGTTGCAATGTTTTTCCGAGGAAAGCATACACCCCTTCAAGTTTTTCACCGTTGGAGTACATATCGTTGTTGAGGATGGCGAACGCTGCTTCTGCGTTTTCTGCTGCGGTTTTGTATATTGGTTTGCCTCTGACATCTTTGCCGTTTACCTGCTTTTGCCAAGATGGGTTGTGAAACCTTTCTTTTGGCGGCAGTACTTCCGGTCTTACGATTCCGGGTAACCTTGTAGGTTTTAAGGCAGATCTATTCTTTTTCTCGTACTCCTCGATTTCTTCCTTCATGAGCTTGATGTCATCCTGGGTTTTTTGGAGGTGTTCACGAGTTCTGAATAGATGTTGTTGTTGCCTTTGGAGAGCTTGTCTCCTGGCTTCTAGCACTTCAGGGGGTTCATGCAATCCCACCGGTGTTTGTAGCAATTCCTGCTCTTCTTGTTCTGTCATTGGCGGAACAAGGATTTCTTTGGTTTTCTTCTCCGCAGGTTTTATTCCGCTTGCATCTCCTACTTCCGGGCTTTCATCAGCTGGATCAGCCGATTTCTTCTTCCGGAGTTTGTATTGGAGTTTTTTAGCGGCTTTGTGCTTTTTCTTGGAAGAGGGAGGTTTTTTGACAGGTTCTTCCTCTGTCAGTTCTTTGACATTGGGAAATATTGGAGAGGTTTCCCCGTCTTCTCTCTCTTCCTCTGGCGGAGGGGTTCTAGGGCTTCCCTGACTGCCGGCATCCGTGTTTTCAGCCGGTTTCGCCATTAGTACTTCGTGGAATCCCTCCTGAGAAGATTTAACCTTTCTTTCGAAGGCGTCCACGTCTTCGTCTTCGGAATCAAAGTCATCTGATCCGGTTTCTGACTCTAATCTCGCCTCAATGGCGGCTAGCATAGAGTCAGCTTCCGAGTTCATCGCTATATTGGCGGATGTCGGATCTTCCACCTCTATAGTGGGTTTGCTGTTTTCTGCCTCTTGCACGGGATTACTTTCATCCGTGTTTTCGGCGACCTCGGATTGCACCATACCGATAAAGTGTGAATCACTTTTTTGTCGGCGATCTGAGCAAAACCCGGTATCATAGTCATCTTCGACTGGGTATAGGGCGGGTGGGAAAAATTTGCTTCCACCGCAAAACCCCATGGCCTCTGCAGTTAGTCCGATAAAGATATTTGTAGATCCAATCGGTAACACACAGGCACTTACCAGATGATTTTGCGCCGGTATGTAAGATCCATTGTCGAGGAAGCGTCCAACATCGTCGTCGAACTCCAGGCTTTCGACAGTTATGGAACTGCCGATTCCGCCAAGTATCCCAGATCGGAATTTAACGCCTGACGCCGTTTGCCCCATGGTGGGCGCCAACTGTCGAGACATCGTAGTAGAATTCATAGACGGGGGTGCCATGAGACTACGGGTAGAGACGTGGGGGAACGTGGTTGCGCTAAGGACGAAAACACAGGTTTTACCCAGGTTCGGTACGTCGTAATAATACGGCGTTCCTACTCCTGCAAACTCACTATTCAGGTCTAAAGCCTATGTATACAAAGTACAGCGTCACGTTCTGTTGGCTATTCGTCGAGGATCAACCTCTCGGCGAGTTAGCTAGTAGCTTCTTCTCTATCTATCATATCTCCCGTCCGGCTTTATATAATAGCCGGGTTAGGGCATACAGAGTAGGAAACCTAGAAGACTACGGCAACTATTAACTTGGAAAGTAAGGAATCCGCCTTCTACTCCAAGCCAGATCACGTGGACCGTGATCCGAGTTCTTCTAGAATCCGGCTTCTGTGCGTCAGCTTACTGGGCCGCCCAATGGACCGTAGCCCACTACCATTTGGGCCACCCGGGTAATCTGGCACTTTAGACTACCATCCGATATACCCCTATTCGGTATATATCCGACAAATAGGTGGGCCCTACATTGTATTGTGTGTTCCTTGTGCCTAAAATAACACAGTCAAGCAATTAGTTCCACTTTGCTACCACCTTTCCGGCTCATGTAGAGGGGCCAGAACGACAGTTCCGTCCTTTTCTCCAACGGGCCTAGGGTTTCTCCGGAGAGGAGCTCCAGTGCGTCTAAATCCCACCCAAGCGTAGGGTATCACATAAAATGTTTGTTATAGCGTGGCATGGGTCTTGGATGCCCAAGATTCCCTCACTCTTTGTGTTAGGGCTTCACCGACATCGGATTCTCTCTCGCCGGTTCCAAGGCTACTCAGAGCCCGAAACTCCGGGATCTGGCAAAACGGGGGGAATCTTCCCACGAGGTGGGCCCTACCATAGTCTTGGGTGTTCCTTGGGCCTAACCTAACAGAACCAAGCAATTAGTTTCGCTTTGCTACCCCCATCTGTCTCACGTAGAGGGGCCAGATCGGCAGTTCCGTCCTTTTCTCCAGGGGGCTAGGGTTTCTCCCGAGAGGAGTTCTAGAGCGTCTTAATCCCATCCAAGCCTAGGGTATCACATAAAATGTTTGTTAGAATGTGCAATGGGTCTTGGATGCACAATATTCCATGACTCTTTGTGTTAGGGCTTCACCAGCGTCAGATTATCTCTAGTTGTTGCATGACTACTCAGGGAACGAAACTCCCGAATCTGACGGAACGGGGGGTTCTTGCCAAGAGGTGGGCCCTACCATTGTCTTGGTTGTTCCTTGGTCCTAAACCAACACAACAAAGCAATTAGTTCCACTTTTCTACCCCCTTGCGGCTTACGTAGAGGGTCCAGAACGGCAGTTCCGTCCTTTTTCCAGCGGGCCTAGGGTTTCTTCGGAGAGGAGCTCCGGAGTGTCTGAATCTCACCCAATCCTAGGGTATGCCATACCATATGTGTTAGAGTGTGTCATGGTTCCTGGATTCCCAATATTCCCTCACTTTCTGTGTTACGGCTTCACCAGCATCGGATTCTCTCTCGTGGGTTCGAGGACTACTCATAGCCCGAAACTCCTGGATCTGACGGAACGGAGGGAATCTTGCCAAGAGGTGGGCCCTACCATTGTCTTGTTTGTTCCTTGGGAATAACCTAACACAACCTATAAATTAGTTCCACTTTGCTACCCCCTTCCGGCTCACGTAGAGGGTCCAGAACAGCAGTTCCGTCCTTTTGTCTCCAACTGGCCTAGGGTTTCTCCGGAGAGGAGTTTTAGAGCGTCTGAATCCCACCCAAGACTAGGGTATGCCATACCATGTGTGTTAGAGTCTAGCATGGCTCTTGGATGCCCATTATTCCCTCACTCTCTGTGTTATGGCTTCACCGGCGTCGGTTTCTCTCTCGTGGGTTCCAGGACTACTCATAGCCCGAAACTCCCGGATCTGACGGAGAACAGGGAGAATCTTGCCAAGATGTGGGCCCTATCATTGTCTTGCGTGTTCCTTGGTCCTAACCTAGCACAACCAAGCAATTAGTTCCTCTTTGATACCCCCTTCCGGGTCATGTAGAGGGTCCAGGACAGCAGTTCCGTCCTTTTTTCTTTAACGGGCCTAGGGTTTCTCCAGAGAGGAGCTCTAGAGCGTCTAAATACCACCCAAACCTGCGGTATGTAATACCATGTGTGTTGTAGTGTGACATGGGTCTTGGATTCCCAAGATTGCCTCAATCTTTGTGTTATGGCTTCACCGGCGTCGGATTATCTCTTGCGGGTTCCAGGATACTCAAAGCCTGAAACTCCCGGATGTGACTGGACGGGGGGGATTTTTCCAAGATGTGGGCCCTACCATTGTCTTGGGTGTTTCTTGGGACTAACCTAACACAACCAAGCAATCAGTTCCACTTTGCTACCCCCTTCCGGCTCACGTAGAGGGTCCAGGACATCAGTTTCGTCCTTTTTTTCTCCAACGGGCCTAGGGTTTCTCCGGAGAGGATCTCTAGAGCGTCTAAATCCCACCCAAGCTTAGAGTATGTCATACCATGTTTGTTAGAGTGTGAAATGGGTCTTGTATTCCCAATATTTCCTCAATCTCTGTGTTATGGCTTCACCGGCATCGGATTCTCTCTTGCGGGTTCCAGGATACTGAGAGCCCGAAACTCCCGTATCTGACGAAATGAGGGGATCTTGCCAAGAGGTGGGCCCTACCATTTTCTTGGTTGTTCCTTGGTCCTAACCCAACACAATCAAGCAATTAGTTCCACTTTGCTACCCCCTTTCGGCTCACGTAGAGGGTCCAGAACGACAGTTCCGTCCTTTTTTCCAACGGGCCTAGGGTTTCTCCGGAGAGGAGCTCCGGAGCATCTGAATCCCACCCAAGCCTAGCGTATGCCATAACATGTGTGTTAGAGTGTGGCATGGGTCCTGGATTCCTAATATCCCCTCACTCTCTGTGTTATGGCGTCACCGGCGTCAGATTCTCTCTCGTGGATTCCAGGACTACTCATATAGCCCGAAACTCCCGGATCTGACGGAGAACGGGGGGAATCTTGCCAAGAGATGGGCCCTACCATTTTCTTGGGTGTTCCTTGGGCCTAACCTAACAAAACCGAGCAATTAGTTCCAATTTTCTACCCCCTTCCGGCTCACGTAGAGGGGCGAGAACGACAGTTTCGTCTTTTTTCCAGCGGGCCTAGGGTTTCTCCGGAGAGGGGTTCCGGAGCGTCTGAATACCACCCAAACCAAGGGTTTGCCATACCATGTGTGTTATAGTGTGGCATGTAACTTGGATGCCTAATATTCCCTCACTCTTTGTGTTAGGGCTTCATCGACGTCAAATTCTCTCTAATGGGTTCCAGGACTACTCAGATCCCGAAACTCCCAGATCTGAAGGAACGGGGGGAATGTTGCCAAGAGGTGGGCCCTACGTTTTCTTGGGTGTTCCTTGGGCCTAACCTAACACAACCAAACAATTAGTTCAATTTTTCTACCCCCTTCCGGCTCACGTAGAGGGCCAGATCGGCAGTTCCGTCCTTTTCTCCAACGGGCCTAGGGGTTCTCCGGAGAGGATCTCCAAAGCGTCTTAATCCCACCCAAGCCTAGGGTATCACATAACATGTTTGTTAGAGTGTGACATGGGTCTTGGATTCCCAAGATTCCCTAACACTCTTTGTGTTAGGGCTTCACCGGCGTCAGATTCTCGATCTCTCGCGGGTTCTAGGGCAACTCATAGCCCGAAACACCTGGATCTGACAGAACGGGGGGAATCTTGCCAAGAGGTGGGCCCTACCATTGTCTTGGGTGTTCCTTGGGCCTAATTAACCTAACAGAACCAAACAATTAGTTCCGCTTTGCTACCCCCATCCGGATCATGTAGAGGGGCTAATTCGGCAGTTTCGTCCTTTTCTCCAACGGGCCTAGGGTTTCTCCGGAGAGGAGCTCCGGAGCGTCTTAATCCCACCCAAGCCCAGGGTATCACATAACATGTTTGTTAGAGTGTGGCATGGGTCTTGGATGCACAAGATTCCCCCACTCTTTGTGTTAGGGCTTCACTAGTGTCAGATTCTCTCTCTCGGGTTCTAGGACTACTCAGAGCCCAAAACTCCCGGATCCGACGGAACGGGGGGAATCTTGCCAAGAGGTGGGCCCTAACATTTTCTTGGGTGTTCCTTGGTCCTAAAATAACACAACCAAGCAATCAGTTCCACTTTTCTATCCCCTTCCGGCTCACGTAGAGGGGCCAGAACGACATATTCATCTTTTTCTCCAGCGGGCCTAGGGTTTTTCCGGAGAGGGGTTCCGGAGCGTCTGAATCCCACCCAAACCAAGGGTTTGGCATACAATGTGTGTTAGAGTGTGGCATGGGCCTTGGATGCTCAAGTTTCTCTCACTATTTTTGTTAGGGCTTCACCGGCGTCAGATTCTCTCTCGCAGGATCCAGGACTACTTAGAGCTTGAAACTCCCCCTTCTGACGAACCCGAGGGAATACTACGAGAACATGTGATAGATATTAGTTTTCAATCTACCTATATCCTACCCTAACACGACCAAACAAAATATTCCATTAGGACACCCCCTTCCGACGCCGGTGGAAAGGGTAGACGAACAAGTTGACTTTTCGGTCAACATGCCAGAGTTTCGCCGAAGCGGGTGCTCCGGAGCATAGGAATCCCTAAAAAACCTAGATGGGGTCCAATCATGTCTATACAAGTGTGTTTGGAGGCGAAGAGAGATCCAAGATCCTAATAAGAGGTGTGACCGGTTTCACCGACATCACTTGTACAGAGGAAGGGTTCTTCCACTACATCTCGAAACTCCCCTTCAGACGAACCTGAGCGAATGTCTTATCCGAATTAGTGGTAGATATTAGTTCTCCATTTACCTATGGCCTACCCTAACACAACCAAACAAAATATCCCATTGGAACACCCCCTTCCGATGCCGGTGGAAGGGGTAGACGAAAAAGTTGACTTTGATCATGAGAAGCCCTACCACAGGCAAACTAAATATACAATTGGGACACCCCCTTCGGAGTTGTTAGGGAGTTTCAATCAAACTTGAGTCAAAATAAAGATAATACATTCACACTGAAGGGAACTTAATTAAGATAATAATAATTACGGTCGATAAAAGCCTAAACTAGGTGGTGGCACTCCTCGGACCCGCAGTTCGGGCAGGTTCCCGGCTGTGCAAGTGCCCAGCTGCAAATGGGACAGTTACATGGGAGGAAGAAGGCGTTTGCTGGCGGGGCGGTAGGTTCCGGTGGTGCCAAGGGGAGCCACTCTATCTCGGGCGAGTCCTCTTCCTCCTCCTCCTCCTCGGAACACTCCGTGTCGCTGGAGTGCACGCTGATGTCGATGCGGTAGGAGTGGAGCCGCCCTAAGTGCTCCAGCTCCACTTGCTTGTCCCAGTACAACGAAGACATGGCGTCCTGGGGGTCATGATGCCTTGTCTGCCACGGCATGTTCTCGTACCACTGGTTGATGTAGTCGACCCGTGCCTGGCCGAAGAGACGCGGCGCCACCAGGACGAAGATGGCATTGGTCTTCCAACCTTCCGGGAGGCGTAAAGCAGACGACACGGGAGTGTTCGTGCGGATAAGTGTGCGCGCATCCTCCTCCGTCAGCAGATTATCATTAGATGGAGGCGTGTGGGCACCCGTAGGGTTACGAGGAGCTCGTTGGCCGGCCGCGTCGCGTCGGCGTTGGTGCATAGTGGAGGCCGAGATAAGCTAATGGAGGAGAGGACTTTAGGAGTGCAGGAGGAGAGATGCTCGGCCCCTTAAAATTTAAATCTGGCCAAAATAGCTCTCCACGGTACGTGCATTAATGTCTTAGTGCATGGCAAAGACGGGACGTCATCGCCACAGTTCTGTCTACATCCGTGCTGAGCCTGCTTTGGGGCTAGCTAGCTGTTGCACGCCATGACTACAAACTTTGGGCGAGCTAGCTGCATACCGGGCGAGACGTGCACTCTTTGCCTCCGTGCGCTGCGTGTTGTGCCTACGTGACCCATCGCGTCTTGATCTTAATGTGTGCCTGCCCGCGTGCCCGGCCATGTGCCTGCATGCCCATGCCTCGCTTCTGGTGTTGCATGCGTTGCCGGCTAGCTGTGGACTTCTGGGACGAAGTCTACGCCGGCCGTATGCGTACTGGCCCGTGCTGCATGCGTTGCTCCGCGCCTGCATGACCCGGCCGTTTGTGTGTGCTCGTTCTCATCGTTGCACCTGGACAACAAGTTCAATGGTAAAGGTCGGCCTCGGCACCAATTAATGGTGTTTGGTGATCCATCGGCCGGCCTCTCCCTGCCGATATATTACCCGATCGGTGCATTTGGAGGGCCTCTGCAAAACGCACCCCCTATATAAACACGTCTCGAATAGATAGCTTGTGAAAAACACAAGAGCTAGGTCAACTTTGTGCTCTCTACGCGCGTCATGGCCTGGACGACCATCGAGCTGATCGGGGAGGAACCGCTCGAGGACGCACACCAAGTGGAGTACGTCCGCCCCCTCTCCGACGTGGTGCAGTTCTTCACCGCTGGTGGAAATATCTCTGCTTGGAGCGCCACGCACATCGTGCTTGGCGCAAAGTACGCCGATCGGCGGATGTTCATCATCGACCACGGCAAGGATGGCGACGGGGTCTACGCCAGGCTTTGGGAGCATGGCTCGGGAACAAATCTGCACGGCGGCCTCTTCTGGCTGAACGACACCCTGGTGTGCTGCGTCCAGGTCAACCCTTTGCTCCTCTAGAACGAGTCCATCCCACTGGTGCGTCCGGTTGTTCGTGTCCTTCATCGCGGCAACTAGTGTGCTTATAGAGCATATGTGTAACCTGCTACGTCGTCGACTCGTCGTGTTTTACTTTTCGATACGTCTGTGTGTGCTGTGATTGTGTTTTGCTACTCTATAATTAAGTTAATAGTATGTGTTGTGTTGCAAGTACGCAGTTATATGTAGTTCTTTAGTTACTGTTAGTTTCACATAGAACCGTTCTGCATATTCTAACGCGTTTTATGCCCGACGACCTCAACTCCAAAATTATTTGATAATACTTTTTTAATTCCTCACAAGGTCCCTTTAATAAATTATTGCATAAATGGTCAATTTGTTTAATCCACGCATCAGCATCCGACGGCTAGCATAGTTTCCTGCACTTCCACCAAAATTTCGCGTCCCTCCGAAAATTTGGCGCCACGACAGCCCACTCAAATTTTTTCGCGCAAGAATATTACTTCTTAGATCTCCCGCACACAACGGTCAAACTTTATCGCGGAGAGCATTTCTGTAATCATTTTGAAACCCTCCCTTATCCCCTCTGCCCTCGCCCAAAGAATCGACTACTCCCACTTCTCCCATCCAGTCCCCGTCCTCACAGACCAGATCCCACCCCTCTTACACATCGTCGTATAGCTCGCTTGCCAGATCTCCGACGTCGCCGTCGAGATCCCCTACCCCGCCCAGGTCACCGTCCAGGACCACCACCTCGCCGTCGTGCTCACCGGTCTGCCACATCGTCACCAACCTCGCCGTTGTGTGCTCCCTGGTGTGCCACCTCGCCGTCGTATTCACTGATCTGCCACATCGTCACCAACCTCGCCTTCATGTGCTCGCTGATGTGCCACCTCGCCATTAACCTCGTCGTACGTCCAGATTTTCCACCTCGTCTCCAAACTCTCGCCGCAACTTCACTGTCAATGTCTGCAACCAGGCCGAGACGGGTAAAGGTTGAAGGCGAGAAACACAGTAAGATTGATGGTTCTTCATATGTTCGATGCAATTAATCTTTCTGAATTAATTGTCTGTTTAATTGTATGCTTGATCCTTCTTATGTTCGATGCAATTAATCTCTCTAAATTGTTTGATCGATGCTTCTTAATTATCCTGCTAATGTTTGATGTAATAAATCTCTCTAAACTGTTTCTCTGTTTAGTTGTACGATTGATGGTTCCTTATATCCGTCTTTGTTAGTGGCTTTGCATTTATAACTTTGTATAGTGGTAAACAGAGCCTTGTCCATGTGTTAATTCTGACAAATCTGTAGCGAAAATGGATGTGTTTCCCTCCTGATGCTCCTTTTTTTAATTATTTGCTTTCGTAGTAGAAAAGATTGCATGGTTTCTTTTAATGGAAATCGTTAGGGGGACCTTCTTGCTAATCTTGCATAAAAATAAAAATAGAAGTATCCAGCTTTGTTTTCCTATGGTAAAAGTTTGCTTATTTCCAGCATGTATACTATTAGGTTTAAGCTCACTTTGCTTATGATCCTATGAGTCTTAGTTACGAATCTATGATTAGAATTTATATTACTTACACTGGAATGTTCTTACAGGATGAGTACCTTAATTTTTTTATGATGTATTAGGTTCTTACCAAATGTTTATATTTGGAGTTTACTTTGAGTTATTTATTCATGTTAGGACCACCACTACACCCCATGGAAGAAGAGCGTGCTAGAACTATCATGGCAAACAGTGCAAGGATGCATCAACTGGGTGTAAAGTCTTTAGCAAGTATTCTTTCATGTCCTACTGTATTCACACCCAAAAAGATCAAGAAGGAAGACTCTGTATCTGAGTACACTCCTAAGGATGATGTTGAAGAGGAATCAGATTCCAGTGAAGGAGACTGGTCATGTTAATCCCTATTCAGTGAGGACAATGAGTTGCAGGTTATTCCCTAATTCGGCAGCTCAACATTCTTCCATGATATCACAACAACTAGGGTGTAATTCTTAAAACTCTTTAAGTAATAAAAACTTCCTTTAGTTAAAAAAATAACAACTAGGGCGCAGCTTACTTATCTTGTGTTGAACAGTTTGATTACTGTTGTGCCATATATTTTGTGCTACTTCATCTATTTTATACCATAAGACGTTTTGGCAAGCTAATTAAGGTTGTGGTTGTCATTTCAACATGGTTTCCATCTATGCTCCTGACATGCTTGACATCTGCTAGGTCATTGGTCATTATAGACACGCTTGTTTGATTGTCATATGCTATTTTTCAAATATTTTCTGTACATTGCTGGTCATCTGTTAGTTTCATCTATTTTCTGTACATTGCTGGTCACCTGCTAGTTTTATCTGTTTTCTGTACATACTTACATCTATTTTCTTTGCATGCTTGATAGGCAAGTAAGAAAAGGATGATGTCGACATCAGCTTCAGAGGATGAGGATGATACTTTAGGTGTCATGCTGGATCGTGGAAAGCATACTTTGTCGAAGAAATCTCGTGTGGAAACAAGTATTTTAAAGTCTGAACTTGAAGTGCAAACTGATGTTGAGAGAGAGGGCATGCCAATATGCGCAGCACAATTGCTGATTTAAGGGCGGCGAATGCAGAATCTGAGCGAATGAGGCTCCGGTTTGCATTTGAAATGGAAGAAATGCGGAAGAAACAAGATGAACTAAAAATGTGCCAACAAGAAGGAGTTTCCCTGCTTGAGCAGTTAGCTCAGCGCATATGTGGTAATTGAAACTATGGTCGTGTTGCTGAAAACTGAATTTCTGTATGTTGGTTTACTTTTCTGTAAAATAAACCATTAGTGTTTGAATTTCTGTATTTGTTGCATGCTATGTGGTTTGCTTTTCTGCATATGGACCATGGAAAGGTCAATTCGAACGATGATTTAAGCACCCATCTGGCACGGAAAAAAAAACGTCGTAGTATCGTAACGTAAAAAGAGACCCGAATTAGGACACATGGTGCCGTATACCATGCCCACGTGTCAGTTTACGGTTGGACAGTTCCACAACGAAAATAAAAACGTCGCGGAAAGGTTCCCACGTGGCACCGTACACATGGTCCCCGTGTCATTTTACAACTGGGCAGTTCCACAACGAAACAGAAAACATCGCGGAAAAGGGCGCCACGTGGCACCATGCACTTGGTCCACGTGGCGTCACTTTGCGTCGGAAAAAATACGTCACCGCGTAGCCCACGACGACTGGAGATCGTCCCCGAATAAAACCACGCGGCGATGTACGATTGTTCCACGTGGCGTCATCTTGTTGCGTCATCTCATACCACGACGCTAGCAAATTTGTCGCAGATGGCGTCCACATGGTTTCACCTGATTGGTCGAGGCCGCGACAACAAAAAATGTTGTGAACGGGATCGACGGTTATGACGTCATGAACGGATTGGTGACGTCATAAACGGGGCCGTAACAGAATCTATTCTTGACGGAAAAAACGTTGCGATTGTAATGACGTAAGCTGCGTGTAGTGTGGCGTCAGCTGATTACGCTGACGACCGCAAGTTAATCCTTTGCCACGTGTCAGCCGACAGCGACGAAAAACAACATTGCCGCTTAGTGGGCCGGGACCGGACGGCCCAGATGCTCGCGACGATTTTCTGAACGTTGCGGATAGCCTCAACATTTTCCCGTTCAAATTAACGTCGCAGAATCGTCCGTGATAGTCGATCAGGGACGTTCTGACTTTGTCGCGTAAACGGTCGTGGATTGCCCTTAGCGACGGTTTGGACCTCATCCGCAACGTTATTGAAACGTCCCAGACCGCGCGGAATTTTGTAGTGGTGTCCATCGGCCCAAACTCAAGTCATCCTATGACATCTGTCTTTACCTCACCACGATAGTTGGCGCCCATCGTGGGGCCAGCAGCAGCGCTGGCTGGGGTTTCTATCCGGACGGGATCTCTTCCTTGTTCGGGCGAGCACGTGGTTTGTGGCCTTGTCCACAGATTCGGCTCCTTCGAATTCGTCACTGACAACGCCGGTAATTTCGGCGGTGGGCCTGTGCCCGCAGGCGGCTCTGTTATCGGCTTCGGCGCGCACTTGGTGTACGTCGCCAGCACCCTCATCCGCGAGTACCCCAAGATGGTTCTCGTTGCTGAAGATCCTCCTGCCGTTCTCGCCGTCCGCGAGCAGCACACAGGTGGCTCCGTGGACAGCGTGGAGGTGATGATGACCGGTCCGGCTCCTGCTGTCAGGAAGAGCGCGACCGGTGGCGCTGAGGCTGTTGACAAGTCGGCTCGGCCGGCCCACAAGCCGCTGGAGAGAAAGGAGAACATGCCGAGTAACAAGGCTCCTACTACATCGACCGCAAGACCGGCTCCCTTCGCCGATGTCATCGAGAAGCTAAGCATACCCATAGCCTCGGATGCGGATCCGGCGTTGTTGCGAGAGCAGCTCTAGGAGCAGCGCCAGGCCTTCCTACTGGAGGCCACCGAGATGGCAAAAATTAGGCAAGAGTTTGATCTCGACAAGAATGAGTACACTAGGGCTCATGGTCTTACTCCTGTTGGCAACAACCCTAGCCGGATAGGGATCATACGGAACCGAGGCCGTAATCTCGGCACCGAGTTGGCTAGAGATGGTAGAACTGCTAGTAAATCTGCTAGTAACAACTGGTAGGCCCAAATATAGTTCTCCTGCTAAGAACCTTAGGGCGGCAGAGGCAGTTGCTGCCGAGTTGCCAAATCTAACCGGTGAAGATCGCACTAGGTAGCAGGACCAGCTTAATGAGCTTGTTCTTGAGGCCAGCAGGCAAAATGAGGCTTTCCGGAAGGCGAATCCGGGAGCCAGTGCATCTCATGTGGTTCAGTCGCATGGGGCGAGATCCGGAGGCCAGGCCTCCTCGCCTCATCTCGGTGGTGGAAGATCTCGGAGTGTGAACTCCGAGAGACATAAGCAGATCCAAGTGTATGACCCGACTGTCGCCGGAAAACAGTTAGCTGTAGAGCGGCAGCTCGGGCAAGAACACGTTGCTCAAGGTGGTGGACATGATTCTGCCCAAGTTCAGCAAGGACGACAAGGACGCAACCGAGATGGTCCATCTCGGCACCCGGCTTCCAACCCGGTCCAGCCTCAACCCGGTGCTGCACCTGCTGTTCAGCCGCGGGGAAATGCCCCTGCAGCCAACCCAGTTCAACACCAACCCGGTGCTGGACATCAAGACCGATACAATGATGGTTACTCGGCAATGGAGCAAGCCGGATACCAGAGAAATGATCGCTATGCTGATGGTGGAGGTGTTGGAGCTCGGTTGGGGGCCCGAGTGCTGCAGCCGAGTGATGCAAGGTACAAGCTTGACAGGATCTACCTGTCGGAGGAGATGGAGCTGCAAGGCCCACCTGGACCGCTCTGCTTCAGTCCCAGGATCATGAATGAGCCGGATGTGTCCAAGTTCCAGCTGGCAAGAGGGACCAAGACCTATGATGGCAGCACCAAGCCGGAAGATTGGCTGAATGACTATGTCACTGTCGTGCACATTGCCGGTGGTAACCGCAGATGGGCGGTGAGATACGTGCCCCAGATGTTGGAGGGCCCAGCCCGGATTTGGATGAATAACTTGCCGAGAGAAAACATCAATTGCTGGCTTGACTTCTCGGAGGCCTTCATCAGCAACTTCAACATCACCTACAAGAGGCCCAACCGGCCGCAGAAACTCTCTGCGTGCAAGCAGAGGGAAGAGGAGACTGACCGAGAGTATCAGACTTGGTGGAGCACATTGAGGAACACCTGCGAAGGTGTGAATGAGTCTCAATCCATTGCCTTGTTCGCTCAGAGTTGCGGACATGGCAGCATGCCATGGAAGAAATTGCAGAGGGAGATGCCGAGTACATTGGCCGAGACCATCAAGATCGCTGATATGTATGCACTCGGAGATCCCACACAGCCTTTACGGGACTCGGTTGAGCCCAGTAGAAGAAACTACAACAATGCTGGTCTAGGATCCTCCAGGCGGCATGATCGCCAGGATTTCTGGAACAAGAGGCGAGATGACAGGCCGGATATCCGCTATGGCTCGGATCACGTAGCCGCGGTTGATCCGGATCAACCTGATGCAGGAAGCGGCCAAAGGCAAAAGAATGCTGGGGCCAGTATGGGCAGAACCAGAACTACAAGAAGCAGTGAACATACCCCAAGCAGTCCGGAGATGCACCGCAAAGGTTTACCTTTGAAATGATGAGGGATGGGTCGTGCAGCTACCACACTCGGCATTCAAGTAGGCCGGCAAACCATACTTCTCGATAGTGCAGCTGGTAGGACTGGATTAAGAGCGACGGGTTTGGCCAATTGCCTCCTCCTCTGCCTCTGACGGCTCCGGGTTCCAACATTCAGCCTATCCGGGCAGTAGCTCCTAGGCCTGCCGAGAATCAGGGAAGGGAGAATGTGAATCAACTGGCACAGGGGGCCAACAATAACAACACCCACAAAGACAACAACAACAACTACTACAACAACAATCGCAACAACAACTTCAAGAACAACAATGGTGGCGGCAGAGGCCGGTATGACTACCAGGAACACCACCAGAGCTACATGGTGTTCACCACCGAGCCAGATGACAAGCAGAGCTTGCGCAGGCGCGCGAAGGAAGTTAATGTCGTAATGCCGGCAGTGCCCGAGTACATGTACTGGTGCGAGCATGAGATCGTTTGGTCTCGGGCGGATCACCCCAAGATCATGCCCAACCCGGGTAGCTACGCCCTGGTGCTGGACCCAACCTTCATTGGGCCCAAGATCAACGTGAAGTTCAGCAAGGTGCTGATTGACAACGACAACTGATGAGGACATCCCTAGCTCTTCACCTATTGTTACACATGAGGATGTTCCTATAAAAGCTAATGAAGTGAGGATTGGTCCAATGACAAGATCAAGAACCAAGCTATTACAACAACAGGTGAATTCACTCCTACTTGAGTATAATGTTTATAATT
The DNA here is from genome assembly GCA_028641055.1 of Alopecurus myosuroides. Lineage (NCBI taxonomy): Eukaryota > Viridiplantae > Streptophyta > Magnoliopsida > Poales > Poaceae > Alopecurus > Alopecurus myosuroides. Next base: position 235,934,550 of record CM054061.1, read on the forward strand.
GTGAGAACTTTATACTACCTAAATCATTGCATTTATGTATTCTCAGGTTTATTGATAACACAAACATGAATGGAGATCATGGAGAGGAGACACACATGGATGAAGGAGGACTACAAGAGGAGATGGAAAACAAGTGCTAGCATGGTGAAAACAACAAATAACAAATGTTATCATGACAAGGGGATGGTGCCTCCACAAGGTCAAATGCACTAAAGTGTGGAAAACAATGCAATTATGTTATTCCACACTCATGGATGAACAAGGCAAGAGGAGGGCGCCCACAAGGAACATCTATGTGCCATATACAAGACCTAGTTCAATTAGGATTGGTTTGTACACAAATTTGGCCGCGCCCCTTGTGTGGGGGTCGGTTTGTATCCAATTGTGGTAGTAGTAGGAGTCCTAGTCCTATTAGGGTTGGTGCTTGCGCAAGGGAGAGCCTTGTGGCCGCACCCCCTCTCATATATACCCCTTGGGGCGCATAGGAGAGGGTAGACTACGTTAAAACATTAAACCCTAGACCTCTAGATTGAAACTGCTTGTAAGCCTTTCATCTGGAAGTTCATCTGCAAACTTTACGTGTTACCTGCTGTTCCACTGGGAATAAGACGGTACAGGACCACTTGTAGTCGGTGGATTACTTGTGCAAGAGTGTGGAGTTGAGAATATCCTTGGGGTTGCTATCTTTTGCATTGGCATCAGGGATCGGCCGGGAGAGTTCTTAGTGACGCACTAGTTATCATACTGGAGTTATCTGTGAGTTCACTGAGAAGATTGGGCCACCCCTTATCATCTTGGTATCAGATTTACAGGTTGCCTCAGTGAGCTGTCATATTTTTCCCTTTAGATTTGAGTGTTTTTATTCCTATACAGAAAATTGCCCCACAAAAATAGTTTTAGTCTTTGCCATAGCCTAGATATCACCTTAGTTTCATTACTTTTGCTGTCATTGTGTTAGATTTTGTGTTACCTTTTTTTTTCTGTTTTTAGATCTCTTATTTTCGGCTAGGGTTAGGGTTCATTGTTCCCCTGGTCGAAACCTATCAAAAATAACAAAAAGATCCGCTGCAGCTTGGCTTATCCACCCCCAATCCGAGTCCACCAAGGAATCCCACCGCGGCAGCGTTTTGCTCAATTCCCTGCCGTACCGCCCACGTACTCACCTTCCCACACGAACTCGGATTCCCACCTGTAACGCGCTTACAAATCCCCCCCCCCCACCCGCCCGCATCACTGTTACCAAATCCCACCCGCGCGCGCCCCACCCACGGCAGAAAAACTCTGCCCTCGCTGCCGCGCGCTAGCCACTACCGTAACGCCCACGTAACACCTGCGCGCTGCGATTTTCGCTGTAACGCGCTTACCAAACACCGTCTCGCTGTTGCGCGCGCTGCCGCGTCACAAAAATTGCCAGTTTCTCTGCCGTGCGTTCTGTGTGCTGCTGTGAGCCTGCCGCGGTACAAATTTCAGCTGTTTTCGCTGCCGTGTGCTCTGCCGCGGTACATTTTTCATCAGTTTTGCTGCCGTGAGTATTGATTGCTGTCGTGAGTGTTCCAAAGCCACAATTTCACCTAGAATCTTTTGTTTTCCCTTTTGTTTTCCTGTTTTTATCACTAGGACCAATACATCCGTACCTTGTGAACCTTAGCCACAGCCTTTCTACAGCATTCAAATAGGAACTTGCCCACAAGTATAGCTTTTTTGTGCTCTGACAGGTTGCTCAATTCTCATCACCACCATTGTGTTCACTTGTGTTTGGTTCATTATTGCTCCTACCTTAGTGTAAGGCCATTGGAAAAAAAATAGAAAAAGCAAAAAGTATAAAAAAAAAGAGAAAAGAGAAAAGGAGAAAGTCCAAAGAGGCCATATCATTACTATTGTTTACTAGTTGAGCTTGCCATTGTGACACTTGGTTTCATTGAGCAATCTTGTGCCTGTCAATTAAGAGCCTAGCTAGTGACTTTCTAGTGCATTGCAAATTTCATCCACATATTGCTTTGCCACATTTGTCTCCATATTGTGTGAGTTTCCTTGGGTATTTTTATATCTTCACAAGACAGCAAATAGGATTGTAACTTTGGTGATTGTTAGGTATCCATACCAAGCCCCACTAAATAACCTTGTTTGCCATTGTGAGAGTTAAAAACCTGGGTATTCTCTTCTTCACACCAAAGTACTTTAATTGCCTCTACTTGTGATAAGTATCTCTATTCACTTTGGAGTGGTAAGATATCCTATTGTCTTGCTAGATTTTGAGTGAGTTGTGAGAGAGCACCACAACCTATAATTGTTTTATTTTCACTAACCTACTAATGGATCCTTCTAGTGGTGATCTTGTGCAGCAAAAGAAGGACCAAGCGGAGGGAGTGAATTGGAGGGAGTATGAGGCATTAAGGGATGTTTTGACAAATCAATTGACTAACAATGAGAAACACTTCAAAGAATATGTGGATGGTGCTTGTGATCCTTTATATGAAACTGTCCATAACATGGAGAAGAAGATGGGAGACACCCATACATTGGCCGAGACCAATAGTGCTAAATTGCAAGCAATGCAAGATTCTATTGATGCCTTCAATCATACTCTAACTGATCTTCAAACATTGATTCAAGCTTGGTTGCCACCTATTGATGATGACAATGCTAGTGTCCATAGTGATGCAAATAATGAGGAGGAGCCTAATGTTGGCCGTGGAGCTAGAGGAGAAAGAGGCCGAGGAGGTTTTCTAGGCCGAGCTAGGCGTGTGCCCTTACAAATTGCTCCTGAAAACAGAGATGATGGATTGGGTAAGCCCAAATTTTCTATTCCAGCTTTCAGCTTTGATAATATGGATGTGGAAGAATATTTGCTATGGGAGCTGAAAATAGAGAAACTATGGAGATTGCATGATTACAATGAGGATAGAAAGATCAAGTTGGCATCTTCTGAGTTTGATGGTTATGCTCTTAGATGGTGGGATAATCTAGTGAGAAAGAGACATGATGATGGTGAGTTGCCCATTGTCACTTGGAACACCATGAAGAGGCTCATGAGAGAAAGATTTGTACCACCCAATTACATAAGGCAACAATTTGACAAATTACAACAATTGAGGCAAGGTACCAAGATAGTTGATGCTTATTATCAAGAGATGGAATTAATCATGCAAAGGGCACGTGTGAGAGAGCAAGTGGAGCCAACAATGCAAAGGTTTCTTTCAAGATTACATTATAAAATCAAGGGCATTGTGAGGCATTATCAATATAATGATATGCATGATTTATTACATCATGCTAGGGAGGCCGAATCACATCTCAATGAGGAAGCACAAATTTCAGCAAGAACAAAGAGTAGGTTCCCTTTGAGATCTTCTACTACTCCTAGCATACCACCACCACCACCTCCATCATCAATTTTTCGATGTGCTTCATCATCCAAAACCGAGCCTAGTGTGTCTAATGCAAGGAAATCATCACAACCAGCAGCAAGTGCCTCGGGTTCTAGTGCTTCTACTACAAGAAATAGAGATATTACATGTCACACATGTGGAGGCAAGGGCCACTTCAAGAGGGATTGTCCAAATACAAAAGTGATGGTGATCAATGAGAATAATGAGTATGAGACAGGTGATGATGTGGATCCTAATGATATTGATGATGATGATGGATATTTGAGTGATTCTCCATTGGATGCTTATGCTACTACCATGCCAACTATTGTGTGCACACAAAAATCTTTGAGTGTGGTGCCTAGTCATGAAAATCAAAGGTGCAATTTGTTTCAAACAAAGGCTATTATTGGTCCTAATATGGCTTGCAAAGTCATTATTGATGGAGGGAGTTGTAGGAATTTGGCTAGCAAAGATCTATGTGCCAAGCTCAACTTGAAATATTTGGCACATCCTTCTCCTTATCATATACAATGGTTGAGTAGCACGGGACAAATGAAGGTTTCCTATATTGTGAGAGTGGAGTTTGAAATTGGACCTTACAAGGATACTATTGAGTTTGATGTGGTGCCCATGACAGTTTGCCACTTGTTATTGGGAAGACCTTGGCAATTTTATAGAAGTGTGAAGCATGAAGGAAGAGCTAATACTTATGAGTTGCATCATCATGGGAAGACTATTATTTTGAGGCCTATGACTCCACAACAAATTGTAAATGAGTCCCAATCCAAGATTAATATGAGAGTGGAAAAAGAGAGAGAGAGGGATGAGGGAACACCGAAAATACAAGCCATGGGGATTGATCGTACAACCAATTCGAGTGGTAAAAAGAGAGAGAACCTATTATGCATGTTAGCCACTAAAGAGGATTTGAGGGAATTTAGGGATGATCCTTCACTAGTCCCTATTGTGCTTATTCACAAGGGAGAGATTTTGGTTTCTAATGACATGACCCCTATTCCTCTTGGTGTTTCTAATGTTTTGCAGGACTTTGAGGATGTTTTTCCACAAGATGTGCCTTCGGGATTGCCACCTTTGAGAGGTATTGAGCATCAAATTGATTTAATCCCCGGAGCATCTCTCCCAAACCGAGCTCCTTATAGAACCAATCCACAAGAAACAAAGGAGATACAAAGGCAAGTACAAGAACTACTAGACAAAGGTTATATTCGGGTTAGTCTTTCTCCTTGTGCCGTTCCCGTTATTTTGGTTCCTAAGAAAGATGGTACTTGGCGCATGTGTGTAGATTGTAGAGCAATTAATAACATCACTATTCGTTATCGTCATCCTATACCACGTTTAGATGACATGTTAGATGAATTAAGTGGTGCTACTCTTTTCTCTAAAATTTATTTGCGTAGTGGATACCATCAAATAAGAATGAAGTAGGGAGATGAATGGAAAACTTCTTTTAAGACAAAATTTGGTTTATAAGAGTGGTTAGTAATGCCTTTTGGATTAACTAATGCACCTAGTACTTTCATGAGATTAATGAACCATATTTTGAGAGACTTTATTGGTAGATTTGTGGTAGTTCATTTTGATGATATTCTCATATATAGCCACAATGAACATGAACACATTGATCATATTAGACAAGTTTTGCAAGTGCTAAGAAATAATAAATTGTATGGTAATCTTGAGAAGTGCACTTTTTGCAAAGATAAGGTCATATTTCTTGGTTATGTTGTTTCTAAGCATGGTATTGAAGTTGATACATCAAAAATTGAAGCTATTCGAAATTGGCCTATTCCAACTAATATGAGTCAAGTTAGAAGTTTAAATGGGCTTGCTAGTTTCTATAGAAGATTTGTGCCTAATTTTAGTACAATTGTTGCCCCTTTAAATGATCTAACTAAAAAGGGTGTTAATTTCGAATGGGGTGTTGCTCAAGATATTGCTTTTGATACATTAAAGGAGAAGTTGATTTCGGCCCCATTACTTATGCTTCCAAATTTTGATAAACAATTTGAGATTGAATGTGATGCTAGTGGCATAGGTATTGGAGGTGTGCTCATGCAAGAAAAGAAACCTATTGCCTATTTTTCTGAAAAATTAAATGGTGCACAATTGAATTATTCTGTTTATGATAAGGAATTATATGCACTTGTGAGAGTTTTAGAGGTGTGGAAACATTATTTGTGGCCTAAAGAATTTATTATACATAGTGATCATGAAGCATTGAAATTTTTAAAGTGCCAAAATAATTTGAATAAGAGACATGCTAAATGGGTTGAGTTCATTGAATCTTTTCCATACATTATAAAACATAAAAAGGGATTGGATAATGTAGTTGATGATGCTTTGTCAAGAAAGAATATGTTACTCTCAAATTTAGAAATTAAGGTTTCGGGTTTCGAGGGTATTAGAGACTTATATGATGAAGATAAAGAATTTTCTATGCCATTTAATAAATGTGTTAATACTAAAGCATGGGAAAAATTTCATATACATGACGGGTACTTGTTTAGAGCTAACAAATTGTGTATTCCCGAGTGTTCCTTGCGTTTATTTTTGATCCAGGAATCTCATAGTGGAGGATTGATGGGACACTTTGGAAGAGAGAAGACATTGTTGATGTTGGCTAAAAATTTCTATTGGGCACATATGAGAAGAGATGTGTATAGATTGGTGCAAAGATACATTACTTGCAACAAGTCCAAATCAAAATTGAAGCCCCACGGATTGTACACACCATTGCCATCACCAAGTACACCATGGGAGGATATTAGTATGGATTTTGTGTTGGGATTGCCAAGGACAAAAAGAGGACATGACTCTATCTTTGTGGTTGTGGACAGATTTTCAAAGATGGCTCATTTTATTCCATGCCACAAGAGTGATGATGCTTCTCACATTGCCAATTTGTTCTTTAGAGAAATTGTGAGATTGCATGGAGTTCCAAGGACTATAGTTTCGCATAGAGATGTCAAGTTCATGAGTTATTTTTGGAAGACACTTTGGGGTAAGATTGGCACTAAATTATTGTTCTCCACTACTTTCCACCCCCAAACTGATGGCTTAACCAAAGTTGTCAATAGGACATTGTCCACATTATTGAGAAGCATGATCAAGAAAAATTTGAAGGAGTGGGAGGAGTGTTTGCCACATGTGGAATTTGCATACAATAGAGATGTGCATTCAACTACTCAATTATGTCCTTTTGAGGTGGTGTATGGTTTCAAGCCTATTACTCCTCTTGATTTATTACCACTTCCTATACAAGAGAGAATTAATATGGAGGCATCCAAGAGAGCTGATTTTGTTAGAAAGATTCATGAGAAAACAAAAGAAGCAATTGAGAGCAAAGGAAAATATGTGGCCGAGAGGATGAATAAGAAGAGGAAAGAAGTGATTTTTCGGCCAGGAGATATGGTGTGGGTGCACGTTAGAAAAGATAGATTTCCCACATTGAGAAAATCAAAGTTGATGCCTAGAGGAGCTGGTCCTTACAAAGTTATTTCAAGGATCAATGATAATGCATACAAGATTGACCTCCCAATTGATGAGTTTGGTGTTAGTAATTCTTTTAATGTGGCTGATTTGACACCTTACCATGGAGATGATTTAGCATCGAGGTCGATGCCTTTTCAAGAGGGGAAGGATGATGAGGACATCCCTAGCTCTTCACCTATTGTTACACATGAGGATGTTCCTATAAAAGCTAATGAAGTGAGGATTGGTCCAATGACAAGATCAAGAACCAAGCTATTACAACAACAGGTGAATTCACTCCTACTTGAGTATAATGTTTATAATTGTGAGAACTTTATACTACCTAAATCATTGCATTTATGTATTCTCAGGTTTATTGATAACACAAACATGAATGGAGATCATGGGGAGGAGACACACATGGATGAAGGAGGACTACAAGAGGAGATGGAAAACAAGTGCTAGCATGGTGAAAACAACAAATAATAAATGTTATCATGACAAGGGGATGGTGCCTCCACAAGCTCAAATGCACTAAAGTGTGGAAAACAATGCAATTATGTTATTCCACACTCATGGATGAACAAGGCAAGATGAGGGCGCCCACAAGGAACATCTATGTGCCATATACAAGACCTAGTTCAATTAGGATTGGTTTGTACACCAATTTGGCCGCACCCCTTGTGTGGGGGTCGGTTTGTATCCAATTGTGGTAGTAGTAGGAGTCCTAGTCCTATTAGGGTTGGTGCTTGCGCAAGGGAGAGCCTTGTGGCCGCACCCCCTCTCATATATACCCCTTGGGGCGCATAGGAGAGGGTAGACTACGTTAAAACATTAAACCCTAGACCTCTAGATTGAAACTGCTTGTAAGCCTTTCATCTGGAAGTTCATATGCAAACTTTACGTGTTACCTGCTGTTCCACTGGGAATAAGACGGTACAGGACCACTTGTAGTCGGTGGATTACTTGTGCAAGAGTGTGGAGTTGAGAATATCCTTGGGGTTGCTATCTTTTGCATTGGCATCAGGGATCAGCCGGGAGAGTTCTTAGTGGCGCACTAGTTATCATACTGGAGTTATCTGTGAGTTCACTGAGAAGATTGGGCCACCCCTTATCAACAACAGTATGAATATTCTATACCGAGATACCATGGAGAAACTCGGTATTACCGAGAACATGCTGCAGCAGAGCCGGACCACCTTCCACGGCATTGTGCCGGGAGTATCCTATGCCCCTATTGGTAGTATTCGGCTTGATGTGCTCTTTGGTACCAGGGAGAACTGCCCAACTGAGTGCTTGCAGTTCGAGGTGGTAGATCTTCAGAGCCCTTATCACGCTCTTCTAGGCAGACCAGCTATGTCCAAGTTCATGACCTCAACTCGTGCGGCCTATTTAAAGATGAAGCTTCCCGGTCCCAATGGCATCATCACCACTCGGGTGATTACATGCGCTCTATGGAGTGCGCATCAGTTGGTTCTTGGCTGGCCGAGTCAATGGTCATTGCGACCGAGAAGAAGAAGATACACGAGGTGGTGGCCATGGCTCAGGAAGCTCAACTCGGCATGCCCGAGATGCCCAGCTCTTCACAAGGTGCCACCTTCCAAACCTCTCAGGAGACCAAGAAGGTGCAGATTTACCCCGAATTCCTAGAGCATGTCGTCATTATTGGTGTCGGGTTGGGGGAGAAATAGGAAAGCGAGCTCATCCACTTCCTACGTGAGAATTGGGATGTCTTTGCATGGTCCAATCAGGATCTGTCGGTTGTCCCGAGGGAGTTGGTTGAGCACTCTTTGCATGTGAGGCCGGATGCCAAGCCGGTGAAGCAAGCCTTGCGCCATTTTGCTGCTAAAAGGAGAAAATCCATTGGTGACGAGATCACAAGGCTGTTACCAAGCGGATTTATAATGGAGGTACTGCATCCGGATTGGCTTGCCAATCCGGTCATGGTCGAGAAGAAGGATAATCCTATGGTCGTTGTGGTGTGGCGCATGTGTGTGGACTACACCGACCTGAACAAGGCCTACCCCAAGGACCCATTCTTACTACCCCGAATAGATCACGTGATCGACTCCACAGCCGGGTGTGAACTTTTGTCTTTCATTGATGCATATTCTGGTTTCCACCAGATTCCCCTGAACCCGACTAATCAAATAAAGACTGCTTTCATTACCCCCTACGGGGCTTATTGCTATCGTGTCATGTGCTTTGGGTTGAGAAATCCTGGGGCCACATATCAGAGGTGCATGCAGAAATGCTTGCATGAGCAAATAGGCAAAAATGTACAGGTGTATGTGGATGATATAGTCATCAAGACCAAGGAGAAACACACACTCCTAGAAGATATCCAAGAAACATTCGCGAACTTGCAAAAGTACCGGATGAAGCTGAACCCGACCAAATGCACCTTTGGTGTCTCGGCAGGAAAGTTACTCGGTTTCCTTGTGTCCAGCCGAGGTATCGAGGCCAACCCCTCCAAGATAAAGGCGATTGAGAGCATGTCTCTTCCGAGATCCTTGAAGGATGTGCAGAGATTCACTGGGTGCCTGGCTTCCCTTAGCCGGTTCACTGGGAGAATGGGCGAGAAGGCCTTGCCTCTGTACCAGCTCATGAAGAAAAGTGACAAGTTTGTCTAGACACCACAAGACGATGTGGCTTTCCGAGAGCTCAAGACCATGCTGGGTACAACTTCAGTTGTGTCATCTCCTCTGCCTAAGGAGCCAATGTTGCTCTATATTGCAGCTACCAACCGAGTTGTTAGTGTGGTCGTGGTAGTCGAGCGAGAAGAGGAGGGCAAGTCGGTGCAGGGGACGGTGTATTATCCCAGTGAGGTGATCTCCAACTCGAAGCAAAATTATCCTCACTACCAGAAGATGACATATGGAGTCTATATGGCTGCCAAGAAGCTCAAGCACTATTTTCATGAGCATCCGATTACGGTGGTGAGTACCGCCCCCATATCGGAGATTATGGGCAACAAGGATGCAAGTGGCCGAGTAGCCAAGTGGGAAATTGAGCTAGCTGCTTATACCCCGATGTATGCGAGAAGAGCAGCCATCAAATCTCAAGCCCTGGCGGATTTCTTTGTTGATTGGGCCAAAATGCAGTATGAGCCTCCCTTGTCGGAAACGAACTTTTGGCGAATGCATTTTGATGGCTCCAAGGTGAAAGAGGGTCTCAGTGTCGGTGTTGTGCTCACCTCGCCCAAGCTGGATCAACTCAAATACGTCCTGCAAATCCATTTGCAGCGTCCAACAATGTTGCCGAGTATGAGGCCTTAGTCCATGGACTAAAAGTGGCCAAGGAGATTGGTATCCGCCGGATAATATGCTATGGCGACTCAGATCTGGTGGTTCAGCAAGCCTCGGGGACTTGGGACGCGTCGGATACCAATATCGCTTCATATCGGTTCCTTGTCCAAAACATGTCCAGATTCTTTGATGGGTGTGACTTCCACCACATCCACCGAGCTGAAAATGATGTTGTTGATGCTCTGTCCAAGTCGGGCTCTTCTCGGCAGTCCATCCGACATGAATTGCTTTGGAGCATCTCAGGAAGCCTTCCATCAAGCCATCTCCCGACTCGGATTCGATATTCGTTCCCGCAATGCCAGAATCAGAAGTTTTTCCCATGGAGATTGATGAGGGGATTGTGAAGGAGAACCCGGGGAATGCTTCCCTTGTCCCGGGGATTGTTGCATTCATCTCGGGGACTGCCTCGCAAAACTCGGGGACTCGTTTCCATCTCGAAGCAAGTCATGTCGGCTGATCCAATGGAGGTGGATGAGCCCATATTTCCTACTCGGTCGATACTGAGTTGGGCTCAACCCATATTGTCTTATCTGGAGGATGGTACTTTACCAAGTGATGAGATCTCGGCCAGGCAGATACAGAAAAGATCCAAAGGCTACACCATCATCAACAAAGAACTGCACAAGAGGAGTACCACAGGCGTGCTTCAGTGCTGTGTTGAGCCGGAAGAGGGAGAAGAGATTCTCAGAAAGATACATCAGGGGAATGCGGGCACCACGCCTCATCTCGGGCTCTAGTGAAGAAAGCTTTCCGGCATCGATTCTTTTGGCCCACTGCCTTGCAGCAAGCAGAAGATCTTGTGAGAAAGTGCAACGGGTGCCAGCGATATCCAAGCAAGATACATATGCCAGCTTCCGAGCTGAAAACTATTCCCATCACTTGACCATTTGCAGTATGGTGCTTGGACATGGTGGGGCCCTTCAAGCCAGCTCGGGGCAACATGACTTGCATTATGGTCATGGTTGATAAATTTACCAAGTGGATTGAGGTGAAGCCAATCCGAAAGTGTGATGGGCACACAGTTGTGACCTTTTTGAAGGATATTATCCTGAGATATGGCTACCCGCATGGGATCATCTTGGATAATGGAACAAATTTTTCTGAGGGAGCCTTTGCTCGGTTCTGCAAGGAGAAGAGGATCCGACTAGACATTGCGTCAGTCGCGCATCCGGAATCGAATGGACAAGTTGAAAGAGCTTATGGCATGGTCTTATCCAGAATAAAGCCTATGCTAATTGAGCCATTACAGCGAACCCCGGGTTGTTGGCTGGACGAGTTTCCGGCGGTGTTGTGGAGTCTAAGGACTACCCATAACCGATCTACCGGATACTCACCATTCTTCCTGGTATATGGAGCAGAGGCCGTGTTGCCCACTGACCTTGAGCATGACTCACCGAGAGTAACCCTCTATACCGAGGCAGAAGTTGATGTTGATTTGCTAGAAGAAGAAAGAGAATTAACTCTGTCGAGATCAACTGTATATCAACAGAATCGGAGACGCTATCATAACCGGAAGATAAGCCCAAAGGTTTTCTGAGAAGGAGATTTGGTGCTTAGGCTGGTGCAACGCACAACCGGAATGCACAAGCTTTCTCCTCCATGGGAAGGGCCGTTCATTGTGAGAAAGGCTCTGCACAATGATGCATACTATCTCATTGATGCACAGGAGCCACAGAAGAACAGGGCAAATAAATCCGTTGCTAGTGGTTGCTCTAGCCAAGTACTCCCTCCGTTCCTAAATATAAGATGTTGTAGCTATTGTTCACGTTGTCTAGATACATGCTAATATGAGTGAACATGTGTACTAAAAGTTGTCTAGATATATGTAGATATGTGGGTATGTGGAAAAGGGCTAAAACATCTTACATTTAGGAATGGAGGGAGTAATTGCTAGTGACTCAAAGAGGGAATATTTATGCTTGATAGTGGGTTCATGCCTACTTTTCGCCTGTGCTCGAGTGACAGAAACGTGACGGGGGAGGATGTGTTGTTGCCACTAGGGAGAAAACAGCGGTGTGAGTGCCCGCGTGTACAATTATTGCTTACATTACACACATTGCTTAATGCGATTATCTGTTGCTTACAACTTAATACCTAAGGGGGTTCGGATGATAACCTGTATATTGTTGTAATGCCCTCACTAAATATCATAGTAGTCTTCATGTCATGAATGTCACTAGTGGAAACAGGGCCTTTTGTCCCGGGTCGTAAGGGCCAGTTGTCCCGGTTGTGCAACCGGGATGGGCTAGCCGGGACAAATGGCCCTCCCCCATTGGTCCCGGTTGTGCCAGGACCCGGGATGGTAAGGATGGCCCACGTGGCGAACCTGGGCCAGGGACGGCCAGGGAGTTCGTCCCGGTTCGTTTTAGGAACCGGGATGGATAACTTGTTTACAAAAAAAATATTCCGCCCACTTTTCCTGCCGCAGCAGGTTTTTTTTTCGTTTCGTTTTTTTTTTTGGCTCCTGTCTCGCAATCCCCAACCGTCCTCCCCTTCCCCAACCGCGTCCAGGCCCACGTCTTTAATTAAGCCCACTGGCCACATTTTTGGTCAAAAGGGCCCACTGGCCCGCGTCTTTTATTATGTTCGGTCAACGTTTCACAGGGGTCAAAAGGGGCCACTAGCCAGCGGCCTAGCGGCTGGCTCGCCGGGTCCCTTAAATTAAGACCACAGGGACGGTCAAAGGGCCCACTGCCGCCTCGTCTTCCCGTCCCGCCTCGTCTTCCCGCCCCCTCCACTTCCCCACGCGCGCGTGCCCAGCTGCAACCGCCGCCACGCCTTCGCTCCCGCCCTGCATTCATGGCCGCCTGCAACCGCCGCCACGTTCAGGCCGCCGGTTGGCATGCCAGCCTCCCCCGGGTCCTTTATAAAGGGCCCCCGCCGCCCGTACAGCCCATCCACCCCGGCCACGCCCCAGGCAAAGCAACCCTAGCCACCATGTCCCGCTGGTTCTCGAGCGGCAAGCGCCCCCGGAACGACCACGAGGCCGGGTCCTCGAGCGGCGCGCGCTCCGCCGTTCCACCGCCGCCGGCGGAGGCCTTCGGCTTCGGCCCGGGAGGCATCCGCATCGGCGGCCAGCCGCGCGTCGCCGCTCCACCTCCGGCGTCACGCGCGCCGCCTTGCGGCGCGCCCAAGGGCAAGCGTTTCCGCCGGTACGTCCGGAAGGAGGAGGCGGAGTGGCATTGGGAGCGCCGCACGCCGGTGTTCTGGCCGGACGTCCACCTCCCGGAGGGCTGGCACCTCAACCCCCAGAGGATCCCCGTGCCGCCGGCCCCGTCCAGCAGAGAGGCCCTGGGCGAGGAGATCGACCGCCGGCGCCGTCTCCTGCCGGCCCGCCTCCTCAGGGACCGCGCGTACGCGCGGAGCTCCCCCTACTGGGCCACCTGGCTCCAGCAGGAGCACGAGCAGCGCCGCCGCTCCTACATCCCCACAGCCGAGGAGGTGAGCACCGAGGACTACCCCGCGCCACCGCCGGGGAGGGAGCCGGAGCTTTGGCTCCTGGTGGACGACGCCGACGCCCACGTCGAGGAGGACGACGACCAGGAGCTCCGGGACAACATGGAGGAGGCCTTAGAGGCCTCCCGCCGCTCCCTCGTCGAGGACGAGGTCAAGCGGTGGGAGGCGGTCCTGGCCGCCGCTGCCGCCGACGCCAACGCCATGCCGCCCCCGCCCCCTTCGGCGCCTGCCCCTTTGGTGGCAGGTGATGAACGCCGAGCTGGAGGCGTTCGAGGACCAGCCGTCGCCGCAGCCGCTCCCCCCGGCCTGGAGTACGGGATGAGCTGGGCCTGGACCGGCGGCGTATGGTCGCCGGAGGAGGAGAAGCTGCCCCTGCCACCGCCGCCGCCGCAGGAGGTGCTGCCGCCACCACCGCCGTACGCGCCCCCGATGCCTCCGCAGCCCCCGGCGGGCCCGCCCCAGCCGCCTGCCCACCTGTGGCAGCCACCCCCCTACCAGTGCATCTCCTCCGACGAGGAGGAGTAGATCGGCGCCGGTGCGCCCCCCCTAGGCTAATCTACCCACCCCCCCAAGAAACGGCCGGCCGCCTGTGGCCGCGCCGCCGCCCCCTATATGTAAGCACGGCCGGCCGCCTGTGGTCGCGTCGCCCCCCTATGTAAGCACGGCCCCCGGGCCTTTTTAATATATGTTTGTGTCGAGAAAAACGCGTCCCTAGTCCAACCCCGCCGGCGGAACCAGCGCCGGCGGGATCTTCCTACTCGTTCCCGCCGCCGGCAGGGCTTCGCCAAGCCATGTCCGTTGTCCTGGGTAGTCGCTCGGCCTGGAGAGAGGGCCGAGATATTTATACAACCGGGCTTCTAGTCCCGGCCCGTGCCACCAACCGGGACTAGAGCCCCTTTGGTCCCGGTTGGTACCACGGGCCGGGACCAAAAACATATTTCGAATTTTGGGGGTGGCACCCTGCGCGCCCAAAAGTTTTTAGCGCCAAAATTTGAAAATTGTTAACTTTGCACATTAACAACTTCTATATACTTTCGAATTTTACAAAAATTCCAACATGAAAAATACTAGAATTTGCATAACTAATTTAAATCCATTTTTCGTTTAACTAAATAATTTTTCTAACTATTGAAACTATTAATTATTTTACCATTTGTATATAATTTGAATATAAAAATGTTACAATTTTTGTTTTCTCACGTGATCTTCCGAGTTAGTCCAGAGCATACAAGGCATCCCGGGTGATTTATATAAAGTTCGACAAAGCGAGTTGTACCTTATTGACACGGTGAATTTAAGATATTTGTGTACAACAGAAAAACCATAGTTTTCCTTCGAAGGTTTACTCTGCGCATCCACACGTATTTTCCCTTTATCCCGACCCCCGCTTGAAAACATAGTAACTTCCGTGTACGCGGCAAGCCTCAGCGGGAGCATCAGACTTAAAGCAGAGACGGGCGGTCGGGCGGGGGAGACCGCGCCGCGCTTTCCTCTCCTCTGCTCGTTCGCCGTCGCCGTCGCGCTCCCCTCCGCCTTCAACATTTGGGATCTTCGTTGTTCAGTTAGACATTTCTCCTCCAAAAATTTATCATATCTGTTAAAGAAGTACCAAAGCTCTATTTCTGTTTTAAGTATATCTGTCAGGATGGTATCCCTGCTATCACTTTGAAGTGTGCCTGCAATATCTGCGCAGAATATATGACACCCATAAGGCAAAGCCCATTTTTCTCTATCCTCATACAATCTACTTAGCCACTCGTTATCCTTCAGATTGTACTTCGCCAAGACCTACTAAAATCATGAGCGAAAGTTTCCGAACAGTGCAATATATCCCTTAATACTTTTGTTGCATTTTGATATATATCCGAGCGGTGGACAGTCCCTGGCCAAGCAGAAGCAACTGCATCCCCTATCGATGTAAAGCAGTCAGTCAAAACTGTTTTCGGCTGTTTATGGTGGTTAACTCCAATGAATAACAATAGAGGCCTGCCATAATCACTTGTTCTATACCGTGTGTCAACACATACTACATCTCCAAAGTAGTTATAATCCTGCAATATCTGTCAGGATGGTATCCGTACTATCACTTCGAAGTGTTCCTGCAATATCTGCCTACAGTTATCTCATACTCGGATATGGGTCATAGATGTTAGTTTTTTACCGGTCAATACAAAATACTGATCAAACAGAACTATATGATCATGTATTCCACGCTTATTATTACACATCACCAACAGACGGAGGAGAGAGAAACAGAAAAGTGGGTGGGTGTGCCGCTGGTTGGAATAATAATGAAGTCAGGCTGGTCATAGTTGTCAAGCACTCAATGCTTGCCAGCTTTTGACCGATCAATACAAATTATTGGTCAAACTTGCACCTACTCCATTCATAATCACAGAATATGTATAAATATCATTTTGGCTAACAAAATCTCGTTCATGCTGCGTTATAAGAACTATGATCATGTATTCGACGTTTATTATTACACATCACCAACAACATCCCTATCTAGTCTTCTGAATTTTCTTCGTGTCCCTTGCTTATGATCGCTTCGGCCGTAACCATGGAGCATCTTCATTATTTAACGGGATGGTGGGGTCAGCTTTCACTGTGAAGGGTGGAATTTCAACAAACTTATTATAATCTTCTGACATGTCTGTCGTGTCCTCGATTCCCATGATGTTTCTTTTCCCTGAGAGAACTATGTGACGCTTCGGCTCATCGTATGATGAATTTGTTTCCTTATTTTTTCTTTTCTTCGGTCTGGAAGACATGTCCTTCACATAGAAGACCTGAGCCACATCATTGGCTAGGACGAATGGTTCGTCATTGTAACCAATATTGTTGAGATCCACTGTTGTCATTCCATAAAGCGGGTCTACCTTTACCCCTTCTCCATTCAGGTTGACCCATTTGCACTTGAACAAAGGGACCTTAAAAGAAGGTCCATAGTCAAGTTCCCATATCTCCTCTATGTAACCATAGTATGTGTCATTTTTTCCATTCTCGTTTGTTGTATCAAAGCGGACACCACTATTTTGGTTGGTGCTCTTCTCATCTTGGGAGCTCGTGTAAAATGTATTCCCATTTATCTCGTACCCTTGAAAACTCCCAATAGTCGAAGATGGTGACCCTGCCAACATGTATAGCTGATCTTCAACAGTGGTGTCATTTATAAGACGTGTTTGCAACCAAATTCCGAAAGTCTCCATGCGTTCGCGTTTAATCCATGAGTCATCCTTCCCCGGGTTTGCAGACCGTACAATATTCTTGTGTTCCTCGAGATACGTAGCCATGAACATAGAATTTTGTAGAACTGTGTAGTGTGCTTTGGTCAAAGAATGCCCGTCCCTAGGTATCATTGTTTTCTTTCCCAGCGTTCCTTTTCCCCTCAGTCTCCCCTCATGCCGCGATTCAGGAACACCAATTGTCTTAAGGTCAGGAATAAAGTCAACACAGAACCCAATGACCTCCTCTGTTCCATAGCCCTTCAAGATGCTTCTTTCTGGCCTAGCACGGTTATGAACATATTTCTTCAAGACTCCCATGAACCTCTCAAAGGGGAACATATTGTGTACAAATACCGGACCAAGAATATGAATCTCTTCACATAGGTGAACCAGGAGATGAGTCATAATGTTGAAGAAGGATGGTGGGAACACCAACTCAAAACTAACAAGACACTGGACCACATCCCTCTGTAATCTTGTCAGACTTTCTGGATCGATTACCTTCTGAGATATTGCGTTCATGAATGCACATAGCTTCACAATGGGTACTCGAACATTTTCCGGTAGAAGCCCCCTCAATGCAATCGGAAGCAACTGCGTCATAATCACGTGGCAGTCATGAGACTTCAGGTTTTGGAATTTTTTCTCTGCCATGTTTATTATCCCCTTTATATTCGACGAGAAGCCAGACGGAACCTTGATACTGTAAAGGACTTCAAAGAATATTTCCTTCTCTGCTTTAGTAAGAGCGTAGCTGCTTAAGTAATGGCGCCTATCTGTGTGCTTGTTGCTTGGGTCTTTCATACGTTGATGGTCCTCCCGTGCTTCTGGCGTATCTTTGGACTTCCCATACACGCCCAGGAAGCATAGCAGATTGACACAAAGATTCTTTGTCACGTGCATCACGTCGATCGAAGACCGGACCTCTAAAATTTTCCAATAGGGTAGCTCCCAAAATATATATTTCTTCTTCCACATGGGTGCGCGCTTATCAGGGCCGTACGGAACTGGTTGGCTGCCAGCAGCCTTACCAAAGATTACTTCTAGGTCCTTGACCATATCGAATATATCATTACCACTACGCAGCTCAGGCTTCTTCCGGTTATCTGCCTCACCTCTGAAATGCTTCCCTCCTTTCTTTCTTACGGGATGCTTGATCGGAAGAAATCTACGATGCCCCAGGTATACAACCTTTTTACATTTATCCAAAAAAACACTGTCAGTATTATCTAAACAGTGTGTGCATGCATTGTATCCCTTGTTTGTATGTCCGGAAATGTTACTAAGAGCAGGCCAATCATTGATGGTTACGAAAAGCAACGCCCGTAGGTCAAATGACTTTTGTTCATTCTCATCCCACACACGTACACCTGGTTTGCCCCACAATTGTAAGAGTTCTTCCACTAATGGCCTTAGATACACATCAATGTCGTTGCCAGGCTGCCTCGGGCCTTGGATGAGAACTGGCAACATAATGAACTTGCGCTTCATGCACAACCAAGGAGGAAGGTTGTACATACATAGAGTTACAGGCCAAGTGCTATGACTGGAGCTCTGCTCCCCAAAAGGATTAAAGCCATCTGTACTTAGACCAAACCATCAGTTTCTCGCCTCTCCTGCAAAGTCTGGGAAGTCTCTCTCGATCTTTCTCCACTGCGATCCATCGGCGGGGTGCCTTAACTTTCCGTCTTTCTTACGGTCTTCTTTGTGCCATCGCAACAACCTAGCATGCTCTTTGTTTCTAAACAGACGTTTCAGCCGTGGTATTATAGGAGCATACCACATCACCTTAGCAGGAACCCTCTTACGCGGGGGCTCGCCGTCAACATCACCAGGGTCATCTGCTCTGATCTTATACCGAAGTGCAGTGCATATCGGACATTCATCCAAATTCTCGTACTTCTCACCGTGGAAGAGGATGCAGTCATTAATGCATGCATGTATCTTCTGCACATCTAATCCTAGAGGACAGAGAGCTTTCTTTGCTTCGTACGTACTCTCAGGCAATTCGTTATCCTTTGGAAGTTTTGGCTTCATTAGTTGAAGTAAACTCTCAAATGCCTTGTCAGTCACACCGTTCTGTGCCTTCCATTTCAGCAACTCCAGTGTGGTACCGAGCTTTGTGCTACCATCTTCGCAATTTGGGTACAACAATTTTTTGTGATCCTGTAACATGTTGTCCAGCTTCAACCTCTCCAATTTGTTTTCACAGTCTTCCCTTGCATCAGCAATAACTCGGCCAAGATCATCATCGGGCTCTTCTGATGCCTGTTCTTGATCACCTCCTTCTTCTCCATTCTCTTCCATTGCAGTATCGTCGTATTCAGGGAACAAAGGATCTTCTTCTTCTTCATCATCGTCTTCCATCACAACCCCTCTTTCTCCATGCTTCGTCCAGCAATTATAGCTGGGCATGAAACCTCTCCGAAGTAGATGGCCGTGAATGATTCTTTCGGAAGAGTGCTCTATGACGTTCCGACAATCAACACATGGGCAACACATGAAGCCATTATCTTTGTTCGCCTGAGCTACAGCAAGAAATGCATTCAGGCCTGCCATATACTCGGAAGTGCGTCGGTCACCATACATCCATCGCTGACGTGCATCCAGCTGCATCGTATAATTAAGTTTATCAAAATACATTACAATAACATATTAATACGACAAATACTACTTTTTTATGTATCAGTTACAGATGAAAAATATAAGTTTGTTAACCTCGGTCGAAGATACCATTTTCAGTGAGCTTATGTGCGGCTCGGGAATTTCGTCGAACACCTCGTGTGCATAGTAAAATAAAAAACACTAACACCACACTCTCTCACACCTCCAAGCAAAAAAAAAGATGGAAGGGGGGAGGGGCTGGGGCAGTATATATAGGGGAAGGGGGGCATTGGTCCCGGTTCGTGGACTGAACCGGGACAAATGTTCATGCGCGTGCCACGTGGCATGTGGCTAGGCATTGGTCCCGGTCCGTAGCACGAGCCGGGACCGATATGTCCCCCACGAACCGGGACCAATGCCCCCAGGCGATTCCTGTTGCCCCAGGCGCACGAACCGGGACCAAAGCATGGCATTTGTCCCGGATTCGGTTGCAACCGGGACAGCTGCCCCCCTGGCCCCCTGGACGAGAGGGGTTGTTTCCACTAGTGTGTGCACTACGGTTCAACCTTTATTTGTCAATTGGCTAGCTGTAATTTGTTCACTTAGCATGCTATCTTTTTTGGAGAGATTATTTTCCACACTATACGTCTAATCTTTGTTTTCAGCAAGACTGGTGAGATTGACAACCTCACTGTACCGTTGGGACAAAGTATTTTGGTTGTGTTGTGTGCAGGCTCCGCGTTGTTGCTGACACCGGTGAGGCACCATCACCATCGTTAGTGGCATCAACCTTCCGAAGATCCTCTTTCTCCTACTGGATTGATAACCATGGTTTTTAACTAAGGCGAAATTCCTACCGTTGTGTTCATCACACCCTTCTCTTGGGGTTCCCAACACGCTTTGCCAGCATCAGGGGGCGATGTGGAAGTCGGTGAGCATGATGAGAACTTGGTTTTTGGGATTCTTCACATAGAAGAATCCCCTTTGCCATTTGCGGCAGGAGTCAAGGCCCTGAAGCCGGGGGAACTCGGTCCCATTCCGGTAAACAATCATGGTAGTGTCACACTGGGTCATGCGTTTGGGGGCATTTGGATTAAGGGTGTTTGGAAGAACTTGTTGGCGGAAATGAAAAAACTTAGCCCAAATATCTACCGTGGGGTAGATGCCGAGGTAAGCTTCTGAGAAGGACACAAAAGTAGAAAGAATGGTAATGGCGTTGGCCGGAAGATGGTGGGGCTGCAATCCAAAGTGGCAAAGAAACTTCTGCAAAAACTCTGAGATAGGAAGGCCAAACCCGCGTTTGAAGTGGCTTAGGAAGACCACGTACTCGCCGGCTTCGGGTGCTGGTTTGATCTCATCGCCGGGAGGCCGACAGATCACGCCCGCTGGGACACGGCGCGTGTGATGCATGTAAAATGCATACATGAACTTTGCATGTTATTACTTGTTTTTCCTACATATTGGCAACTTATATTCATGTTTTATAATGATTTGGGGGATTTTCTGAACAATCCCCCTTCTTTTGGTTCTAACCCTGTTTTTCCAGAAAACGTACCTTTTAGCATTTCAGACTTTTCGGGAGCTTCGGGACTCCAAAAAGGGCAAGGCCAAAGAGCACGGTTCAGAATTTTCGAGACGAAGACCATGGGCCAAAGTAGAGGGCCAAAAGGCCAAACAGGTGGAAAAGATGACCCTCCACGCGGCCAGATTCCTTGGCCGAGTGTGGGGCCCCCTTTTTGCCCCCGTGGCTCCGATGTCGTCGATCTTTCTTCTCCCGAGTGTCTCGTGACCTAAAAACGACTATATAAAGGGTCCCCTGGCCTTTTCGAGAAGGAGGCGGCGCCGAGAGACGAAACCACGAAACAGAGAGACAGAAGGCTGCCGCCGGAGAAGATCGGAGGGGGGAAACGCCGCCGGGATCACCCCCGGAGGGCTCCACCCCCTCCGGCGTGTTCATCATCAACATCTACAGCAAGATCAGCTCCATCTCTCCACTGTAATCTCTTGGCAAACACGATGTATGATGCAATACTATATTCCCTTGATGTATTGTGTCTCCCCGTCTATGTTTGAGTAGTGAATTGTTCTTGGCAATGGTGAAATAGTTCATTGATTGGTTGCATACAAGTTCGTTATCTTCTATGATTGTCTTTATGTACAATATATGAGTGCACGCATATGTTGGGGAATGCATGTAAGGTGATCACCGGTAGCATAATGGAGTGGTGGTGACTTGGGAGTGACAGTAACCTGAGACCGAGCCACAAAGTTAAGTTATTGGGGGTATATATAGGGGACCTTAGAACGTAAGGCTATGGTGGGACATTATGTCTTAATCAATCTTGTGCGGTCATTTACTTGGCCACGTGATCCATCATAAGGGGTTGTAGATCATTTACTTGACTATACCTATTCATGGCTCCTTCCTAGAAGAAACAACTAAGACTAAAACATGTGCTTCACTAATTGTGACAACCACACGAACAAAACACCTATTGCTAGAACACTTGCTCCCTTGAGATACTTGAGATATTTGCTTCTTTCTACTTGTGAAACTTGCTTTAGAAACTTGCTCTAGGATTACTTGCATTTTAAACTTGCTTCACTAGTTACTAGACAAACCACACTCCACGTCACTTGCTTTTAATTAGTTAGTTCCTTTTAGTCAAACTTATTGCTTTGCATAAACAACCATATAAGAGGGTTATAGGGCTTTAGAGAATAGATAGCTTACCTTAAGCTCCTTGTGGGTTCGACACTCAAATACTTATCGAAAGGTACTACAATTGATCTCCTGCACTTGGGAGTCATCAAGCACTTTTCTGGCGCCGTTGCCGGGGAGCGTTGTGCTAAGCTTTTATTCTTGTTTGCATTGCATACTAACATATAAACCTAAAACACAAAAAAAAATATAAAATGGAAAACAACCAAACAATTTTAGAACTGTATAATATCTACCTTGAATTAGGACATGAAGTATTTGAGGAGAAATTGAAAAATTATTTGCACAACAATCATATTTGTGGTAGTACTAATTCTTTGAACACCTTTATTGCTAAGGAAAACCTTGAGCTTGGGGAAGTTTGTCTTGATGAATATGATATTTTTAGTTCCCCTACTATTGAGGATAAAAATGATATACTTGCTGATTCTATGGAAAGTTTTAAGCTTGGGGAAGTTGGTTTTGATGAGCATGATATTTCTAGTTCCCCAAGCTTGGAGGAGAAAATTCACTTTGATGATACTATGCCTCCTATATATGATGATTGCAATGAAAATTATGAATGTTTGACTCCCACTATCACTAATGAGGATTTTACTTATGTGGAGAGTAGTGATTCTTTTATGCATGTGGCTCATGATAAGAATGTTTTATGTGATATTCATATTGTTGAATCTATTCATGATGCTACTGAAAATTATTATGAGAGAGGGAAACATGGTTACACATATTTCAACAATATTAAGTTTCCCCTCTTTATGCTGAAAGTATTGAAGTTGCACTTGATCTACCTTTCTATGATTGCTATTATGTGCTTCTTTTATTTGTTTCATTATAAAATGCCAATGCATAGGAAAGGGGTTAGACTTAAAAATAAATTGTTTAATATTTTTTGGTGTGTTTCTTATGCTTTAACTTCCTATTCGGTTTGAGCACACATTTATGTTTTTTCAACATGTAAAATACCTTTACCTACTGTTATCTATCATTTAGTTTAAGATTTTCATTTTATAATTTTTTTGGGAAAGTAAATGAGAAGGATGAGTAATGGAGAAGTTGGGGTCGACCTTGAACATGTGTTGTTCATGCCAATGAAACCATTGCAAATTCTCTATCATTAAAACTTTTTCGAAAGCTAAAAACAATAAAAATATTAGTTCACTACTGTAACATCACATTTCTGTCTTATTTCTCATCATAAATGGCAAGAATAATCTTATATGAGAGATAGGATTAAACAATAGTAATTAGCTGTCCAGAAAACAGATTCCTGAACTTCACTGCGAAAAATGTTTAAAATCACAGAAGTGGAATTTTGATCTGGTAATTTACGACAGCAATATTTAGTTATCACTACATATTTCATTAGTTTTAAGTTTTCTGATTTGAGCAACTTAAGTGCCTCTAAAAATTCACTCTTTACGGGCTGTTCAGTTTTTGGCAGATTATGTCTTTATTTTGCATTGCTCTCATTACTTGTGTTTTGTGTGGTTCTTTTGATCAAGGAGCAATGCACAACTATAGTAACAGTAGTTAATATTTAGAATCAACTCATGATGTATCTTTTCTGTACCTATGTGGATTTTATTTATGGAGGCACTAACCACTCTAATCAAGTTTTATGTTGAGATTTGTGTAAGAAGAATTTTTCAGGAGGAAGAGTTGAGTGAGATGAACAAAGATCAAGAGGGACAACCAATCAAGCTTGTGGATGTACCCCTGGGCTCACCCTACATGTATCAAATAAGTACAAGAATCCAAGATTGGGGATGCCGAGCCACCTCACTCCAACCATCATGATGTTAAGTAAGAAAAGCCTAGCTATACGGCTATCAATAAAGCGCTTTACGGGAGGCAACCCGGTTGTTCTTAGTTGGTTTTTCCTAGTGTCCTCTTGCTGTAACAAGCGACTTAGTCTTTAGTTTAGTTTCTGGAGTTTTCAATAAAGTGTCAAGTTTCACCCATTTGGATTTAAAAGTTGCTATCCTAGTGCTTGGAATTTCTGTTTCAGCACGATTCTGCTCACCGTACGATTTTTAATTTTTTATCTGTAAGTCGGATTGAGCTAATTTTTTAGTATGTTCTGCAACTTTTCGTACTCTGTAAGAAAAAAAATTGGATTAATTTTTTGATGAGTCTAGCTTAGGGAAAACGTTTGTTTTTCTGCTATTGCTTTTCTGGACAGATTTTGCCTTCTTTTGTTGGATGCACTCTTTGGGTTTGGGACTTGAATTTCCTTGATCTTTTCGAGCTAGAGAGTGAACATACAACATTATGAACCTTATTCTCTATCTTCTGGAGCATTTGTTTTTGGAATTTTGCGCAGCAAGCATGTGATTTGTTTGTCCTTGCTAATCTCACCCCACAGAAAAAGAATGGGAGAAACATGTTTTGTGAAGTTTTTTCACAGGGAATAGAGGAGCTGCGCCTCAAGACATCCAAGAATGGTGAAAGCCATAAGATTGGGGATGTGATGAACACCCCACTGGAGCTACACTCTTTTGGTTAGCACACGTCTACTTTCTATTTTTCTAAGCAAAGCATTTATCGTAGAGACTTGAAGCGTCTAGTTTTTATTTTTATTTTTGTTTTGATAAGACCACCACCATTATTTTATATGAGATTGAGTTACTGGAGTTTGGGGTTGGAATGTATTGGATGCTAGTATTATGATTTGGAATAGGGATGCCATGGTTGATTTGAAGAGCTACATATGTTTGCATAATTTATAGGCTTTTTATGTGTAGAAATTTGCAATAATGTTGTCTTGAGCTATGTCTTATTCATGTCCTTGATGTTAATTGCTGGTTTATTTAGTTTGTCATGAAATTAGTAGTTCTATGGACATATGCATGCATAGTAGGTGGTCAACTATCTCCCTCTTGCTAGCCCAAAAATTTAAAAATTCCAACAAGTAAAAACTTGTTTCCAACACTCCTTAGCCAAGTATTTCCAGTGAGTCCACCATATCTTCCCATTAGCTTCGTTGCTATTCCGAGTATGTTCACCATGTTATTGTGTTATTTATGTTCTAAATTAAGATATTCACTTTATTAATTGTCATGGGTTGAACTTGGGATAGGACTCTCACGAACTTTTGAAGGCACACTTTACTTTTTATGCATCTAATAAACATGACCCAATAATGGGAGCCACAAGTTTTGCGTTCTACAAGTGTGTGGTTGGGAGCTAGCTATAAACGTGTATCACCGGAAAGGTTTCAACATTGCACAAAAAATTTACATTTGGTTGATATCATGTACTTTTGTTTTTAGACTCCTGCCATGCCGAAATGAAATAGAGGAATAGTAAGTTTTGATGAGTAAGTATCTATATGACTAGAGAAACGCATTGGGCCGCTAACCCAAGCCATGCTTTATCATGGTGGAAATTTACTTACAGCTTGAGTGACTCTACAACACATCCTATAATAAAATAAGAAGCTATGCATAATAGTGAATGAAAATAAAAAGGATGATGAGTCTACTCCGTTTGTTCATCTTGTCATTGTAACATGGGCTTGTTTCCATGTCATGGGGCAAGAGGTACCTCTTTGCGGTTCTCTATGATGTCATTAATACTTATTATGATTGTACAAACCTTATTAGGAATCTTAAGTTGAGTAATCATGGAGTAGGTTTTCACACTCACGGGGCATGAGGCATTCAACCAACACCTTGTCAATCACATTACTTCAACATTCACAATTTAAGATGCTAGTGATAAAGGGGCAATGAGAGTCTTAGACCAATGGACGCCACATTTCAATTAGTAATTTTAGTTGAATAATTTAGAGGCTAAATAAGACTTGATCATGTTTTACCTCTACTCAATTTTCTCCAAAGTGTCCACCATATTTTCTATTTTCCATTATGCTATTCTTTGACCAATATAGGATTTTATTTTTCATTTTGTGTATGCATTTGGTCCATAGTGCTTTTATTTCATTATACACTTTGTGAACTTTCATGAAGCATCTTTGCTTGCATATTTGATATTTCTTATAACATGAATTGTATGTTGATACTCATCTACATTATGAATCATTTGATTATATGTAGCATGAATAATCTTCTTTGATATTCCATGATTGTTTTAAAATGCAAAATCCATGTTAGTTTTATCACCTTCATACTCGAGGACGAGTATGGGTTAAGCTTGGGGATGTTGATGCATGTAAAATGCATACATGAACTTTGCATGTTATTACTTGTTTTTCCTACATATTAGTAACTTATATTCATATTCATGTTTTATAATGATTTGGGGGATTTTCTGAACAATCCCCCTTCTTTTGGTTCTAACCCTGTTTTTCCAGAAAACGTACTTTTTAGTATTTCAGACTTTCCGGGAGTTTCGGGACTCCAAAAAGGGCAAGGCCAAAGAGCACGGTTCAGAATTTTCGAGACGAAGACCATGGGCCAAAGTAGAGGGCCAAAAGGTCAACCAGGTGGAAAAGAGGAACCTCCACGTGGCCAGATTCCTTGGCCGCGTGTGGGGTCCCCTTTTTGCCCCCGTGGCTCCGATGTCGTCGATCTTTCTTCTCCCGAGTGTCTCGTGACCTAAAAATGACTATATAAATGGTCCCCTGGCCTTTTCGAGAAGGAGGCGGCGCCGAGAGACGAAACCACGAAACAGAGAGACAGAAGGCTGCCGCCGGAGAAGATCGGAGGGGGGAAACGCCGCCGGGATCACCCCCGGAGGGCTCCACCCCCTACGGCGTGTTCATCATCAACATCTACAACAAGATCAGCTCCATCTCTCCACTGTAATCTCTTGGCAAACACGATGTATGATGCAATACTATATTCCCTTGATGTATTGTGTCTCCCCGTCTATGTTTGAGTAGTGAATTGTTCTTGGCAATGGTGAAATAGTTCGTTGATTGGTTGCATACAAGTTTGTTATATTCTATGATTGTCTTTATGTACAATATATGAGTGCACGCATATGTTGGGGAATGCATGTAACGTGATCACCGGTAGTATAATGGAGTGGTGTGGTGACTTGGGAGTGACAGTAACCTGAGACCGAGCCATAAAGTTAAGTTATTGGTGGATATATATAGGGGACCTTAGAACGTAAGGCTATGGTGGGACTTTATGTCTTAATCAATCTTGTGCAGTCATTTACTTGGCCACATGATCCATCATAAGGGGTTGTAGATCATTTACTTGACTATACCTATTCATGGCTCCTTCCTAGAAGAAACAACTAAGACTAAAACATGTGCTTCACTAATTGTGACAACCACACGAACAAAACACCTATTGCTAGAACACTTGCTCCCTTGAGATACTTGAGATATTTGCTGCTTGCTACTTGTGAAACTTGCTTTAGAAACTTGCTCTAGGATTACTTGCATTTTAAACTTGCTTCACTAGTTACTAGACAAACCACACTCCACGTCACTTGCTTTTAATTAGTTAGTTCCTTTTAGTCAAACTTATTGCTTTGCATAAACAGCCATATAAGAGGGTTATAGGGCTTTAGAGAATAGATAGCTTACCTTCAGCTCCTCGTGGGTTCGACACTCAAATACTTATCGAAAGGTACTACAATTAATCTCCTGCACTTGGGAGTCATCAGCGTGTCAATCAACCACTTGATTTCCTTGGCGTCCACGTCGGACCCTTCCCAGGATCCGCGGGTGGACGCGGGTCCTTCGAGCTCGAGGTCGTCCACGAGATCGATCTCCATCTTGGCGCGTATGGATCTCGGCTCCTCCGAGTTGCCCACACGCGTGTGGAGAGGCTCGGGCCGCAGAGGATGAAGAAGATCGGCGGAGGCGCGGAAAATAAACGTCGTGGCGTGCTTTCCGCGGCGATGAACTCGACGAAGAGTGGCGAGGAAGGAAGAAGTAGAGCGGTGGCATTGAGTTGTGGAGATTCACAAGGCGCAGAGAGATTCTTGTGCACGGCCGCGCTCCGGTGAGAGGTGTCGGCGGTGGTGCAGTGCTCTCTTCTGTGCGCGGTTGTGGTCGACGGCGTGCGGCGGAGCGATGTGCTATGTGTGCGCGCGTGCGAGGAAGAAGGAGAAGATACTGGGGAAAATGGATAGGAAAACGAGACGACGGGCGAGGCATGGGTACTTATACCCCTATAACACAATAACTGCCCAGGATCTAATGCGGGCACTATCGTGGGATCGTGGCAGATACTGCGTCCAGAGAAACACACGTAGCGGAATTACCGCGCGTAACTGGCGCAGTAAATCCCACGTCCTGCGACGTGGGCACTTGAGTGCTCTCTGTGAACGGACACGACGACGCGTGGGCCCAATGTGCAGTGAGGGGCGTGGGCGTGACGCGTGCACTGCAACCACACAGGAATCGAGGCGACATGGGCAGCAGTTCTGCGCCATGTGGTAAGCCTTCCATGCGAAGATAACTAGGAAATCTCGCCTTGTGCGGCAAAACCGTTGGAAAATTCGCTAAGTGCTGAGGTCTCGGTAAAATCCAAAGCAGCGTGGCCAACTCGGTTGTTGATGAAAAATCCATTATGAAGGATATGAGAAGAATCCGAGTTTGAGGTGGAACTCGACCGAGATGGGCGCATCTCAGATAGACATTTTGGAAGATATTGGTTTAAGCTAGCACGTCCCAGCGTCCGAGTTCACCGGACCATACCAGCTTCGGGGACTAATGTCGGGGGGCTACCCCCGAGTAGGGGCAAGGTTGGTAAGAAATGGTGTTTGAGGTACTGTTTACCGAGTTGGGCCGTACCGAGTAGGAAGTTACCGAGTTGGATGGCTACCGAGATGGAGCTATCTCGATAGGAAGGACAATGAGCCAAATGAACAAAGGAGTCTTCTCCGGATTGACCGAGTACGCTTGGTGAGTCCGGGTAGACAAAGATCTTGCTCTTCTCGGAGGGAGCTCAACGGAGTAGTTGTGATCCCGTATATCGAGGGAGAGTACGCGCGTGCGGTTCAACTTACTAGGCGTGATGATGTGTATGCATACGCTGGTACAGTGCAGTGTATGGGCGAGGCCACGTCATGTCTCTGACAAGGGGGACAGGACATGGAAGCAACCACGACAGCGGAGACTTTCGGCGTCTGTCAGCGAAGAAGTGGAAGCGTGCGCTACGACACAGTGTGTAGTCACCTAATCTTGTACTATTAGTTGGTGGCCACCAGTATATAAGGTGGCCACACCCCTCCTGTGTGAGGATCGCTCGTTACGTGAACGTCTGAGAGAGGAATTGTTGTTGATTTATTTAGAGAGAGATAGCAGTAGAGCTTCTTCTTCATCTAGATCCTTGAGCTTGAGGAACACTTGTACTCTATTACCACGTATACGGAGAGAAAGGCAGGAGTAGGGGTGTTACCTCCACACGAGGGCCCCGAACCTGGGTAGATTGTGTTGTTTGCAGTGTAGTGAGTGCGCCATCCAGGCGTGCGATCCCTCCCCGGATACCCGCAGTGTCCATCGGCCCCAAACTGAAGCCATCCTATGGCATCTGTCTTTACCTCACCACGAGACATGAACGTGCACGCGAGAGTCTAACACAGCCATGTGCTTGCTCGAGGTGCCCGCTCCATGGCAGAGACGGACGAGGCAGCTTTGTTGGATCCGTGCAACCAGGAATACAATGTGAAAAAGATGATGTCCGAGGCGGGCGGGTTCTCACCGAGAGAAGTTTGGTGAAGCAGTTTGGTAAGTGGACAACGACGGCGACCGGACGAAGACGTGGAAGACGATGTCCGGCGGTGCTCCTCACAGACGGACGACGAGTCGTCGAAGATGGCGCGGCACTCCTGGGCACTCCCGGGTCTGGCTCCTGGCAGAAATTGGCGTAGGTAGTCGCCGCGCTCGTTCTGGCGCGACAGCGGAGGTGGGGGTTGTGTGGTTCACCGGGGCACCGAGCTCGTTCCCTCGGCGGCCATGGCGACGGCGTAGCTTGTAGAAGCGATGGCGGTGGCGGAGGAAGAGGGAAAGGATGGAGGGGGAAGCTAGGGTTCGCGCCGCGCCCTAGGCTGGTTATATGGAGGATTGGAGGAGGCGAAAAGGAGGCGACGTGGAGGCTGCTCCACGACGGGAGGAGTCACGCTCGCTGTGTGTCCGTACTGGAGAAGATGACGAGCAGGTAAGCTGGGCTTGGTCCGTGTAAAAAAGGCCTTGCTGGGTGTGTTTTCTCTCCTTTTTTTTAATAGACTTCTTTTCCAAATAGTTTTTGTTGGATCAAACCTTTGTTTTGAATAAATTGACGCTTGTGAGACCTCTTTCAAAATATGACTAAAATTCCATTCATAAGCCAAAGTAGAACGGACAACTAATTTAGTGGAGATTATACATATTGATGTATATAGTCCATTATGTGTAGTCATGCGTGGTGGATTAATTTTTTTTTCATAAAATTCCTTCGATGATTTGAGTAGATATATGAGTATATCTATTTAAAGAGAATGAAGTTTGACATTTTTGAACTGGTTCAAACTATTGTTAGTATAAAGTAAAAATCATCGTAACAAGATAATCAAGTATTTATGATTGGATCATAAAGGATAAAATTTGAGTTACAAGTTTAGCAAAACATCTGAGGAGTTACAAAATTGTTCTACAATTTATCCTTCTCGAACACCCTACAAAAGTATGGAGTGTTCGAGAGACGTAATGAAACCTTGTTGGACATGGTAAGATAAATAAAATGTTGTTATATTTTTGTAGTTTATGCATTATAGACTACCTCTTTTTACACTGAAAAGAGAGCCATAATGATCCGTTGAAATTGACACCATATAAGTTATGGCTTGGGTAATGACCCGAATTGTCTTTTTCTTAAATTTTGGTATGCTTAGCATGTGTAAAATATTTACAACCAAAGTAGTATACATATATGTTTATAAGGTTATCCCAATGAATCCATTAGGTATTTCTCCTATCACCGAACCAAAGACAAGACAAATGTTGTTTGACATAAAGGGTTGATTTTTAGATAAAGTAGTTCTTGCGAAACAAGTGAGTGAGAGGACAGTACAAACTCGACGAGATTAGAGAATCTTCGTTACCATGTCAAGAGTAGCGCATCACTGGAAGTTGTTCTAGGGTTTCCAATTTTGACTAAGTAGAAGACACTACATGTGTTGTAGGTACTTCGAATGAGTTTGCAAACTGAACCACAAAAGTCCTAAAACTTCGTACTTAGACCAACTTGTGGTTTGAGAGTGAAGTGTTGTATTGACAACAAAGGACCTGGAACTTATAAAGGAAGAAAATGATGGGCCCTGACTTCGTAAAATTGGCTATGAGTCATTATATCCGCGATAGTATTCCTGTATGAATATCAAGTATGTGACTTGGTAGTCCTTTCGATAGGCATGATGCCTAACGATAGTAAACAAGTCTATATAGCAACAAAGACATGGCTATTTACATGCTTTGAAAGTTGTGCTTGTCGAAAAGATGTTTTCGACGAAGTTCAAAGAGTTGACTATTACAAGATTTTGATCTTCCGTAGTGATGTTTTAGTCTTTGCGGATAATTCTAGCAAAAGTTACATATTATGATATGGAGGCTGAATAAAAAAAAACAACTCTCCTCTCTATAAAGTTTGATCGAGGATGTGTACTTGACACAGTCTAAGAGTTTTGTAAAATTCAAAAGGTTGCCGGACAGGTATGCAAACTTCAATGGTTGAAGCATAACGAAGTTGGAATCTTTACGTGAATGAAGTTATGAAAACAGTTTGATACCATCATGAACGGTAAATATGCTTGTAGAGTTACAAGAAATTAAGTGGGAGCGCTAAGACATATTTTCTAATGCTTTATGTAGATGACATATGGTTGATTGGAAAATATATATATTTTAAATTAACACGGTTAAGATTTTCATATTGATGAAAGGTTTAGGAGATATTGAGCATCCATATCTATACGAGATGGATTGAAGCGCATGATATGGTTGAGCCAAATTACATATATGAAATATTGAAATAAGTCAATATCAAAATGACAAGGAGTTCTTGCCACATGGAAAAGAATTGACCAATACTCAAGTGTTTTGACACATGATGAGCATAATTGAAATTGAGATTTCTAAGTCATGTGTTCCATGCTATGTACACAACCAGATGAGTCTTATGCTATAGAATGTTATAGCAGGTTAATTCATATGATGATTAGACAACTGTGGGAGAGATTCTTATGCAATTTTTAGAAATGCTAAGGATATGTTTTCCTATGTAATAATGACAAACTATTCGTTGTAATATGTTACACTAATAGTCTTGTCACTATTCAAATAAACCTATCTCAATTAAAATGTGTGTTGAAGGGTAGCACAATAGGCCGAAAGAAAGTTCCATGTTGGATTTGAATGAGTTTCAAAATTAAAGTATTGTAACGGGTACTACAACAGAGGCTAAGTATATCGTTGTGTTGACAACAAATAATATGAATATTTTGTGTCAAGGAGTTCTTTATTGAATTTGGTGAATTTCCAAGAATGCTGACACTATGAAGCTACATTTTCACAATGTTAGTAACATTAGTTTAAGCTGAGGAATTAAGGTCTCACCGGTTGACCAAATATATATACAAAGCCATCTCATTGGAGAATGAATGACGCGTGTAGACACAAAGACATGCAAGTACAATATGACCGGAACATGTCAAATCTTTCGATGAAGTTTATCAC
This sequence comes from Alopecurus myosuroides, assembly GCA_028641055.1. Taxonomy (NCBI): domain Eukaryota; kingdom Viridiplantae; phylum Streptophyta; class Magnoliopsida; order Poales; family Poaceae; genus Alopecurus; species Alopecurus myosuroides. The sequence goes on from CM054061.1 coordinate 235,967,375, forward strand.
ATGCAAAGCATGGTAATAACACTGGAACGCCATATGTGTTAACGCCATATGTGTTAAGTGTTTATAGACTAGATTATTGACTCTAGTGCAAGTGGGTTACTGAAGGGAATATGCCCAAGAGGCAATAATAAAGTGGTTATTATCTTATTCGTTGTTTTGATAAATATTTATTTCTCATGCTAGAACTGTATTAACCAGAAACGTTGATACATGTGTGTCTGATAAACAAACAAGAGTTCCTAGTAACGCCTGTCGTTTAACTAGCTCGTTGATTAACTGATGATCAAGGTTTCCTGATCATGAACATTGGATGTTGTTAATAATGGGGTCATGTCATTGGTAGAATGATGTGATGAACATAGACCCAAAGTAAATATAGCAACGTGATCAAGTCATTAAGTTTACATTGTTATATCAAACATACAAAGTAACCTAATCCTTAGACCATCAGATCATGTCAATCACTAACCACCGAAAGAGTGCTTTGATGTCATCAAACATCATACCGTAACATGGTGACTATAAAGGTGTCGTTGGGTATTCAGAAAGTATTAGTTGAGGCTCATGGATCAGGAGTGGGATTTGCCCATCCAAATGATGGAGAGATATACTCTGGTCCCTCTCGGTGATATCACATCGACACTGCTTGCAAGCACGTGACTAGGTCACAGGGATGTCATATCACAGAACGATTAAAAGAGTACTTTTCGGTAACGAGATTGAACTAGGTATGGTTGATGCCAACGATCGGATCACGGACAAGTAAAATATCGCGAGACAAAGGGAATTAATTATGACGTTTGTGGTTCACACGATCACTAGATTCATCGTTGAATGTGTAGGAGTCATTACGGATCTCCAGGTCCCGATGTTGACTATTGATCGAAGAGGTGTCTCGATCATATCTACATTATTTACAAACCGTAGGGTGACACACTTAAGGTTTGATGACGCGATTCAGTGGATACGGAATATCGGAGAAAAGTTTGGACAACATCGAAATTATTTCGGGGAATATTGAAATAGTCACCGGAATTGTTTTGGGGAATATTGAAATAGTTCAAGGTGGTATATGTTAATGTTTGATTAACAAATAGTTAAAGAGGGTAAGTGTTAATGTTTGTTAATAGGATTAACAAATATTAAAATAAAGAAATGAAATTGTTTTATTTGTTTATTAAAGAAAACCCTTGGAATTTTGAGTGGGAATTGATGAGAGAATGAGTGGGTTGAGTGGCGACTCCACCCACATGATGAGGGGAGAGATGGAGGCACCAAAATTTCGTGGCTGCCTCCCCCTCCTATATAAAGAGGGGTTGGACCTCCCCCTCCCCACACAACTTGCTGCTCCACCTCTTGGTCATCCGCTTGGCGTAGCCATGGACGTTTAATTTCTCCACCACACCACACCGTCGTGTTGTTGGAGTTTCCGGTGGATCCTCTACTTCTGTTTCCTCGCTGGATCGAGGGAACAGAGGTCGTGATCGAGCTGTACGTGTGCGAGTGCGGAAGCGCTGCTGGATTGCAACGCTCATCTTCGCGATCTTGAGATTGATGTGAGTTCGAATACATCACCAACGAGATTCGATCTCGTAACGCTTTGTGTCTTCGAGGGTATGTTCTCCTTAAGACTCTCTCTGTGCCCATCGCATACATCTTCTAGATTAAATCTTGGCCCTTCGGGTGTCCTTCGCGTAGGAAATTTTTTGTTTTCTATGCAACAAACTCTTCATTTCCCTCTCTCATAATAACTTTCAGTAGCATCATGAATTAAATTAACAATATAACTATCACATAAAATATCCTTATCATGAGCCACATGCATAAAAGAATTAATATTCTCCACATAAGCATAGTCATTCTTATTAATAGTAGTGGGAGCAAATTCAACAAAATAGCTATTATTATTCTCATCACCGTAATCATCAAATATTGGAGGAATATTGTAATCATACTTAATTTTCTCCTCAATAGTAGGTGGACTGGAAATAGCATGTTCATCATTGTAAACATCATATATAGAAGACATATCATAATCACAATAAAATTTATCATCAATAGTAGGTGGAACTAGAATACCACACTCATTATAATCATCATATATTGGAGGCAAAGTATCATCAAAGTAAATTTGTTCCTCCGTTCTTGGGGGACTAAAATAATCATTTTCGTAAAAACTAGCTTCCCCAAGCTTAGGCTTTTCCATAGCATTAGCAATAATGGTGTTCAAAGAATTCATACTAATAACATTGCTACTAGAATGCAAATAAAGTTCCGTAGGTTTTAAAATTTTCTCTTCAAAAGCATCATGTCCTAATTTATAAAGATTATAAAGTTCTCTCATATTTTTGTTGTTTTCCATTAAGCCTAAGGATAAAAACAAGGAACAAGTAAAAATAAGCGTAACTAGTGAAAATAAAAATAAGAAACAAAAAGATATAATTGCAGAATCTAAAGGAAATAACTTCGAGCACTCAGAGAGGATGTGAGTACCTCTTACCTTACCTCCCCGGCAATGGCGCCAGAAAAGAGCTTTATGTCTACGCACGCTTCTATTCTTGTAGACAATGTTGGGTCTCCAAGTGCATAGGTTTGTAGTGGATCACCCAAGGTTTATCGAACTCAGTGAGGTAGAGGTCAAAGATATCCCTCTCAAGCAACCCTGCAATTATGATACAATAAGTATCTTGTGTCCCCAACACACCTAATATAATTTTCAGTTGTATAGGCGCACTAGTTCAGCGAAGATATAGTGAAATACAAGTAATATGGATGATTATAAGTGACAATAGCAATCTGAAATAAAAATGGCAGCAAGCAAACATGTAGTAGAACTGATTGTAAACGGTGTTTCAATGCTTACAAACAAGGCCTAGGGATCATACTTTCACTAGTGGACACTCTCAACAATAATAACATAATTGAATGCATAAATATCATCTCTTCACTATGCTACTCCGTACCACTCTCCGGTTGGATAACAAACACCAATCATTGCGTAGGGCTATAAAAGCACTCCTTAGAGTTCGCATATCCCCATCTAGGTACCCCCCACGCCATCACCATGAGACCTAGATGATTCCAAACAAACACCACAATTTCATAGGGTCATCCAACACAAAATATAAATATCATGCTAAACCACACGGTGCACACACTGTCACCATTACACCGTGATCAAAGTGTCTACGAAGATCTCATAACAAAACCACTTGATTAGCCTAATAGATGAAGAGTAATATCTACTTATTCAACTAGATTACAAAGCTGACGATCACATAAAGATCACACCATGGGAGAGAGAGATGAAACACATAGCTACCGGTAGAGCCCTCGGCCCTGGGGGAGAACTACTCCCTCCTCATCATAGGAGACAGCAACGGCGAAGAAGATGGCGGTGGAGTCGACGGAGATGGCTCCGGGGCACTTCCCCGTCCCGGCACGGTGCCGGAATAGATATTTCTATCCCCCGAAACTTGTCGGCTGCGACAGCGGAGCTACGAAACTATTCATGGAAGGAGGCCGATTTATTTAGGGTTTATGCATTGGGGGGACTTTGTAGGCGAAAGGGCGATGACGGTGGGCGCCCGAGGGGCCCACGCCACCTGCAGGCGCGGCCAGGGGGACCCGCGCCCACCCATGGCGGGGATCCTCCTCTGACCCGCCCTCCAGGTCTCCTTTGGACTTCGTAGACGTGTCGGGAATTCTAAGACTTTTGGTTTTTGTTTCGTCCAATTTCGAGAATATTTCCAAAACAAATTTTTTGAAACAAAAAATAACAAAAAAACAGGAACTGGCTCTGTGGCATTTTGTCAATAGGTTAGTTCATGAAAACGTCCGGAAAACGAAGGAAAACATGTGAAAACATAAAGGTATTGGATAGAAAAGAAGCACAGAGCATCGAAAATTATAGATACATTTGAGACGTATCAGGAGCCCGAGGGGGTGCCTGGGGCAGCCCCACCACCAGGCGGCGCGACCTAGGGGGCGCGCCAGCCCATGGTGTGGGCCCCTTCTTGCCCTCCTCCAGCTCTTCTTCTGGCTCCGGGTGTCTTCGGGTAAAATAAGGACTTTGGGATCTTTTCCGGGCAATTTCCTGAAAGTTGATTTTTCTACACAAAAACGAGACACCAAGACAATTCTGCTGAAAAAAATGTTAGTCCATGTTAGTTGTATCCAAAACTCATAAGTTTAGAGGTAAACAACAACAAAAGTGTTCGGAAAATGAGATACGTTTTTGGACGTATCAACCGTCTCCTATGTTATCGAGGTCCGCGCCGACCTGTCGTCGTCCCTCTGCCGCCTCTGGCTGCTCCACCGAATCGTCGAGGTTGGGGCGAGAGAGAGAGAGAGAGAGAGAGAGAGAGAGAGAGAGAGAGTGAGAGATAGAGCGACTCGTGGATTTGTTCCACGGGATAATAGGGAAGGTCTATTTCCCCCGCAAAATCAACGGGAACGAGGTGGAAGAGAGTGTGGGTGAAATCCGTCACGGGTATAACCGAATGTGTCAAAACCGATCACCGGGATTTCAACCTCGCGGGTGTGATCCCGGTTGACCCACGGGGATTCGGCCCCGATCCCGGCCGGGGTGGGCGGAACCGAACAAGGCCTTAATGGGCCTTAGAGGGCCCATGCGACTAAGGAGCATGGTGCGGCTGCCCTAGGGCTGGCCGCACCCTCTCCTCCCCTCCTCATTTGTTTAGTCCCACATGGGGAACTTGAGGGAACATGCATGCCTCTTCCCCCTATATAAAAAGAGGCACATGTCACAATTAAATCATAGAAAATTGTGAGACATCTCTATAGCCCTTGTTTTCACCCCTCTCTCTCTCTCTCTCTCTCTCTCTCTCTCTGTATGTCTGTCTCTCTCTCTCTCTCTCTCGCGCGTTGCACAACCCCAAGTCTGGGTTGTACACGTGAGAGATCACTTCACCTCAGCATGTCGTCGTGCCGCCGGAATTCCGTCCAGGAGATCTACTTCCGCAACCTCTACTGGACCCAAGCACCGTGAGTCGTCGTCAAACACCGTACGTATGCGAGTACTCAGAGGTGTTGTACTTTCATCGCTAGGAGCATCGTCGTTGCACAAGGGTCGTCATCGACACACCAAGTTCTTCACGACTTTGAGGTCGGCTACGTCGTCTTCCTCAGCAACGTTTGTATGGGAGCATAATCCCCGCGTTTCGGTCTACAAGGGTATGTCACCGAAACAACACCTCGTTACTAGTAGATAGATCCTGACAAGTTTTTGGTGTTCGTCGGTAGGATTTTTTTGTTATTCTGCTACGAACCCTATCAGTTACATCATCTAACTAAGTGTGTGCACGAGTTACAATCTACAAGGCAAGAGCCCATCCCTCGAACACCATGCCATATGCTCAGCTATATCGAACTTCCTAAAACAAAATGGATGGGCAGGGGGGAGGATGTAACCGATGCTGAATCTGCTGCGAATAACCTCCCCGAGCAAGAGAAACACCAAACACAAATCGCTTCGAAGTAGTAGAAATCCCCGAAAATACACAAAATCCTGGATGAATGATCACCCCCATGTTGTATAAGTATAGTAGTAAGAACCGGGTGTAGCGTCGCTTACCTTTGAAGCGAGATTCGAAAATCATCGGGTTATGCGAGTTCGTCAGACCAGATAAGCAACGGATCCCTGCCCCGTGCGGCTAGAACCAACAAAATCACACCTCCCCTCGATGCCTCCTCTTGCCAGAGACGAGCGCGAGACAATGGAGGAAACCGCCGCCATAGGGAGCGGCGAGCGATGGCGATGGCGGAGAAGAGGGGAGCGACGATACTAATGACGGAGAAAGAGGCGAGCGAATAGAAATGGGGAACAGAGAGAGGGGACTTGCTCTTCTCTCACCTAGGCTCGTTTCCCGAAATTTAAAAACGGTCGGCTGCTAGGTACACATGACGTTGCGACCACATAAAAGCGCACCAGATCCCGCGGGAGTGCTCCGCTCCGTCCGATTAGGATCGCACGTACGCGAAGAGGTCAGTCAATGAATAGAAATTGTGATTTACTCCGTTCCAAAATGTAAGCCTTTTTAGCAAAAGTAATAACTAGTCATTCAATTTGATAGCAAGTTTTCTAAAAGATTAACATATGTAATAAGCGCATGTAGGTTATAGCTAAATACAAATCTCTCTTAAAAATAAAAAGCAAAGAATCGGGGCATAAAACCTACTGTATTTTGTGACAGCCGCAATCGCCCCTCGACCCTCGCATCCGCAGCATTCTCCCGTCTCTCGCCGGAAGCGGAGCAAGACACGACACCGCACCATGTCGGGCACGGCGGCGGCGCGGGTGCTGCCGAAGGCGGTGACCTTCGTCACAGGTAACGCCAAGAAGCTGGAGGAAGTCCGCGCGATTCTCGGCTCCTCCATCCCCTTCCAGTCCCTCAAGCTCGACCGTAAGCTCCTCCCCAATCTTTCTTCCATCCCCTCTACCTCTCCCCCATCTATGTATGTAGTACAAGACGTCTGACTAGCAGTATTTAATGCTAGACCAAGGATGCACAGGACTTGCTGGTTGATGGGAGTGATTTCGCTGCGTGGCCGTCGCTTCTTTAGGTGCCGGAACCCTAGGATAACACCGATCCCTGGATTCTTATGTGACGGCGTTATTTGGGTCCTTAGTTTTATTTTATAAACCAGCGCACGCTAACATATAACGAGGAATTGGTTGTAGCCGAAAATTGTGAATTAGTGAGAGTTTACTTCTGTTACTGTCTATGACCATTTAAGCTTGGTTGGATCAATCCAATTTCAGTGATAATGATAAAACCATCTGTATACCTTGTTTAACATTCACCCCAAAATGTTTGATGTCAGCTTACCATACCATCTGCCCTTGTCTTTCCACTTATTGGTAACCTGATGTAGGGCTGGACTCCTGCTAGAATTCCCTCTTCCAGGGAGTGATTGTCTTGATGCTTTGGAAGCTAAACTGGAAGCCCTGGGCCCATCCGCGGGTCAAGTTCTTCATTTAGTTGGCATGTCAAGACCGCTATTGGATGGCTGTGACACTCGCTATTGGACTTGCATACTACATTACCAATCTATGGTGACCATTACTCTCCTTCTCACGGGTTGCCCTTTCTCACGCACCATCTGGCATGAGGTGGTTTTGTAATTGATCTACTTCATCGCCTCTGGCTGTTGGAGAAGACTTCATGAATTGGTGGAACCAATGCCATCCTTTCCTTTCCACCTACGACGAGAAAAGGCACCTCCTCAGTGATCATGCTCATGGCGTGGCGGATATGGGAGCAGCACAGCGCTGCCACCTTCGACAACGAGAGACCCAGCATTGCCAGTTTGCTCGTCATTATTAAGGCTGATGCCAGTATAGCGGGCAAAGGCCAATTAGGGTGTGGTGTTGTAATATTTGTGGGTTAGCCTGTTAGGTACTTTTTGGAGCTTATAAATAATTTTTTCTCGTACCTATGCATGGAGACGCGAGGCTTTTGCACTTTCTAAGAGAAAAATGGTGTCAATGTGCATGGTTAGGGTTTATGGGAGTAGCACGCAGGCTTCTACTTTGAGAGTAAATTCAGAGAAAAGACAACTGCGTGAGCACCTATTTATGAGCAGGAGGGAATGTAATCTGAATTTCATTTTATATGGAGTCCAATGACCTGTGATTCATGTGGTCTGTTAGTGGTTACTGCTGTCATATGCTCTTCATGTAGCCTGTTTTTTTTTTTTTTTTTTTTTTTTTTTTGCATTCTAGTATTAATATTGGTTAAGAGCTAGGAATTCCAAATGTTAATATTTGTAAGCACGTTTATTTTGCATCATGTGATTCTAGTTAAGAGCATAGGAGTCCAGACGTTAAGATACATATTTGGGCAGAGAGTGACCAACCCCCAGATCTAAGTAGCATCTGGACCCCCATACACTTAAGAATTTGGATTATCATGCCCTACATGTAATAATTGAGCTGGAGATGGATGTACCTGCAGTGTGCTGCTGGCACATAATTCCAGTAGCCACCAGTGGAAGTGCTATATCCCATTCTGTTTTTTTTGGGGTTCAAAATAGGCTTATTCTGAAATTCTGATGGAACTCATGCAACTTATATGACATATAAATATCTGTTTTTTCAGTTTTAGATCAAGATCTTTGCCCCAAGTGTAAAATTGGTAAATACGCGAAGTAACCTATGAATATTGTGATTAATTATTGTTGTCCTCTGTTGAATTTGGCAGTGCCTGAATTGCAAGGTGAGCCAGAGGACATATCTAAAGAGAAAGCGAGAATGGCTGCATCTCAGGTATCTCTATGTTTCTTAATACTAGAATTGTTGAAACAAATCCTATTTTCATATTATTAAGGACTCTGAATAAATGAATCTGCATTGCATTCTTCATACAGGTGAATGGTCCTGTACTTGTTGAGGATACCTGCCTATGTTTCAATGCACTCAAAGGTTTACCAGGTGACTGATTTCTTTCTTTCCACTTATTAAATGAATTTAATTTGAACAATGTGACATAATTTGCTTTCTTGGTGCAGGTCCCTACATGTAAGTCATTTTCTTTTTACCAAGTTACAGATGACTAACATCCTTCACCGCTACAACTTACTAGGCTAGTGTCCTCCACATATCAAATGTAACTAAACTTGTTGTTCCTTATTTGGGCGTCTTGCACTCATGAATGTACAGAAAATGGTTTCTTGAGAAGATTGGGCACGAAGGTATGGCTACCAATTCTTATTTCTTCCTTCCAGCTTCATGCTCTATAATTTTTTTACTTTGCAAATTCATGCATACTATTTTTGCAATTATAGGTTTGAACAATTTGTTAAAAGCTTATGAAGACAAATCAGCTTATGCTATGTGCATTTTTTCCCTTGCTCTTGGACCAGAAGAGGAACCAATCACATTTGTTGGAAAAACACCAGTAAGCCGCTTCTTTGAATTTACATCTCAACTGTGGCATTGTAGCATTGATATCTCTACTGCCATTGATTGAGAATTCAATCACTGTAATGATAATGGACACATTAGCTAGCATGGTAGCTTCAGTCGGGCTACTTCCAAGATGCATAACCCTCCATAGACTAGATACGCTCAAACTGGTACTACCTCCGATCCATATTAATGGACTCAACTTTATCTAGATACGGATGTATCTAGTTAAGTGTTTAGACTAGATGCATCCGTATCTAGACAATGTTGAGACCATTAATATGGATCGGAGGGAGTATTTGTTAGTTTGTTCTGTTTATAAGTTAGTTCAAAGTGGTGTGACATTTTATATGTATCAGTGTGCTACTGTTGTTGGATACTAAAAAGTATCTAGTGGCCAGAAGGCTATAAAAGGCTTTTTTCTTACCTAAAATTAAATAAATTCTTCAGTAGACCCTAATAAAGGGGAGAAATACATAACTATAGTATGTAAGGTAGTTTTTACCTTCAACTTCCATTGGTAAGAATTGTCGTCTCATGTGTACCTTGCTTATAGAAGCCCACGCTCTCTTCTCTATCATGATATCCTGTCCATAGTACTTTGATCTAGTGCTGCATTTATTTTGATAAGGAGAGGAAGTGTAATTGCGACCTTGATGAATAATCTAATGCTATGATTTTAGTAGAAAAAAACCGAGATCCTTAGCTTTTCGACTGTGTCGACACTTCACCATATGCAGGGAAAAATTGTTCCTGCCAGAGGCCCCACTGATTTTGGATGGGACCCTGTATTCCAACCAGATGGATTTGAACAAACGTGAGTTTCATGATCATTTCAATTTCTTTCATGCGCCCCTCATGATTGTGTGCTGACAGCTCAGTGTGTTATATATACAGGTACGCTGAGATGCCCAAGTCAGAGAAGAATCAAATATCTCACAGAGGGAGAGCTCTTGCGTTGGTGAAAGAACATTTTGCTTCTGCCAACTATACAGTTCAGAGTGATGGATTGGCTTAAATTCGTTTTTAAGCAGCAAATGAACTACCAAAGAGTTGATCTTGTGTTTAAATCTCCTTTGTTTATCAAATGTTTCAAGCTATCAGTCATATTCGGTATCTAGATGTGATGTTTTTGAACACTGATTTGTCCTGCAATTTTTTTGTGCACCTGAATTGCCATTTTTGTCATGTGGATAGAATTCCATAGTACAAACAAATGTACCAAAAGTCTTATTAAGTAACCTCAATTGAATCTTTTTTCCAAAATATTGAACCTTGACAACAACCATGTTAAACAAAATGGCTGATTTTCGCCCATTTTTCACACATCATAATAATACAAACAAGCATTTTTAAATCTTTTTTTCCAAAATTTTGAGCCTCGACAACAACCATGTTAACAAAATGGCTGATTTTCGCCCATTTTTCACACATCATAATAATACAAACAAGCATTTTTGAATCTTTTTCCAAAATTTTGAACCTCAGACAACAACCATGTTAACAAAATGGCTGATTTTCGCCCTTTTTTCACACATCATAATAATACAAACAAGCATACTACATCAAGAATTTCACTGCAAAGCACATGTTGACTGCATCTGCAGTACGCAGCAAAGAATGGCCACAACTCGTAATCTAACTGGATGCAAACTGCAACCATCTTCTCCTACTGCTTAGGACCTCCTGAGCTTAATGTTCACAGGCATCTCCTTGTAGGAGGCGACCTTCTCCGTGGCCCGCCGGAGCGGCCTCCCCAGCGACGACCTGCGTGGGAACTGCACCGACGATTCCTGCCCCCACGACGTCTCGTTCCTGTCATTTCCACTGTTGACGGCGAGCTGAACGTCCTCTATCTCGAACAAGTCTTCCCTACGGCCGCTCGGCTGCGGCGTTCTCATGGACTTGCTGGAAAAACGAAACAGTAAGAATCAGTGTCTAAATAGCATAACCGAGCTGAAAGCACACCATTGAAAAACCGAAAGAGTGAGAATCATACCGTCTCTGTGCATTCTCCCTTTCCTTGGATGCTGCCACCGTCTTCGTCGGCGCCACGGCAGGTCCTAGAGCTGGAAACCATCAGGTAATGTCAGCAAGTTCGCCACACATGTGCACAACGAATCATGTAAAAAAAAGGACTGGGTAGAAAGCTTATGATTACATCGAGATCTCAGTAGCCGCTTCCGGCTGGCGTTGCAGGCCGGCTTATTCGCACTGGTGGCGGGCAACGCGTCTGAACCAGGCTCCGCGTCTACATCCTTGAGCTGTGCAGCGGCAGCTCTGTCGGCAGCCACCTGCCGCACCATCTCGTTCGCGCTCTTCTGTTGCTGCTGCCTGCTGCTCCTTATCACTTTCTTTGCCTCCTGTTATCAGGACATGAGAACAACAGACGGCGGATCAGGGCACACACACAGAATCAGAAAACAGCCTCATGAACATTGGTATCAGATGCTATACCTCAAGTTCAGATGATTTTACTTTGAGAGCAGCTCTCGAGCATGTAAGCTCATGCTGTAACGATTTTAGCTTCAGAAAAGAAAACAAGTATTTGCTTATCAGATTGATTGTGATGGAGCAATTAAAATGTTGTCACGATTTACACAGGGATCAAAGAACTTACCCTATTTTTTCCATGATTAAGCTCCTGTAAAGCAAACATGTCAAGACAGAGAGATTAGAATGGACATAACAAAAGACCACTAGATATTTCGACTGAAAGTTGGTGAAGTTTCTTGCAGGGAGTTGGCGTCGAACTTACTGCCAGCATCTGTGAATTGGCCTGCGCAAGCTGCCAGTTTGCGAGGCGCAGATTCTGCATCTCAGCCCTGCTCAACTCTATGAGCTTGCTGCGCGCACCAAATCGAAACAAATTTTGGGTCAAAACCGGAACGCGCACGCACCAAGAAACCCAATCTGAGACAGCAGTCGACGCAAGAAACTGGAAGTTCGGGCAGATACGTACTCTCTCTCCTCCAGGAGCCTCGTAAGATCCGAATTCTCCTGGACTAACCGCGCGACCGCTTCCACGCCGTCCCCGCACGTCGACCCCTCCTCCTCGGCCGCCGTCGGCGCCGCCAGCGGCCGCCTCAGGTTGGTGATGTCGCAGAGCGTCTTCCTCCTCGCCGCCGGCAGCTTACGCATCGCCGCCATCGCGGCGGCGCTTCTGGTCTGCGTCCCCGCCGCTTGAATCGGGTTCGCGTGCTGGGGCGCGAGAACGGCGGTCTCCATCGGATTCGGTCACGGCGACGGCGAAGAGGGGGGCTCCGAGAAGCGAGGAGAGAGAATTAGAGGGATGCTTGGGGGAGATTCAGGAGCCTTTCGGGTTTTGGCGGATGGATCGGAGATGGGAGAAAGGGAAGGGCGCAACGGCTAGTAGGGAGGCAATGCTATATACCAGGGGTCGAGGGGAGCGGCCTAACGTTCGAATCCGAGGGTTTGCGACTGGGATCGTCTGAGTGAATTGAGCCAGGGAGGGAGGCCTTAGCGGAAATCCTACACAATTTTTTTTTTCTTTGACAGAGATCCTACACAAACTGATTATGGACATACTCCTCCGTTCTTTTTTTTTCGTGGGAACTAGTATACGTGCACATGCAACGCACGTCTATAAAATAAATATATCTATATTTTAATAATTTTTATCACCATATCATTATAAATCCCATTTCTAAATATAAACCGTTTAAGGATTTGCGTCACGCGTTGCATCACTTCAAATACGCAAAGCACGAATAGCATTCAATTCAAAGTCGAATAAAATGGCATATAATTTGTTTTTAAAGTGTCATATGAACGTAAAATCAAGTAGTCACTAATGTGTATAATCTTCCTCTCATGCACTGTTACAGTGACCATGCACATGTGCTTTGCTCCACTGAAGGTAAGATTCAGAAATCAAAAAGGAATTTTAAGTTTGAAAATTGGTGGATCAAAGAAGATGACTTTTCTGATTATGCAAAGTCTTGTTGGGATATCTCAAAGAATAAAATGTTTCATAACAGAACGTCCCATCTTGCTTCGAAACTTAGAGTTTGGTGCAGGAAGAAGAAGCCCATTAATGAAGAGTTGCAGGAAGTTCAGCAGAAGATTGCGGATATTCAAGCCCTCCCTCTTCATCAGCAGGACATCAAGGTGGAAGCTAGTCTGATGGCCAGGTACGAGGTACTAACCTCGAATTTAAATGACTTCTACAGGCAGAGAGCGAAAAAACACTGGATTAAAGATGGGGATAAGAACACAAGCTTCTTTCATCGTGATGTCGCAAAGAGGAGAAAAAGGAACACCATTATGTCCATCAAAGACGAGCAGGGCATCCTTCAACACATGCCAGATAAGATTGCTGACACTTTTATTTCTTATTTCAGAAACATTTTCCACTCTTTAGGTCTGGGCTCCTCTTCCTCTTTTAATGATGACAGATTGATGCCTTCAGATGATCCAACCTATTCCATTCCTGATAAAGACGAGCTTCTGGATACTCTTAAAGAGATGAAAAGAAATGCATCCCCGGGTCCTGATGGCTTTAACGTTGAATTTTACCTTGCCATCTGGAATTGGATTTCAGATGATGTCGTTACCCTGGTTAGGAATTTCTTCCTGCCTGCATCCCTTCCAGCTCATCTCAATGACACCCATATTGCTCTCATTCCTAAGAAGCTCGTTCCTCTTGTCCCAGCCGATTACCGCCCCATCAGTCTGTGCAACGTCATCTACAAGCTCATTTCCAAAATCCTAGCTAATAGACTCCAGCCGCTTCTCCCAGACTTTATCCTTCCTTCGCAGCAAGCTTTCATCAAAGGGCATAGGATTAGTGATAATATAGTTATTGCCCAGGAAACCACTCACTCTTTTCAGCTCTCCTCTTGGAATCAGCAAGCTTTCCTGCTCAAGATTGATCTTGCCACGGCTTTTGATAGGTTGGAATGGAGCTTCATCCTCGCCTCTCTCGCACGTAAAAGGCTTCATGGTCATTTCATAAAACTTGTACGTGCTTTCATTTCAAACCCTTCCTTTGCGGTGGTCCTCAACGGTCAACCAACTACCCCTTTTGTCGCTTCCAGGGGCATAAGACAAGGCTGTCCTCTCTCCCACTCTCTTTGTTTTGGTCATTAATGAATTATCTATTGCTCTTCAGGATGCTTTGCAGGATCAGCAGCTTTGTGGTGTCAGGTTGGGGCCCAGCTGTCCACCCATTCATTCTTTACTATTTGCAGATGATCTCCTTATCTGTGGTCGAGCAGATGCTACTGAAGCTGTCAAGATTAAGCAAATACTCCACACTTTCTGTCAGGCTTCAAGACAAATCCCCAATTGGAACAAATCCGGGATCATATTCAGTAAGTCTGTGCCTTCACAAATCTCGGATCAAATCAATTTGATTTTTCCAGTTAATATCATGGACTCGGCTTTTGTTGTCGGGGGGTTACCCCCGAGTAGGGTAAAGGCAAAGGGTAAAGGCGCCTTACAGAAGAGAGGTTTGGTCGAGTAGCCGACTACCCGGTACTCGCTACCCGGTCGACTGCTACTCGGTCTCACCTCAAGATGACCAGAAGGAAGAATCATTCAAGTTCTCTACGTTCGAGTAGAAGAGTTGGCCCGAGTACAATTGGCGGGAACAATTGGCGGGAACCTACTCGGGCCAGAAAGTCAAAGGAGCCGTTCTAACACAGGATCCCGCGTATCCTGGGTCCGTACTTGGCAGCATTCGAACTACTGTTCATCTGGGACCGGCCTGCCTGACAGTGACAGCATGGAAGCAGGCCGTGGCAGGATAAGGGGGGCCTACTCTGTGCTTAGGTACAGTGATACCAGTCTGTCCCCTAGTTTTGCCCAACGACTTTCCAGATGAAGCCAAGGTTAGGAACCAAAGCTGTCAGCGGGAACCCGGAAGAAGGACGATGTGCACACTATGTCGACACTTGTCCATGTTTGGACGTATCCGGCTGGGCACCAGGTATATAAGGTGCCCCGCCGCCTCCTGCGTGAGGAGGGATCACATATCGCATACTGGGTCACGCATAAACCCTAGAAACCCTAAGTCCTTGACCTAGTTCCATTCGGAGAGAGAAGAGCGGCTACTCGGTAGCGATATCACTTGTACTGTGGCTACTCGGAGAGACATCATAATACATACAGAAAGGCAGGAGTAGGGGTTTTACCTCCTCACGAGGGCCCTGAACCTGGGTAGATCGTGTTGTTTGCAGTGTATTGTTCTTACCTCACGCGGCTACTCGTCGCGTGATCCCTCCCCGAGCACCTCCAGCGTCCTTCGTCCCCACATCTTTAGCCATCCCATGGCATCTGCCGTGACACCACCACGATAGTTGGCGCCCACCGTGGGGCAACCAGCGGCGCTGGCTGGAGTTTCTGTTCGGACGGGATCTTCTTCAGCGGAGCGCGTGGTCTGTGGCCTTGTCCACAGATTCGGCTCCTTCGACTTCGTCATCGACAACGCCGGCTGTTTCGGCGGCATGGCCATGCCTGAGGGCGGCTCGGTGATCTCCTTCGGCTCTCACCTCGTCTACGTCGCCACCGTCGCCAACCGCGCGTACCCCGAGCTGGTGCATGACGCGGCAGATCCTCCCGCGGTGATTGCTGCTCGCGGAAGGCCCGCATGCAGCTCTGCGAGCTGCGCTGAGGTGATGGTGACGGGTTTGGCGGCAAACACTGGCGCATCTGCTACTGGCGCTGCGGCCGTCGTCGAGGAGGTTGACGAACCGCCTGCTGGTGGCAGGACTCACCGGCCCTACGAGAGGGAGAACAACTTGCCTCCTTCCACCTCTACGGTCATCCCCGCGTCTGCTGCGCGAGCCGGTATGCCCACTCCCACCGACATCGAGCTCCTAGCCGCGAGGGAGCAGCTCAAGCGGCAACGCCAGGAGCGGCTTGCCGAGCAGGCGGAGTTGGAGAAGATCAGGCTTGAGCTGAGTTTAGACCAGCTCGAGTACAACAAGGCTCACGGCTTCACGCCGGTCGCCAGGAGGCCTAGCAGAGTAGGCGCTACGCGGCGTAACTTGGGTGTCGAGATGGCTACGGTTGCGGAGGTCCCCGCGCAGTCCGCCACCGCGAACACCTTCACAAGGCCAAGGTACAGCACACCCGCCAAGACGCTCAGGGCTGCAGAGGCCGTGGCTGCCGAGTTGCCGCGCCTGGATGGAGAGGCGCGTCTCAGGCAGCAGGAAAGGCTCAACGAGTTGGTGTTGGAGGCCGCTAGGCAGAACGAGGAGTTCCGGAAGGCCAACCCGGGTGCTGGAGCTTCGCAGGTGGTTCACTCGCACGCGGCTAGATCTAACGATCAGGCCTCGTCTCCGCATCCTAGCCGCGAGAAGAGCCGCAGCGGGCGCTCGGGTAGAGACAGGCAAATGCAGGTGTATGACCCGGCTGCTGCCGCGAAACAGGTTGCTGTGCCGCAGCAGCCCGGGCGGGAACACAACGCTGCAAGAGCAGGCTCTCAAGCCCATCAAGCTCAAAGCCGTGCCCGAGATGCCGCGCGTCCAGGTTCTTCTCGGCAACCCGCAGCTCAGCCTACTCGGCAGAGGCAGCAGCCGCGCCCAGTGGCACCAGTCGCCAACCCGGTGGAGCAGCCTGCAGCTGTGCAGGTGGACAGGTATGATGATGGCTACTCGGCTATGGAGATGGCTGGTTATGACATCCATGACCGTGTTGGCGAGCGCGTGTTGGCGCCAGGAGATGCAAGGCATCAGTTGGACCGGATCAGCTTGTCGGCGCGGCTTGAGAGCACGGCTCCTCCTGGCCCCGAGTGCTTTGGCCCGCGCATCATGAACGAGCCTTCCGTGAAGGGCTTCCAGCTTGCAAGAGGCACCAAGAGCTACAATGGCAGCACCAAGCCTGAAGATTGGCTCAATGACTACGTCACCGCGGTCCATATCGCGAATGGCAACAGGAGATGGGCGGTGCGCTATGTGCCGCAGATGCTAGAGGGTCCAGCTCGCACTTGGCTCAACAACTTGCCCAAGAACAGCATTAACTGCTGGCTGGATTTCTCGGATGCCTTCATCAGCAACTTCACGAGCACGTACAAGAGGCCGAATAGGCCACAGCAGCTATCAGCTTGCAGGCAGCGAGAAGACGAGACGGACCGCGAGTATCTTACTCGGTGGAGCACTTTGAGGAACACCTGTGAGGGTGTGAATGAAGCACAGGCCATTACCTGGTTTGCGCAGGGTTGCCGACATGGCAGCATGCTTTGGCAGAGATTGCAGAGGGAGATGCCGAACACTCTGGCGGAGACCATCAAGATTGCGGATCAGTACGCACTCGGTGATCCTACTCAGCCGCTGATGGACTCCTCTGAGCCGAGAAGAAACTTCAACAGCAGCAAGCGCAACGAGTTCCGCAACAAGCGCCGAGTAGATACTCGGTATGATCCTGAAGAGGTGAATGCAGTGAATGTCGGAGGCGGTGGTGGCCAAAGGCAGAAACCTGCTGGAGCCTACGGGCAGAACCAGAACCAGGGCCAAGGCAACAAGAAGCCATTTCGTGCCTCTCAGTCGGGTAGCGGGAACTCCGAGCAGCCGAAGAAGTTTGTCTTCGATGACATGAAGGATGTCCCATGCAGCTTTCACACTCACCATCCCTCGAGGCCTGCTAACCACACTACTCGGCAGTGCGAATGGTGGGATGTGATCAAGAGTGATGGCTTGCCTCCTCCTCCTCCCCTGCCAGCCGCCAATGCTACCGTTCAGCCTACTCGCGCACCCGCAGCTCGGCCGCCAGTGTACCCGAGAAGAGAGAATGTGAACCAAGTGGCTTTAGGAGCCAACCAGAACTTCAACAACGAGAGATACCGCAACAACAACAACAACTACAACCGCAGCAACAACAACAACAGAGGCAACAACAACAACTATCAGGGCAACAACAATGGCAACAATGGGGGTAATGGCTCCAACCAGTACCAAGAGCACCATGAGAGCTATATGATATTCACCTCTGAGGCAGTCGACAAGCAGTCACAACACAGGCGGGCCATGGAGGTCAATGCAGTGATTCCTGCAGTTCCTCACTACATGTACTGGTGCGACCAGGAGATCAGGTGGTCCCGAGTAGATCATCCCAAGGTGATGCCCAACCCGGGTACCTATGCCTTGGTGCTGGATCCTACTTTCCTGGGTCCCGAGAAGAATGTGAGGTTCAGCAAGGTGCTAATCGACAACGGCAGCAGCATCAACATTGTGTACAAGGACACGCTCGAGAAGCTTGGCCTGGCCGAGAACATGATGCTGCCCAGCAAGACCACCTTCCATGGCATTGTGCCCGGGATCTCGTGCAACCCGATTGGCCGAGTGTGGATAGATGTGCTATTCGGTACTCGGGAGAACTGTCGCACAGAGCGCCTGCAGTTTGAAGTGGTTGATCACCAGAGTCCCTATCATGCTCTACTCGGCAGGCCTGCTCTGAGCAAGTTCATGGCCTCTACCCATGTTGCATACTTGAAGATGAAGATCCCTGGTCCCAATGGCATAATCACCATCGCTGGTGACTACAAGAAGTCCATGGAGTGTGCTTCAGCTAGCTCCAAGCTGGCGGAGTCGATGGTGATTGAGGCCGAGAAGAAGAAGATGTACGAGGTGGTTGCCATGGCTCAGTCCGCACAAGCTGGTGCACAAGGTGTGCCGAGTACACAGCATGGTACTGCCTTCCAAGCTGCCAAGGAGACCAAGACAGTCCAGGTCGACCCCGAGTTCCCCGACCGCGTAGCCATCATTGGTTCCGGGTTGGCGGAGAAATAGGAAAGCGAGCTCATCCACTTCCTCCGTGAGAATCGGGACGTATTCGCCTGGACTAATGAAGATCTACCAGGAGTCCCGAGGGAATTGGTTGAGCACTCTTTGCATGTGCGTCCTGACGCCAAACCAGTGAAGCAGGCTATGCGCCGTTTCGGAGATGAGAGAAGGAAGGCCATTGGTGACCAGATCACCAAGTTACTGATAAGCAACTTCATCATGGAGGTGCTGCATCCGGATTGGCTAGCCAACCCGGTCATGGTCGAGAAGAAGAAGGAAGATCCCAAGGCCGCTACCGCATGGCGAATGTGCGTCGACTACACCGACTTGAACAAGGCATGCCCCAAGGATCCTTTCCCGCTACCTCGCATCGATCAGGTGATCGATTCCACTGCTGGTTGTGAACTGCTGTCTTTCATAGATGCCTACTCTGGTTTCCACCAGATTGCACTCAATCCTGCTGATCAAATAAAGACTGCTTTCATTACCCCGTACGGGGCTTATTGCTATCGTGTCATGTGTTTTGGCTTGAGGAATGCGGGTGCAACCTATCAGAGATGCATGCAGAAATGCTTGCACGACCAGCTCGGCAAGAATGTGCAGGTGTACGTAGATGACATTGTCATCAAAACGAATAAAACACATACTCTGCTTGCCGACCTGGAGGAAACCTTTGCTAACCTACGCAAGTACAAAATGAAACTGAATCCGAGTAAGTGCACCTTTGGTGTACCGGCTGGAAAGCTACTCGGTTTTCTGGTTTCTAGTCGGGGCATTGAAGCCAATCCTTCTAAGATAAAAGCTATTGAGAGCATGTCTTTACCGAGATCACTGAAAGATGTGCAGAAGTTCACAGGTTGCTTGGCATCTTTGAGCCGTTTTTTGGGCCGAATGGGCGAGAAGGCCCTGCCTCTATACCAGCTGATGAAGAAAAGTGACAAGTTTGTCTGGACTCCGCAAGCGGACGTGGCATTCAATGAGCTGAAAGCAATGCTGGCTAGCGCTCCCGTCTTGGCTAGTCCGCTACCCAAGGAGCCTATGCTGTTGTACATTGCTGCGACTAACCGAGTAGTCAGCGTGGTGATAGTGGTGGAGCGAGAAGAAGAAGGCAAGAGTGTGCAGCGCCCAGTCTATTATCTCAGTGAAGTGCTGTCCAGCTCCAAGCAAAACTATCCGCACTACCAGAAGATGACATATGGTGTGTACCTAGGCGCCAGGAAGCTGAAACATTATTTCCAGGAGCACCCCATCACTGTCGTGAGTTCTGCTCCCATCTCGGATATCATGGGTAACAAGGAGGCGAGTGGCAGAGTAGCCAAGTGGGCAATCGAGCTAGCAGCATATGCTCCCGCGTATACGAGAAGAGAAGCCATCAAGTCTCAGGTCCTGGCGGAGTTTCTTGTGGACTGGGCCGAGATGCAGTATGAACCTCCTGCTCCAGTTTCCAATTACTGGAAGATGCACTTTGATGGCTCAAAGGTGAAAGAAGGCCTTGGCGCTGGTGTTGTGCTTACGTCACCCAAGCGAGATCAGCTAAAGTATGTGCTGCAGATTCATTTCAAGGCATCCAACAATGTAGCCGAGTACGAGGCAGTGGTGCATGGTTTGCGAGTAGCAAAGGAGGTTGGTGTGCAGCGCATTATATGCTATGGTGATTCAGATCTGGTGGTGCAGCAAGTCTCGGGCACCTGGGATGCGTTGGATGCCAACATGGCATCGTATCGCTTCCTGGTGCAGTCTATGACTGGGTTCTTCGAGGGTTGTGAGTTCCAGCACATTCACCGAGCAGAGAACGAAGCAGCAGATGAGTTGTCCAAGTTGGGATCCTCTCGGCAGTCCATCCCGGCGGGAATCGCCTTGGAGCACTTGAGGAAGCCATCCATCAAGTCTTCTCCCAACTCGGAGTCTATATTTGTCCCTTCTCTGCCAAGTGAAGAATCTGACCCAATGGAGATTGACTGGGAGAGTGCTGCAGGGAACCCGGGAACTGCAGTCCTCTACTCGGGGACTGCCACTCCTTACTCGGGGACTGCCACTCCTTACTCGGGGACTGCCACTCCCTACTCGGGGACTGCCACTCTCTACTCGGGGACTGCCACTCCTTACTCGGAGACTGCCACTCCCTACCCGGGGACTGCTACTCCTTACTCGGGGACTGCCGCCCTCAACCCAGAGGCTGTCGCATTCATTGAAGAAGTTCTCGCCAATCGATCTGGGCTGCAAAGAAGCGCTCCTGCTCCTCCTGTACAACCGCAAGAGCCCGTCCCAATGGAACTGGACGAACCAGTGTTTCCCATACGGGAGACACCGAGTTGGGCTATGCCCATATTATCCTTTCTAAGGGACGGCACACTACCTGATGATGAGGTGACTGCGAGGCAGATTCAGAGAAGGTCCAAGGGCTACACCATAGTCAGAGATGTGCTGCACAAGAGAAGTGCCACTGGCGTGCTGCAACATTGTGTGAGCCCAGAAGAGGGAGAAGAAATTCTGGTGGAGATACATCAAGGGGAGTGTGGGCATCACGCCTCATCTCGGGCTTTGGTCAAGAAAGCTTTTCGGCATGGTTTCTACTGGCTCACTGCACTGCAGCAAGCTGAAGATATTGTGAGAAAGTGCAATGGCTGCCAGATGTTCGCAAGTAAGATTCACATGCCCGCTTCCGAGTTGAAGACAATTCCTATCACATGGCCGTTTGCTGTTTGGTGCTTGGATATGGTTGGCCCCTTCAAGCCGGCTAAAGGCAATATGACACATATCTTGGTCATGGTGGACAAGTTCACCAACTGGATTGAAGTGAAGCCTATTCGGAAATGCGATGGGGTCACAGCTGTGAAGTTCGTGAAGGATGTGATCATGAGATATGGCTACCCGCACAGCATCATCACCGACAACGGTACCAACTTCGCAGAGGGGGCAATGGTGCGATTCTGCAGAGATAAGCATATCCGACTAGACGTTGCGTCAGTCGCGCACCCTGCCTCCAATGGGCAAGTTGAGAGAGCAAATGGAATGGTACTGGCAGGCATAAAGCCAAGGCTGATTGAGCCATTGCTGAAAACACCTGGGTGTTGGCTAGAAGAGTTGCCAGCGGTGTTGTGGAGTCTAAGGACTGCCCCTAACCGGTCAACCGGCTACACGCCATTCTTCTTGGTATACGGGGCTGAGGCCGTGTTGCCAATAGACTTAGAGCATGACTCCCCCCGAGTAGCCCTCTACACTGAGGTGGAGGCGAGAGAAGCTCGAGAAGACGACGTTGACCTGCTTGAAGAAGCAAGAGAGCTGACTCTGTCACGTTCGGCTATCTACCAGCAAAACCTGCGGCGTTATCATAGCCGAAAGGTAAACCCAAGGGTTTTCCGAGAAGGAGACATGGTCCTTAGGCTTGTGCAGCGCACAGCCGGGATGCACAAGTTGTCTCCTCCATGGGAAGGGCCTTTCATTGTGAGCAAAGCGCTACACAATGATGCGTACTACCTTGTAGATGTGCGCCCATCGCAGGCGAACAGGGCAGACAAAGCTGGAGAGGAAACCAAGCGCCCCTGGAATGTAGCTCTACTCCGTCGTTTTCATTCGTAAGCAAAGATGTGTATGTACCCTCTTATCCGAGTTGAAATTCTACTCTGCAATCTGAAATCGTTCTCGGGGACTGCCCTCGTCCAAAAATTGCTCTAAGTGTTTTTACTCGGCTTTACTGTTTTCCTACTCGGTTGCTTCACTTCGAAACTCATAAGCGTATTGAGTACTGTGTCTAAACCTACATGCCAACTCTTCGACTCTGCTGCTGTCCGAAACCCGGCTTCATGGCAAGCAAGAGAACAAGCAAAAGGTCAATGAGCACAAGAAAATCGCTAAGGAAGAAAAAGTGCAGGAACCGAGTAGAGTGCTTGTTACTTTTGTTCACTGTTTTTGTCTTCTCGGCTAAGTGGTGGGCTGCGTTACTATGATTGTTTCTAAGTGGCTAAATATTTGCAGCTCTACTCTTTGATTCTTGTGACTCGAATACCAAAAAAGCAACAAGTTGCAGGTAGAGCAGAGATGAAAAGATAGAGTGAATAAGAAACGCGACTCGGGGACTCGCATGGAAACGCAACCCGGCATTGAGCCAAGGCTGCTCAAAATGACTAAGTTGAAGATAATGTGTGGAAATAAAGTTGAGTAGCAAGAAAAGCATAAATAAGTCTGATACATCTGCTCCCGGCATTCCGGGGATCTGATAAATGTTCAAGTAAAAAGTGTGCAGGTAAAATCATGTGGAGGAGGCAATATTGTCGGCGCTGGCATTGGCTGCTGCATCTTCTGTGGTGGTCCTGGTTGCCTCTGCCTCCGAGTTGGTGGCGTTTGTCCTTGCGGGTTCTTCGTCGGCACTGGCATGGGTGGCCTCCGCCTCCGACTGGACGGTGGCGGACTCTTCCATCTCGGTGTCACGCTCGGAGGTAGCCGTGGCAACCGAGATGGGCCCTGCAGCAGAAGAAGAGCCAGAGGCTTGGCCAGGGGGACGGACCGTGTCATCGAGAGCAGCTCCGGATGAGGTGCCGAACTCAAGTGCGGCGGTGTCGATGTGCTCGGTCTCCTCATCGCTACTCGCGACGGCGACGTTCTTCCCCTTCCCGGCCTTGCTCCTGGGGGACTCGAAGAAACCCGACTCCAGATCAGAGTCTGTGTCATCATCTTCCTCCTCCTCGTCCTCCTCCACCTCGGTGTCAGGCTCGGGGAGGCCGTCGATGTAGGTCTCCGTCTCAGCGCACTCCGCCACTTCATACGCGATCAATTTGCGCGCGGCCACGCAGTCGGGGTCTATCTCCCACTTGGAGTTGTCGCGCTTCCCGCGGATGAGTTGCATGTTAAGATTTTCGTACCAGGAGGCGATGCAAAGAAGCATCAAGTCCGCGCCTGCCCGAGCTCCAGAAGCACGCCACTTCTTCAACTCGGCCTTCACATTCTGTAGCTTGAGTGCGAGGCTCCGGATGGTTGTTGGCTCAGGATCCTCAGGCCAGAAGAGCTTGTGAAGCTCAAAGCCCACGCGCACGAGGTCAGTACCAACGCCGGCTAGGCGTTCGAACTGGCCTCGCATCACCAGCATGCTATCTTCAATTTCGGCCCTAGTGTCTTCTGGCTCGCCATTCGCAGCACGTGCTGCTTGGGCCTTGGCCAGAGCGGGCACACAGGAAGAAATAATGGCAGGAAAGATCTCTGGGAAAACAAGTAAGAAATTCAGAATCAGAGAAGAAAAGAACCGGGTAGAGGAAGAACCGAGAAGAAATTCGACCGAGAAGAGAAAGATGCAGAGAAGAGAAAGCTTACTCTTAAGCTCGATGCGCAGCGCCTGCAGCTGGGTTTTCCAGGATTCTTCATTGGATATGTGCTTCTCCTGGATCCGGCGCAGAGTATCCAATTGAGTGCATTACCCAGCATTGGCCTTTCTCAGCGTTTCGCGCTCCTGCTCGAGGGCCTTTATCTTGGCATTAAGGGTTGTCTCGGCTTTTGCCTTCGCGGCGATGGCTCTGTCCCTCTCGTCACCAAGCTTGACAGCATCCTGGAGTGCCTCCCGCAGTTGGATTTGCAGCGTCTCCATCTCGGTAGTGTGTGTGCTTTGCAGAGCTGCAGACTGGCTTATTAGTCGCACCTCCACTTCTTCAGGTTTTACGCAGTCTTGGTGCTCTTCAACGAACAATTTATGATCTTCTGCGGAGAGACAGACAAGGTTAGCAGAGAAGCAGAGAAGAAACAGAAACAAGAATGATGCCGAGTAGACGGCTACTCACCTTCTAATTTCTTGATGGTGGCTTCGGCGTTCTCCACAAACGCACGGCACTTCTCGTGCTCCTCAGCTAAGTTCTTCAGGTTCTCTGCAGAATAGGAAAGGTTAGCGCAAAAGAAAGCAGACGCGGGCGTAAGCAAGAAACGCAGTAACCGCATAGCTAAAAGCGTACCTTTCACTTCAGCCAGCTGCTGAGTGCTATCGCTGGCATTCTTGCTCGCTGCCTCCGCAGCTGCTTTTTCCTTCTCCAATGCAGCGATTCGCCTCCTAGCGATAGAATGGTTCCAGAGAAGCACGCGGTATAAGTTGGTCCGCTTCAGGACGCTATCCTGAGAAGCGAGAAGAAAACAAGTTAGACGGAGCAGAAAAGATTCAACCCGAGTAGGAGGCTACTCGGAGAGTATCCCCCTACTCGGCCAGAATCTCGGGGACTGGGTGATGGTAAAGAAGAATGAAGGCGAATAGAAGAGAAGAAAAATTCAACACAGAGAAGGACAAGTGAAACTTACTGCATAAGCTTGCTCGATGTCCTCGGCGTTCTTGCGGTGCAGGAACATCTTGGCGGCGAGAGTGGCAGTCTCGGTGGAGACGGTCATGGGCTTGTATCCCAGATCCACTTTGTTCCACTCGACACGCATGTAGTCAATTGCGCCGAGACCAAGGCCGTGCCAATTGTCCGTGCCGAGAACCTTGCTGTCCCATTTGGCGTCGATAAAGCCAATGGTATCCAGCACCTGCTCAAGGCTCTTTGTGGTTATCGTTGGATCTTGGACTCCCCGAGAAGCAATAGTGACGGACTGGTTCTGGGTTGGATCTGGGGGAGGGGAGTTCACGGCTACGGCTTTTCTTCCCCTCAGAAGGGCAAGCTGCTTATCCTTGGGAGAGAAGCCGATTTGTCCTTGATGGCTGACATGCACCATGTAGTCCGGGAAGCAGGGCTGGCCAGCAGCTCGAGCGTCAGCAGAAATAGCGGCGGCAACAGGGCCGGAGTCGCGGATCACCAGTGCTCCACCCGAGGCTGGCGGCGGCATTTGATTCTGGTCTCTGGCCCGTTTCTTCGCCTTCTCCTTTTCGGCTCTCTGCTTCTCGGGATCTTCGAGCTTCTTTCCCTCAGCTCTCGCCTTCGCCTTCTCGGCGGCTTCCTTCTCGGCTGCCTCTTTCTCAGCCTCGGTCTTCTCGGCAGCTTCTTTCTCGGCTGCTCTTCTGTCAACTTCATCCTTCAGAGCATCCAGGCCTGTTGCCTGGTTACTCGCACGGCAGGAGGGCTGGCTGCGTCCTTGGTCTGCGACGCCGAGGAGGAATTTGGCGGTGTGGTGCCTTGAACGATTGGAGGCGCCACGGACCCATCGCCTTGCGCAGTATCTGGCTGGGCGCTACTCGGTGTGGCGCCTGACGGCACGTCGCTCAGTGGGTAGGCGTCCGCCATGGTGGCATCCGTGGTGGTGGCGTCCTCTACCCGCTGCTCGGCAGCGGGATTCTCTTGTGCGGCAGCCCCTGTGCTGGGCTGCTCTTGCTCTGCTTCTGGCCGCTCGTGGGCGGTGTTGTCTTGCATCTCTTGATCTTGGTTCTCCTCGGCATGGCTAGCCGGAGGAGAAGGGGGTCTCTCATGGTGTGCAGCAATGTCTTGTGCTGCTGACTCTGACTCTGTTCCTTGAGCATCCGTGGTCTGTGCATTGGCAGCAGCAGCATTGGCGGTGTCGTCCTCCTCATCGTCGAGATTGATCAGAGGTACTGGTGGTTTCTTGGCCTGGTCGGGCGCAAGAATGGCATTCGCGTCCATGGGAGGTCTGCCGAGAAAGAAAGAATCAGAAATTAGAAGGAGATTGGGGAAAACAGCACAGCGCGAGAGGAGAGACGACCGAGAAGAAAACTTACGCAGTGGTGGAAGGTAGCTTTCGCCTCGGCTTCTTCGCGACCGCCTTGGTCGGCTTCTTCTTCTCGGCTGGCTTCTTCTTCTTAGCTGGAGGCTCTTGGGCGTCACTGCCAGTCCGCTTGCGGGTGTTGGGGGCTGCGACGGATAGAGGTTTGACGACAAGGACCGTATCGTCCTTGCCCTCGTCATCGTCCTCGTCCTCGTTCTCGTCAGCAGCTTCATCTGCAGGTTCGAGAAAAGAAAGGAAGAAAATTAGGAACAGCAAGCAAGGGATTGACGCTTCTCGCGAGTAAGCCAAGTGAGAACGTTGTTACCTTCGAATTCGTCTTCAGACCAATCGCGAAGAGACGGTTCGGCCTCGCGTTTCTCCGTCGTTGGGGAGCGAGGGAGATTGATCTGATCCGCGGCATCGAAGGAGGGCACATCGTCCTCCTCGCGATCGGCAGAGAAGTTGCCATCGAAGCGCTCGCAGCTTTCAATTTTCTGGCGAGTAAGGATCTGAAAAACAGAGAAGGGTCACAGATTAGCCGAGTATCAGGAAGGAATTCTACTCGGATAGGCGTGCAGACACAAAGCACACTAAGCCTAGGCAGCTCACTGATTGTTTCTACCCGGATAGGCGTGCAAACACAAAGCATACGAGGCCTAAGCATGATTGCTGAATATCCTACACGGAAAGGCGTGCAGGCACAAAGCACACTAAGCCTAAGAATTGTTCCCGAGTAGGCTACCCGACAAGGCGTGCAAGCACAAAAGCACATTAAGCCTAGGCGAGTCGGCTAAGTATCCTACTCGGCGCAGAAGGCAATTGCTACTCGCGGCAAGAAGAAGATTTATCTACTCGGAAAGCATATGCAAAAACAGAGTAAGGAGGACGTACCCGCTCAATCGGCTTCGTGCGGCTATACGGGACGAACCCGTACTGCCAATTGTCGCTGAGGCCTGTCATCAAGATGGCCCTTGCGTGCCCGGGAACATCAATGTTGTCGATCTCGATGGTTGTCGTCCTGGTGCAGTCGCGGGGGCCTCCCATGTAGCACATGAGATGGCAGCACTCCTGCAGAGGCAGCACTCGGCGCTGGATCCAGCAAGCCACCGGATCATCATTCTTGAGGCCTTGCTCTATCAGCCAGCCAAGCCTCTTCTCTATCTCGATGGCATTGTCGTCGTTGGCGGGCTTCTCCTTCCAGTTCTTCCTGGTGGGAGCACGGAGGCTCCAGGCGGGAAGGTTGATCCTGTCATTTACCTGGGCTCCTTCGCTGGCGGGGATGTTCTTGACGTAGAAGAACGTCTTCTGCCACATTCGGACGGAGTCCAGCCCCTTGACACGGGGATGGTTCGTCACGGACCGCTGCACCATCATGGCGCAGCCGGTGTCGGTGGCACGGCCGACGCCCGCGGTGTCCTTCTTCCCGGTGGTCTGCTGGCGGAGGTGGAAGTACCTCAGCCAGGTATCCGTCGTCGGGTGGATGCCGAGGAAGGCCTCGCACACCACGGCGTGGTAGGCGAGGAAGACGACGGCGTTCGGCGGCAGATGATGCATCTGAAGGCCGAAGTGGTCAAGAAACTTACGGAGGAACTCGGAGGCCGGCAGTCCGAAGCCGCGCTCGAAGTGCGACATGAACACGACGCGCTCACCCTCCCGCGGGGTTGGCACGACTTCATCGTCAGGCGCCCGGCACTCCACGCCGGGAGGAACTCTCCTGGTATTCACGAGCCAGGCGAAATCTTCACTGGTGACGATTGAGCCCGCCCAGCCGGCTTTAGCCATCGTTGCAAGTAGGAGGAGTGGAAGAAATTGGACGGAATTGGTTGGGCGAATTGAGTCCGCGGCGGCGCGAAAGCTTGCGCGGCGGCGGAGAGCTCGGTGGCGGAGGAAAGCAGAGGACGAAAGAGGAATAGTGCAAGGGAAGGGGAAAAGGAAGTTACCGGCGGGGGTATTTATACCCTCTCCGCGGATTTACCGTTACCATCGGCGTAGTGGGATCAATCGTGGCCATGATGGCTGTGTGGTGGGGCCTGTGGCCGGATAGAAACGCACGCAAGCGCGGAACGCGCGCGTAACGGCCACAGTGGATCCCACGGCCAAATCGTGGCCTATTATTACGATTGATGGGACATAACGAGCCGGTGGGCCCGCCCCGTGAAAACTGGGCGCGTGGCACGATGTGTCGTGGGCAGCGAAACGACAGGGTCGTGGATGCTTGACACGCGTCCGGCTGCGGCACGGACGGCTGGATGGTGCTCTGCGCCGCAACGGCTCAATTCAAGAAAATTCTCTAAGTCTTTTTACTCGGTTACAGAGTAGAAAGCAAGTGCTACTCGGAAAACAAGAGACAGAAGATACTTGTCAGAGTGCTACTCGGAGGCCGTTTACTCGACATCTTGAGGTTCAAGGGCTATGAGGCAAAGATTGATTTTAAGCTGGCAGAGCCTAGTGAACAAGTTCGCAAGACTCAACCAGCTTCGGGGACTGCTGTCGGGGGGTTACCCCCGAGTAGGGTAAAGGCAAAGGGTAAAGGCGCCTTACAGAAGAGAGGTTTGGTCGAGTAGCCGACTACCCGGTACTCGCTACCCGGTCGACTGCTACTCGGTCTCACCTCAAGATGACCAGAAGGAAGAATCATTCAAGTTCTCTACGTTCGAGTAGAAGAGTTGGCCCGAGTACAATTGGCGGGAACAATTGGCGGGAACCTACTCGGGCCAGAAAGTCAAAGGAGCCGTTCTGACACAGGATCCCGCGTATCCTTGGTCCGTACTTGGCAGCATTCGAACTACTGTTCATCTGGGACCGGCCTGCCTGACAGTGACAGCATGGAAGCAGGCCGTGGTAGGATAAGGGGGGCCTACTCTGTGCTTAGGTACAGTGATACCAGTCTGTCCCCTAGTTTTGCCCAACGACTTTCCAGATGAAGCCAAGGTTAGGAACCAAAGCTGTCAGCGGGAACCCGGAAGAAGGACGATGTGCACACTATGTCGACACTTGTCCATGTTTGGACGTATCCGGCTGGGCACCAGGTATATAAGGTGCCCCGCCGCCTCCTGCGTGAGGAGGGATCACATATCGCATACTGGGTCACGCATAAACCCTAGAAACCCTAAGTCCTTGACCTAGTTCCATTCGGAGAGAGAAGAGCGGCTACTCGGTAGCGATATCACCTGTACTGTGGCTACTCGGAGAGACATCATAATACATACAGAAAGGCAGGAGTAGGGGTTTTACCTCCTCACGAGGGCCCTGAACCTGGGTAGATCGTGTTGTTTGCAGTGTATTGTTCTTACCTCACGCGGCTACTCGTCGCGTGATCCCTCCCCGAGCACCTCCAGCGTCCTTCGTCCCCACATCTTTAGCCATCCCATGGCATCTGCCGTGACACCACCACGACATTTGTGCACCTTGGTCATCCTCTCATCCTCCCTGCAAAAAATAGATCAGAGGCTTACAGTTTCATCCTTCAAAAGTTTAAAAACAAATTAAACACATATAAGGCAAATTCTCTTTCTCATGCTGCAAGATTAGAGCTGATTAACTCTGTCTTTGCCTCTATACCTGTCTATTATATGTCTAACATTATATTCTCCAAGAAATTCATTGCCAAGATAACAGGTATTATCAGGAGTTTTTGGTGGCAAGGTATCACTTCGGATCATGCTAAGAAACCAATTTGTCTGCTAGCCTGGAACAATGTTGCAACACCAAAAAAAGGAGGGATGTCTGGGTATAAGGAACCTTAGGGCTGTTAACCACAGTCTTATACTCCTCGGCAGCATGGAGAATTGCTGAGCAGCCTCACAGCCATATTTACCAAGTTCTCAAATCTAAATACTTTGCAGACTCATCCATTTGGAGGCCAAACCCAAATACTCCCAAATCTGCTTTTTGGTCCTCTGTTCTTAAATTACTGCCCATGTTACAATCAAACTCCTTCTATCAGCTCTCTGCAGGAAATGTTTCCATTTGGAGTTCTCCTTGGTGTCAGGCCTGGGAGCGTGTTTATGATGATCTCATTATTCAGGATCACTCATTTTTCTACCCTGCTATGGTTAATCAGCTTTGGAGACCAGGTATGAAAGTTTGGGATGCCCAGTTAGTCTCTTCTCTGTTCTCTAATCCTACTGCACAAATTATCTTGGATACTCCCGTTTTGCAGTCAGAGGAGAATGATATCCTCTGTTGGAAACCTGCCACTTCAGGTAAGTGTTCCTCAAAGTCAGTTTATGACACGGCACTGAGAAATTTGCAACCTGCTCCTCCTAATACAGCTGCAGGTCTGGACGACATCTCTCTCCAATTGCTTAAACAAATTTGGAAGGCCAAGAACATGATCCTGAGGGTCAAAAACTTTGCTTGGAGGCTCCTCCGAAATTCTCTGCCGACAGGTGCAAGGCTTGCTTGGAGATCAAGGCACATTGATGGTCACTGCTGTAGATGTGATCAAGATGAGGACGGCAAACATCTATTCTTTACCTGTCATTTTGCTAGAGCTGCTTGGTTTCTGCCTCCCTGGTTCATCAAATCAGACGCCCTATCTGAAAATCTTTCATCTTTAGGGATTATCATTAAAGCTATCTTATCTTTTAATCACCCATTTGCAACGTTATCTAATCTAATGACCTTTATGTGGTGTCTTTGGAAATCTAGAAACGATGTTTTATTTGCCAGGAAATCAAGATCTCCTTTTCAGGTGGGAATGGCTATGAAGGCGATGCATGCAGATTTCAACATTCAGTGCCCTCTAGACCAAGCGCGTAATCAAGTCATCAGGGCTCTTCATCCTCCTCGGATCACGGAGAACTCCTTCGTGTTCCTAGATGCTGCATGGAAGCCTTCTTAGGATTTATCTGTCTCACCAGCTGGCCTGGGTTGTTTTATCTGTTGGAAGCAGGAAGAAGGAGTTTCAGACATTTTCGTGCAGGCCCGTTCGTTGGAGGTTGATTCCCCCTAAGTGCTGAAGCTGACAGCATGGCTCTGGCCGCCAAAATCATCTCCGCTCTTCGCATTTCGCCGGTGCAGATCTTCTCCGACAACCTCACGATGGCCTCAGCAGTTCAATCTTTCTCCTCGGGACTTCATACGGTTCCCTGGAGCATTAGGAGGCAACTTGCGGAGATTAGATCAAATTTGAGGAACATTTCCTTCTCTGCTCATCATGCCTACAGGGAGTTCAACACTATAGCTCACAACTGCGCTCAGCAAGCCCTGCGATCAGGTGGATCAGGGCTCATCAGTTCTTGCAGGAACCCAGCTCATGACAGTAGCTTGTGCCCGGTGGTCTCCGCGATTCATTCCCTGAGACTACAAGGCAATGTAATCACTGCTGTACACTGTCTTTGAGCAGTTCTATCGGCACTCCGGTGCCACCTCTTGTACAAAAAAAAATACAATAATATCAATATATGGAGGAAAAAATATATATCCATTCAAGAGTATCGGACAAAATATCTCTCACAAGTACTCAATAAAACGTGACATCCAAAGATCACATGAGAACCTTCATGAAAACATTTTTTTATGATACTACCTAAAAAATTATGCAAGAAATCTTAATGCTCTTATAAAATTATTTAGAATCGTCAAATAATCACGACAAAATAATTATTTTTCAATCCCTACCTAAAAAATTATATCCACATATCCGGATTGAACATTGAACATGTCAGATAAAAAAAACAAGAAAAAGAATCAGAAACGACACGCCGCACACTCTACTCCCATTCTCAATCTCTCCCTACCTCCCACCGATCTCTGTCTCACACTCACAGCACCTCCCCATTCCCCACGCTCGCTCTTCTCTCCCAAGCCCTCTCCTCACCTGCCGCCCATCCACAGCTCTGGCGAGGTCATGCGCCCTACCCGGGCATCCCATGTATCCCTGTTGCTCCCAATTCGACTGGTCCCCTGGGCCCCCACCTGCCACGCTCCTTTTCTTCTTGGCCCGCCTCGTTGGATCGTCCGATCCGGTAGACGAAGAGACTGAGGAAGCGCTCAAGCTTGGCATGCTCTCCGGCGGCCCAGCTGCTAGGTGCAGACGGGGCGGACGCGGAGGCACGGGTCTCGTCGCCACCAGATCGGCGGCCGCGGTCAGCGCGTGTTGGAGGGCTCCACAAGACAATGAGTCGGACCAATCGCCGAGGTATGTTGGCAAGGACGCCCTGCTCCGGCGAGCTGGCCTTGCCGCGAGTGTTCTGCTACAGAATTGTGTGCGGCAGTGAAGCAATAAGGCAAGTGTCCTAAAGTTGCACAAGGACTATGTTCCTATCCGCCACGGATACTGCTTTAAGTTTGGGGACAAGTTTGAGTTGCTATTTCTTATGCCGCGTTCCCTTTTTCTAGATTTTTTTAGGGGATCCATTTTCTAGATGAGGACCATACATCTTTAGAACGAAGGGAATAGTATAGCAGAGACAGAACATAAATCATTGAATCGTAAATAGGAGTGCACCGCATATGAATTTTGTTGCTATATACTAAGTAATGGAAAAAAACATTTACCTGGTGGTACAGCCGACGGTGAGTGTGTTCCTTCGGCTGCGGTAGCTTTCTTCAATTTGTAGGCTTCGCGGCGTCTCTTGTTAATATCATCCTTATTTTGTGAATACCGTTTTCTATCTCTCTGCCTTTTTTAGTTCTTTAAGATCTTTAAAAATGGGACACGGATCAGCAGTCACTCAATATATTGTAAATTTTGTGTTTGTGATATGACATACCCAATTAGCGGGTGTTGCTTATATCCTGTAACGGAGTGTGTGTCCCGTTTGGAGTGGTAGGGTCCATACAAATTCACTCAATCCCGTGAATGGAATAACAATGTTGCACAAATGTTAAGGTACATCGGTATATCGCAAAAATTCTCTTATAGGAAATAAACAGCAAATTCAGAGATGCAGCAGCTGGCCCTTGTTCGGCAAACGTCTGTGAGTGCATTACACTCGACATATTTATCGGTTAATTTAGTGAATGAAAAACTGAGTTTGGTGATATCCCTGATGTCTGCAGTTGCTACTTTATTTTTCTGGCTTGTAGGATCTCTACCATGAATGCATTAGAACTGTAGCTAGTGGTAACTTCCCAACCGAAACTTATGGCTGCAATTGGTCATCGGGGGACACTGTCCAGATCATGAGACAAGAAATGAAGAGGCAAAAGGAAGCATGTACAGAACTTGAATAATATGGTTTTGTATGTGTTTTTGTGGTTCATGTAGAAGTCGACGTATGATGGATCTTCTGAAATCCATGAGGCATTAGGATCAGCTGGAACGTCGCTCTACATGAACAAATATCATTTCGCAGATTGACAACAACATAAATTCTTCTGGTTATTCACATATTTTCCTACGTACAGAATGGCTCTTCTGGTCTATGAGTATATGCACTTAATACAATTGTAGAATGTCAATGCGGAAAGGCAAAGTGAGAAATCAACATGTTGGCAAATGAGCATGCACCTATGTTGCAGAGAAGTTTGTCGGTGCCGACTTCAGACGCGCAATGCGGGTTGGCTAAGAGCTCGTCGGCGCGGACGTCTCGTCGGATCGCCAGTGCAGCGACGGCGCAGGCGGCGATGTCTCGCTCTAGGTTATGTCTGGATGGGAAAGATGAAACGAAATGGGGGAAATTAAGTTGATTGCCACTAATTTAGCACATGAGCTTGCGTAGGAGGAATGCCTTTTTTCCTGTATGAATCGTGCGTCATATTATGGTGCTTGCCTTCCTTTTTCTGTACGGATGGTGTGTAGGAGGAATGGCATCCCTTTGATTGTGCCATCGTATTAATTGTGGATTTTTTTTTTGACGTCGCTGGTGCTCACACGCGCGGCAGAGTTTTCGTTCGCTCACCTATATTGCTAGATGCACACATGTGCGGGTTAGTTCCAATATTCGACGGTTAGATTTTAATTAGTGGGCCTGATCATGTGGCTTATTAAGGTCGTTGTTGCTCCGTGTACATTAGGCTGTGTGGTCATAGCGATGAATATGTTCTCTCTTTTTATAGTAGTGGAGATTCGGGGAGTTTTATTCAACCATCAAAGCCCCTGTGGAATCTGCTAAGAGACTTGTTACAAGCGCGCCCGGAGGCAAAGTCTACCAAGCATTCCGTTGTCGTTGTCGTTCTAGCATGCTTTGCACATATGTGAGCAACATAATTTGCTAAACGATACACATGTTGAATATAGAAAGAACTAAAAGAACAAACTAACTCCCCAACTTCTGAAAGGATAGGCGCCGCCAAAGATCTTGAAAGGCGACGCGAAGACCAGAGATTCACCATCTCTAAACAATTTGTCTCGAACAGAACTTTGTTGGAGCCTCGGAGTCTTGCGAAGATGACACCTTCTCGTAGTGCTAGAGCTTCTGAAACCAGAGGATCCGTAACGCCCTCGTAGGGCTTACACCAGGCGGCTATAAAACTGGAGGAAGAACGAACCACCCCCTACTCCTCCTCGACGTGACTCCATGGCAATGCTACCATCAACATTGACCTTCACCCAGCCATCCTCGGGTGCCCGCCAGCCGTGGCCTGGCAGAGACCGAGTCTGAATCCTTGGTAAGTCAAGTAAGGCCAATGATTCCTTCATCATCTTCATTGGTTGAGTCGGACCAACTCCTTTTTCATGAGTCAAACAATTTCTAGAATTCCAGATAGCCCACATGATCAGATCATCTTCGCCCTATCTACTTCCAGAAACATTGGATCACACAAAATATCCTTTGTCCAGTAAGAGGGTGTAGGGTCGGGCGTTTAACCTCCAACCATTCAAAAGTTTCAGCCCAGAACCTCTTCGCATGTAGACAATTGAGGAGCGCATGCATCAAATCTTCCGCCTTATCTCTACATAGCTTGCAAACGCTGTCCTGAGAAATATGTCGATGCCTCAAAAGTTGTTCAACCGGTAAAATGCCTCTCATGACACACCACTAGAACACCCATACTTTTGGCGCTACTTTGAGCTTCCATAAATGTGTCCATAATTGTTTCTCTGTGGTTGAGGTTTCGGTAGCCCTCCCTTCCTCTAGAGCTAGCTGCTCGTTCTGAGTCATCAAAGAACGGTACGCTGACTTCACGGTATAGACACCAGATCACTCACGTGCCCAAGCCCAAAAATCATCACCTCCACTTTGGCGCAAAGGTATGTTTAAGATTGCATCTGAATCAGGGGCAATAAAATTATCTCAAACAAGATTAACTTTCCAGGACCTTTGCGGTATCAATTAAATCCGCCACCTTGGTCAATGGATCCCTTCCAATCTGACAAGCCGACGTCAATGAAATTTTGTCAGGGATCCAAGGATCCGTCCAAATTGAAATTGGGGACCCATCACCCACCCTCTTAATCAAGCTAGCTTGCAAAGCATCCTTCCCCTCAATGATGGCACGCCAAGTTTCCGAAGCGTAGTTAGGAGTTGTGGCCTGCATAAAATCACTATTAGGGAAATACTTTCCTTTCAGCACTCTTGCACATAAAGATCCCGTATTGGTTATAAATCGTCATCCATGTTTTCCCAATAATGCAAGGTTGAACATCTCTAATTCTCTGAACCCCATACCCCCTGCTATCTTCGGGGTTGCTAGTTTCTCCCATGATATCCAATGCGTGGATTTTATTTAGAGAACTACTCCACTAGTACTTGGCCATCAGACATGTCAAAGATTTACACACCTTGTTAGTAAGTTTAAAGCAGCTCACGCTATAGCGGGGATCGCCTGGATCACTGTTTTAATGAGAATTTCCTTTCCAACACAAGAAACAATTCTTTCTGACCCATTCTGCAATTTGTTGCGGATTGTTTCTCCAATATGGTCTAAAGTTCCACTTGTGATACGCCCACAGCCATGGGCAATCCCAAATGCCATTCACCAAAGGCCTCGATAGAGATGCCCAAAATCTGCTTCAAATTTTGACGGACAGGATCAATAGTGGACTAAAGAAAATATAACTTTTATCGTTACTGACAGCTTGCCCCGAACACTCTTCATATATCTGAAGTATCTCATTCAACCTTCTAGCACTCTGCTCCTTTACACTAAAAAATATTAGACTATCATCTCCAAAAAGCAAGTGATTTATCCAATGCGGTCGGTAGCTCACCCGAATCCCTTTGTCCACATCTCTGCCTCCAAAAAAATTCAGCAAGGAAGTAAAACCTTCTCCACACATCAAGAAAAGATAGGGATATAATGGATCTCCTTGGCGGGAACCCTTCGATGGTGAGAACTCTTCATTGATCTTTACTAAAAATCTCACGGAAGAAACCCATTTCATCACAAGTCGCACAAAATTCAAGCCAAAACCAAGCTTCGGCATAATTGATTCCACGTAATGCCATTCCACATGGTCATATGCCTTCATTGTATCTAGTTTAACGGCACAGATAGTATTCCTTCCCCTCTTACGCCTTCTCATTGTGTGCACACTCTCGTGCGCAATTAAGACATTATCCATAATCAAGCGTCCAGGTACAAAAGCACTATGTTCTTCTCCAATTATTTCATCCAGATACAATCTCACTCTATTTGCAATAGCTTTTGAGGCAATCTTATATAGGATAGAACGTAGGAAGAACGGTCGATACTGTGAAATGTTGTGGAAATTTTATTTCCGAGATCAGTGTTATAGAAGTATTATTTAGCCCAGTTGGTAATTCTCTACCGTTCAAAAAGTCCAAAACTGCTGGAACAATATCTTCTTGCAAGAGGTCCCAGTGTCGCCGGTAAAACCCCGCCGTGAACCCATCCACACTCGGCGCCTTTGAGGGTGACATTTTAAAGAGTGCATGTTTAACCTCATCCTCAACATACTGCTTCTCAAGATTAGAGTTCATAAATGATGACGCTTGGGTTGGTACCATATCCAGCAGCTCATGCATCTCACAGGAACCTTGAGAGGCATACAAGATCTGATAAAAATTATGGGCTTGTGCTTGGTCCTCCTCTGAATTTTCACAAATGGTACCACCATCTCGGACCAAGCCCTCAATTTTGTTCACGTGTTTTTGCTATGCTGCTTGAGAGTGAAAATACGCGGTGTTAAGATCACCTTACCGTAACCACTAGACTCTCAACCTTTGCAGAATCTAGATCTCCTCATTTCAGAGCGCCATACGGAGTTGTTTGGTCACTACATTCTCCTCCTCATCCGGGCCCCTCCCTACTGACTGACCCCGCAGCCGTTCAAGCCGAGCTCATAATTTCTGGACCTTGCGTGTCAGACAACCAAACTCCTTTGCCCCTCTAGCTCAACAAATTGTTTTGTAGACAGTTGAGAGCCTCAACTATACCCTG
This sequence comes from Alopecurus myosuroides, assembly GCA_028641055.1. NCBI lineage: Eukaryota > Viridiplantae > Streptophyta > Magnoliopsida > Poales > Poaceae > Alopecurus > Alopecurus myosuroides. Next base: position 236,004,968 of record CM054061.1, read on the forward strand.
CAAACCCCGTTGACCAACACATTTCTTCCATTTATCAAGCACCGGTTGATCGTAATCAACATGAGTTTTCCACACCTCCTCATACCGGAACGGTTTTGGGCCTTTCCAATTATTATTGACAACCCTAACTCGAGGATCCACCGTCACAAAACAGTGATCAGATTCTGTTGCTACTATATGCCTAACCTGGACATGCGCAAACATATTTAGCAAAGCTTCGTTTCCAACGGCCCTATCAAGTCTGGCCTTAACATTTGCTGCAGCACCCCGTCGATTGTCCCAAGTGTAAGCCACTCCAGATCAATCCAAATCCATTAGAGCACACTCATCCAACACCTCTCTGAAATTTCTCATTTTTCCATTCAGGTCTAGCCTTACGTGAGAAGTGTTCCGAACCAAACAAAGTTTCATTGAATTCTCCAACACAAATCCAGGCAGAGTGCTTGATAGCAAACAATGACCTCAAGCATCACCAACTATGATGTCGATCCTCTTCCCTCGAAGCACCATAGAATCCCGTGAAATGTCATTCAACCGATACCACGCTTTTCAGCCGTACCATTGCATCAATGTGACAATTACTATGGTTTTTTTTATATCAACTTCCACACCGCCAGACCAAAAAGACCAATGCCGCCACTAAGACGCACATTGTCCACCGCATAACAACCTACGAAACCAAATCGGATTCTCAGGTCCTCAACTATTTTTGCCAAATTTTTTGTCTCCATAACAAATAGGAGACGAGGCCTCTCCTGCTTCACAACACTGTGAAGCTCTAGAACTACCTCGGGATCCCCATGCCCCTGGTAGTTGCACTCGACGCAACTTATTGGGATGGACATTGCTGACTATCAGATGCTGTCAAATTTTCAGAATTAGTGGGAGTTGGTTACTTCTTCTTTGGGGCATACTCCCCAATACCATCCACTTACGCAGGGTTTGCATTAATACAATTGTTAGCCTTGAACGGAACAATGCTTAAATCCTCAGTACCATCCTTCGCCTGGACTTTACCAAGAAAATCCTTGTCAACTTGCTTGTACACTTGGAGCCGCGTTCTGGCCTTATGTTTGTTCTGAGAGTTCTTTTTCATGGGGAACGTAGCATCAGATTTCACTTCCGCGGACGTACTTGAGCTCCTCGTATCAGCCTTGTTCTCTTGTGATTTGTTCTGGTCACTTATGGAGTTCTCACCGTACGCTGATCTCCTTCTCTCTCTGTGAGCCCTCAATACCTTCCCAAAAGGTAGCTCGCCTTAGGGGCACCTCGTCCCCGGCGTCGTGCAATGTAGGTCAAAGTGGCCCAACTTTCCATAGGAGAAACAAAAGTGTGGCAGCTTCTCATACTGGATTTCATACATATCTGCATTGCCTCTTCGCTGAGTCTATTAGAACCCATCTCCTCAACAGATTAGCAACTACAATCGTAATCCTAGCTCTGATATCCACCCACATGGTCAAATTGTGCCATCGTCGCTTGTCATCTATCTGATGCGCAATGGGTAGCCACCACTTCTTCTCCCTCAGATTGAATGGCAAATTCAGGATCCTAGCCCACACCATGAGCCAATCAAACTTCAACTCCGATGGCTTCATGCAGTCCTCAAAATCTGACAGAATCACTACGTTATTGCTCACATTCCATGGAGATCCATCGCACACACGATCTGGATCTTTTTACACAGCGAACTCCGCTAAAAACATGTTCTCTCCCAGCGATCTGAAGAAGAGACCCATAGGATTGCCCCACGTATGCCGCAGTGCGCCAGAGATAGTCTGAATATGGAATAACGTCCGAGGAAGGACCTTCCCTGCTAGCATCCACTTCGAAACCTCATCCTCCTAACAATCAGCAATGACCAGAGGAGTTGCTTCCTCCACAAATATGTCCAACTTCCCGAGATCTTCCTCCAATTTTTCCCTAGTCGTCCTAGAAGATAGGGCCTCCCCCTCACGCGCAGAAGAGGCCATGCCCCGTCCACACACCTTGATCGCCTCGCCAATAGAAACCAGTGAGCGCCGTCGTTTTCCATGAAACCCTAGTCGCCTCTTGGGGGTTCCGAGAGTTACAAGAACTGTTTTTTTATTAGTTCCTTTACATATACTCCTCCGTTCAATAATAGTTGACTTCCATTTTTGTAGCTATGGATGCATGTAGATACTAAAATATGTCTAAATACATCCATATTTGGACAAATGGAAGTCATCTATTGTTGAATGGAAGGAGTAGGTGTCAACCCCTTTAAGACCTTCCGTAATGCTTGTATCTTGACACAATATCATAAGCATATTGTTGATGTGACACTATATTAATTGAAAAAAGAGTGGCGTTGTATATTATTTAGGCCTTTCGTAATGACTGTATCTTAGGGCAGCATCATAGTCAATTTGCTTATGTGGCATCCTATTTAATGAAGAAAGAGATTGTAGATGTATCTTATATAAAAGATACAACTCTTACACGAGATCATAGGCAAAAAATATTGCTAGCCCAATCACAAGCAAACCCAAAATCAATAAATGCAACTTAATTTAGGTACAATCTAAAAGAAACAGTGCATTAGGATGATTGTTTCTTAGATTGTACTCCAACCTAAGATAGCGCGCTAAAATACAATGCATTACGGAAGGCCTTAGCATACTAGTCTTGCACGAGATCATAGGCAAAAAATATGATTAGACCAATCACATGTAATTATAAGGCCAAATTCATTAAATAATGGTCAACTTAGATAAAACACTTAAAAACCGATGCATTAGGGTGGTTGTCTCTTATAATACAATAGTACCTAGGATACTGTGCCAAGAAACGATGCATTACGGAAGGCCTAATCTTCCCCGTCTTATTTTCATGTGGGCCCTCCACCACTCCAATCAAACAATGGCAACTCATTCCACCTTCCGTAGGTTTTCTCCCATACATTCCGTAGGTGACAACCCACTTGTCACTATAGTTTTCATCAAAAAAATTAGGCAATGTGTAATGAGTAAGGTTAGATTTACGGACTGAGTTCACGGATGAATCTCACAAAATCAGGAGAGACAATTAGAGGGTGGGCCCGACGTAAAGTTCAGGGGGGCAATTTTAGCGAGAGGACAAATCTAACGTGGACGCGTGTCCGTAAGGTTAAGTCTATATCGGTTCCGTCCGTAACTCTAGCATTTTCGCTGTCTAATTGGCATATACATGTTTTTAAAATCAGGCTTTTATTAGGGGTTTATTATTTCAAGGACTTTGCTATACCTAGAGCGTTATGTATTTAATTTAGTGTTAGGTACCTAACATTTACACACTAGAGGACAAAATGTTGATACCCGTTGAACATTAAGATAACTTTGATACTAATCGCGTACACCCCAACTACCCGCGGCTTGCATGCGGGAGAAACGATCATAAAATTCCACCGCATAGTGTATGGACATATAGTAATAATGATAAATTTGCATACATCAGCAACATTAACTGCAGGAACCCGAAAATTCAAAAAGTTTTGTGGATCAAACCATGTATCCAATTTAGAATCCGTTTTCATCGTTGGACTAGTCGCGGCGAGATCTTCAAATCGAGATCCCATGTTGATATGTTTCGACAACTTTTTTTCATAGTTAAAAATTACCAAACTGCAGTAGATAAATGTATATGCTATTCGTAATGGTTTGGATGTTTTTCTAATATCATAAGTTATCACATTGGTAACTAATTATTTACCATGATGGTAGCATTTCTCTTGTCACCATGATAATTACACCATCACCATGTCGGTGACTACATTATCATCATGGGGGTAAAAATTTGCTCGAGGTTGTGGTGACTAAATCATCATCATGATGGAAAAATATTACACACAACACCTTGGTAACAATTTACACAACAACTTGTTTTAGGTCAAAATCAACATAGTTGTAAATAATTACTTAACACCCCAATAAGAACATTAGCATCGAGACCGGGTTATTAACTTTTTGTTCATCACAGTGATAACTAAATTAGCATTTCGTTGGTAACTGCTTACCAAACACCCTGATAACTACATCGACATATGGTTTGGTAACTTCTTACACAACACCCCTGATAACGTAAAAATCAACATTTTGTTGTTAACTACTAACTTAGCACCCTAATAACTATATCAAACACAGGGTTGGTAAATTTTTACTCAACACAATGATAACTAGATCAAAATCGTGTTGGTAACTACTTACTCAACCACTTGATAACTATAGCAGTACTGGGTTGGTACCTTCTTACTCAAAACTTGATAACTAAATCAAAATTTTCTTGGTATCTACTTACAAAACCCATTGTTAACTACACCAGTACAAGGTTGGTAACTTCTTGCTCAACACATGATAACTATATCTACATTTTGTTGGTGACTACTTGCTCAACACCTTGATACCTACATCATCAGCGGGTTAGTAACTACTTAATCAACATCATATTAACTACATCTGCACCTGGTTGGTAATTTCTTACTCGAAACCTTGATAATTGAATCAACATTTCATTGGCAACTACTTAATCAACACTCTGATAACTACATCAACACTCAATTGGTAACTTCTTACTCAACACTTTGATGACTAAATAAGCATTCCATTGTTAACTATTTACACAAAACCCCGATAACTACTTCAGTACCTAGTTGGTAACTTCTTACTCAAACACCTGATGACTAAATCAACATTTCGTTGGTAACTATTTACACAACACCCTCATAACTAAATCAACACCGGGTTGGTAACTTCTTACTCAACACTGTGATAACTACATGAGCACCCTGTTGATAAATTTACTTGACACCTTGTAAAAATACAGTGTCACCATGTTGATATATGCTTACTCAACACCTTGATAACTATGTCAACATCATGTTTTAAACATCAACACCTTGGTAACTACATCGACAACATGTTAACGATTTACACAACACCTTGTTTTAGTTCAAAATCAACATGTTTGTAACTAATTACTTAACACCCCGATAATAACATTTGCACCGAGACCGTGTTTGTAACTTTTTACTTACAACACTGATATTTAAATTAACACATAATTAGTAACTACTTACCAAACACCCTGATAACTGCATCAACATCTGGTTTGGTAACTTCTTACACAACACCCGTGATAACTGAAAAAAATCTGCATTTGTTGTTAACTACTAACTTAGCACCCCGATAACTATATCAAACAAAGGGTTGGTAAATTTTTACTCAACACAATGATAACTAAATCAAAATTTTCGCTGGTAACTACTTACTCAACCCCTTGACAACTATACCAGGACTAGGTTGGTATCTTCTTACTCAACACCCGACAACTAAATCAACATTTTGTTGGTAACTACTTACTCAACCCCTTGATAACCACATCACTACCGGGTGGTAAATTATTTCTCAACGCATGATAACTAAATATACATTTCGGTGGTAACTACTGAAAGTACGGAATGGTCAACTAGAGGGGGGGTGAATAGGTGACTAACATTTTTTCTTCTTTTCCTTTTTAGTTTGAGCTAAACAAGTAAAGACATGGTTATCTAAACGTGCAACTAGGTGAAAAACCTATGTGACACGAAACAAACTACACAACGGAAAAAATATGTAGAGCACAAGATAAACCAAAAGTTTAAACAAGGAGACAAGGATATGATTCCCGTAGTTCCTTCCCAAGGGAAGTACGTCTACGTTGGAGAGGTGAGGAGCCACATAGGCACTCCAATATTACAGATGTGCACACCTTGTTCTCCTTGAGCTTCTCCGGTGAGGGAGATTCTTGTTTCCACTATGAGGTCGACTTGAAGGCGTTGACCAAACCTTTACACAAGGTTGAGGCTACTCCACAAGATAGATGGAGGCTCTCAACAATCCAAAGCTTCTTGAATCAAGGTGGAAGCTACAAGCACTAGGGTTTGCTCTAGAGATACAATGCACCCAAGATCTCTCAAGATCTAGGAGGATTGATTGTATGGATTTACAATTCCTTTGGTGGAATCACGGATCTCGGTATCCTATAGTTCTCCACAAAGAATCAGAGTGTTTGGGTGGTTGGAGAGGGAGATCTATGAGTTTGAAGCTCGCATTAATGGCAAGGGGGAGAGAGATAGAGATAGAGATAGAGATAGAGAGAGAGAGAGAGTGAACCTTACACTACAAGAAATATGTCAACTAGTGACCTTCTATCGGTGACCCTGGAAAAGTTGGTCACATATCTCGAACTAATTGTTTAAGAGGGTCTAAAGTTGTACATGATTTGGTCATAATGCAAACAACATGGGTTTGCTTCTCTATTCTGGACCGATTTGAGACCAATTTAATTGGTCATGGTCCCTGATTTGCGCTCAGTCTTAGCATTTCTGGACCGATTGAGACCAATTTAATTGGTCATGATCCCTGATTTGCGGTCAGTCTTAGCATCATCGCCTATGTGTCAAATATGTGCCTACGTGTCATGGTCCATGTGTCAATTTGGTTGACCAGGATCTGCCACGTGGGACTCACAGATGACCTGAAATGCGGGACCTACCAAACATGACACGTGGGACCCATGAGACTGTCATGTGGGAACCGCCAAGTAGGGCCCACAATGTTGTCATGCAGGACCCGACACATGGGACCCACGGGACTGCCATGTGGGACCGGTCTGTAGGACTAGAGACGAACTGCCACATGGGACCGGCTTGTAAGAAAGGAGCGTACAAATGATTAATCGGCAAAAAATGCCCTCCTAGGACTCGAACCCATGACCTCAACTCCCCACCGAGTGAGCACAACCAAGAGCACAACACATGTTTTTTGTTAGTACTGTGGTGCTGCACGTTTTAAAGAGATAGTTCGGCTTGGGTTAGTACCTGATGGCCGACGTTGGTAAACCCCAAGAGAAGGCTCTGAAGAGTGCAACGACAAGTTTTCCCTCAGAAAAGAAACCAAGGTTGAATCGACCAGTAGGAGGACAAGAAATCTCTGAAGGTTGATGCAGCTGAGGTAGCAGGGCACACTACCGGTTCAGCAGCAACGTCGAACCTACACAACATAATCAAATCACTTTGCCCCAACGAAGCAGTGAGTTTGTCAATCTCACAGGTTTTGCTGAACACAAAGAGGTTAAACGTATGGTGTGGAAAACAATATGAGAACAATATGAAAGTAGTGGAAGCAGTCTAAAAACAGTGTGTGTATTATCAGTATGAGAAAATGGACCGGGATCCACAGTTCACTAGTGGTGTATCTCCGTGAAAGATAAATAACATGTGTGGTGAATGACTTACAGCTGGGAAATTGACAGAAATCAAGGCCGCACCGTAGTGCATATGCATGACATAAAGATTACTACGCGATTCTGTGGGCATTACAACAAAATACATAAACCGTCATCCAACTACGACTATGACTAATAATCCACCCTCCGAATATCATCCAAGCAAACGTTGGGTATTAAGTTACAAGCAATAGATGATTGCAGTAAGCAAAGTGTGTAATGTAAACAATGTAAACGAAGTAAACATCATTGTTTTCTCCCTAATGGCAACACACATCCTCCATCCGTCATGTTTCCGTCACTCGAGCACAAATGCAAAGGAGGCATGAACCCACTATCGAGCATAAATACTCCCTCTTGGAGTTATTAGCATCTACTTGGCCAGAGCATCTACTAATAACAGAGAGCATGCAAGATCATAAATAACATAGGCATGAAGATAACATGATAGATTGATAATCAGAAGACATAGCATTCAGCATTCATCGGATCCCAGCAAACACAACATGTAGCATTACATAAAGATGATCTCGATCATGTAGGGCAGCCCAAGAGATCTAAACATGAGGTACAAAGTGGAGAAGACAACCATCTAGCTACTGCTATGGACCCGTAGTCCAGGGATGAACTACTCACGCATCACTTCGGAGGAGGGCATTGTGGTGTAGACCCCTTCGGTGATGAATTTCCCTCCCGGAAGGGTGACGGGGAGAGCTCCAGAACCCTCGCGATATCGGGATGACGATGACGGCGGCCTCGGGTGTTACTCGGGAAAAGTGGTATATAATTAGGGTTCATGTATCGGGGGGATTATATAGGCGAAAGGGAGATGGCGGTGGACGCCCGAGGGGCCCACACCACCCCCAGGCGCGGCCAGGGGGCGCGCTGCCCTATGGTGTGCCCCCTCTCCGGGCCTCTTCTGGACTCCGTGGAACCTTCAGGAATTCTAAAACTTCCGGGCTTCGAATTTTACAATTCCGAGAATATTTCAAGAACAACTTTCCTAAAACTAAAAACAACAGAAAACAGGGAACTGGCTCCGTGGCATCTTGTCAATAGGTTAGTCCCAAAAATCGATAAAACTGACATAAAGTGTATAGCAAACATGTAGGAAATAACATGAAAACAACATGGAACATCAGAAATTAACGATACGTTTATGACCTATCAACATCCACAAGATTAGTTCCTACTCGTCCTCGAGTAGGTAAACGATAGAGACACAAAATTTATGAGGTGACATTATACCAACATAAACTTGATCATCAATAATGTAAAAGCATATATAAGTTGAGATCATAGAACTTCAACACAAGCATGATAAATAACGCCGAAGGAGATTTTACTCGTTGGTGTCAATTAGGCGGTTTATGGACTTCCGTAGCTCTCCACGGGGCTTTTGCACTAATAGGTTTCATGTTACGCCAACTTGAATGTAAGGCCCCCATAACCACTGTTCAAGGACCTCCGTTATGCATACATTCACGATACCAGATCACACCAGTCGTGAACAACATATGAAGTTTGTCCTCTAGCGCAACCTGGGCTTTAGGGGTCCACTGGAATGGACCTGCCTTCTTGAGTAGCTTGAAGAGGGGCAAGGCGCGCTCTCCTAGCCGAGAGATGAAGCGCCCGAGTGCAGTAAGGCACCCGTTGAGCCGCTAGACGTCTTTAATCCGCCGGGGAACCTGTATAGCTTCAATGGCCTTCATATTTTCAGGGTTGTCCTCAATTCCCTGGTGGGATACCAGGTAAACGAGAAGCCTTCCTGACGGTACGCAGAAGGTGCACTTGGCCGGGTTGAGCTTTAGGATGATCTTGCGCAGATTATCAAAGGTTTCTTAAAGATCCCGGACGAGATGTCTTCCTTATGGGTATTCACAACAATGTCGTCGATGTAGACATCAACTTTCCGCCCCAGCTGGGATCCCAGGCAGGCCCTCATGGCCCGCTGGAAAGTTGCACCGACATTCTTCAGTCCAAAGGGCATGCTAGTGAAGCAAAAACACCCTTCGGGCGTGAGGTAACAATAAAGCATATCAATCACCTTGCATCATGAGAAGTAACACAAATAAATGATCATGAATAACAATGCATCGAAAGTTATAAGTTTGTTGCAAGTATAGAGAAAGCATGGCAAAGTGATATTTCGCTAGTCCTTAAGAATGGGGCAAAACATAAATGCCAGGACACCTTCAAAGTTTATGAGGAAGACTAGAACAAATAATTTGAGAACAAACAATAAAACATCATGAATCAATTAATAATGTTTCTGGGACAAATGCACATTAAACTCAGAATGGCAACTATGCTCTCTCAAGTGTGCATAAAGTTAGAAGATGGAGACTCAACATAAAAGTAAAAGGAAGGATCTTCACAGAGGGAAGCATGGATCACTCATGTGCTAGAGCTTTTATTTTATTAAACAGAGGTATAAATTGTTTTACACTCCTCCCATCCATCTTACACAAACCATGGCTAACCGAATCCTCGGGGTGCCTGCCAACAATCACATACCGTGGAGGAGTGTGTATTTTTTAGAGAGGTGTATGCTTATAAGTAAGAGCCGAAACCACGTAGCTTTAGATTTCCCTGGATTTTTCGATGGTCATCACCTATTTTGGTTGGACGCCACATGTTACAGCCTACCGGCTCTTCCGAAGAGTGAGTTCTTTGCTACACGTTTCCTCCGTTCGTGGTGGACCCGTGGGATTCGCTCTGGTTCAGTTGGCCCAGCACGTGGCTCCGCGTCCCACCACTTTGACCAGATCACAGTCACTTTGGCAGTTCTTCCAGCGATTCTGTCGAGAAGACTCGGTCGAAGATGTGTGGAGAAAAATCATTTCACTTCTTTCCACCGAGTGCTTCCCACCAGCGCCGCTCGGAGCCTCTAGCCGGCCGCCGGCTCTCCTTCGCCGCCAGGCCCGCCACCACCTGTTCTTGGTTCCTCTTCTTGGACTCTGCCTCCGTCGGCACCACACCTTCCCGACACGGCCGTCACCTGCCGTCTCCATCTGACCTCCGCGGAGATCCGCGCTCGGAGATTAAGGTACATAAGCGCTCATGGAGTCTAGGCTTCCGGCGGACGGGATCTTCTTTCTCGCTTCCCTTCCTTTTTTTCACGTGTTCTACATAAACGCATCCCCTCCATGCCTCCATCTAATTACTGCTTTTTTTATATTCATCTAATTAGTGCTTTTGTAATTGCAGGTCATGTTAGCCGGCATTAGGAAAAAGGCTTCAAGGAGCAGCTGTGAGACGGTGTACGAGGCGTGTGAGAATCTCTCATTCCAGATTATTACCACTGTTGATTTCGTAAATTGATTTGTTATTTTTTCCCCTAGACTCAGCATGGAAAAGATAATTTTCTGAATTGATTGCTTCTTCTCTATAGAATTTGTGTCGGTTCTGTCCCGCAGGAGGACGAGCAGCAGCAATCGGCCAGGAGAAAATAAAGGACGAGCAAACTTGTCGGCCATGGCGACGCTTGACGATGTATGTACTACTCTCCGCATGATTTTTTTTGGCACCCCCTCGCTTGATTTTTGTTGTCGCTTCCGCATGATGATTGGATTGGGCTTATGCAGTAGTTAACACGCCGTAGCCGGATGAGCTAGACCCCTCGAAGCCCTCAAGAATGGGTCATTGGGTGCAGGCAGGCATTCAAGCGGCGATGACCTGCAAGATGTCGCGGGTGTTGGAGATGGGTGGTGGCTCGGGCACAAGCGGCAAATGGACCATCCGGAAATGGTCTCCTTCTTTGATGGTTTAATATCTGGTGAGCAGCCCCTCATCATCGTCATCCTTCCCCTCTCCTCTATGACGTCAGCGATTAGTGTCTCCATCCATGGATGAAGACGTGTGTATTTGTATGCCTTGACTATGTTGCTTGCTTCTATTCTCCAATTGGTGTCTACGTATTAGCTATTTTCCTTATATGGTGCTTAATTATTTTTCTCTCTCGTGTTCTTTGTCTGTTGGTGATGATTGATGTCAACAACGAGTAGCTTCCTTGAACAAGATCGGCCAGGAAGGAACTCCCTGTTGCGCTCTTTGTTGTAGCCCTGTTTTTTAAGTGCTAACCTACGCTGCCGTACAATCACTCTTCCTGGGGATCCACCTCAATCATGTTTCCTTCTTTATGACCTTGAGTTCCCCTCCATTCTATGAGGCATTTGATTTTTTTTTGGGTATTGCCACAAGTCTTATAGGTTCAGGTGGCATTTGTGTTCCTCTTACGAACATTGAGAAGATAATAGTACATATTCAATGTGATTATGTTGCATGCCATTGACTTACTGAATGAACCATTGAGATCAGGTAAAATATTATCTGCCATGCAACCGCAGAGATGTACCCTCCGATTTGTGTTTTTTCTACCGATGTGTTATGTGTTGGAGTACAAGAAATTTGTGTGTTGTAGAATAGTTTCATCTGGCATAAATTGGCGCTTTTGCCTCAAGAAGATTGAGGTAATTAATTAGGATGGACTGGAAATCTATCCGTTTTGTTTTCATTTTTCTAATTTCATTTTCTACTAAAGAAAACCACTAAGCAATACTGCTTGATTTGAGCCTAATTTCTATCCTCTTATGATTGCCTAGAATGAGGCATCATCGTGACAACTGAAATTGACCCAAAAAATTGTAATTTCTTAGTAGTCAGGAAATTGAGCTGATCTTTGATCGTTGATGCAGCTATTATATGAAATTTTCATAATAAATCATTAGAAAACTAGTGTTAACAAATGGTAAATAGAAAATATAGTACGTCACAAGCCAACTAGACTTCACAAGAGTGGCTCCCATAAAAGGATGCATCTGGGTAGAAGGTCATCCCTCTTTCTCTTTTGTTTACGCAATTATGCTTTGACTGATAAATCAGGGGGGGAAAATAGTGAAGAGAATTTGTTGTTATTAATTTGGGCTGGGCACCCCGCTGCCAGCTCTTCTATCAATTTCATAAGCGGATGAAGCCACTAGTACAGGGTGTGAAAGTACAATCAATAAGTGAGATAAAGATTCTCTATTTACGTCCTCATGAGCTAAAGCAGGAGCACAAAACATGAGTAATTTTGAAAGTTTTAAAGGTAACACATGAGCAATTTACTTTGGAGTGGCGGTTAAATACCACATGTAGGTAGGTATGTTGGATACATTGGTCATACTTTGTTTTTTGGGAGTTGGATGCACGAGTAGAGCTCATACTCAGTACAGGTGGAGGCTACCAAAACACTGGGAGCGACAAATCAAGACAGGAGTAATGGCCATAATCATGCATAGAGACATAAACATCACTAATCAAAGAATAAGTGGTACCACAAGTTCAAAAACTAAATGATCATAGAGGCTATAAGTGACTGGTTCGTAGTCATAAACATGTTGTGAGCATGCGCCAAGTCAACCAAATAAAACATTCAAAGGAGAACACCACAAATTTATGCTTCAATATGACAAGAACAACTCATGATTATTTCAATGGCACATTAAACACTCTCGGATATTTGAGACAAATCATGATACAAAATAACCACTAGGCTTTAGAATTAAAATAACATCTAGCATGACATGAAAAATTCTAGCCACAGTCTATACAAGCTTCTAGTTGCACCGTTATAAATTCTACTGCATGAAGCGGTTTCTTTTCCCAACAAGCACCATACAAAGTATGTTTTAACAAAAACTCTCTAAATGATACAGAAAGCAAACATGAGAGTACTAACATAACACTACAAAAACTAACATATCTGAATAAGAGATGCAAAGAAAACAATAGCTAAACAAGAATTTTGCAGCAGCTAGAAGAAAAACTAAGAATACGAGCATAACGAGTATTCAAACGAAAAAGCGGAGTGTGTCTCACTCTCAAACAAGGAATTCTAGGTTCCAACTATATTATTGCAGCAAGGAAAACAAAAAACAAACAGACGCGCCAAGTAAACTTCATATTATGTGACCGAATAAAAACAATAGTAAGCAGGAGTCGTTCGGTCTTGAGTAAAATCTCGTGATAATGGCGGCTCCCCCTCTAGGCGGCGCTCATGGCGACTCCGATGAGATCTAGGGTTTTAGCCATCTCTCTCCGACTTTCGTCACTCCGGCGTTGTCGGCCTCCTCCCCTACGGCATTTGTCACTCCGGCATTGTCGTCCACCTTTTTCTCTACAATGACCAAGGCAAAGTCTCTTTTTGATCGCTCCTGTTGGCGTTGGAGGGCGATCTTCTCCACCGAAGTGGATCTCAAATTCAATCCCATTTACGTGGGTTTTGTTCTGTTAGATCCGAAGGACAAGCGGATCCAACTTGTAGATCAAGCGGGTTTTGTGCTTGATCAACGTTTTCTCAAGGTACGTGAGAGCATTCATCCTGGATCTGAGATCCAATTTGCTTGTCATCGTGCCAGGGTTCAGGATCATCTGGTTCCACGTAATGGGTCTCTTATGGATCATGCAAATGCCATCGTTCCTATTTTGGATGTGGATTCCTTGGTGCCTCTTTTGGATCGGAATCCCATTGATCCTTCGGTGGGTTTAGTTCATGCAGCTAAGGTTTTAGACCTGGATTTCTCTAGAGGTCTAGCTCTTGCTAAGGAAGTCCGAATTCTCTTCGGATCGGACGTTCATGCTACTAAGAATTACGGCGCTTTCAAAATGGTGGTATCTTTTGGCCGTGCTGCTTTCAAAATTGATGAAAATACTGTTGCTTTGGCTCTTGAAGCGGCAATTGGAGGTTATTGTGGATCCTTGAATGTTACATGTCTTCATGATCGGGTTTTCTCTTTTGAGGTCTCTTCTAAGGAGGTTGGATTTCATATTATGAAGATTAAATGGTTTTCTTGCTTTCACTTCAAGTGCTTTTTTCATCTTTGGAGTCTCGGTGGTCCAAATTGGCTGTCTGAGTGGAGAAAGTGGAATCACGATCAGGAAAATGAGTGGACTTTTGTCACGAGGAAGAAAAAGGTAAAAACTAATCGTTACAAGCCTTTTAAACCCTATGCTACTCGTGCACCAACTGCTCCTCCCACGATTCCTAATAAAATTGGTTCTGTTCTTGATCGTGAGTTGCCTGCTATTAAGTTTGGATCTTTTGATTCTGATTCTCTCGTTACTGAGTCCGTTAAGGATCCCATCCCTATACCCCCTACCGTGGCCTCTGTGCCTGTGGATGATGGCTTTGCAAAATTAATTGATAAATTGGCGGCCCAGGTTTGGCCTTGCTCTAACCGCCTCTCAGCTAAACATGCAACAGAAGAGTGTACGGGCCGGATTCGGTGCTGGTCCTGTTCACGTTCGGGCCATATCCGCAAAAACTGCCCGGGAATTAATGGAACTCTGCGCTGGGTAGTTAAATCGTCGACTATCGGAACCGAGAAGTCCCCTGCCTCAGTTCTATCCCCTGCCCCTGCCACTGTTCCTGGAAAACCCTCGTCGGAATCGCCGCTCGAATCGCAACCTCCTCCAGCAATGGCGAACTTCCCCTGTGATCCGACAAGGTTCGTCCCCGCGGGGATGCATGTTGAGGAGCCATGGGCGGCCGAGGAGCGACCTGCTCAGCTCTACATCACCTCCTCTGCGGCTCCTCCTCGGCACCATGAATCTTGGGCCATTGCTCAGTTGGTTCCGCGGCCCCCCGTGGAAGAACTCGACGATATTCTGCAGCAAATCGTCGATTACATCCTTCAAGAACTGCATCTGCAAGTTGTCTCCTTCTCGGAGAGCGCTGTGGGAGTTGGCATGTTCCGCATGGCGGATCAAGTTGCCAGAGATATTTTGGTACACTCTCCTCCTTTTATGTTTCCAGATGGTAGGATGTTGTCCTTCGTTCGACATGACGAAGGAGACAATGTTAGAGCAACAACCTATACCAGGACTGGATGGATTATGATTCTGAATCTGCACATGGACTATCGCACTGATGAGTTCCTTCGTGAGTTTGTGTCCAAGTTTGGCAAGCTCCGGACCTGGTGGAGGGAAGATGCTTCCCCTGTCCGTACCATGCTCAAGGTTACCTATGGTGGCGGCGCTGATGTTCCCCGCTCGCTTGTGATTAGGGAGGTCCAGCGTTACGGTGGGCACGTTGTTTCCTGGACCTGCCCTGTTTTTATTCTGAACAATGATGCTACCGACGCTTTGCCGGGGGATGAAGATTTTCTCCCTCCTGGAGGAAATCCACACCCAGCTTTTGGTGCACCAGAGGTCCCAATCCCTGAGGAATGGGTGCCACCTGTTCAGCCTGTACAAGGTGGTTGGGGAGAATGGAACAATGAGGAGCAGGGGGAGAATGCTGAGCCGGAGGAGCCTGTTGATCAGGCACCGGAACCTGAGCAGGTGCAATCTTCTGTATCTGTTCAATTCTCGGGTGCCACCATTGACTCCATGAATGTTGTAAGAGCTGAAGGCCCGGAACAATTTGTGGAGCTGCAGCAGCAGGTGGAACAAAACCAGCTGGCTATTGTTCCTTTTGTTCCACCACCCCCAGCAAATGTTGCAGCCCTGAACAATGACGTGCAGATTCTGCAAGTCTTACTGCCTGACCCTGTGGTAGAGTGGTCCAGATATTTTTTGGAGCACAAAGCTCGGGTTACTTTCGACAGAAGATTTGAATTTCTGTCGACTTTGCTGCCTTTTGAGTTGCCAGTCTCCTCTGCTGCTCCTATTCCTCTGCTGATGGATTCATGCCCTGTTCCTAAACCTGTGACTCCTCTGCCTGCTACCAAGAAGAGGACCAGGAAGGTGTCTACTCCCCTTGTCCTTGAGGAGCGTAGAGTGACGCGTAGCCTTGCCAAGAACGCTGGGTTCAGGGTTCTGCCTGCTTCCGACAAGCCAGAACCTAGGAAAAAGGCCAAGTCTGCTCGTCCTCAAGGCTCTCCAGGGGGAGTGCCCCCCTTCACTCTGCGGAGGGCGGGAACCATGCTCCAGATAGAGGATTCAGAAATAACGGTGGAGAAGCTTGAAGCTGCTCCAAAGAAGCCCACCACTTCCTCAAGTTCTGATGATTAGTGGGCCTTTTTTCTTTCTTATGGGCCTGTTTGGTCCCTGGAGTTGTTGCTGGGTTTCCCTGTTACATTTTGTTATGTTACATGACATATGTACTACTCTATGGGTATTATCTTTTGGTTATCTACTGTGCTGGTCTTTTATGATGATCAGCAAATTTATTTACTATCTGTCTTTTCCATGGATAATACGGCCTATCTGAATTTGGATTGGATTATTTTTGACTGGAATGTGAGAGCACTCAATGATAAATCTAAAAGAGATGCAGTTTACAATAAAATTGACGAAAGTCGGGCTTCTATCATTTGCTTACAGGAGACTAAATGCCAGGATTTTGATCATTCCTTTATTAGGTCGTTCTGCCCTAAAAGGTTTGATCAATTTGTCTTCTCTCCCTCTGTTGGAGCTTCTGGAGGTTTAATTGTGCTTTGGAACAGTTCCATATTCAGTGGAGAATTGTTAGAGGTTCATCGCTCTGCCATTCACATTAAATTCACATCCACTCACAATTCAATTTCTTGGAATTTGGTGAATGTTTATGGTCCTTGCAAGGGGGTGGAGAGAGAGGATTTTGTTAATTGGTTATATAATCTTTCCATTCCGATTCATCAGAACTGGATGATTCTTGGTGATTTTAATTTCATTAGATCACTGGATAATAGAAATAAACCGGGAGCTGATTTAAATGATATGTTTATATTTAATGATGTCATCAGCCATCTGGGTTTATTGGAGCTGCCAGTTAAAGGTAGGAATTTCACTTGGTCCAATATGCAAAGTGATCCGCTTCTGGTTCAATTAGATTGGTTCTTTACTTCTTGTCAGTGGACATTGGACTTCCCTAATACCATGGTATTACCCATGTCTAAAATCACTTCTGATCACTTGCCTTGTATGGTTAAAATTGGAACTAACATCCCAAAGGCAAAGATTTTTCGGTTTGAAAATCATTGGGTTAAGCAACCTGGTTTCATGGATCTTGTGACAAAGGTTTGGAATACCCCTGTTTTGGCCAAAACAATTACTTCCAAAATCACTGCTAAATTAAAGAATCTCAGATATGCTTTGAAGGATTGGGGAAGGAATTTATCACAGTTAAAGATTCTCATTGATATGAGTAGTAAAGTGATTTTGTTTTTGGATCAATTGGAAGATGTGCGACAGTTGAGTGTTCCTGAATTTAATTTCAGACTTATTGTTAAGAAGCATATCAAGAATTTGCTTGCTTTACAATCTGATTACTGGAAGCAAAGATGTACTATTCGATGGGCTAAGCTTTCTGGTGAGAATACCAAATATTTTCATGCTAGAGCCACTGAGAGATTTAGGAGAAATTCTATTCCATCCATCTCTGATGCTTCTGGAAATGTGTTGGTGGATCATATGGACAAAGCTGCTGCTTTCTGGTCCTGCTTTAAGAACAGAATGGGTGTTTCCTGCCCACCCATGACTGATTTTGATTTGTCTGTTTTCTTGCCTGTGGTTGATGGTTTGGATACCTTGGCTAATCCGTTCACTGTTGAGGAGATTGAGGGTGTTGTAAAACACCTAAAATCTGATCGTGCGCCTGGACCAGATGGTTTTACTGGACTTTTTATTAAACACTGCTGGAGTATAATTAAAGATGATTTTGTCATGCTATGCAATGAGTTTCACAGTGCCAAGATCTCTTTGGAGAGCATTAATGGATCTTTCATTACTCTGATTCCAAAGATTAATTCTCCTGAGACAGTAAATGATTTCAGACCTATTTCTCTGACCAATACTTGTTTGAAATTTATCACCAAAATTCTGGCTAATCGTTTCCAAGACAAAATCTTTGGTTGCATCCATGCTAATCAATATGGTTTCATCAAATCCAGAACTATTCAAGATTGTCTGGCATGGTGCTTTGAATACATTCACCAATGTAAACAATCTAAGCAGAAAGTGGTGATCTTCAAGATTGATTTTGAGAAAGCTTTTGATACCATTGAGCATCCTGTTATTCTGCAGATTTTGAAATTTAAGGGATTCCCTCCCTTAGTAATCAAATGGGTCAAGGAAATTCTAGCTTCTGGATCTTCATCAGTTCTTTTGAATGGAGTTCCTGGCAAAACTTTTGTTTGCAAAAGAGGTGTCAGGCAGGGGGATCCTTTGTCCCCAATTCTTTATGTGTCGGGTGGGGATTTGCTACAAAGTATTGTTAATCTGGCACTAAGAGAAGGAAGACTCAGGCTGCCAATTCCAATTGGTGGAGACTTTCCTATAGTGCAATATGCGGATGACACCTTAGTCATCCTTCCTGCTGAACCGGCTCAGGTTTTGGTCTTTAAGGATCTGCTTAACCTTTATGCTAGTCTCACTGGGCTAAAGGTGAATTATAATAAATCTTCGATGATTCCGATTAATTTATCACAGCAGGAAAGTGTTGATTTGGCTTCTGTTCTTGATTGCACCGTGGCTTCTATGCCATTTACTTATTTAGGCTTGCCTATGGGAACCACTAAGCCAACTATCAAGGATTTTGCACCATTAATTGACAGAATTGAGAGGAGACTTTCGGCCACAGTCTCATTTCTTTCTTATGGGGATAGTTTGGTTCTTGTGAACTCGGTTCTTTCCTCCTTGCCCTCATATTACATGTGCACTCTTGTAATTCCTAAAGGTGTCATTGATATAATAGATAAAGCAAGGAGGAGATGCTTATGGAGAAAGGACAAGAATAAGCAAAGAGTGAATTCTTTAGCTGCCTGGGATATGGTATGCAGACCCAAATCCAAAGGAGGATTAGGGATCATCAATATCCAGATTCAAAATAGAGCTCTGTTACTGAAGTTCTTGGCAAAATTCTATAACTATTTGGATATCCCTTGGGTCCATTTAGTCAAGAATGCTTATTATTTTCAAACAGTACCACATGCTGTCACATCCTGTGGTTCTTTCTGGTGGAGAGGAGTTATGCAATTAGCAGATACCTGGTGTTCCTTATCCTCTTGCGTCTTGGGAAATGGTTTTTCGGGGCTTTTTTGGAAGGATTCGTGGATTGGACAACCTTTGGCTATAAAATTCCCGAGATTATTCTCTTTTACCAAGGATCCTTTGTCCTCAGTAAGAGATTTAATACTGATGACAGACCTCTCGGATGCTTTCCACTTGCCGTTTTCAATTGAAGCTTTCCAGGAGTTTAATGATCTGAGTGTCATTGTGAATAATGTTCAGTTGTCTGACAGTGAGGACAGTTGGAGATGCAATTTCAATAAAGGCGTATATACCTCCAGCAAATTCTATCAGCTACAATTTGCTCATTTACCTCCAGATGGGCCTGCAAAGTGGATATGGAAATCCAAATGCATGTCAAAACATAAATTCTTTGCTTGGTTGATCCTCAAGGATAGGATTAATACAAAGGATATGATCAAACGAAGAAACTGGAAGATTGATGGTACTGATTATTGTGTTCTTTGTTGCACTCATTGCAATGAAGACTGGATACATCTGTTCTTTCAATGTGTTTTTAGCTCTAGGATTTGGAATTATTTGCAAATCAGCTGGAGTGATAACACACTTGTGCAAAATCTTACTGTCGCCAAAAAGTCTTTCAAAGGGCCCTGTTTCACTGAGATAGTGATTCTTGCTTGCTGGAATATTTGGAAACAGAGGAATGGAGTCATTTTTAAATCGGAAAGACATTCCTTTATGGGATGGAAAGTGGGCTTCATGTTAGATCTCCTTATGCTTAAGCATAGGTTGAGTGCTTCTGTGGCTGCTGATTTAGTTTCATGGATTAACTCCTTACATTAGCCTGGGATAGACTGTCTTAGTCTATTTCCATGTTTATTTGTACATATCTGTAACTGTAACTCTCTGGTTGGTAATAAAGGGCTGTGGGGGACTCCCCTGCAGTAGAAAATGTTTCAAAAAAAATAAAAACAATAGTTTCACTAGAAGTGACTTGATAGATTGTTGATGAAGAAGTGGATGCCTTGGGCATCCCCAAGATTATATGCTTGAGTCTTATTAGAATTTGATGGGATGAACCACAGGGGCATCCCCAAGCTTTGACCTTGCACTCTTCTTGATCACATATATCACCCTCTTCTCTTGACCCTTGAAAACTTCCTTCACACCACACTCAAAGAGTAATTCACATTAGAGGGTTAGTGTAAAAATAAAAAATACATGGGTTCTGTATGGGAACAAGTTCTATTGATACTTTTAATCATTAGCTACAGCCGCTGATGTTTCGTGGAGCAAATAAATCCGCTTGACATCGTAAAAGAGCAAATGCAAGAAAAATGGCAGAATCTGCCAAAACCAGAACAGTCTGTAAAGACGATTTTTTTGGCCACTTACGTTGCTCAGATCGAAAAACTTTAAGAACAAAAAAGTTGCGGAATCAGCTGAGGAATATGCACAAAACATTTCAAGTCATTTTGAACTTTCTGTGAATTATGCGATTTTTTACGATGGACTGGAGAAATCTGTTTCCTACGCAGAAATCCAAAACCAACTCCAACTTTCGTCAGAAACTTTACTTGCACAACTAAAACATGAAAATAAAGATACAAAGGAGTTTATACAGAAGTATATAACCCCTTTACTCAAAGAAAAAAATATAAAAACAAAGCAAAAATAAAACCATGGGTTATCTCCCAAGAAGTGCTTTTCTTTAACGCCTTTTAGCTAGGCCTAGAAAAGTGGATTCAAGTGTTTTCAAGTGAAGAAGATGCTCACATAAGAAATATGAATTGAGCAAAGTAGAGCATCAAGAAGCAAGTATAAAGAAATTTTAAGTCTAACCCACTTCCTATGCATAGGAATCTTGTAAAGAAATAAATTAAAGAAGCTCAAACTAGAAATCATAGGAAGATAGAACAAGAGCAACTTCAAAACTTTCAACAAAAAGAGAGGTGTTTTAGTAACATGAAAATTCCTACAACCATATTTTCCTATCTCATAATAATTTTGAGCAGCATCATGAACAAACTCAACAACATAATTATCACATAAAGCATGTTTGTCATGGCCTAAAATCACACAATTCATATCAAGATCCAAAACAGTGGAATCAAAATTTAAAATCAGCTCCTCTTTTTTCCCACTTTTAGAAATATCAAAACGAGATGATTGATCAGTCATACAAGGTATATAACATATTATATCAATCCTATTTTCAGTAGCATTATAATTTATAACATCAAGTTAAATAGGACCATCATCTAGAGCATTATCATATAAATTTTCTAAACAAACATCCTCATTATTATGCATATCAATAATTGGAATAGATAGATGATTATCATAGGATTTATCAAAGTAGCAAGGATTATCATGAATAATAGTAGCAATATCATTCTCACAAGTTTCATTCATAGTAGTATCATGGTCACAAGTATAGCAAGTATCAACTTTATCAAAAAGGGATATTTCAAAAGAATCAATAGGATCATCACAATTATCAAATAATGTATGAGTTAAAGAGTTACTATCATTGGAAGGTAGACATGGGTAGATACTCCATTATTCCTCCTCTTGATGATCACCCTCCTCCTCTTTTTCATCCAAGGAGCTTCCAGATTCAACAGTTTCTTCTCCCAAAGGCTCCTGCAAGGCACTAGTCTCTCCTTTTGGGGGAGAGAATTGATTAAGATATTGAAGTATGTAGTAATTAAAATCCTTGTAATTATCAAATCAATATTCAAGTATATCATAAATCTCATATTTATAAGGGGCATTATCAATACTTTCAAGCAAATAGGGAATTTAAAATGCACCCTTCGAAGCAATAAATTCCTCAATTTGTTCCACATCATCAAAGTCATAATTTCCCTTAACATAAGAAGATATGGTAACATTATCATTATACTCACATTGAAAAGGGAGGTGTTTATACCTCCTACAGCAACAGGATTTATCAAAGCAATAAGTAACATTATAAGTACAACACAAGTTTTTAGCATAGTCATGCAATTTATTAATTTTCTCCCGTAAGTGTATCCCTTTTTGTGACAAGCGATGTTCCTTATAATATTTTTGTTGTTCATCCGTGAAACCACCTTGCAAATAAGATCTAGTTTCAAAGGCATCAAACATTGATAGCAAGCATAATAAAGAAAGTAACAAGCAAAAAAATAACAAAGTAAAAGTGAGTGGAGGTGAGAGACTCCCCTTGCAGAAATGCTTTTCCTCCCCGGCAACGGCGCCAGAAAACTTGTTGATGGCTGACGTTGGTAAACCCCAAGAGAAGGGTTGCGAAGAGTGCACGGCAAGTTTTCCCTCTGAAAAGAAACCAAGGTTGAATCGACCAGTAGGAGGACAAGCAATCTCTGAAGGTTGATGCAGCTGAGGTGGCAGGGCGCACTACCGGTTCAGCAGCAACATGGAACCTACACAACACAATCAAATCACTTTGCCCCAACGAAGCAGTGAGGTTGTCAATCTCACCAGTTTTGCTGAGCTCAAAGAAGTTAAACGTATGGTGTGGAAAACAATATGAGAACATTATGAAATCAGTGGAAGCAGTGTGAAAGCAGTAGAAGCAGTGTGTGTATTATCAGTATGAGAAAATGGACCGGGGTCCAATGTTCACTAGTGGTGTCTCTCCCTGAAAGATAAATAACATGTGTGGTGAACAAATTACAGCTGGTCAATTGACAGAAATAAAGGATGCACTGTAGTGCATATTCAAGACATAAAGATTACTATGTGATTCATGCGGGCATTACAACAAAATACATAGACCGTCATCCAACTGCGTCTATTATTAATAATCCACCCTCCGAATATCATCCGAACAAACATTGGGTATTAAGTTGCAAGCAATAAATAATCGCAGTAAGCAAAGTGTGTAATGTAAACAATGTAAACAAAGTAAACATTGTTGTTTTCTCCCTAATGGCAACATTACATCCTCCATCCGTCACGTTTCTGTCACTCGAGCACAGATGCAAAGGAGGCATGAACCCACTATCGAGCATAAATACTCCATCTTGGAGTTACTAGAATCTACTTGGCTAGAGCATAATAACTGAGAGCATGCAAGATCATAAATAACATATGCATGAAGATAACATGATAGATTGATAATCAGAAGACATAGCATTCAACATTCATCGGATCCTAGCAAACACGACATGTAGCATTACATAAAGATGATCTCGATCATGTAGGGCAGATCACGAGACCTAAACATGATGTACAAAGTGGAGAAGACAACCATCTAGCTACTGCTATGGACCGATAGTCGGGGGATGAACTACTCACGCATCACTTCGGAGGAGGGCATGGTGGTGTAGACCCCTCCGGTGATGAATTTCCCTCCCGGCAGGGTGCCGGGGAGAGCTCCATAACCCTCCTGATCTCGGGATGACGATGATGGCGGCCTCGGGTGTTTCTTGGGAAAAAGTGGTATATGTTTAGGGTTCGTGTATCGGGGGGATTATATAGGCGAAAGGGCGATGGCGGTGGACGCCCGAGGGGCCCACACCACCCCCAGGCGTAGCCTGGGGGCGCCGCCCTATGGTGTGGCCCCTCGCCGGGACTCCGTAGAACCTTCGGGAATTCTAAGACTTCCGGGCTTTGAATTTTCCAATTCCGAGAATATTTCCAGAGCAACTTTTCTAAAACTAAAAACAGCAGAAAACAGAGAACTGGCTTTGTGGCATCTTGTCAAAAGGTTAGTCCCAGAAATCGATAAAAGTACATAAAGTGTATAGCAAACATGTAGGAAATAACATGAAAACAACATGGAACATCGGAAATTAAGGATACGTTTATGACGTATCAGTAGCCAGTCTACGCAACTAAGCTTGGGCCTTGGTCCTTAGTAGCTAGGTTGTGCTGCTGGGCTAGGCTACGTTGGAGTGGGCCGGGCGGCCTGATTCGCCTGCGCTGCTAGGCTCATTTTTTATGTTCTCTTTTTTTTTTTTTTTTTTTCTTTTATAAATTTTGATTTTAAAGCCATTTTCCACTAAATAAATAATGAAAAGTTTATAAACATGTACTCCATAGACATAGATTACTACGAAATGTTTTTATTCAAAATGTGAAGGTTTTCCATATTTATTTATTTTAAAAGTGAACCTTTTATGCCGATTTCAAAATACGGTCAAAACGGGGGACATGACCGTCAATACATAGGGGTGAATCTTGTGAAACTCTTGGTGTTTCTATGATGAAACATCTACTTGTGCACGTAAAAATGTGTTTTACAAAAGAATCATGAGCAAACTATGAGTCACCTGGGATTTTGTCTCGTCCAATTTCGAGAATATTTCCATAACAACTTTTCTGAAACAAAAAACAACAAAAACCAGGAACTGGCGCTGCGACATCTTGTTAAAAGGTTAGTCCCAGCAAATCCATAAAAATGATGTAAAGTGTATAGGAAACATGTAGAAAATTTCATGAAAACAACATGGAACATCAGAAATTTTAGATACGTTTGAGACGTATCAAGCATCCCCAAGATTAGTTCTACTCGTCCTCGAGTAGGTAAAACGGTAAAAACAAAATAATTTCCTAGGTGACATGCTACCAACATAATCATGATCATCATATTTGTAAAAGCATTTGTAAGCTGAGATCGTAGTTCTCTAAACATAGACATGATATATATAACTCTAACAATGAAATTTAGCAACCATGTTGCAACATGAAAAGTAACAAAAACAATGCACCTAACAGTTATATGTTTGTTTCAAGCATAAAGAAAACATAGAAAAGTGGTATTCTTCTTGTCCTTAAAAGTGAGAGAAAAATATAAATGCTAGGACACCTTCAAAGTTCAAGTGGTGACTAGAAACAAATAATTTGAGAACAAGTAATAACATATCTTGAATCAATCAATAATAATCTCTGGGACTGATGCACATTATACTCAGAATGACAACTACGCTCTCTTGATTGTGCATAAAGTTAAAAGATGAAGACTCCACATAAAAGGAAAAGAAAGTCCCTTCACAGAGGGAAGCAGGGAATAACTCTCGTCCTAGAGCTTTTTATTTTATTAAAACAAAGGCATTGAAAAAAAAATTAGAGAGGCGTGTGCTTATGTCAACGAATGGAAAACAGAAAATAAAGTACGTCACAGGACAACTAGACTTCACAAGAGTGGTTCCCATTGAAGGACGCCACTGGGGGTTAGTAGATCATCCCTCTTCTCTTTTGTTTACAAAATTATGCTTTAACAGATAAATCAGGGGCAAAAAGAGTGAAGAGAATTTATAGTAAGGGGATGTGCCACTAGTCTAGGTGTGTAAAGTCCAATCAACAAGCAAGATAAAGATCCTCTATTTACGTCCTCATGAGCTAAAACAGGGGCATAAAACAGGTATAATTTTGAAGGTTTTAAAGGTAGCACATGAGAAATTTACTTTGGAGTGGCGGTTAAATACCACATATAGGTTGGTATGGTGGACACATTTGGCAAACTTTGGTTTTTGGGAGTTGGATGCACAAGTAGAGCTCATACTCCATACAAGTGGAGGCTAGCAAAAGACTGCGAGCGACAAATTAAGAGAACAATAATGGCCATAATCATGCATAGCGACAAAAACATCATTAATCAAAGCATAAATTGTATTACAAGTCAAAAACTAAATTATCATAGAGGCTATAGGTGACTAGTTTGTAGTCATAACATGGTGTAAGCATGCGCTAAATCAACCAAATAAAGCATTCAAAGCAGAATACCACAATATGATGCTTCGATGTGATAAAAAAACTCATGATTCTTTCAATGGCACATTAAGCACTCTCAGATATATGAGACAAGTCATGCTACATCAATAACTACTAATCATAGAATTAAAAATAACATCCAACATGACATGATAAAGTCTAGCCACAGTCTAAACAAGCTTCTTTTTGCACCGTTATAAGCATGAAATATTTTATTGCTTTCCAAGACCAATACTTTATTTAAACAAAAACTCTCCAAATGATTTATCAATGAAACAAGAGAGTAATACTACTCTACAAGAACTAACAGCCCTGAATAAAAGATGCATGAAAAACAGGAGCTAAAAAGGATTTGCAGTAGCTAGAAGAAAAACGAAGAATATGAGTATTCATATGAAAAAGCGGAGCGTGTCTCTCTCCCACACAATAATGTTGGGTTCCAACTAAGTTTATTGCAACAAGTAAAATAAAAGAAAACAAAACAAAAACAAACAGACGCTCCAAGTAAAGTGCATATGATGTCACCGAATAAAAATATAGTTTCACTATAAGTGACCTGTTAGGGTTGCTGATAAAGAAGAGGATGCCTTGGGCATTGATACGTGATGAACCACAAGTATAGGGGGTGTATCGTAGTACTTTCGATAAATAAGAGTGTCGAACCCAACGAGGAGCAGAAGGTGTTGACAAGCAGTTTCGATGTAGGAATAACTGTAAATACTGAAAGATAGATTTGTAGGGGTTTTTGATATTGCAGATAAATAAAGTGCGAGTAAATAAAATGCATTAATAATAATTGCAGCAAGTGGCCCAATCCTTTCTTCGTCAAAGGACAAGCCGGTGGATTTACTTATGATTAACAAACGGTCTCGAGGACACACGGGAGGTTTTTGTCAAGTGCTTTTGTTCCATGCAGCTGAATAATGTTAGGTGTTTTGGTAAGTGTTGTGTGGGTGAACCTATGCTAATGTACCGTACCATCCAAGACTAATACATACTTGTGATTATACCCCTTGCAAGCATCCGCAACTACAAGAAAGTAACTAAGAAATAAAACTAACCACAACTTTAAACTTCGGGATCCTACTCTCCCTCGTGTAATGGTTTCCTAATGAGGGTTTAGGTTTCTGTCACTCCGGCAACACCACAATTAGTAGCCAAATACACGATGCATCCCCCTAGGCCCATAAAGGGTGAAGTATCATGTAGTGTACGTTCACATGGCACCACTAGAAGAATAACACCACAACTAAAATATCAAACATTAAATATTATTCAACATTACTTCACTACTCACAACTTGACTTCTCCCATGTCCTCAAGAACAACACGAACTACTCACAAGACATCATATGAATCATAATCAGAGGGGATATAATGGATGATAACAATCTGTTCATGAAGTGCAAACACCAATAAATCTCACAAGCATCAACTACTAACAAGTAATCCACACCGGGAGAGAGATCTAATGCAAAACAATGATAGAGGCCCCTAATTGTTACAGCGGGATGATGGTGGATGATGAGGGTGATGGTGCTGGTGGTGATGATGATGATGATCTTTATGATGCCCGGAGCGATGAAGGTGACGATGGCGGTGATTTCCCCTCTCCGGAGAGGAATTTCCCCGGCAGATTTCTCCCTACAAGAGAGCTTTTCTCTCTCGGATGTTTTCCGCACCGAGGCGGCGGCAGAATAATTCTTCGACGATTGAATGAGGCTTAGGGTTCCCCGGGGGCCAAGCACGCGAAAAATAACCCCCACAGGTGGGCCAGGGTGGCCACACCCTTAGGTGGCGCGACAAGGGGGCGCCACCTGATGGTGTGGGCCCCTGGTGGCCCCCCTCTCGCTCTCTTTCTGGCTGGGTTCCTCGTCTGAACTTTTAGGATACCCCGGATGTCCCCCTTCTTCTTCCAATCTTCTGAAATATGGTATCTCGACGGTGCCTTTTCCATCAGATTTCTGGTCCGGGTGTTTATTCTCCAAAAATTATAAAACATGCAAAATAAGATAAAATAACATAAGGGATTCATCATAACATAAAATATATCGATGAATAACAGAAAATTATGATATAAAATAGTGATGCAAAATGGATGCTCAACTCCCCCCAAGCTTAGACCTCGCTTGTCCCCAAGCAAAACTTAACTCAGAAAACATGACCACGGGTTTATGGAGTGAAGAGTCGATAAATAAAATACGGACAAGAAGCATCACATTTACCTACGCACCAATCATTACAGACAGCAACTTCCTCTCATATAACTTAACTTGAAACAAGTAAGGGGAGTCACAAACAAAGATGCAAAAGAGGGAATCAAAATTGGTAATGGCAGACTTTGTTCTTGGTCAGAGAACATTTAATGAAATTATACTTATCTTAGGTAAAGTCCTTATAACAAGGTTTATATTGTAGAGCTTTACATGTTTAATTATAACAACTCTTTTACAGTGATTCATAGCTTTCAAAATGATATTCATTCAGATAATAAAGCATGTGCTAAACAAAGAAGGATAGAAAACATGATTGAATAAATCAACATATAGATGATGTGATCACAACAACTGAAATGCTTGCTGGAGACAGAAGGAAATGGGTTTACTGACTCAACATAAAAGTAAAAGATAGGCCCTTCGCAGAGGGAAGCATTGACCACTCATGTTCTAGAGCTTTTATTTTAATAAACAGGGGTATAAAATGCATGGCACTCCTCCCAACCATCTTACACAAACCATGGCTAACCGAATCCTCGGCTGCCTGCCAACAATCACAAACCATGGAGGAGTGTCTAAATTTTGAGAGGTGTATATTTATGTCAACGAATGGCAAACATCAAATATAGTACGTCACAAGCCAACTAGACTCACAAGAGCGGCTCCCATATAAGGACACAACTGGTATAGAAGGTCATCCCTCTTTCTCTTTTGTTTACACAATTATGCTTTGACTGATAAATCAAGGGCAAAAAGAGTGAAGAGGATTTATATTATTATTTGGGGCTGGGAACCCCGCTGCCAGCTCTTCTAGCATTTGGATAAGCGGATGAAGCCACTAGTCCAGGTGTGTGAGTCCAATCAATAAGTGAGATAACGATTCTATATTTGCGTCCTCATGAGCTAAAACAGGAATACAAAACAGGAGTAATTTGAAAGTTTTAAAGGTAGAACATGAGCAATTTACTTGGAGTGGCGGTGAAATACCACATGTCGGAAGGTATGGTGGACACGGATGGCAAGGTTTCGGGGTTTAAGGTTTGGATGCACGAGAAGCATTCCCTCTCAGTACAGGGTTTTTGGATAGCAAGGCTAGGTAGCAAGCATAAGAGTTGAGGGAAAACAAACAAATATACATATGATGAAACCAATCATGCAATCTTCATTCATGGCCCAAACGATCTTAACTTGTGAATACTAAGTTTATGGGCTAATAGGCAAATTCCTCTTTCTTATACTAGCATCTCAGATTATTATTTCTACTGACCCAAGCTAAGTTTGACAAAAACCAACTAGATTAACTTGATGATCTCTAGAGTGATACCAAATAATAATAACAAGCTCAACGATATGACAGAAATTGAACACTAAAGTAACGCGCGCATAAAGTAAATGATGAAACTTCTCATTAATATTTCAAACCGGCAACTCACACCAACGGTACAACGATAACCAACTAGGGAGAGACACTTCCATACTGCAAACCATCCTATATGATAACCTCTCTACTCATGATATGACTCTACTAAAAAAGTAAAAAAGATGAAAGATAGTGATATGATACCGCGGCACTCCCCCCAAGCTTGGAACAAGTCGAGGGGATGCCAAAACCAATGACGAATTATTTCTTCGGTGGTGGTGAAGGTGGAATCACTCGGAGAGGAGTCAGAAAGCCTTTTATGATACGATGAAGCTCAATATTTTTTGCTTCTCGAATTGCTACCTCGGCCTTGAGAATACGATATTGTTCGCAGAATTGATCGGCGACCCGGTGTGCTTCAGCTATCACAGGGAACACATTGGGGTCTTGATCCCGAGGCACTGTCCCATGCACATTATGAGAGTAGCGACGTTGAGGGTTAATGGATCCCACAAAGGTGGGGTTCCTTGTTGGTGCTGGTGCAGCCCTCTAGATCTCTTCCCTCAAATTGTTAACCATGTCTTCCCTCCTTGCATCTATCTCTTCCTCTGTCGCCCATCCCGCGAAAGCACCCTAGTTGATGTCTTGCTGGATTTGTTGAAGACGACGTGCAGCTTAATCCTCAATTCTAGAGCTGAAGGAGGACATCTTGACCTAGAAACTCCGAACTCCTGACAGGAAAACAGCTCGAAACAGAAACACGACGAGAAAACAATATACAGACCTCAGGGGATCCGGGGGATTATATAGCAAAAAGTTTCATAACGAAAGGAAAGTCCAGGTCGAAAACGAGTTGGAGAGGGGCTCCGGGGCGCCCACACCATAGGCTGGCGCGGCCAGGGGTGGGCCCACGCCACCCCATGGTGTGGAGCCTCGGGCTCCGTCTCTACCTCGTTTCTGGATCATAACTTTTTATATTTTCCAAAAACAGTAAAAATAAAAGTTGGAAGATGTTTCGTCAAAGTTTTCTTACCAAAACTGATACCTATTCGAAAACTGACTCTGCAGTTTCTGAAATATGCTTCTTAATGAATTCCTCTGGGATCATTGCTCGAATACAATCAACATATTCATTATAAGGATCTCCAGAAATATAATCCTTGAGTATTTGGCCATTCACCACTTGTGAGGAGTTGTCTTCAAGGGAAACAATTTTAATTGCCCCCGAACGATATACCTCTTCGATAACAAAAGGTCCTTCCCATCTCGAGAGTAATTTTCCTGCAAAAAATCTGAGACGAGACCTATACAATAGCACTTTCTCACCAACATGAAATTCTCTTTTAATAATTCTTTTATCGTGCCACCTTTTAACTTTCTCTTTAAAGAGCTTAGCATTTTCGTATGCTTCACTCCCCCATTCATCTAAAGAACTTAAGTCAAGCAACCTTTTCTCACCAGCAAGTTTAAAATCTCTAGTTAGGTCTTTCACTGCCCAATAAGCTTTGTGTTCTAATTCTAGGGGCAAGTGACAAGCTTTTCCATAAACCATCTTATAAGGAGACATGCCCATGGGATTTTTATAAGCAGTTCTATAAGCCCACAGAGCATCATTTAATTTCTTAGCCCAATTTTTTCTAGATTTGTTAACAGTCTTTTGCAAGATAGATTTGATTTCTCTATTTGATAATTCTACTTTCCCACTAGTTTGAGGATGATAGGTGAGGAAATTTTATGATTAACATCATATTTAGCAAGAGTCTTTCTGAAACCACCATGAATAAAATGAGAACCCTCATCAGTCATAAGATATCTAGGCACACCAAACCTAGGGAAAATAATATCTTTAAGCATTTTTGTTGAGGTTTCACCATCAACATTTTTAGTAGGTATAGCTTCTACCCATTTAGTAACATAATCAACAGCAACAAGAATATGAGTGTAGCCTTTTGAAGGAGAGAAAGGACCCATAAATTCAAAACCCCAACAATCAAACGGTTCAATAACAAGGGAATAATTCATAGGCATTTAATTACGCCTAGAAATATTTCCAACCCTTTGACATTGATCACAAGATAAAAAATACTTTCTAGCATCTTTAAAGAGAGTAGGCCAATAAAAACCTGATTGTAGAACTTTATGTGCAGTTCTATCTCCAGCGTGATGTCCTCCATAAGCACTACTATGACATTTTCTCAATATCTCTTGTTGTTCATTTTCAGGAACACATCTTCGCATAATACCATCAACACCTTCTTTATATAGGTGTGGGTCATCCCAAAAATAATGCCTCAAATCATAGAAGAATTTTCTTCTTTGCTGAGCTGTAAAGGTAGGAGGCAAATACTTCGAAACAATAAAGTTAGCATAATCAGCATACCATGGACTCTCTTGAGAGCTCACTTTTATTGCAGCTAACTGTTCATTAGGAAAACTATCAATAACAGGAATAGGGTCATCAGAGATATTTTCTAATCTAGACAAATCATCAGCAACAGGATTTTCAGCACCCTTCCTATCCATAATATGTAAATCAAACTCTTGTAAGAGAAGCACCCATTCAATAAGCCTAGGCTTAGTATCTTTTTCCCATAAGGTACTTAATAGAAGCATGATCATTATGAATAGTAACTTTAGAATCAACAATATACTGCCTAAATTTATCACAAGCAAAAACTACATCTAGGAATTCTTTCTTAGTAGTAGCATAATTCCCTTGAGCAGCATCAAGAGTTTTACCAGAATAATGAATAACATTTAACTTCTTTACTATCCGTTGTCCAAGAACAGCACCTACAGCATAATCACTAGCATCACACATAATTTCAAACGGTAAATTCCAATCAGGGGGTTGAACAATAGGGGCAGATATTAAAGCCTTCTTTAAAATTTCAAAAGCTTCTTTACAATCTTCATCAAAAACAAAAGGTACATCTTTTTGAAGAAGATTAGTAAGAGGTTTTGTTATTTTAGAGAAATCTTTAATAGACCTTCTGTAGAAATCAGCATAACCAAGAATACTATGAATACCTTTAACCTCCCTGGGACAGGGCATTTTCTCAATAGCTTAAACTTTAGCTCTATCAACTTCAATACCTCTTTCAGAGATTTTATGTCCAAGTACAATTCCTTCATTAACCATAAAATGGCATTTCTCCCAATTAAGAACAAGATTAGTCTCCTCACATCTCTGCAAAACTTTGTCAAGATTCTGCAAACAATTATCAAAAGAAGTTCCATAGACGGAGAAATCCTCCATGAAGACTTACAAAATTTCTTCACAAAAACCATGAAACATAGCAGACATACATCTTTGAAAAGTAGCATGAACATTACATAAACCAAAAGGGATACATCTATAAGCATAGGTTCCAAAAGGACAAGTGAAAGTTGTTTTCTCTTGATCAGGCTTTCTAACAACAATTTGAGAGAACCCAGAATAACCATCAAGAAAGCATAAATGAGTTTTCTTAGACAACCTCTTTAATAGTTGATCAATAAAAGGCAAAGGATAATGATCTTTCTTAGTAGCTTTGTTAACCTTTCTAAAATAAATGCACATCCTATAACCAACCACTACTCTTTGAGGGATAAGTTCGTTATTTTTATTTGGCACAATAGTCATCCCTCCTTTCTTAGGGACACAATGCACAGGACTAACCCATCTACTATCAGCAATATGGTAAATAATACCAGCATCAAGGAGTTTTAATACCTTATTTCTTACCACATTATTCATCTTAGGATTTAAACGGCGTTGATGTTCAACAACTGGCTTTGCATCAGGTTCAATATTAATAGCATGCTGACATATAGTAGGAGAAATCCCCTTCAAATCATGAAGAGTATAACCAATAGCACCTCTATGTTTATTCAATAATCTCTCCTCTTCTTCACCAGAAATTTAGAACTAATAATAATAGGATATAATTTCTTATCATCAATATGAGCATATTTAAGATTGTCATGCAATGGCTTTAAATCAAAAACATGATCCTCATTGGGTGGTAATGTGGTACCCAAGTCTTCCACCGGTAAATTATGTTTCAACATTGTTGGCTGATGTAGGAAAATCTCGTCAATTTCATTCCTTTCTTCCATAAAGACATCACTTTCGTGGTCTTCCATGTATTGCTGCAAAGGATTGTTAGGAGCAAGAACAATAGCAGCCGATTGTTCAACTCTATAATTCTCATTAGGTAATTCAGCTTCATAAGGTGCTTTAGCAAATTTGGAGAAATTAAATTCACAAGACTCTCCATCAAACTTTGTAAGAATTTTGTACTTTTTACAATCAATAACAGCACCACAAGTGTTTAAGAAAGGTCTACCAAATATAATAGGACAAGTATCACTAGCAGAAGTGCCTAATACTAGAAAATCAGCAGGATACTTAGTTTTACCACATAAGACCTCCACGTCTCTAACAATACCAATTGGAGAAATAGACTCCCTATTAGCAAGTTGAATAATCACATCAATGTCTTCAAGTTCACAAGAACCAATTTCATGCATGATTTCTTTATAAATCTCATAAGGAATAGCACTAGAACTAGCACCAATATCACACAAACCATAATAGCAATGATCACCTATCCTCACAGATAACACATGAACACTAGGTTTCCTAGATTTACTAGGATGAGAGACAATATTAGAAGCATCTTCACAAAATATAATGTGTCCCTCTTCTACATTTTCAGAAACAAGGTCCTTTACTATTGCTACTGTAGGTTCTATAGTTATTTGTTCCTCGGGTTCTACAGGTTTCCTTGCACTTTTATTAACCACACTAGATAACATAGAATGTTCTTTTACCTTAGCAGGGAAAGGCATTTTCTCAATATAAGGTTCAGGCACAATAAAATCAACAGTATGAACTTCTATATCTCTAGCAGGAACACAATTAGCAGTATCTTTATAAGGTGCATGGTACTTGTCCCATTCCTTTTTAGGAATATCAAAATAAGAAGCAAAAGCCTTATATAAGTTTGCAACAACTTGAGAATCAAGACCATAAACAATACTAACATTATGAAAATCATCGGATGACATAAAAGTTTTAGTGCATTCATAGTCATAATTTATACCTGACTTTCTACCTTTGTCATTCTCCCATACTTCAGTGTTTTCTTGAATACGGTCAAGAAGATCCCATTTAGCTTCATCTTTCATACGTGTAAATGATCCAGAACAAGAAGCATCCAATAAATCCTTATCATGAAGGGAAAGCCTTGCATAGAAATTATTAACAGTAATATTATTGGGGAGCTCATGAACGGGGCATTTGAGCATTAAAAACTTCAATCTCCCCCATGCTTGGGCAATACTTTCTCCGTCACGAGGCCAAAAATTATTCCGATCTCTATGAATTTCACTCGTAGGATAGAATTTAGAATAAAAGAGAGGCACAATTTCCTCCCATCCAATATTTGTCTATTTGTCAGCAGTTTGAACCATTCAGCGGCTCGGCCTATCAATGATATAGAGAATAATTTCCTCTTCACTTGGTTCATTGTAATACCTGCACACTTGAACAACTCGCATAATTCATGTAAAAAGAGCAAATGATCACGAGGATGGACAGTTCCATCATCTAAATAGGAGTTATCCCTAACATGTTTAACAATCTTTATAGGTATTTTATAAGGATCCAAATAATTAGGCGGTGGGTCACTTACTACCCTAGCAGTGGTAGTAGTGCCCGCAAATAAGGACTCAAAAGGAGACCCAAACATAGTGTAATAAAGCAGTAGACAGTAATAAAACAACACTTCACTCCCCGACAACGGCGCCAAAAAAATAGTCTTGATGACCCACAAGTATAGGGGATGTATCTTAGTAATTTCAATAAATAAGAGTGTCGAACCTAACGAGGAGCAGAAGGTGTTTGCAAGCAGTTTCGATGAAGGAATATGATATGGGGTGGCCCGATCTTCTCGTTGAGCTTTTCTCTCTTTTTGTATTTTTCTAATATGTGGATAACTAGTGCTACACTGAGACCTCTCACTCAGCTGACCCCTGTTGCCAGATGCAACAACAATCAAGCTCTTTGGATATTCTCAACTACACACTCTTGCACAAGTAATCAAAGATCACAAGTGGTCCTGTATCCCCCTATTCCTAGATGGAATAACAAGATATCACGCAACTTTGCAGGGTAAACTTCAAGTAGTATGCTTAGCAGCAATACAAACTAGAGGCTAGGGTTTGTTGGTTTTGGTTTAAACTTGTTCTATCTAATCCACACGCGGGTGGAGGACATATATAGGTGGAGGGGTGCGGCCACAAGGGTTCCTTGCGCAAGCAACCCTCCTCCTACTAGGACTAGGACTCCTACTAGGACTAGGAGTCCAACTATGACTCAAAGAGAGATACAAACCGATCCACCATTAAGGGATTCGGCCACATTATGGTATACAAACCATACCTATATGAAATAGGATTTTATGAGGCGCATTTGACTTAGTGGAGGCACCTATCCCCTTGTCTTGATGAATAAAAATTGCTTCTATTGAATAACAATTGTTATTAATTGTTTTCACCATCTTGATCACTTGCTTTCACCATGGCATCATTGTTTTCACCATCTTCTAGCATTGTTTTCACCATGGCTCCTTTCATGTCATCACTTGTATAATCATCTTCTAGCTCCTCTTGATTGTTCTCCTCCATTATGTTTGTGTTATCAATAAACCTAATCATACATAAATGCATAGACTTAGGTAGTATAAAATTCTCATAATCACAAATAGCATAATCAATAAGGATTGAGTTCACCTGTTGTTTTAGTAGCTTGGTCCTTGATCTTGTCATTGGTCCAAGTCTCACTTCATCTTGTTTAAGTGGCAGTGTACTAGGGATGTGATGTAGCCCAACCATCTACTCCAAGTGGACCGATGACAAGATCACGCGCAAAGGCCATCAAGGATAAGGTGAACTCGCTCCTCTCGCTCTATACTTTCGGTCACGTGGAGGATGGTGCGCTACCTCATGTTTCCACACTTTGCGTGCTCAGGTTCAAACCCACCACGGAGGCACCAAAAAGTACCTGAGACGATGCGCAAGAAGATACGGAGAACAGCGGTGAAGACGGCGTCCAATTCGGAGTCCTGGCGAAGAAGTTAGGGGCGAAAAACCCCTCCCCGGCCTCGGGAGCCGGCCAGGCCGGCCTCCCTCGCCCCCAGGCCGGACCCCCACCCGAAGGGGCCGGCCTCGGCGCCCCCCCAGGTCGGACCCCCTCCAGAGGAGGCCAGCCTCAAAACCGGCCTGCCCTCCTCCCACCCCGGCCCCAGGCCGGGCAACCACCCGAAGCAGCCGGCCTGGGGGCCGGCCTGCCTCCTCCCCACCCCGGCCCCAGGCCGGCCTCCCTCTCCAGGCGCCCACCCTGGCCCCAGGCCGGGTTCCAGGCCGGCCAGGCCGGCCCCTAGGCCAGGGTGGACCCGAAAATGCACGGAGAAGACCCGTTTTCGCTCCGGTTTCCACCTACTTCGACCCCCGGCTATATAAGGACTCCCCCAAGCTAGATCTAGGGTTTAGAGTTGAATTTAGAACATTTGGAGCTCAGCTCTCTTGTATCCCTCTTTGAGGAACTACTCCTCCGGTGTGTACCGAGGAACGTATCAAGGCTACTCCTCCGACTTCTTCGAGGATCGTATCAAGGATCATCCAATTACTTGATCTCTCCCTTTGGGTTTCTATCAAGGAATTGTCCAATCTTCCTCTCGATTATCTTGAGGTTCTATTGGCGTAGTGGACCGGCTACGGGTGTAAAGCGGTTTCAATCAAGGTGAGCTCAATTGAATCGATCGTTCCGTAGGCGGCCCTCGGGGTTAGTTGACGGAAGATTTGGGGTTCTTCGGTTCTTACTATTTATCCTTGCGTTTGTTTGCGTTACCCTCGATCTCCCCCTCGTTTCCCCCTCGTGTGTTCATCGAGTTCCTCGTGTTCTTCGTGTTCTCCGTCGATTCGTGAAGATCGGGCCAATCTAGGAGTAACCCTCCGCATCATCTGGTATCCAGAGCTAGATTGACACGAATCCGACACCCCCAACACTTTCCATCCACCAATTTTTCTTTTTCCACCAAGAATTTCGAAAATCCTCAAAAAAATAGCCAAAAGGGAATTTGACCGATCTGTTGATTTGTTGAGTTTTTCGTGGTTTTTCTTCATAGATTTGTTGCCAAACACCATTCCACACCTTTCTATTCAGCCAATTTTTCCAATTTCGTCCAAAAAATTTCTTGATTTTGTGGGAATATCGAATTTGAGCCAAAAACTCAGAAAATTTCAGCTCTTCGATTCTCCGATAGATTTTGAAACTTGTTTTTCTTTGTCGTTTTTGATCCGAATTGAGTGCAACAAAGTGCTACGCGACGCCCACGACATCACCTACGCTTCCACATCAACGGATCGCCACGACATCGACTCCCCCACGGCCGCAAGTCCGTGATCATCAAATAAAAGAGGTATAACTTGCTTCCGCTTGCACCACCCCACCCCATTGTGTTACTTACCTATCGGACTAGTTCTTTTTACACCACTTGGCATCGCATTTGTGGCATCGAGAGTGCGAGGTTAGCGCTTGTGAGAGATTAGCTACCGAGTAGGCATTGGCACTTTGGAATCCATCAAAAAGAGAAAAAAAAAAGAGAAAAAGAGAAAATAGAAAAGGAAGCAAAAGGATCGGTGCCAATTGCTTTCCATTGTAGGAACGTGTAGCATTGCGTCGCAAAAGAGAAAGAGTGACCGATTGCCACGGTGCGAATCTTGTTGCCTCTTCAAATTTGCGGTTTGAGCTAGCGTCCTCTTTGAGTTAGTGTGGCATTGAGCATTAGTCTACGTTAGGGCCATTTCGTTCTTCGCTTGTCCATTGGTCGCACTAACCCCATTTTTCCCTTGCGTGTGTGTGTTCCACCATATTTCCATCCTATAGGTTTGGTTTTTGTGCTAACTTTTCTTTGAATTTTCTCCACGATTGACAACAAACTTTTCTTCGGTTTTGGTCGATTTTTCCTCGCCACTTTCCTAACCTATTTGCCTTCCATATAAAGTGTGTGTGTTGCCGTTTGCGGTTTCTTTCGATCTTTTGGATTCGCTCTTGACATACCGCCCTACACCTAGGCTCGTCCACTAGCCTCAATACGACCAACAAAGGTAACGTTGGGTAAGTGAGGCGTCCATTTCTTCAATATCACCCTTGTGTGTGTTTTTGAGATGGCTAGGGAAGGAGTATTCACAAGTCCGAGCTCGGAATACGAAGGCAATCCATTCTACAACGACAATGCTTACGCCAACTTCGTCACCCACAATGATTACTTTCAACTCCGCGAACTCGTCAAGGACGGGTTGCAACGCTATGAGCGTCGACTACAAGAGCAAGAGGCTCGATTGAATGATCAAATGACGCGCATCAACATCAACTTGGCTAATCTTGCCAATCGTCGTCATTCTCCATCGTCCTCAAGGTCTCGTCGCTCAAGCCACCGCAATCAAGATCCTCACCAACCTCGTCGCCACGATCGCCATGATCGCCACAACGTGGAGGAGGGTGGACAACCTCAACAACCACCACCACCTCCTCCACAACCTCAACAACCTCCGCGACGCAATTGGTATGAGGATAGCTCGCCATCACCACCACCTCGACATCGCCAAGGCCGTGGTGACCCTCTTCAACAACCGAACGCCCGGACCTTCGACAACACCATCATCCTCCACCTCCACAAGGCCACGCTCAAGACTATGGCCACAATGATTTCGTGGAAGATGCTCGTCAACATCGAAGGCCACCTAGGCGCCATGCGCGTCCCAACAACAATGACCGCCAAGAACATGATCATCCTCAACACCCTCGAGATGAACAAGTGCTTCTGCAACACCCTCGCCAAGAACAAGAGCGTCCTCGACAACATCACAATGGCCATGATGATAGTGAACGCCGTGAAGCTAGGCTTCGTCACCACCAACCACCACCACCTAATGACCACCGGCGTCATCCTCCCCATCATGATCGCCACCGCCAAGACAATGAGGATGACCCCTATGATGATTCACCTCCCATTTATGATGAAGACCCCCATGAGCGCCAACATGAGCGTCCCCATCGTCCGCAAGAGGACAACAACATGAGTGCTCTTCGTTTCAATGTCCCCAAGTTCAATGGTGAGAATGATCCCGAAGACTATCTTGCTTGGGCTCTCAAGGTTGACAAGATCTTCGGCATTCACAACTTCACCGACAAGAAGATGGTTGCTCTAGCATCTTTGGAATTCGAAGGCTATGCACTCTTATGGTGGGATCGTCTACAAGCCGAACGAGTCCGCAATCGCATGGCTCCCATTGCCACTTGGAATGAGATGAAGCAATTCATGCATGCTCGATTCGTTCCTCCTCACTACAAGCGTGACCTCTTCAATAATCTCCAAGAACTTCGTCAAGGTGTGAAGTCCGTTGATGAGTACTACAAGGAAATGGAGACATCTTTGATTCGAGCTCATGTGATAGAATCTCAAGAGCAAACAATGGCCCGCTTCCTAAATAGCCTCAACTATCCTATAAGGAAGATCGTCGAGTATCAACCGTATGACAACATTGTGGCTCTTGTCCACCAAGCTCTCAAGGCGGAACGCCAAATTGCGGAAGATCTCAAGTATAGCAAGCAAAAGGCTTTCTTCAACTCAAGACCATCATCCTCAACTCCAATGACACAAGTTCCTCCTCCAACTACCACCAAGAGCAACACTCGAGCCTCTAGTGCTCCCAACAAGTCTTCCAACCATTCAAGAAGCAAGTGCCTCCCACATCATCCTCAAGTGCTCCTCAAGTCAAATCAAGCACTATTACTTGCTTCAAGTGTGGTGGTAGTGGACACAAGTCCTTTGAATGTTCCAACAAGATGATCATGATTGTCAACCAAGACGGTGAACGTGATTCTATGAGCGAAGGCGAATACTATGCCTTGCATCAAGTTGCTCTCAACTCTTTGGACGTCCCCAACGATGATGAAGAAAGTGTGTATTGCGATGAGGACAAGAATCCATCACTAGTGGTCACAAGAGTCCTCACTTCTTCTCCTCAAGATGAGCAAGATCAACGGTGCAATCTCTTTCAAACAAGAGCCGGTATTGATGGCAAGTCAATCAAGGTCATCATCGATGGCGGAAGTTGCCACAACTTGGCTAGCAAAGAGCTTTGCGACAAACTCAAATTGCCTTACAAGCAACATCCTCATCCATACCATGTCCAATGGCTTAGTGACTCCGGCACCTTCAAGATTCAACACATGGTCACCGTGACTTTTAAGATTGGTCCCTATGAAGACACGGTAGATTGTGACGTTGTTCCTATGACCGTGTGTCATCTTCTTCTTGGTCGACCTTGGCAATACGACAAGAGTGCTATCCATGATGGGCGTACCAATCACTATAGCTTCAAGTGGAATAACAAGACATTTGTTCTTCGTCCCATGTCTCCTAGCCAAGTGATCGCTGACAACGCCAAGACCCTTGCACGTAGACAAGAAGAGCTCAAATCTCGTGAGATGAGTGGTGAGAGAGTGATCCACCAAAAAGTGAGTGAGAGCCACAAGCCAAATATGAGTGGAAAAATTCCGAGTGATGCCAAAGGCTTTCCTTACTTGCCACCAAAAGAGAGATGCGAGAGCTAAGAGATGACCCAACCATACTTCACTTTGTCCTATTGTGCAAAGGGGAAGCACTTGAAACTAACGACATGACAAATCTTCCTCCATCTTTGTTGCCTTTGTTGCAGGAATTTGAAGACGTCTTTCCCGATGAGCTCCCTCCGGGCCTTCCTCCCCTTTGAGGAATCGAGCACCGTATTGACCTCATTCCGGGCGCGCCCCTTCCAAACCGCGCTCCTTATCGCACCAATCCCGAGGAGACTAAGGAGATTGAGCGCCAAATCCAAGAGCTACTCGAAAAAGGTTTTATTCGCGAATCCTTAGCCCTTGTGCCGTGCCGGTTATCCTTGTTCCAAAGCAAGATTCTACTTCCCGCATGTGTATGGATTGTCGCCCTATCAATGCTATCACCGTTAGATATAGACATCCTATTCCTAGGCTCGATGACATGCTTGATGAATTGAGTGGTGCTACTACCTTTTCCAAAATTGATCTTAAAAGTGGGTACCATCAAATTCGTATGAGTATAGGTGATGAATGGAAAACAGCTTTCAAAACAAAACTTGGTTTGTATGAATGGCTTGTTATGCCCTTTGGTCTTTCGAATGCCCCATCTACCTTAATGCGTCTCATGAATGAAGTTCTACGTCCTTTCATTGGCAAATTTGTTGTGGTTTACTTCGACGATATTCTCATTTATAGCAAATCTTTGGAAGATCACCTTGATCATGTTTCACAAGTATTGTTGGCTCTTCGCAACGCAAAACTTTTCGCCAATCTTTCCAAATGCAATTTTTGCACCAACAAGCTTGTTTTCTTGGGTTTTGTGATCTCTTCCAATGGTATTGAAGTAGATAACAAGAAGATTGAGGCAATTAGGAATTGGCCCAACCCTACCTCCGTGGGTGAGATAAGGCGCTTTCATGGCCTTGCCGGTTTCTATCGCCGCTTTGTCAAAGATTTTTCAACTATTGCTTGCCCTTTGAATGAACTTACCAAAAAGAATGTACCTTTTGTTTCGGCAATGCGCAACAAAAAGCTTTCGACACACTTAAGAAATGCTTAACCGAAGCTCCTTTGCTTGTCTTACCGGATTTTGAGAAAACTTTTGAGATTGAATGTGATGCTAGTGGTATAGGAATTGGTGGCGTTCTCATGCAAAACGGACGCCTCGTTGCTTACCATAGTGAAAAACTTGATGGTGCTAAACTCAATTACCCCATCTATGATAAGGAACTTTTTGCTTTGGTTAGAGTGCTAGAAGTTTGGCAACACTACCTTTGGCCAAAAGAATTTGTCATTCATTCCGATCACGAATCATTGAAATACTTAAAAAGCCAAACCAATTTGAACAAAAGGCATGCTAAGTGGGTTGAATTCATTGAATCTTTTCCTTATGTCATTAAGTACAAGAAAGGTAAAGAGAATGTGGTAGCCGATGCCTTGTCTAGGAAAGAATGCCTTCTTACTTGTCTTGACATCAATGTGATTGGTTTGGATGAGATCAACGACTTATATGCTTCCGATGCTTTCTTTGGTCCTATATTTGAGAAGTGCTTGCCTAACCGAGGTTTCGATGATTACTATCTTCACAAAGGTTTCTTGTTTAAGGCTAACAAATTGTGTATCCCCGAGTCTTCTCTTCGTTTGTTGTTATTGAAGGAATCACATGAAGGAGGCCTCATGGGACACTTTGGACGCGAAAAGACCTATGCCATGCTCTCCACCAACTACTATTGGCCCAAGATGAAGCATCACGTTGAGAGACACGTCAAGAGATGTTCCACATGCCTCCGAGCTAAGTCCACTTCCAACCCTCATGGTCTTTACATGCCATTACCTATCCCACATGCACCTTGGAGTGATATTAGCATGGACTTTGTGTTAGGCCTTCCACGAACTAAAACCAACATGGATTCAATCTTTGTAGTTGTGGAACGTTTCTCTAAGATGGCACATTTCATTCCTTGTAACCGAACCGACGATGCTTCACATGTTGCTACTTTGTTTTTCAGGGAAATTGTGCGTTTACATGGTGTACCTACTTCCATTGTCTCGGACCGTGACGTCAAGTTCACCTCCTACTTTTGGAAGACGTTGATGGCCAAGCTCGGCGTCAAGCTACTCTTCTCCACCGCCTATCACCCACAAACGGATGGACAAACCGAGGTCGTCAACCGCACACTCTCTTCACTACTTCGAGCATTGATCAAGCCCAACTTGAAGAATAGGGAGGAATGCATCCCACACGCCGAGTTCGCCTACAACCATGCTCTCCATCAAGCTACCAAGAAGAGTCCTTTCGAGATCGTCTACGGCTTCAACCCCAACACCGCCCTCGACATACTCCCTTTGCCTCTACGCGAGCGAGCAAACATGGACATCGACAAGCGCACCGACTACATCAAGAAGCTGCACGACTCCACAAGAGCTACGCTTGAGAAGCATTCCGAGCACCGAGCCTCTATCATGAACAAGAACAAGAAACCCATGGTGTTCCAAGAAGGTGACCTCGTGTGGCTACACTTGCGCAAGGACCGGTTCCCCGAAGAGCGCAACTCCAAGCTCAAGCCAAGAGGTGACGGTCCCTTCAAGGTCATCAAGCGCATCAACAACAACGCCTACAAGCTCGACTTACCGCAATCCAAGTACCTCGTCCACAACTCCTTCAATGTCAAGGACCTCTCTCCCTTCCATGGATACCCAAGTGATGAAGACTACGCCGAGTAGAGGTCGACTCTTTTTCAAGGGGGGGGAGATGATGTAGCCCAACCATCTACTCCAAGTGGACCGATGACAAGATCACGCGCAAAGGCCATCAAGGATAAGGTGAACTCGCTCCTCTCGCTCTATACTTTCGGTCACGTGGAGGATGGTGCGCTACCTCATGTTTCCACACTTTGCGTGCTCAGGTTCAAACCCACCACGGAGGCACCGAAAAGTACCCGAGACGATGCGTAAGAAGATACGGAGAACAGCGGTGAAGACGGCGTCCAATTCGGAGTCCCGGCGAAGAAGTTAGGGGCGAAAAACCCCTCCCCGGCCTTGGGAGCCGGCCAGGCCGGCCTCCCTCGCCCCCAGGCCGGACCCCCACCCAAAGGGGCCGGCCTCCACCTTGGCCTCGGGCCGGCCTCGGCGCCCCCCTCAGGCCGGACCCCCTCCAGAGGAGGCCGGCCTCAAAACCGGCCTGCCCTCCTCCCACCCCGGCCCCAGGCCGGGCAACCACCCGAAGCAGCCGGCCTGGGGGCCGGCCTGCCTCCTCCCCACCCCGGCCCCAGGCCGGCCTCCCTCTCCAGGCGCCCACCCTGGCCCCAGGCCGGCCAGGCCGGCCCCTAGGCCGGGGTGGACCCGAAAATGCACGGAAAAGACCCGTTTTCGCTCCGGTTTCCACCTACTTCAACCCCCGGCTATATAAGGACTCCCCCAAGCTAGATCTAGGGTTTAGAGTTGAATTTAGAACATTTGGAGATCAGCTCTCTTGTATCCCTCTTTGAGGAACTACTCCTCCGGTGTGTACCGAGGAACATATCAAGGCTATTCCT
Source organism: Alopecurus myosuroides (assembly GCA_028641055.1). Classification (NCBI taxonomy): domain Eukaryota; kingdom Viridiplantae; phylum Streptophyta; class Magnoliopsida; order Poales; family Poaceae; genus Alopecurus; species Alopecurus myosuroides. The sequence goes on from CM054061.1 coordinate 236,049,650, forward strand.
CCGACTTCGTCGAGGATCGTATCAAGGATCATCCCATTACTTGATCTCTCCCTTTGGGTTTCTATCAAGGAATTGTCCAATCTTCCTCTCGATTATCTTGAGGTTCTATTGGCGTAGTGGACCGGCTACGGGTGTAAAGCGGTTTCAATCAAGGTGAGCTCAGTTGAATCGATCGTTCCGTAGGCGGCCCTCGGGGTTAGTTGACGGAAGATTTGGGGTTCTTCGGTTCTTACTATTTATCCTTGCGTTTGTTTGCGTTGCCCTCGATCTCCCCCTCATTTCCCCCTCGTGTGTTCCTCGAGTTCCACGTGTTCTTCGTGTTCTCCGTCGATTCGTGAAGATCGGGCCAATCTAGGAGTAACCCTCCGCATCAGGATGTCATCATCATCCTCCCCCCTTGAAAAGCCTTGATGTCCACATCAAGGTTCTCCCCATGATATGGTGTCAAATCAGCAACACTGAATGAATTACTCACTCCAAACTCATCAATTGGAAGATCTATCTTGTAAGCATTGTCATTTATTTTTGCAATCACTTTGTAAGGACCAGCACCTCTTGGCAATAATTTTGATTTCCTTAGCTTAGGGAACCTATCCTTTCGAAAGTGTACCCATACCAAATCTCCCTCTTGAAAAATAACTTCCTTTCTCTTTTGATTCCTCCTTTGAGCAACATCCTTCCCTTTCTTCTCTATAGCATCCATTGTTTTCTCATGTATCTTTTTCACAAAATCAGCCCTTTTGGATGCATCCATGTTAATTCTCTCTTGAATAGGAAGTGGTAATAAATCAAGTGGTGTAGTAGGCCGAAATCCATATACCACATCAAAAGGACATAGTTGAGTAGTTGAATGCACAGCTCTATTGTAGGCAAACTCCACATGTGGCAAACAATCTTCCCACTCCTTCAGATTCGTCTTGATCATAGTTCTCAACAATGTGGACAAAGTTCTATTCACCACCTCGGTTTGTCCATCTGTTTGAGGGTGACATGTTGTAGAAAACAATAATTTGGTTCCAAGCTTCCCCCATAATGTCTTCCAAACGTAACTCATGAATTTCACATCTCTATCTGAAACAATTGTCCTTGGTACTCCATGTAGTCTTACTATCTCCTTGAAAAAGAGTGTAGCAATGTGGGAACTATCATCACTTTTGTGGCAAGCAATGAAGTGTGACATCTTGGAAAATCTATCCACCACCATAAAAATTGAGTCATGTCCCCTCTTTGTCCTTGGCAATCCTAACACAAAATCCATGCTTATATCTTCCCATGGTGTAGTTGGTGTTGGCAATGGAGTATATAATCCATGGGGCTTCAATTTGGACTTGGATTTATTGCATGTAATACACCTTTGCACAAATCTATAGACATCTCTCCTCATATGTGCCCAATAGAAATTTTCAGCCAACATAAGCAATGTTTTCTCTCGTCCAAAGTGACCCATCAATCCACCACTATGAGATTCCTGTAATAACATCAAACGCAAAGAACACTCGGGAATACATAGTTTGTTAGCTCTAAACAAAAATCCATCATGTATATGATACTTATCCCAAGCCTTCACATTAGAACATTTACTATAGGGTGTAGAAAATTCTTTATCTTGAGCATATAGTGTCTTTAATTCTTGCAAACCCGAAACTTGCACATCCAATTTAGTGAGTAGCATATTTTTCCTAGACAAAGCATCAGCTACCACATTATCTAATCCTTTCTTGTGTTTAATAATGTATGGGAAAGATTCAATAAATTCTACCCATTTAGCATGTCTCTTATTAAGATTGGATTGATTCTTTAAAAATTTCAACGCCTCATGATCAGAATGTATAATAAATTCCTTTGGCCACAAATAATGTTTCCAAACCTCAAGTACTCTAACAAGTGCATACAATTCTTTATCATAGACAGAATAATTCAATTGTGCTCCATGTAATTTTTCAGAAAAATAAGCAATTGGTTTCTTATCTTGCATTAACACTCCTCCAATACCTATGCCACTAGCATCACATTCAATCTCAAATTGTTTATTAAAATTTGGTAGCATCAATAATGGAGACGAAATCAACTTATTTTTCAAAGTATCAAAAGCAATATCTTGAGCAACCCCCCACTCGAAATTTACACCTTTCTTAGTCAAATCATTTAAAGGGGCAGCAATAGTACTAAAATCTTTCACAAATCTTCTATAAAATCCAGCTAGTCCATTAAAACTTCTTACTTGACTCACATTCATGGGAATTGCTTCAATTTTAGATTCATCAACTTCTATCCCATGTTTAGAGACAACATAACCAAGAAATATGACCTTATCTTTGCAAAAAGTGCACTTCTCTAAATTTCCATACAATTTATTTTCTCTTAGCACATGCAAGACTTGTCTAATATGATCAATGTGTTCATGTTCATTGTGTCTATATATGATAATATCATCAAAGTAAACAACCACAAACTTGCCAATAAAATCTCTCAAAACATGGTTCATTAATCTCATGAAAGTACTAGGTGCATTAGTTAATCCAAAAGGCATTACTAACCACTCATATAAACCAAATTTTGTTTTAAAGGCTGTTTTCCACTCATCCCCTTCTTTCATTCTTATTTGAGTAACCACTACGCAAATCAATTTTAGAGAAAACAGCACTACCACTTAATTCATCTAACATGTCTTCCAAACGTGGTATAGGATGACGATAACTAATAGTGATATTGTTAATTGCTCTGCAATCTACACACATGCGCCAAGTACCATCTTTCTTAGGAACTAATATGACAGGAACAACACAAGGAGATAAGCTTATTCGAATGTAACCTTTATCAAGAAGATCTTGTACTTGTTTCTGAATTTCCTTTGTCTCTTGGGGATTTGTCCTATAGGGAGCTCGGTTTGGTAATGAAGATCCAGGAATTAAATCAATTTGATGCTCAATCCCTCTCAATGGTGGCAATCCCGAGGGCACTTCTTCTAGAAAAACATCATCAAATTCCTGCAAAACATTAGAAACACCAATAGAAAGAGGAGTCATGTCATTAGAAACTAAAATTGCCCCCTTGTGCATGAGCACTATAGGTAGTAGGCTAGGATCATCCTCAAACTCTCTCAAATCTTCTTTGGTGGCTAACATTGTCAAAAGGCTCACTCCCTTACTTTTTCCACTCGGCCTAGGTTTGTTTTCCCCCATGGAAGTAGTGTTTTCACTCATATTTTCCCTCTCTCTCTCCTTCTCAACATTCACTTCCACTTTTTGCCTTGATTCATTCACTATTTGTTGGGGTGTCATAGGCCTCAATATGATGTCCTTATTGTTCCAATTCAATTGGTAAGTGTTTTCTCTCCCATTGTGTAGCACCTTTCTATCAAATTGCCATGGCCTTCCAAGTAATAGGTGGCAAACCGACATGGGAACAACATCACACTCAATAGTATCCTTGTATGGTCCAATTTGGAACTCCACTCTCACAATTTGGCATGCTCTTATTTCCTCCTTATCATTGAGCCATTGGATATAATATGGATGTGGATGTGGAATATATCTCAACCTTAGCTTTGCACATAACTCCTTGCTTGCTAAATTTCTGCAACTCCCTCCATCAATGATCACTGATGGAGGGATGATAACCCGGTAGGCTAACGCCAAGGTGTAACTCGGCCCAAAGGGAGCTGCGCAAGACCCGGCTCAAGGAAAAGGAGTTTCTAGAAGGCCCAAGAGTGTAGGCCTCGTAACCCGGATTGTGGGTTTTTGATAAGGAAGTTTAGGGTTTGTAAGCGGTGCCCGGGTAGGACTCCGAGTATGCCTTGGACAGGAAGCCGGGGGGTCCGGATATTATATAAGCCGGCCCCTAGGGTTAGTTTAGACACGAGTTTCACTAGCTATTCGAGTATCCTTCATAATACCAGAGTTGAGATAATAAATCTATATCGGAGACTCGGCGACTTTATTGTCGGCTACCAGATCGTTTATCACCATGATTTCCCCTGAGCAAAACCCTCTCCCAAACACCAGAGTCGAATTGCCCCAAGATAAGTTACCCTCGGTAACGTCCGCCGTGATTATCCCACGACAATCACCTTGCAAGCCATATTAGGACCAACAATTGCCTTGGTTTGAAATAAATTGCATCTTTGGCTCTCATCATTGCTAGGAACAATACTCAATGCTTTGGTGCAAACAATAGTTGGATAATTTGTAGCATAGGCATCAATAGGACCATCATCATCATCATATGCATCCTCCTCATTAGGATCAACATCATCTAAAGTCTCATACTCATCATTAGCATTGAGGAGCATAATTTTCTTGTTTGGGCAATCCCTCTTAAAGTGACCTTTTCCTCCATAAGTATGGAAAGCCATATCTCTATTCCTTGTAGGAGGTGTAGCACCACTAGAACCCGAAGTAGATGTAGTAGATTTCTTGGAATTTGCTGAATTTGGCTCGGGTTTGGAACTAGAAGTCCCACGGGTAGTAGTAGTTGGAGGTGTAGGTGATGAAAAATTTGATTTTTGTGAAGGAAAACTTCTTCTTGCACTCACTTGTATCTCTTCTTGCAATCTCTTTTTGGCCTCCCTTGCTTGATGTAGTAATTCACTCATATTGTTATAAGGAACATGCCTCACAATGCTTCTCACTTTGAATTGCAATCCACTCAAGAATCTTTGCATTGTTTGTTCAGGAGCCTCTCTAATCCGAGCCCTTTGAATGATTAATTCCATCTCCTTGTAATAGGCATCAACTGTCTTGGATCCTTGCTTCAATTGTTGTAATTTGTCATAAATAGTTCTAATATAATTCTTGGGAACAAATCTCTCTCTTAGCAATTGTTTCATCTCTCTCCATGTGTTCACTTCCTCTTCTTCCTTTTCTTCTCTATCTTTTGTAATGCCATCCCACCACAAAAGAGCATAGCCATCAAATGAAAAAGATGCAAGGTTCACTTTCCTCTCCTCGGGGTACTCATGGAGTCTACATAATTTCTCAATTTTTAGCTCCCACATCAAGTACTCTTCCACATCTTCTGAATCACAAGCAAGACTAGGGATAGAGAATTTTGGTTTTCCCAAGCCATTATTCTCTCTATTATTTTCCAATAGTACTCTTCTTGCCACATCTCCACGGCCTCCATTAATATTTCCTCTCCCATCATCAATTTGAGCAATAGCTTTAGGTCTTTGTTGAAATTTTTCCACTATATTGGCAATTGTAGTCACTTGTTGTGTCAATGTCCTCAAAGTGTCCTTAATCTCATTGACAGATTCTTGAGATGCACAAGCTTCTATCTTTAAATCAAGGGTAGTCATCTCTTCTCTCAAGAGGTCATCACTTTTTTCAACCACATCAGAAATTCTTTTGTACATATGATCTCTCAATGCCTCATACTCATTCCATTGGACAGCATCCTCGGGTTTCTTCTTTCCCTACACATCAACATCACTAGAGAAACTCATGATTAACTTGTTAGTAACAAAATAATCAATGGGTTTGTGGTGCCTCTCTCAACTCACTCAAAACCAAGCTAATATGGCTTCACTTGATGTTCCAAGAGAGAAAAAGATCAACTTACCAACAAGGAGCAATGAATAATGTGCTTTGGTGTGAGAAGAGAATATCCAAGCTATCAAGTATCACAATGCAAACAGGGTTTTTGGTGGGGCTTGGTTGAGAATCCTAACAACACCAAAATAACAACTCCAATGTACTGCTTAATGTGATAAAAATTACTAAGGAAACACACTCACACTTGGAGACAATTGTGGCTTAGCAAATATATGGTAGAGATTTTGCAAGCACTAGAAAGACACTAGCAAATACTCAATGAAACAGGCACAAGATTGCTCAATATGTTCACAAAATTTCCAATATGAAATAGCTTCCACTAGTGATAAGTAGCACGGCCTCTTTTGAATTTTTATTTCTTTCTATTTTTTTATACTTATTGCTTTTTCTCTATTTTTTTTTATTTTTTCAATAGCCTTTGAATCAACTAGGAGCAATAAGTAGATGGAAAATAAAAACAGTGGACAGATTTGATCAAATGAGCAGCCTGTTAGAGCAATAAAACAGCTAGTCTTTGGGTTTTGGAACCTAAATATGGCTGTAGAATGGTTGTAGCTATGGCTTATCAAAGATCAGACAAGAACCCTAGAGATAACAAGGAGTAAAACAAAAGAAAACTAAAGAAAACAGATGTTGGAAACAGCTCACGACAGCAACTATGGCTCACGACAGAGAAAACGAGCCCACGACAGCGAAACAGGCTTACGGCAGGCGTACGACATAGAAAACGCGCGAAAATGGCGCGCGGCAGAGCTCACGGTAGCGTGCGTGTGTGTGTTGCGGTGGGGTGTGCGGGTGGGTTTGCAGTTGGCGCGCGGTAAGGATTTTGTAGGCGCGCGTAAGGGAATCCGAGTGCGGGTGGGAGGGGTGCGCGCAAGTGGCGGCAGCGGCGGCAGCGTTTTGGGGTGGAATCCGATCCACGGCAGGATGCTGAGTGCGAGTAGGAGGTGGGTTGCGGCAGCGATTTTTGTGGCCACAGCAGGAACCCAAATGCAATCCGATTGTGACTAGGTACTCAAGCACAAATAGAACCAATTGACCCGCAAGAATAACAACTCGAAAAACTAGATCACCTTGGAACAAGATGTAGGTCTAGACTTTCCCGAGAGATAACCCACACGGATAGAAATATTTTTTGTGATGATTTTTGATATGGATGGAAACAAAAGATAGCTAGATGAACCCTAACCCTAAAAGATGAAAATCTAAAAACAGAAAAAATAGAAACACAAATCAACAAAAAGAAGCAACTATGTAGATGCAAATTGGTGTTGATCTAGTCTCTGGCAAATTCTAAACCTAATATTTTTGGCTTTTTCTGGATAGGAATAAAAATAACTGAAAGTAAAGATAACTTGCTCACCGAGGCAACCTGAGAATCTGATACCAAGATGATATGGGGTGGCCCGATCTTCTCGTTGAGCTTCTCTCTCTTTTTGTATTTTTCTAATATGTGGAATACTAGTGCTACACTGAGACCTCTCACTCAGCTGACCCTTGTTGCCAGATGCAACAATAATCAAGCTCTTTGGATATTCTCAACTACACACTCTTGCACAAGTAATCAAAGATCACAAGTGGTCCTGTATCCCCCTATTCCTAGATGGAATAACAAGATATCATGCAACTTTGCAGGGTAAACTTCAAGTATGACTCAAAGAGAGATACAAACCGATCCACCATTAAGGGATTCGGCCACATTATGGTATACAAACCATACCTATATGAAATAGGATTTTATGAGGCGCATTTGACTTAGTGGAGGCACCTATCCCCTTGCCTTGATGAATAACAATTGTTTCTATTGAATAACAATTGTTATTAATTGTTTTCACCATCTTGATCACTTGCTTTCACCATGGCATCATTGTTTTCACCATCTTCTAGCATTGTTTTCACCATGGCTCCTTTCATGTCATCACTTGTATAATCATCTTCTAGCTCCTCTTGATTGTTCTCCTCCATTATGTTTGTGTTATCAATAAACCTAATCATACATAAATGCATAGACTTAGGTAGTATAAAATTCTCATAATCACAAATAGCATAATCAATAAGGATTGAGTTCACCTGTTGTTCTAGTAGCTTGGTCCTTGATCTTGTCATTGGTCCAAGTCTCACTTCATCTTGTTTAAGTGGCAATGTACTAGGGATGTCCTCATCAGAATAACTGTAAATACTGAAAGATAGATTTGTAGGGTTTTTTGATATTGTAGATAAATAAAGTGCGAGTAAATAAAATGCAGTAATAATAATTGCAGCAAGTGACCCAATCCTTTCTTCAGCAAGGGACAAGACGGTGGGTTTACTTATGATTAACAAACGTTCTCGAGGACACACGGGAGGTTTCTGTCAAGTGCTTTTGTTCCATGCATCTGAATAATGTTAGGTGTTTTGATAAGTGTTGTGTGGGTGAATCTATGCTAATGTACCGTCCCATCCAGGACTAATACATACTTGTGATTATACCCCTTGCAAGCATCCACAACTACAAGAAAGTAATTAAGAAATAAATCTAACCACAGCTTTAAACTCCGGGATCCTACGCTCCCTCGTGTAATGGTTTCCTAACGGGGGTTTAGGTTTCTGTCACTCCGGCATCCCCACAATTAGTAGCCAAATACACGATGCATCCCCCTAGGCCCATAAATGGTGCAGTATCATGTAGTCGACGTTCACATGACACCACTAGGAGAATAACACCACAACTTAAATACCAAACATTAAATATTATTAAACATTACTTCACTACTAACAACTTGACTTCTCCCATGTCCTCAAGAACAACACAAACTACTCACAAGACATCATATGAATCATAATCAAAGGCAATATAATGGATCGTAACAATCTGGTCATAAAGTATAAACACCGATAAATCTCACAAGCACCAACTACTAACAGGTAATCCACACCGGGAGAGAGATCTAATGCAAAACAACGATAGAGGCCCCTAATTGTTACAGAGGGATGAAGGTGGATGATGAGGGTGATGGTGCTGGTGGTGGTGACGATCTTGATGATGCCCGGAGCGATGACGGTGACGATGGCGGTGATTTCCCCTCTCCGGAGAGGAATTTCCCCGGCAGATTTCTCCCTGCCAGAGCTTTTCTCTCTCGGGTGTTTTCCACCCCGAGGCAACGGCGGAATAATTCTTCGACGATGGAATGAGGCTTAGGGTTCCCTGGGCGCCAAGCACGCGAAAAATACACCCCAGAGGTGGGCTAGGGTGGCCACACCCCTAGGTGGCGCGGCCAGGGGGCGCGTCACCTCATGGTGTGGGCCCCTGGTGGCCCCCCTCTGGCTCTCCTTCTGGCTGGGTTCCTCCTATTAACTTTTAGGACACCCCGGATGTCCCCCTTCTTCTTCCGATCTTCTGAAATATGGTATCTCGACGGTGCTTTTTTCCATCAGATTTCTGGTCCCGGTGTTTATTCTCCAAAAATTATAAAACATGCAAAATAAGATAAAATAACATAAGGGATGCATCATAACATGAAATATACCGATGAATAACAGAAAATTATGATATAAAATAGTGATGCAAAATGGACGTATCAATACGTCATAAACATATGCATAATTTCTGATGTTCCATTTTGTTTTCATGTTATTTGCTACATGTTTCCTTTACACTTTATGTCATTTTATCGATTTTCTAGGACTAACCCATTGACAAGATGCCACAGAGTCAGTTCTTGTTTTCTGCTGTTTTTAGTTTTAGAAAAGTTGTTCTGGAAATTTTCTCAGAATTGGAAAATTCGAAGCCCAGAAGTCTTAGAATTCCCGGAGGATCCACAGAGTCCGGAGGAGACCCGGAGGGGTACACAGGGCCCCACACCATAGGGCGGCGCCCCCCGGCCGCGCCATGGGGTGGTGTGGGCCCCCTGACCACCCATCGACGTTGCCTATTCGCCTATTTATTCCCCTCGGGAAGTTAACCCTAAAAATATACACCTTTTCTGTGAAAAAACACCAGAGGCTGTCGTCATCGTCAACCCGAGTTCGGGAGTGTTCTTGAGTTCTCCCCGGCAACCTGCCGGGAGGGGAAATCATCACCGGAGGGTTCTACATCACCATGTCCACCTCTGGAATAACGTGTGAGTAGTTCATCCTTGGACTACGGGTCCATAGCAGTAGCTAGATGGTTGTTCTCCCCTCTTTATGCCTCATGTTTAGATCTTGTGAGCTGCCCTACATGATCAAGATCATCTTATTGTAATGCTACATGTTGTGTTTGCTTGGATCCAGTGAATATTGAATGCTATATCTTTTGATTATCAATCTATCATGTTATCATCATGTGTATGTTATTTATGATCTTGCATGCTCTCTGTTGTTAGTAGATGCTCTAGCCAAGTAGATGCTTGTGACTCCAAGAGGGAGTATTTATGCTCGATAATGGGTTCATGCCTCCTTTGCATCTGTGCTCAAGTGACAGAAACGTGACGGATGGAGGATGTGATGTTGCCATTAAGGAGAGAACAACGATGTTTACATTCTTTACATTACACACTTTGCTTAATGTGATTATCTGTTGCTTGCAACTTAATACCCAAGGATTGCTCGGATGACATTTTGAGGGTGGATTATAGTCATAGATGCAGTTGGATAACGGTCTATGAGTCTTGTTGTAATGCCCGCATGAATCACATAGAAATCATCATGTCATACATATGCACTACGGTGCAGCCTTTATATCTGTCAATTGCTCAGCTGTAATTTTCTCACCACACATGATATTTATCTTCTATGGAGAGACACCACTAGTGAACTGTGGACCCCGGTCCTTTTTCCTCATACTTATAATACAACCACTGCAATCTCTGTTTTCATACTGCTGCTACTATTTTACTACTGCCATCAGTTTTATCTTTCATCTATTTCAAACAAATATTATTTTCCACACGGTGCGTTTAACCTCGTTCTGTTCAGCAAAACCGGTGAGATTGACAACCTCACTGCTTCGTTGGGGCAAAGTGATTTGATTGTGTTGTGTAGGTTCCATGTTGCTTCTGAACCGGTAGTGCGTCCTACCACCTCAACTGCATCAACCTTCGGAAGTTGCTTTTTTCTCCTACTGGTCGATTCAACCATGGTTTCTTTCTGAGGGAAAACTTGCTGCTGTGCTCATCACACCTTCCTCTTGGGGTCTCCCAACGAGTGCAAGATCTGCACCATGAAGACTATTTTCTGGCGCCGTTGCCAGGGAGTAAGTGGATTTCTGCAAGGGGAGTCTCTCAGTTCCAATCTCTTTACTTTGTTTTTGTTTTGCTTATTTTATTTTATTTTGTCTTGTTTGCTTCTCTTTATCAAAAAACACACAAAAAAATTAGTCCTTATTCTAGTTGTCTTTTTTATCCAGTTTTTAATCTTGTTAAAATGAGTACTCATGTTCCTTTTACCATGTCGCATGAAGAAATGATCTTCACTTTCAAACAAGGGAGTGATGAGAGTTTTAAAGAAGCTTGGTCTAGAGTTTTTTATTCCTATTGCGAAATTGAACCTAAAATGACTCTAAGCCTGTATCTTCGTAGTTTTTATTTTGGTCTTGTTCTTTGCTATAGATATGCTTTGGATACTGTGGTAGGAGAATATTTCCTTAATTGTGATGGAGATCAAGATTTTAATGCCATAAAAAAATTAATTACCACCTATAGCTCATCTAGTAGCTCTGATAAAGCCTTTGCAAGCATTTTTGCTAGATTGAATACTTACGAGTCACGTATGTCTTGTCTAAAAGAACGTTATAATCAGATGCGTGAACATTTTCAATATGTCCCAATAAACTCTGAAGCCTCAAATATAATTCCTACAATAAAGGTTGAAATATATGGTGAAACTTTTAATGCTCGTTGTGATATTATGTCTGAATTTTGTCTTATGCCTAAAGACATTTATGAATCTTTGAGTCTTTGGGGTCTTTCTGAGGGAGGAGAAGAAATAAATCTCACTAATAACACTACTATATTTCCCATTGGGATAGCTGAGGGAGTATTTACAAAACTCCTAGGAAGGATGGTATCCACTTATTATCTTGTTACTGAATGTGTAGAAGAAGGCCAAATTACCCTTGAAAGATCTCTACTAAATCTTTTGGGAGCAACTATTGATGTGGGGAAAGGTACCATGACTTTCACTTCCAAAACATGCTCCAACCATCAGTTCCCTAAAGGTAAGAATAAGGGTAAGAAAGGTAAATGTAAGCCTCATAATAATTTGGATGCTTCTTCAGTTGAAAACACTTGATTCCATTTTCTGGGCCTAGCTAAGAGGCGTTAAAGAAAATCACTTCTTGGGAGATAACCCATGGTTTTATTTTTGGTTTGTTTTTCTCTGTTTTCTTTGAGTCAAGGGGTTATATAATTATGTAGAAAATCCTTTATATCTTTATTTTCATGTATTAGTTGTTCCAATTAAAGTTTCTAGCGAAAGTTGGAGTTGGTTTTGGATTTCTGCGCAGAAAACAGATTTCTGCTGTCCACCGTAAACAATCGTATAAATCACAGGAAGATCAAAATGACCTAAAAACTATTGTGCTTATTCCTCAGCTAATTATAAAACTTTTTCAGTTCTTTACGTTTTTCGATCTGAGCAACTTAAGTGCGCCGAAAAAGTTGTCTTTAGAGACTGTTCTAGTTTTGGCAGATTCTGCCATTTTTCTTGCATTTTCTCTTTTACTATGTCGAGTGGATTTCTTTGCTTCACGAAACATCAGTTTCTGTAGTTAATGTTTAAAAGTATCAATAGCACTTGTGCTCATGCATAACCCATGAATTTTTTATTGTGCACTAACCCTCTAATGCGAATTACTTTGAGTGTGGTGTGAGGGAAGTTTCCAAGGGTCAAGAGAAGACGGTGATATAATGTGATCAAGAAGAGTGCAAAGCCAAAGCTTGGGGATGCCCCCGTGGTTCATCCCATAAAATTCTAACAAGATTGAAGCGTCTAAGCTTGGGGATGCCCAAGGCATCCCCTTATTCATCAACAAATTATTAGGTCACTTATAGTGAAACTATATTTTTATTCGGTCACATCATATGAATTTTACTTGGAGCGTCTTTTATTTTTCGTTTTGTTTTCTTTTGTTTTCCTTGCTGCAATAATATCATTGGAACCTAGCGTTCTTGTTTGGGAGAGAGACACGCTCCATTTTTTCATATGAATATTCGTTATGCTCGTATTCTTAGTTTTTCTTCTAGTTGCTGCAAAATTCCCTTTCAGCTATGTTTTCCATGCATATCTTATTCAGAGTTGTTAGTTTTAGTAGAGTTGTGTTATTACTCTCTTGTTTCATTGTTGTATCTCTTGGAGATATTTTGTTTAGTATAAAATGCTTGGTGTTGGAAAGCAGTAGTACGGTTTTCGTGCTTATAACGGTGCAAAAAGAAGCTTGTATATCATGTGGCTAGACTTTTTCATGTCATGCTAGATGTTATTTTAATTCTACGCTTAGTAGTTTTTATTGTAGCATGACTTGTCTCAAATATATGAGAGTGCTTAATGTGCCATTGAAAGAATCATGAGTTCTTATTGTCATATTGAAGCATGAATTTGTGGTGTTCTCCTTTGAATTCTTTATTTGGTTGACTTGGCACATGCTTACACCATGTTTATGACTACAAACTAGTCACTTATAGCCTCTATGATCATTCTGTTTTTGACTTGTAATACCCTTTATGCTTTGATTAATAATGTTTTTGTCTCTATGCTTGATTATGGCAATTATTGCTCTCTTGATTTGTCCCTCCTAGTCTTTTGCTAGCCTCCACCTATACTGAGTATGAGCTCTACTCGTGCATCCAACTCCGAAAAACCAAAGTTTGCCAAATGTGTCCACCATACCTACCTACATGTGGTATTTAACCGCCACTCAAAAGTAAATTGCTCATGTGTTACCTTTAAAACCTTCAAAATTACTCCTGTTTTGTGCTCTTGTTTTAGCTCATGAGGACGTAAGTAGAGAATCTTTATCTCACTCGTTGACTGGATTTCACACCCTGGACTAGTGGCTTCATCCACTTATCCAATTTCTAGAAGAGCTGACAGCGGGGTGCCCAGCCCCAAACTTAATACAACAAATTCTCTTCACTAGTTTTGCCCCTGATTTATCAGTCAAAGCATAATTGTGTAAACAAAAGAGAAAGAGGAATGGCCTTCTACCCAGATGCGTCCTTCTATGGGAGCCGCTCTTGTGAAGTCTAGTTGGCTTGTGACGTATTGTATTTTCTGTTTACCATTCGTTGACATAAGCATGCACACCTCTCTAAAAAATGTTTTCAGTACCTTTGTTTAACAAAATAAAAAGCTCTAGCACATGAGTTAATCGATGCTTCCCTATGCGAAGGGCCTTTCTTTTACTTTTATGTTGAGTCTCCATCTTCTAACTTTATGCACAATTGAGAGATCATAGTTGCCATTCTGAGTTTAATGTGCATTTGTCCCAGAAACATTATTAATTGATTCATGATGTGTTATTATTTGCTCTCAAATTATTGGTTCTAGTCATCCACTTGAACTTTGAAGGTGTCTTGGCATTTATGTTTTTCACCACTCATAAGGACAAGCGAAATATCACTTTGCTATGTTCTCTCTATGATCGAAACAAACATATAACTTTCAAGTGCATTATTATTCTTGATCTTCTATTTGTGTCACTTTTTATGATGCAAAGTGATTGCTATGTTTCATTGTTAAAATTATATCTATCATGCTTGTGTTTAAAGTACTATGATCTCAGCTATGCTTATGCTTTTAAAATTTAGATGATCAAGTTTATGTTGGTAGCATGTCACCTCAGATTTTTTTTTGTCATTTACCTACTCGAGGACGAGTAGGAACTAAGCTTGGGGATGTTGATACGTCATAAACGTATCCATAATTTCTGATGTTTCATGTTGTTTTCATGTCATTTACTACATGTTTCCTTTACACTTTATGTCATTTTTATCGATTTTCTGGGACTAACCTATTAACAAGATGCCACAAATCCGGTTCCTATTTTCTGCTGTTTTTAGTTTTAGAAAAGGAGTTCTCGAAATATTCCCGGAATTGGAAAATTCGAAGCCCAGAAGTTTTAGAATTCCCGGAGGATCCATAGAGTCCGGAGGAGACCCGGAGGGGGGCCACATGCCCCCCACACCATAGGGCGGCATGCCCCCCTGGCCGCCCACCGATGTTGCCCTTTCGCCTATTTATTTCCCTCAAGAAGTTAACCCTAAAAATATCCACCTTTTCCATGAAAAACACCCGAGGCCGCCGTCATCGTCAACACGAGTTCGAGAGGGTTCAGGAGTTCTCCCCGGCAGCCTACCGGGAGGGGAAATCATCACCGGAGGGCTCTACATCACCATGCCCGCCTCCGGAATGATGCGTGAGTAGTTCATCCTTGGACTACGGGTCCATAGAAGTAGCTAGATGGTTGTTCTCTCCTCTTCATGCCTCATGTTTAGATCTTGCGAGCTGCCCTACATGATCAAGATCATCTTATTGTAATGCTACATGTTGTGTTTGCTGGGATCCGATGAATATTGAATGCTATGTCTCTTGATTATCAATCTATCATTTTATCTTCATGTGTATGTTATTTATGATCATGCATGCTCTCTGTTGTTAGTACATGCTCTGGCCAAGTAGATGCTAGGGACTCCAAGAGGGAGTATTTATGCTCGATAGTGGGTTCATGCCTCCTTTGCATCTGTGCTCGAGTGACAGAAACGTGACATGTGGAGGATGTGATGTTGCCATTAGGGAGAAAACAACGATATTTACGTTGTTTACATTACACACTTTGATTAATGCGATTATCTATTGCTTGCAACATAATACCCAAGGATTGCTCGGATGACATTCTGAGGGTGGATTATTAGTCATAGAAGCAGTCGGATAACGGTCTATGAGTCTTGCTGTAATGCCCGCATGAATCACATAGTAATTATCATGTCATGCATATGCACTATGGTGCATCCTTTATATTTCTCAATTGCCCAGCTGTAATTTGTTCACCACACGTGTTATTTATCTTCTATGGAGAGACACCACTAGTGAACTGTGGACCCCGGTCCTTTTTCCTCATACTTATAATACAACCACTGCAATCTCTGTTTTCATACTGCTGCTACTATTTTACTACTGCCATCACTGTTCTCTTTCATCTACCGCAAACAAATATTATTTTCCACACAGTATGTTTAACTTGTTTGTGTTCAGCCAAACCGGTGAGATTGACAACTCACTGCTTCATTCGAGCAAAGTGATTTGATTGTGTTGTGTAGGTTCCACGTTGCTTCTGAACCGGTAGTGCGCTCTGCAACCTCAGCTACATCGACCTTCAGAAGTTTCTAGCACTTGTTCTTCATCTCCTCCTCAAGTCCATCATCATCCATGTGCATCTCCTCTTCATGATCTCCTCCTTTCATGCTTGTGTTATCTACAAACCCGAGAATACATAAGTGCATGGATTTAGGTAGTATAAAGTTCTCACAATTATAAACATTATACTCAAGTAGGAGTGAATTCACCTGTTGTTGTAATAGTTTGGTCCTTGATCTTGTCATGGGACCAATCCTCACTTCATTAGCTTGTATTGGAACATCCTAATGTGTAACAATAGGTGAAGAGCTAGGGATGTCCTCATCAAGTTACCTGCTCATGGGGAGAAATATAGAGACGACACCACAACATAGATAGAGGAGGGCATCCACAACAACCTATAGGCACCGCGGCATCATGCTCAGGTGGTTGGGGTTGGTGCCTCTTCCGAAAACCATAGGACCGACGGGAGGGGCTTCGATTCCTCAACAAAGCTTCAACTAGGGTGCAGATGCGTTCCTTTTTTTGAAATTTAAATCACTAAAATAAGCAATCAAGCCGCCTCATTAAAAACCTTACAGTCCCTTTTGGTACCCAGGTAAGGAAAAAAGTGCGTAGAAACTTGCTGCCCCGAGTTCAACAAATAGTTACATCATCTAGGAGAGGCTGCAAAAGAAAGCTAGTGGGTTCATCGACCCAATTACAAGAATTTTTAGAATTAAAATAGAACCTAGCTATTTCGTGAGCCACCTTATTGCAATCTCTCGGACAGTGTTTGAACTCAAGTACTCCAATAGCGCCGGCATATGAAATACACTCTGCATATATTGTTGTTGCTTCACTCCACAAATCTTCCACACCCGGAGAATAATGCATCACCTCTATAGAATCAGAATCAGTCTCAATGATATTAGCACCCTTTTGGAGTGCAAACTCCAGACCATATTTCATAGCTAATGCTTCTGCTGTAGCTACTGAAGGGACATACGAAATATAATTTGAAGATGCCCCAATAAACCCTCCATGATTATCTCTAATTACAGCTCCCGCAACACCTGTGTTATCCACTTTATTAAACGTCGCATCAACATTTAGTTTCCAAGCATTAGCCCTTGGTTTCATCCACCCATGCTTGACGATTTCTTGCCTTGTAGTATTTGAGGCTTGATACGTGCATTTTATATCATCATTTATACCCTCCATATAGGCATTATTGGGATGTTTTATCAATGTTATGTCATTGTTTTGCATGTTTTAGATGATTTTATGGGACTTTCCTACAAAGTCCCTATTTTTGGTATTTAATTTCTCTGTGTCAGAAAACACCTGTTTTCATGTTTTTGATGTTTCAGGAGCTACAGGTATCCAAATTGCGAAAGGAAAGAAACCTTGTCAGTTTTTCTTCGGGAGAAAGGCCATGGGCACAAGACACAAAGGAGGAGGCCCAGGAGGCCCAAAAGGGGGTAGCCCACGCGGCCAGATTCCCTGGCCGCGTGTGGGGCCCCCAAATGGGCCCACAGCACCTCCTCCCCGAGGTCTTTTTGCTAACGACTCCGTCTTCCCCGAAAACCAACACCCTAATTTTCCCGAGACGAGACGGAGCCGCCAGGGCGGCGAAACTCTCGAAACTCTCCGTGGGGGAGACAGATCCTGCTGCTCCGGAGCTCCGGAGAAGGGGGAAATCATCCCCATCTTCATCCCCATCTCCTCCTTGGCGTGGGAGGAGGCATCTCCATCACCATCCTCACCAGCACCTGCATCTCCACCATCACCATCACCGTGATCCACTCCGTTCCTTTCATAGTTTGATCATTGCTACACCCTAGATACGTGTTATTGTACTCTGTTGCATGTTTGGGATTGAGTACTTGTCATTATTTGGTGGTGGATCCATTGTTTCAGATTGTGTTGTACCACATATGTCACCATACATGATCATGTTTGCACGTTGTGAGTAGTTCCCGCATGTTCCTGAGGGCATAGGATGAATTGGCAATGATTTGTTATATAAGATGAGTTGTTATTTGGTCTAGTATTTATCTTTTATGTGATTATATGATGGTGTTGTACGAACATCGACTGTACAACACTTCACCTACATGGGTTCATAGGAGAACACCGTAGTGTAGTGACGTGATGATGTCTTTAGGTGACAGGAATTTGAGACAGAGTCGTTGAATTGCATTATGAGGGTACTTGTATCGGGGACCTTAGAGCATAAGGCTATGGTGGGACATCATGTCTTAATAATTCTCGTGTTGTCATTTAATTGGCCACGTGATCCATCATAAGGGGTGATAGTTTATTTATTTAGCTATTCCTATTTGTGGCTCCGTCCGAAGAAGATTAAAACTAGACAAGATATACATACATGTTATGCAATGAATCACTATGCCAGCTAAATCCGTGCAGCCCTCGGGAACGTTTTCCACATATAAGACACAAACACACACTTGAGCTTGTCCTCTTGCGCATTAGAGGATTGGGCTTTGTCTCTCATTGAGACCTACTACTTGCTGCAATTTACTTTCCGCATTTTACTTTACTTGCACTACACTATTAAAACACAAAAACACCTGTTGCTTTTATTATTCCTTTGCTATTCTACTTACCAGTTCCTTCTGCTCCTCGTGGGTTCGACAACCTTTCTAATTCGAAAAGTACTACAATTGATCTCGTGCACTTGGGAGCCATCAAGACACTTTGCTGGCGCTATTGGTAAGAAGTTTGGTAAGGAAACTTGAAAGCTGAATTTTACTTGCTGTTGCATCCTGTTATTATTATGGCTTTTATGAGAGATGCTTCGCTGAAACTTGCTTTATGTGAGAGTTCTTATGCTAATAAACCTAAAGTTGTTGAAAAAGCACCTCATGATGATGGTTATATTATTCCCCTTGAATTTGTTAAAGCTGTTAGGAATGAGTATTTTGCAGGGGGTGGAACAAAGGCTGCAAGTGATCACATACGGGCTATTGAGGATATATGTGGGCTAATTAGGCTCAAGGCTATTTCTGAGGAGGAGGTAAAATGCAAGTTATTGTACTAGTCCTTAACTGGTGATGCTCGAAAATGGTATATGTCCCTGGATGAAGAAATTACACATAATTGGGATACTTTTATGAAGGTTTTCTTTCTTAAATATTTTACTCCTAAAGAGGCTTATGAGAACCGTTGCTTTATATTTAATTTTTGGCCACACCTTGGAGAGAGTATTACTCAAGCTTGGGGGAGGCTTAAGCACCTCCTTCGTAAGAATCCTTGTCATGATCTCACAAATAAACTTATATTGATAAACTTTTATGTGAGACTACCTGATAGGCTAAAGCAATATTTGGATGGTTCATCTGGTGGAAGCTTTACAAATAATACTGCAGAAGAAGCTTGGAATTTATTGGAAATTATTTCGAAGAACTCTGAATATTGGGACCTAGACAAAGGTAATGAAGCTTATTTTGATTATGGATATTCATGTGTAGAAAGTTTCTCTAGTTCTATTTTGTTCGAGAATGTTATTAAAGATTTTGGTCTTGATCCATATGTTGCAATTGAAATAGCTAAGAAATTTGCTGAGCACATTCGAATTCCTAAAAGTGGCTTTGATTATTATGTTGAACCTGTTAAATCTTCTATTGTTGTCCCTAAATTTATTAAAGAAACACTAGTGTCATCTGTAGTAATAGAAGAATATATTGAACCACCTCCCTATCCTGAAAAAGTTAAAGAGAATTTGCTTATTGCTGTTGCTGACAAAACTAGAAAGAGAGGTTCTCAACCTAAAGAACAGGTGGAATTCAAGAACCAAGTCTCTATTATTAAGCAATTAAATGAAGAAGATCCTGTTGATGTTTATTTATGTGAAGATGCTACCAAAGTTATTAAAGGGAATTCATCCAAAGTTGGTAAGCCAATTATATCATGCTCTATTGGGACTTCTTGTTATCATGGTTTATGTGATATTGGAGCAAGCATTAGTGTCATTCCATATTCTCTCTATCAAGAAATTAAGCCTGATATTGATCCTATCACCATGGAAGAAACAGGTATGATCATTCAGCTTGCTAATAAAGATTATATTAGTCCCTTTGGAATTGTTAGAGATGTTGAAGTATTGGTAGGGAAAATAAAATATCCTACTGATTTTATTGTGCTTGGTTGTCCACAAGATTCTTTCTGTCCTATTATATTTGGTAGACCTTTCTTACATATTGTTGGTGCTGAAATTGATTTGCCTAGAGAAAGGGTGTTTATTGAATGTGCTGGAGAGAAACTTGAATTTAATTTTTCTAAATTTGCTGATAAACCTGCTAAGAAAGAACCAAAATCTTAAGATATAATTGAAACTCTTGCTCATATAGCTGTAGCTTCATCAGACGTGGTGGAACGTTATATGCTTAATCAGGAAGAGCCATTTAATGATGCAGAAAAAGAAGCTTTAGAACAAATATTATGGCAGCAACCTCCACAATTACAATTGCATATCCCACCTGATAATCTAGGAGTACTCCCACCTCCTAAAGGAGATCCTAGTTTTGAATTAAAGCCTTTGCCTGAAAATCTGAAATATGCATACTTGGATAAGAAAAATATATATCCTGTTATTATTAGTGCTAACCTTTCAGCTGAGGAAGAAGAGAAGTTACTTGATGTGCTTAAAGCCCACCGTAAGGCTATTGGTTATTCTCTTGATGATCTTAAGGGCATAAGTCCAGCTCTATGTATGCATAAAATTAATTTGGAAGAAGATGCTAAACCTGTTGTTGATTTCCAACGCCGTCTATATCCAAAAATGAAGGAAGTGGTAAGAAAGGAGGTAATTCGACTCATAGAGGCTGGTATTATTTATCCTATAGCTGATAGTAAATGGGTTAGTCATGTTCATTGTGTTCCTAAGAAAGGTGGAATTACTGTGGTTCCTAATAAAGATGATGAACTTGTTGCTCAACGTACTGTTGTTGGTTATAGAATGTGCATTGATTATAGAAAATTAAATAAAGCAACTCGTAAGGACCATTATCCATTGCCCTTTATTGATCAAATGCTAGAGATATTATCTAAACATTCTCACTTTTGTTATTTAGATGGGTATTCAGGCTTCTCTCAAATTCCAGTTCATAGTGATGATCAGGAAAAGACCACTTTTACTTGCCCATATGGTACATTTACTTATAGGAGAATGCCTTTTGGTTTATGTAATGCGCCTGCTACTTTTCAGAGATGCATGAATGCTATATTTGCTGATTATATTGAAAAGATAGTGGAAGTCTTTATGGATGATTTTTCGGTGTATGGTACTTCTTTCGAGAATTGCTTGTTCAACCTTAAAAAAAGTTTTGCAGCGTTGTGAAGACCAACACCTTGTTCTTAATTGGGAGAAGTGTCACTTTATGGTAACAGAGGGAATTGTTCTTGGGCATCGTATTTCTGGAAGAGGAATAGAAGTTGACCCAGCAAAAATTGAAGCTATTGAGAAATTACCATATCCAAGAGACATCAAAGGTATAAGAAGTTTTCTCGGTCATGCAGGTTTTTATCGTAGGTTCATTAAAGATTTCTCTAAAATATCAAAGCCTCTAACCAATCTTTTGCAAAAGGATGTTCCGTTTTCTTTTAATGATGATTGCATAGAATCCTTTAATGTTTTAAAGAAAGCCTTAATAACTGCACCTATTATTCAACCTCCTGATTGGAACTTGCCCTTTGAAATTATGTGTGATGCTAGTGATTATGCAGTTGGAGCTGTTTTAGGCCAAAGGGTTGATAAGAAATTGAATATTACTTACTATGCTAGTAAAACACTAGATGGTGCTCAAAGAAATTATGCTACAACTGAAAAAGAATTTTTAGCGGTAATATTTGCATGTGATAAATTTAGATCTTACATAATTGATTCAAAAGTCACTGTGCACTCTGATCATTCTGCTATTAAATATTTGATGAATAAGAAAGATGCTAAGCCTAGGCTAATAAGATGGGTACTTTTGTTGCAAGAATTTCATTTACACATAGTAGATAGGAAAGGAGAAGATAATCCCGTAGCTGATCATCTTTCTAGAATGGAAAATATACCTGATGATCCTATTCCTATTAATGATAGTTTTGCTAATGAACAACTTGCCCTTGTTAGTGTTTCTAGTGCTAAAGTTGCATCTCCTTGGTTTGCTAATTATGCAAATTTTATTGTTGGGAAAGTTATGCCACCACAATTTACTTACCAGCAAAGAAAGAAATTCTTTTATGACCTTAGACATTATTTTTGGGATGATCCATTCTTGTATAAGAAAAGTGTTGATGGCATTATTAGACGTTGTGTACCTGAGCATGAACAGCAGGCTATTATAAGAGATTGTCATGACAGTCCCTATGGAGGACATCATGCAGGAGATCGTACTGCAGCAAAGGTATTACAATGTGGTTTTTATTGGCCTACTCTATTCAAGGATTGTGCTGAATATATTAAAACTTGTGATAAATGTCAAAGAGTAGGAAACATTGGTAGAAGGAATGAAATGCCTATGAACTATACATTACCACTTGAACCATTTGATGTGTGGGGTTTTGACTTTATGGGACCATTTCCTGCATCTAGTACAAAACATACTCACATTTTGGTTGCTGTTGATTATGTTACAAAATGGGTAGAAGCAATTCATACTAAGAGTGCAGACCATGCCACAGCCATGCAACTGCTTAAATAAATTATTTTCCCTAGATTTGGTGTTCCTAGATTTTTAATTACTGATGGTGGATCTCATTTTATGCATGGTGTTCTTAGAAAAACATTGGCAAAATATAATGTTAATCATAGAATTGCATCACCCTATCATCCTCAAACTAGTGGACAAGTTGAATTAAGTAATAGGGAAATTAAACTTATTTTAGAGAAAACAGTAAACAGAGCTAGATGTGATTGGCCACTTAAAATTAATGATGCATTGTGGGCTTATAGAACTGCTTATAAAAATCCTATGGGTATGTCTCCTTATAAAATGGTTTATGGAAAATCATGTCATTTACCCGTTGAATTAGAACATAAAGCTAGATGGGCTATTAAGAAATTAAATTTTGATTTAAAAACAGCGGGGGAGAAGAGATTGCTTGACCTAAATCTATTAGATGAATGGAGGAATGAAGCATATGAAAGTGCAAAATTGTTTAAAGAGAAAGTTAAAATTTGGCATGACAAGAAAATTAAAAGAAAGGAATTTAAAGTAGGTGATCAAGTCCTATTGTACAACTCTCGTTTTAAGTTTTCTGCAGGGAAATTAGCTTCAAAATGGCAGGGTCCATTGGTAGTACAGGAGGTATACCGTTCAGGGGCCATCCGTCTTCACGGTGATATGAAAGGTACACCTCATGTGGTCAATGGACAACGCCTAAAACATTATATTGCAGGAAAGAGCTTCATAGGAACCATTGAGGAGATAAAGTTAATGACACCGGAGGAGGTAATTGTAAGGGATCCTGCAGTTTCAGAAACCCAAATTCAATAATTTACAATTATTGTGTTTGGAAGTTTCTCGGAATTGCGTGAAAACTTACAGAACTCATTTTTTATGGAAATTAACGTGTGGGACAAGAAAATTGGAAGGAATTGGACCTCGAGGGGGAAAAGAGGACCCCACACGCGGCCAGATTCCTTGGCCGCGTGGAGGTACCCCTTTTCCACCTCGGAGTCCCGTTCCGTCTCGTTTTCGACTCCGACGCTTCGTCTTACCCCAAAAACCGTCAATATATGCCCCCTTTTGTCGATCTAATCCCGCACCGAGAGTTCTCGCACGATCTTTGTTTTGTCTATTCTGTCTGTCAGGTTTTCCAAGCCATGACTTCGGGAGACTCCTACCAATGCACCTCCATGGACGATGATGATGATGAGCTTGAGGGCAACAGCCCCACATCCATCCACACGAGGAATAGGAAGAGGAAGGACTACTCGGATGACGAGGACGTGGAGCTTCACGAGATCATGGATGAAGAACCTGACGAGGAAGATGAAGAGGCCATCTTCGACATACCACCTCTTGCAACAACACCTCCATCACCAATCCCTGTTGCTGGCGTACAGGTGAACATGTCTTTTGGAAACAAGAGACAGTCCGCACGTATGAGCACCGGAGGGAAGGCTCCAAGGCACTCACTTGCTAGCAAAAACGCAGTTTCTCCTCTTATTGGCAGGGAAACTCCCACTGAGAAGAATTGCACTGGAGATTGGGATCACCTTATTCCCAAGAAGAAAGCACCAAGCCCGGAGTGGAAAACTCCCAAGGAGACGGTGGAGAAGGACCTCATGGAAAGGTTGGGAAAAGCTGCAGGAGCATTTGAGCAAGCCTATAACCTCATGATGCGCATCATTGGAGAGCTTGAAGACAACTATGAAGAGAAGAAGAAGAAAGAGTGGTGGGCTGAGTACGAGAAGAAGGGAGAATGAAGAAATTACCGCAACCATCTAAGCTTGGGGGAGTTTCACCTATCCCCCGTCTTTTAGCAGCTTTATCATGTCTATCTAGTTTTGGTGTGTCTTGCTTTTATTATCTAGTATCGTTTTCGTTTAGGCTTGAGTGAGCTCATTGAGCATTATCATGCATCCCCGTCTTATGGTTTATCAATGAATAATAAAGTATGGTGTCATCCATGATTCCCTTGTTTTGGGGATTTATGGGTAACACTCATGCAAATGAGCATGGCATATTTAGAGGTTTCAATCACATCTTGCCTTGAAATTAATTAACTTGAGTGTGTTGGACAATTGTAGAATTATCTCAATATGACATAAATCCAGAATCTATCTATTAGCTTAATGGCTATTCCGAGCATGTTCACCATGTTATAGTTTCATTTATGCTCTAAATTAAGATGCTTATGTTATTAATTGGCATGGGCTGAATTTGGGATAAGACTCTCACGAACTTTTGAATGCACACATTTATTTCTATTGCACTTAACAAACATGACCCATTAATGGGAGCTAAAAGTTTTGTGCTTGACAAGGATTTTGGTTGGGAGTTGGCTAACACGTGCATCACGTGAAAATCTTTCAACATTGCACAAAGAAATTTTATATTTAGTTGATGTCATGTGCTTTTGTTTTTGGACTCCTCCATGCCGAAATGAAATAGAGGAATAGTAAGTTTTGATGAGTAAGTATATATGACTAGAGAAATTGCATTGGGCCGCTAACCCAAGCCATGCTTGATCATGGTGGAAATTTACTTACAGCTAGAGTGGACTCTACAAACACATCCTACAATAAAATAAGAAGCTATGCATATAGTGAATGAAATAAAAAAGGATGATGAGTCTACTCCGTTTGTTCATCTTGTTTTATTGTGACATGGGCTGGTTTCTATGTCATGGGGCAAGAGGTACCTCTTTGCAATTCTCTATGATGTCATTAATACTTATTATGATTGCACAAAGCTTATTAGGAATCTTAAGTTGAGTAATCATGGAGTAGGTTTTCACACTCACGGGGCATGAGACATTCAACCAACACCTTGTCAACCACATTACTTCAACATTCATAAATTAAGATGCTAATGATAAAGGGGCAATGAGAGTCTTAGCCCAATGGATGCCACATTACAATTAGTAATTTAAGCTGAATAGTTTGGAAACTAAATGAGACTTGATCATGTTTTACCTCTACTCATTTATCTTTCTCCAAATTAAAGAGTATAATTCGATTGTCCAACATACAATGGTTATTTGCTTTCAAAAGTATGGGGTGTTTGCTAGAGCTTCGAATATGTTATCCTTATGTGTATGAGTTCTATTCATTCATCTTGCATTATAACTGAACATGATGATGATACAATGCCCGTATTTATTTATCAACCATAAGTCCATCGATGCATGTAATGATCTATGTCCTTATTTACTCGAGGACGAGCAAAGGTTTAAGCTTGGGGGAGTTGATACGTGCATTTTATATCATCATTTATACCCTCCATATATGCATTATTGGGATGTTTTATCAATGTTATGTCATTGTTTTGCATGTTTTAGATGATTTTATGGGACTTTCCTACAAAGTCCCTATTTTTGGTATTTAATTTCTGGGTGTCAGAAAACACCTGTTTTCATGTTTTTGATGTTTCAGGAGCTACAGGTATCCAAATTGCGAAAGGAAAGAAACCATGTCAGTTTTTCTTCGGGAGAAAGGCCATGGGCACAAGACACAAAGGAGGAGGGCCAGGAGGCCCAAAAGGGGGTAGCCCACGCGGCCAGATTCCCTGGCCGCGTGTGGGGCCCCCAAATGGGCCCACAGCACCTCCTCCCCGAGGTCTTTTTGCTGACGACTCCGTCTTCCCCGAAAACCAACACCCTAATTTTCCCGAGACGAGACGGAGCCGCCAGGGCGGCGAAACTCTCGAAACTCTCCGTGGGGGAGACATATCCTGCTGCTCCGGAGCTCCGGAGAAGGGGGAAATCATCCCCATCTTCATCCCCATCTCTTCCTTGGCGTGGGAGGAGGCATCTCCATCACCATCCTCACCAGCACCTGCATCTCCACCATCACCATCACCGTGATCCACTCCGTTCCTTTCATAGTTTGATCATTGCTACACCCTAGATACGTGTTATTGTACTCCGTTGCATGTTTGGGATTGAGTACTTGTCATTATTTGGTGGTGGATCCATTGTTTCAGATTGTGTTGTACCACATATGTCACCATACATGATCATGTTTGCACGTTGTGAGTAGTTCCCGCATGTTCCTGAGGGCATAGGATGAATTGGCAATGATTTGTTACATAAGATGAGCTGTTATTTGGTCTAGTATTTATCTTTTATGTGATTCTATGATGGTGTTGTACGAACGTCGACTGTACAACACTTCACCTACATGGGCTCATAGGAGAACACCGTAGTGTAGTAACGTGATGATGTCTTTAGGTGACAGGAACTTGAGACAGAGTCGTTGAATTGCATTATGAGGGTACTTGTATCGGGGACCTTAGAGCATAAGGCTATGGTGGGACATCATGTCTTAATAATTCTCGTGCTGTCATTTAATTGGCCACGTGATCCATCATAAGGGGTGATAGTTTATTTATTTAGCTATTCCTATTTGTGGCTCCGTCCGAAGAAGATTAAAACTAGACAAGATATACAAACATGTTATGCAATGAATCACTATGCCAGCTAAATCCGTGCAGTCCTCGGGAACGTTTTCCACATATAAGACACAAACACACACTTGAGCTTGTCCTCTTGCGCATTAGAGGATTGGGCTTTGTCTCTCATTGAGACCTACTACTTGCTGCAATTTACTTTCCGCATTTTACTTTACTTGCACTACACAATTAAAACACAAAAACACCTATTGCTTTTATTATTCCTTTGCTATTCTACTTACCAGTTCCTTCTGCTCCTCGTGGGTTCGACAACCTTTCTAATTCGAAAAGTACTACAATTGATCTCCCGCACTTGGGAGCCATCAAGGATGCATAATTCATCGTTATTGCTTTAATGGATACAACGCATTGGTGGGCTTGTGGTATGGTTTCACCATGTGTACGCCGCATTCGCAGCCACCAAATATACTAGCATCCCGTAGCTACGAGCTCCTACAAATTCAATGTCGAATAGCCCTGAACAATTGTATTAGTAAGCTTCAAAATCTCCGCAAGAACCAGAACACCAGGTCGGCCAACTTGAATGGCGTCCAAGATTGTGGGCATAATTCCCAGCTCTTCCCAAACACTCACACAGCATCACACTGAAATAACATGTGAAGACTATCCTCCGCGTGTAGAGAACAGATAGGACATTGCTCAGAATCCCCAATGTGTCTATTGAATAAACCTGATTTTAAAGGTAAAATACCATGCATAACCCGCCGACAAAAAAAATCTTAACCTTGACCACTACTTTTAGTCTCCAAATAATTCTCCAAATAGGGATGTTAATATCCATACCTTGAGTCAGAACTCGGTTATTCTTGCTTCCATTCCAAACGATAAGCAGACCGAACCGTAAAAACTCCATTGCGATTTTCGTTCCAAGCAATAAAATCATCAAAAGCATTAATATTTAATGGTATATGCAAAATGTCCCATCAATCTCATTGAATAAACTATCAATCAATTCTTGATCCCATTGACCTGTTATAGGGTTTATCAACTCATCAACATTGGTTACTAGGGCAAGACCCCTCAATGTAGAAACTCTCCGGTTTGCACTTTGAGGTATCCACGGATCAGACCATATATTAATTTGAGTACCACTTCCAACCCGCCAGATGTACCCTCGCTTGAAAGTTTGAATCCCCGCTACTAAACTTTTCCACGTAAACGAGCTACCCGCCTTTACACCAGCCTTCAAAATATCTCCAGTTGGATAGTATTCAGCCCTTAAAATCCTTGCACAGAGTGTATCCGGGTTAGTTATTAATCTCCAAACTTGTTTAGCAAGCATCGCAAGACTGAACGAATGAAAATCTCGGAACCCCATTCCTCCTTCACTCTTTGGGAAACACAACTTCCACCATGCATACCAATGCATTTTTTTACCTTGATCATCATCACCCCACCAAAATTTAGCTATTACATCAGTCATTCTTCTACACACTTTTTTAGGTAATTCAAAAACTGACATTGCGTATACCGGTATTGATTGAGCAACAACCTTTAACAGAATTTATTTTCCTCCAATTGACAATTGCTTTTCCTTCCAGCCGCTAAGTCTTTGCACAATTCTGCCCACAAAATGTATGAAGAAATCACTTCTATCCGCCCCCACAAGTGTCGGCAAACCCAAATATTTATCAAAAAGGGCCTCCGTGTTTATATGCAGAATATTACATATCTCAACTCTCATATCAACATCTGTATTCGGGCTGAAAAATATACTGGATTTAGCCACACTAACCAATTGTCCTCAGTTTGCACAGTAATCATCAAGAACCCGCTGCAATGAGGTTGCATTAAAAGAATCTGCTTTTAAGAGGATTAAAGAATCATCAGCAAATAATAGATGTGAAACTGATGGTGCATTTCTGCACATCTTTATCCATTCTGTTCCACGAACCTCCTCTTCATGCAGCAAACAACTTGATAAACCCTCCGCACAAAGTAAGAACAGATACGGTGATAGAGGATTCCCCTGTCGGATTCCTCTTATAGGAATAAACCCCTCTGTCATCTGAGAATTAAATCTGACCAAATATGTGACAGAAGTGACACAAGACATAACCAATTCAATCCATTTCTCATGAAAACCAATTTTTCTCAACATATTGCGAAGGAAAACCCACTCCACTCGATCATAAGCTTTGTGCATGTCCAATTTAACCGCACAAATACCTATTCTTCCCTTCCTTTTATTCTTTATTTTATGGATGCATTCATAAGCTACCAACACATTATCAGTGATTAACCTTCCGGGAACAAAATCACTCTGAGTTGGAGAAATAATATCCGGGAGGATCACCTTCAATCTGGAAGCAATCAATTTTGATATGATTTTATAGACCATATTGCAAAGAGAGATGGGTCGGAACTGCGATACCTCCTCGGGATTTTCAACCTTCGGAATCAGAACAATCACCGTATCATTCCACCCATCAGGTATGATCCTCTCATTTATAGCTTGTAGCACTACATTTGTAATATCACCTCCCACAATATGCCAAAACTTTTTATAAAAAATTGCATGTAAACCATCCGATCCAGGGGCTTTAAGATCTCCAATACTAAACACTGCCTTCTTTACATCATGCACTGAAAAAGGTGCCATAAGTATTTCATTCATATCATCTGTCACTCGTGGAACAATTTTTTCTAAGAAAGCCAGATCTGTGTAATCAATCTCAGAAGAAAACAAGTTAGTAAAATATGTTTGTATAATTGGGTTGAGCTCCTCCATACCTTCCACAAATACATCTTCCTGGTTCTTAATTTTTTTTAATATAATTTCTCTTCTTCCTTGCCGAGGCGAATCTATGCAAATAAGTCGTATTCTTATCACCATTATTCAGCCAATTCACCCTAGCCCGATGATTCCACTTAATTTCCTCCTGTTCTAACCGTTTTTCAATAAGTTGAGCCGATTCAAATTTCCTCCTTTCACTTTCATTGCTCATCGGGCTCCTCATAACTTGCTCCAAATCCCGCTGGGCCTTGCGCAATCTCCTCTTGGGCTGTTTCAGAACTGACTGATCCCATCGATGAAGCCCAGCATGCATGGCCTTCAACCGCCCAAGTACGTTGATCGTCTGAGAACCAGCACCTGCTTCTTCCCATGATTTCTGCACAACATCCCTGAAACTCTCCTCACCGAACCACTTTGCTTCAAACATGAGTGATTTACCTTGTTGTTGAGCCGGTGGCGCGACATAAAATTCAGTGTCTAGTAGTATAGGACGGTGATCGGAGTGGTTATACTCCAAATGTATAATCGCTGCATTCTCATATAATTGCATCCAATTGGATTTTCCAAATCCTCTATCAAGTATTTCTCGAATACCTCCTCGATGCCACGTAAAAATGTCTCCAATATATCCAAGATCATGAAGGCCACATTCTTCAATTACGTCATGGAGATCTTGCATATATCTTTGTGGTCTTTGTCTACCTCCCTCTTTCTCATGACCAGACAAAATTTCATTCATATCGCCAATGAGGAGCCATGACAAATTATTTTGAGCACTGATCGAACGGATTCTGTCCCATGTTAAATATTTGTCTCTCCACCTAGGTTCTCCATACATTCCCGTGAACCTCCAAATCTTCTGATTCTCATCCTCAACCTCAACTTCAATATAATTGGGATGTGAATATTTCTGAGTTAAGTTTACCTCTCGTTTCCATAACATCATCACACCTCCACTCCTTCCATTACTGATCTGAACTATTGCAAAATCCATTCGCATTCTTCTATGCAAACACTCCGCCGGATATGAATCAAGGCGGGTCTCCGACAAAAATACCACCTCGGGGTTATAGCGCCTCATAACATCCAAAAGCGCTCGAACTACCGCGGTATTACCCAACCCGCGACAGTTCCAACATAATATTTTCATTGCGACCGAATGGACTCTTCACGAGAGCCCGCCGATCCTAATGAAGGGGTGTCAGCTCCGTCCTTCTTTGAGCGTTTCGTACGTTCAATTTCATTTGTAACCACAACCATTGTCCCAGAGTGTTCATTCTTCTCTAGACTTTCTTGATCATCCATAACATTCCCATCTTTGTCATAATTTACCTTTGTATTCAGACCTTCCAAAAGAAACCTTTTCTTGGCGCTTATTTCTGATGCCTCACAATTGGTCATCTCTAAATCTGTTGATTTGACTTGGTCACTCTTCATGTCCTTTATTGATCCTCCAGGTAACGTTACCTTCTTCAAATAAGGCAGTGCGTTAAACCTCCATGACCCCGGATCAGTACCACGGTCTAAATTATCTATACCCCTTCCTCCTGGAGCTGCATCAAACCGACCATACCGGCATCCTCGTCCTCCAAAATTATCCCCCCGACTACCATTGTAGCCACGCCCCTTCCAAGTTCCTCAGTCAGCTTTCAAAAAATCTCCAGTTAAGATTCTCTTCAACATGCTGCCCCGTACCACATTCCAAGTGTGTGTGACCTAGAAGCCCACAAGCGCCACAAAACCTCGGGAATTTCTCATACTTTATACCATAGATTTCTCTTTGACCTTCCCGTGAGATGGACACAAAGCGTGCAAGAACCTCTCTGACATCAATTATTACATGAATTCGAACAAAGTCTCGGCGCCCTTAACATCTGTTTCCACCTTGATAACCTTTCCAACCTTTTTCTCCACTATTTTTTTTATTAAAGTATCGTTCCTATATCCAATTGGCAGCTTATGGATCTGGATCCATACCTTGAGATGATTCAGATCAATGGTTTCTACCAGTTGTAATTCATCGTAAGGTTTGATGCAAACAGAGTTTTGGCGAAAAAGCCAAGGCCCCTTCTCTACCTTTAGCCAATCACCAAGACATGAACATTGTACAGTAAAAGTATTCCCCTCAATATGATGGAACACAATTTCACGAGCAGGACTCCAAGCAATCCTCATATGCTGCTCAAAAGTTTGTGGACTAAACAAGCTTGATGTATGAACCCTAGCCAACGCCATCCACTTCAATGCCACCTTCGGCGCTGAATCCTCCTCTTCAAAAACTAGATCATCAATTTCATCCTCTTCAATTCCTGATCGATTGAGCAACTCATCAATAGCTTCTTCCTTCCTCAACTGCTTCTCTGAATTCGCCATTGTCGTCACCCAACACGACAGAGATCCTCAGAATATTAGGACGAGGATTCGTTGGAAAGAAAATACCCTGTCTGATCTGTCCAGGAGATGAAATCCGATCCTAGGACACAGAGACCTCACGTCGGAATCCCATGTGAAGGCAAGAAAAACCCTAGTCGCTAGACAGTCGCCTGTCCAGCCCTAGGTCGTAACTCGGCGAGTTGGATACATAAGTTATCGAGAACGTCGACTTGGAGGCTAGTTGATATCTAGGGTGCAGATGCGTTCCTTGTCTCGATTGAGAAGATGAATAGGGTGTTTTTTTTTTTAAGATTTTGGTGCTTCATCTCGTGCGATGTTGAAGGACTGGGCCGACTGTGGGCCGAAGGTGTGAATGTGAAGGACATGGCTGGTTTTGGTCGGAAGCATTGGATAGCGGAGGTATTAGGAACGGTAGTTTTTTTTAAATAAAAATAAAGAGGTGGCATATTTGTGAGGTGAAAGGCTGCATGTTGAGAAAATTAGAATTAGTGAGTTGCCTCTATTTAGTTATATAGTACTCCCTCCGTTCCTAAATATAAGATGTTCTAACTATTACTCATTTTTTAGAAAAGGGGTAAGACCCCGGCCTCTGCATCGAGAGATGCACACAACCTTTATTAATTATTAAAATCTAGAGTGACGTACTGAGTTACAACCGTTTAAACCTTACAAGCACGAAAGCTCTCCCTCAGACTTACAGCCAAACAAATATAAACTACGAAAGTCTATTAGTAGGCTGCCAAGTATGCCGGGAGAAAAAATCCTGTGCCACCATAAGGAGACGAGTGCAGCCATCCACCATAAGGTTCCTCTGATCTGAAGGAAGCAGGAAAGCCCATAGCTGGATCCAATGCGCTGCCGAGGAAATAACCTGTAATACATGAAAATGATTCTTCCCGTTAAAAACCATATTATTTCTACATAACCATATAGCCCAACAAATGGCCGATACACCAATTCTAATCTTATTCTTTGTCTTAACATCGATCCCATTAAGCCAATTCCCAAACATATTCGTCAAGTTGGAGGGGGGAGGAATATTATACGTACAAAAGACCACACGCCAAAACAGCTGAGCAAAAGGGCATAAAATAAATAAGTGATCTGCAGTCTCCTCATTCCCACAAAAGGAACAATGCGTGTCACCCTTCCATCCCTTTTTAG
The DNA here is from genome assembly GCA_028641055.1 of Alopecurus myosuroides. Lineage (NCBI taxonomy): Eukaryota > Viridiplantae > Streptophyta > Magnoliopsida > Poales > Poaceae > Alopecurus > Alopecurus myosuroides. The sequence goes on from CM054061.1 coordinate 236,082,946, forward strand.
CTAACTTATCTCTAGTAAGCAATACTTTTTTTATCTAGAAACCACATGAAAATTTTAATCTTTAGTGGGATTTTTAATTTCCACAAATAGGTCTTGAGAAAAATTGTATGCCCATTCATTAAGTCCTCATACATTGACTTCACTGAAAACATACCACTCTGAGTCAAGTTCCAATGAAAACTATCCATATCAGAGTTCAACGAGATATCCATCAATCGTAAGCATAAATGGAACCACATATCCCAAGTGACACCTACTAGAGTCCTACGAAAGGATATATTAATCGGAGGTGAACATATACCTATTACTCATGCTGTCTAGATACACACTAATATGAGTGAACATATATGGTAAAAGTTATCTAGATATATGTAGACATATATGAATATGGAAAATGGCTAAAACATTTTACATTTAGGAACGGAGGGAGTATATAGGATTCGTTGTTATTCAGGGGAACTTTGTTGCTTCTCCCACTCCCTCCGATTCTAAAAAAAAAGTGTCTACTTTCAGTCCAAGTGCGTGGGCCGGTCTACTGGACCGAATTTCATGTGCCCGTTACAACCCAGTCTGGCCCAGTCGCTTACCACGCTCCGCCGTCAACCAGGGCAAGAAGTAACGAGAAGAATGGAAAGCTCCCGGAGTCTCGAATAAACCCCACCACGAGCGGCTCTGCTTCCATAACTCTCTCGCCGCCGCCGGGAGCCAGGCATGACGACGCGCATCGCGCCGGGCGTGGGCGCGAATCTTCTTGGGCAGCACTCTGCGGAGCGCAACCAGGACGCCACCACCTACGTCGGCAACCTCGACCCGCAGGTTAGGGTTCCTCAGACCCCCCCCCCCCCCCCCCCCCCAAATCCTATCTGTCCCCCGCTCATGCTATCGGGGTATCCTGTCGCCACAGCCTGTGTTACTGAAGATGTCCAATTCATGCCTGAGGATAATGGATTTGTCCTGCGCGTTAAAAATAGCTACTCCCTGCTACTAAATCCAAGGTGTACCAGTGTTTCAACTGAAGCAACGCCTGTAGTGTGCAAGCCGATCGCGAAAATCACGCCTAGTGTCTCCGCATTAGTCGCTAATGAAGTGTGGTTGGTGTAAGTGGCAGATTTTCCTAGGTATTCTGTTTGTAGTAGAATCTGAAGGAAATAGTTTTTATTATATAGTTTATGTGGTGTCTGAAACTGTGATGACAAGATAAGTTGCTCCTTCGTTTAGCTGTTGAATGTTCAAATGGTCAAATAGATATTTCGATAGTTTGCAACTGGAATTATCTTCCCCTCCTCCAGTAGGAAACAATAAACACATGGAGTTCTGCATGTGCTTATCTGCTTTTTTTAAGTTGTAACAACTGAATCCTGTGGCTTCCATTTACAAATTAGACGCATTTGAGGAACACACGCCCTCTTGTATTTTGTAGAATTCTGCATATTTCTCCCTTTGATATCATTATATTCAGGCATCCATGCTGATAGTGTTCCTCATATTTTATAGGTTTCTGAGGAATTACTATGGGAGTTGTTTGTCCAAGCAGGCCCTGTTGGTAAGTAGATTGTTTCTATATTTCCTGAAAATGGGGATAGCTTTCTTGCCCCTATAACAGTCTGGTTTATTCTTCCACCATCTTGCTTTATTCGATTTGTATTTTTGGTGCTGAACTGTGGATGTTCTGTTTCGAACTGTCCTTTATCTTACGTATCATAAAATGAAAAAAAACCATCTCAGACATAAGTCTGAATACGTTTCTACGAGTTTGATGATTAATAAACGGATCCTTGTCTCATTTGTAGTTAATGTATATGTCCCGAAAGACAGAGTTACAAATCTACACCAGGGCTATGGATTTGTGGAATTCAGGAGCGAGGAAGATGCAGATTATGTAAGTTTTTCTTGGTATCAAGGACATTTTTTTTTCTTATTTAACTCATCCAGATGTAAACCGCTTGCTTTTTGCAGGCTATTAAAATTTTGAACATGCTCAAACTATATGGAAAGCCAATAAGAGTAAACAAGGTTAGCAGTTCTCTTGACCCTCCCTGCCCCTTCAGTACTTTTTGTCTTGTATTTTTTTTATTGCAGCAGGTACGCAATATAGTAATTGAAAGGATACTCCAGATCCCTTAAGTTTGGACTTCACGAAGTATAATTGGATTCTTAGTCTGCTGATATCTCAACATTGCCAGACTAGATACCAATTCCTGATTATTTTGTCAGGGATTGGAGACATTGAATAATATAAATGTCTTCAATATATTGATATTACTCCTTCGCTCTGATGTTAATGTTACTGTTTGCACAACTTAATTAGTGTGATTCATCATTCTGTGGAAAACCTTCTGATGGGACAGGAATCAGTACTTCAAATTGCCATTGAATTTTACAAAACCATTGCTTCCTGGACACTTTAAGTTTCTGTTCTAGTCCTTGTGAATTTGGGTGATAAACCAACGATTAGGATTTTAATCACACTAACATGATATTCCAGGCTTCCCAAGACAAGAAGAGCTTGGACGTGGGAGCAAATCTTTTTATTGGCAATCTTGATCCGGTAAAAACCTAAAGCCCCTTTTCTGACAGTTGGTTGAATATATTTATATGAAGAAGCGGCTAATGGTTTTGTGTTTGCTTTGTCAAACAGGAAGTCGATGAGAAGCTTCTCTACGACACATTCAGTGCGTTTGGAGTGATTGTGACCAATCCTAAGGTGACACTTATGAAAACTTTACTCTACATATGGCTAGCTACTTGTTAGAATGTAAATGTTTCTGCTAATGATATCACATTACATTGCTATCTAATTTTATCAGCATTAATCTTCTATTATGATCTCCAGATTCAGCGTTACTTAACCTAATGTTATTAGATTTACTTGCTATAGCTCAGCTACGTTATAGTCTTCCCTGCTTCAATGGAACACTTAGCTGATAGCATCTAATTGATTCAAAATTAATAACAGGCAACAGCCTATGAGCTCCCGGCACGGTTACTTTTGTGTGTACCTTGATAACGAGCGAATGAATTAAATATTCCTTTCGCTTTGCATATTTGACACAAATGCATGTGCCATTCTTAAGATCAATCCATGTTATGTGTTAAGTCGGTTGACTTTCCTATTCTGAATTCTAGTGGTCAGACATTTTAAGCATATTAAATTTCATTTGTTTCTTTTCAAGATAATGCGGGATCCTGAAACTGGAAATTCCCGTGGTTTTGGCTTTGTGAGCTATGACTCCTTTGAAGCATCTGATCAAGCAATAGAGGTAATGTCCTTCCCACAATACTTCTCTATATATTGGGTTATTGTGATTCTACCATATGTTTCAACTAGTACCTTTGCTGTAATTTCCTAGGCCATGAACAACCAGCATTTATGTAATCGGCCAATAACTGTCTCTTATGCTTACAAGAAAGACACAAAAGGAGAGCGCCATGGTACACCGGCAGGTATTTGTTTTTGAAGTATCTTTTGAGCTATTCGGTTGGCTTCTTGTACACTGACACACCAAATCTCGCTTATGTTGATATTCACTTTCTGGAAAGCAATATTGAAGGTGACTATTTAGTCCCCATTAGGTTTATCCCAAGTCAAATTCTATTCTGGTTATGGACTCTGGATTGCTACACTTCTCCCACATTGGTGCTTTGACATTTAGGGTTTCAAAACTTTGTTCAAAGTGGTTTCCTTTCAAGTATTTTACATTTAGCGAACATGATGGATCTTGATCTTAGGTGTTGAAATCATCACTATAGGCATTTGAACTAATGTATTTGCTCATCCATTATCTGTATCACATATAAGTTCTGTTTCCCTTATCTACCACTATTGCAGCATATATGCTGTTTAAGGCTGTCTTGATTAAACACATACATTTTTGTGCTTTACTTCCTAAAGTTTCTCCACATACATTTTATATTAAACACATTGTTATCTGCTGGCAGAGAGGCTGCTGGCAGCGAACAACCCAGGATCTCAGAAGCATAGGCCACACACAATGTTTGCAACTGCTCCACCGTCCCAGGGGCTTCAAAACGGTGGTGTTGGTGCACCTGTGCCACGGCCTTTTGCCAATGGAAATATCTCAGGACAGATGCAACACCTTAGGCCGCCGCCGCCACCTGTTGGTCAATACCCTCCCATGCAGATGCACGGGCAGCCTGCTTGGCCTGGTCCTCCACAGAATATGCAAGGACCACCGCCTATGCAACAGCAGCTTCAATACAGGCTTCCAGGGATGCCCCCGCCTCAAAACATGATGCCCCCACCACAAAACATGATGCCGCCGCCTCATCACATGGTCAGGCCACCGCCGCCACCTCCCAATATGCAAGCTCCACCTATGTGGAGGCCACCCCCGCCGCCACAACAAAGTGGTGGAATGCCGCCGCCACCAATGTCCATGCCACCTCCGCCGCCACCACCTTCTGGTTAAAAAACACGCGGGTGGTTCTTCTGTTGGGTCAATCTGGCATGCAGTAACCGTAGACCAAGGATGTTAACTGTCTTTCCTGTATGGCCATGTAACTTGCAAGTTGCAGCACTAGGGGAAGTGAGAGAATTAGCGGCAGTGATACAAACGCTCTGAGATTAATACTTGTTTGTATTCGGTTCAAAATGCATTAATTTTGTGATCAGCTCTACGGTACCCACCTTGTGTGGGTGCTGCTGTTGTGTGCTCTGGTTAGGACAGTTATGGATTATAATCTATAACGTTTCATCATTAATTTGTTACAGACCGAATTGTGTTTTTAAAACGAGCCCCTCGTGGTAGATAATTGCAGTGCAACTGCATGAACATACAGTTCGCAAGACCATTATTTTTGCTCCTTTTTTCCTTATACATGTCAGTATTTGATAATTCAAAGTTCAGTTGCAATACCTATTTTGTTATTATTAGTCCAGATTCAAAAGTTCTGGTCAGGACACCAGCGGTACGTCCTTACGTTTTTTACTGCAGCATCCTATATCAGATTTTTAATAGCTCAGCACAGATCTGCTGCTGCCAACGGTTCAGATTCCATGTTTATCTGGACCTGAGTCCTAAAACGCCACCCCATCCACTAAGGGAAATTCGTGTTGACACTTCATCTAGACCATCGATTATTCTCGTGATCAGTCCAGAGCTTTGTATTCTCCCTAAAAAAAAGAGCATTGTATTCTGTGTTGTATTCCGCTGTGTATCTTCTACTCTAAAACTTGTATTCGAAATACTCAGCGGAATACAACATGGGGATCGAAACACAAGTTTTTTCCACAACTTTGCAACTAGTAGAAGGAAAAAGAATACGATCAAGGGGCTTCGGAATGAATAAGGAGTGATGAACGAGGATAGAGATTCGATGTGTCAAATAGTTCATGAATATTTTATGAATTTATTTACATCCGAGGTCCATGAGCCGGATGAAATTGTCTTTAACAATGTGCATCGAAAAGTAACAGATGATATGAACAGAAGCTTGGCCACCCCCTTTTCAGCCGACGAGGTAAAGAATGCGTTATTCAGTATAGGAGACTTAAAAGCTACAGCTCCTGATGGTTTACATGCAGTTTTTTACAAGAGGTTTTGGGATATGTTGGGTGATGATCTGGTAAAGGAGGTTCTGCAAGCCGTAAATGATTCTCAGATACCTGCGGGGTGGAATGATACTACAGTTGTTCTCATTCCAAAGGTTGACAATCCAGAATTAATCTCGCAGTTCATGCCGATTAGTCTATGCAATGTTGTTTATAAGGTTATATAAAAAATGCTTGCCAATCGGTTGAAGTTATTCTACCTGATATTATTAGCGATCACCAAAGTGCTTTTGTGCTAGGGCGACTGATCACAGACAATATTTTGGTTGCATATGAGTGTTTCCATGCTATAAAGAGGAAGAAAGGCTTGTGTGTGATAAAGTTAGATATGCACAAGGCCTATGACAGAGTTGAGTGGAGCTATCTAAAAAGAGTTATGGTTAAGTTGGGTTTTGGAAGTAGATGGATTAGTATGATTATGGCATGTGTATCGTCTATGAGGTACAATGTCAGGTTTAATTCAATGGAAACAAATGTATTTACTCCTTCTTGGTGTATTAGACAGGTAGATCTGCTATCCCCGTACCTCTTTCTTCTTGTTATCTAGTATGTTGAAAGGAGCAGAAGAGAGAGAGAGAGAGAGAGAGAGAGAGAGAGAGAGAGAGGGGTTGGAAGGAGTAAGAGTTTGTCGAGATGCACCTATGGTTAGTCACCTGTTATTTGCCGATGACTCGCTAATCCTAATGCACGCCGACAAGAAGAATGCTGGAAAGTTGAAGAGTATTCTAGACACATATTGTGCAAATTCGGGGCAAATGGTAAGCGAGGCCAAATCCAGTATTTTTTTTCAGCGGAAACACCAATGTGGAGGTTAAGGCAGAGATATGCGAAGCTCTTTGCTGAGGACATCCCTAGTACATTGCCACTTAAACAAGATGAAGTGAGACTTGGACCTATGACAAGGTCAAGGACCAAGCTACTAGAACAACAGGTGAATTCACTCTTTATAGATTATGATGTTTGTGATAGTGAGAACTTTATATTGCCTAAGTCTATGCATTTATGTATGATCAGGTTTATTGATAACACAAACATGATGGTGGAAAACAACCAAGAGGAGCTGCAAAACAACATGGAGATGCTGGAAAACAAGATTACAAATGGTGAAAAAAATGTACCATGGTGAAAACAAACATACAAGATGGTCAAAACAAGACTACCATGATGAAAACAAATGTGCAAGATGGTGAAAACAATCATGCAAGTGTGGAAAACAACTACTAGCTTGTTATTCCACACTGCGCCCCATTGAATATCAATGCGCCATATAGAAATCCTACTATGAGTAGGTATGGTTTGTATACCATATTTGGCCGCACCCCCTAAAGTGGATCGGTTTGTATCCTTTCTTAGAGTCCAAGTAGGATTCCTAGTCCAAGAGGGATAGGTGCTTGCGCAAGGGAGCCCTTGTGGCCGCACCCCTCCCCCTTATATACTCCCCTCCTGCGAGTTGTGGAGGGAAATCGAGTTTAAACCAAAGAAAACTCTAGCCTCTAGATTGTATTGCTGCTAAGCATTGATCTTGAAGTTTACCATTGCAAAGTTGCGTGATATCTTGTTATTCCATTGGGAATAGGGGGATACAGGACCACTTGTGATCTTTGATTACTTGTGCAAGAGTGTGTAGGTTAGAATATCCAAAGATCTTGATTGTTGTTGCATCTCGCAACAGGGGTCATCCAAGTGAGATGTCTCAGTGTAGCACTAGTTATCAAAAAATCCATAAAATCCACAAAAAGAGAGAGAAAATCATTGAGAAGATTGGTCCACCCCATATCATCTTGGTATCAGATTCTCAAGTTTACTCGGTGAGCAAAGTTATCCCTAGTTTAGTTGTTTTTATTTCCTATCCAGAAAAAGCCATACAAAATTTTTAGGTTTAGAATTTGCCCGAGCCTAGATCAACACCAAATTGCTACTCTAATTGTTGTTTCTTGTTGATTTGTGTTCCTGTTTTTCCGTTTTTAGTTTCCATCTATTAGGTTTAGGGTTCATCTAGTCTTCTTTTGTTTCCATCTATACCGAAAATCTCAACAAAAAATAGTTGCTGCCGTGTGTTCTACCACTCGGGAAAGTCTAGACCTACAGCTTGTTTACAGGTTGATCTAGTTCCTCGAGTTCATATTGCTGCGAAACAATTGGTTCTGGTTGCTCTCGGGTTCCGTGTCATAATCGGATTCCAATCCGATCTCTGCCGTGGTACAAAATCTCTGCCGCGCATCTGCTCCTACCCGTAGTCGGAATCCTGCCGTGGTTCCAAAACACGTGAAAACGCTGCCGCCACTGCCGCCACCCGCGCGCACCCCTAGCCACTCTCGCATTTGACCCCGGCGTGCGCTTACAAAACCCCTCGCGCACCCACCTGCAGCACTCACCCGCAACACACCCGCGCACACTCGCTGTTTCACGCGCCGCCTGCCGCCAACTCTCTGTCGGGCAGAGTTTTTGCGCCGTTTCGCTGCCGTACGACACGAAAACGTGTTGTTTCTCTGCCGCCGCCACACACTTCTGCCGTGAGCCATCTTTTCCTCGTTTTTCTTAGTTTTTCTTTTTTTTTCTCCTGTTTATCTCTAGGGTTATGTTCTGATCTTTGATAAGCCATAGCTACAACCTTTCTACAGCAAATATTAGGTACCAAAACCCAAAGACTAGCTGTTTAATTGCTCTACAGGCTGCTCAATTTGATCAAATTTCTGTCCACTTTTCTGTATTCCATTAATTGTTGCTCCTAGTTGATTCAAAGGCCATTGAAAAAATAAAAAATAAAAATAGAGAAAAGAGAAAAAGTATTAAAAAATAGAAAGAGAGAAAAATCAAAAAGAGGCCGAGACATACTACCACTAGTGGAAGCCTATCATCTTGGATATTGTTGTGGACATTTGAGCAATCTTGTGTCTGTTTTCATAGAGTATTTGCTAGTGTTTTTCTAGCGCTTGCAATATCTCTTCCTTATAATTGCTAAGCCACAACTGTCTCCCAGTGTGAGTGTGTTCCTTTAGTGTTTTTCGTCAGATCAGACAGTGCATTGGAGTTGTTATTTTGGTGTTGTTAGGATTCCCAACCAAGCCCCACCAAATACCCTGTTTGCATTGTGATACTTGATAGCCTGGTTATTCTCTTCCCACGCTTAGCACATTATTCATTGCTCCTTGTTGGTAAGTCAATCCTATTCACTTTGGAATAGTAAGTGAAGCCATCTTTACTTGGTTTTGAGTGAGTTGTGAGAGGCACCACAACCCATTGATTATTTTTGTTACTAACAGATTAATCATGAGTTCTTCTAGTGATGTTGATGTGCAGGCAAGGAAGAAACCTGCTGAGGTGGTCAAGTGGAATGAATATGAGGCTTTGAGAGATACACTTTACAAAAGAATTACTGCTGAGGTTGATAGAAGTGATGATTCTTTGAGAGAGGAGTTGAGGAACATGGACCTCAAAATTGAAGCCGCGGCCACACAAGAATCCCTTGATACTATGCAAGAAAATTTGACAAGGAAAATTACCAATTTAGCTACATTGGTGGAACAACTACAAAGACCTCAATCTAATGCTCCTAATGATGATGGAAGAGGCAATGTTAATGGAGCCCGTGGAGGTTATGTAAGGAGAGTGATTTTCGAAAACAATAGATAGGATTCCTAGTCTTGCTTGTGATTTTGAGGATGTGGAAGAATACTTGATGTGGGAGCTAAAAATTGAGAAACTATGGAGGCTACATGAGTATCCCGAGGAGAGGAAGGTGAAACTTGCTTCTTCTGGTTTTGATGGCTATGCTCTCTTGTGGTGGGATGGCATTACAAGTTTGAGGGAAGAACAAGAACAACCAGAAGTTACTACATGGAGAGAGATGAAGCAATTGCTAAGAGAAAGATTTTGTAACACCTGGGGTGTTACCTGTTTGTTTTCTTTTTGTTTGCATCATCTGCATCCCATAATCATTGCATCATGTTTTCCAAACCACTCAAAACTTCAAAACAATATAAATTGTTCAAAACCCTAATGGTAAATGCAAGTAACACATTCAAATCCAATCAAATCCTACTTGGCAATATTTCAAATGGGAGTTTAAGAATTAAAATCTTGCAAACAAAATTAAAGCTAATAATGTTTTCATAATTGCTTGAACCTATTTAATATAATTTGCTTTTCCAAAATTTCCCAAATCAAACATTGTTTGAAACTCAACTAAAACCTTTAAACCAAATTAAATTTTCAACATTGTGAAACAATGTTAACTCTTGCTTTATTTGTTGTTTTGGAAAAATAACACAAATAATTCCTAAAGGGAAAACCCCCAAAACCCTATTTCTTTCTCTCTCTCCCTCTTTTATTTCTTGCAAAAAAAAAGAAAGGAAGAGAAAAGAAAAAGAGAAAGGGAAAAATCAGGAAAAGAGAGAGGCAGCCCACCCTTTTTCTCCAAGCCCACCACCCCATCTAGCCCATCTCCTTTCTTCCACCACCCAGCCCACCTTTCTAGCCCACTACCTTTCTCTGTCGTCTTCCTCCTAACAGACGTCAGCGACAGTACGAACAGAAGCACACCGTGCGATCTCCCCCTCCCTCGCTCGATGTGCTGCCGTACACGCCCACCTGCCACCATAAAACAAGCACCCACCTCCCCCTCTGCCCTAACCCTAGCTAGTTCCTAACCCTAGCGCCGCGGCGCCCTCCTCTTCCTCTAACCTCGATCTTCCTCTGTCTGAAACTCTGCAGACCTGAACCACCCGAGACCGCCACCTTCCTTCCCTAGCCCCGGTCGCCACGATCCTCCTCAGACCGAGCCAACTCCGGGAATGGAACAAGCACCCATCCTTCTCCAAGATCGCAGAAGGCTCCATCGCGAGGTAACGCCCCTATCCGCCGCCCTCTTCCTCTGTTCATCGCCGGTTTTCCCTGTTCCCGGTCGTGTTCGTTCGTCAGAACCGAATCGAGCAGCAGGTGCGCTCCGCCCCCTTTCTCATGTCCCTCTCGCTCGGTCCGCAACCACACGCCCGTGCACGCACCCTCACGATCGCCCACTGCACACGCCAAGCAGCCGCGCACCGCACCGTCGCGATCCAGCCTCCGGCCGGCGAGCCGCTCTGTTTCCTGTCCGCTCGCAGGTTTCAGTAACGATCGGTTGCAGTTTCTGAAAAAAAAACGGTTCGATAGTGCACCTCAAAACCCCACGTCCCCTAGGTCCATCACAAGCGCTCGATTACCCCAGTGGTTCGGTCCCTTGGTTCTTCCTTTTCCGCGCGCACGGACAGGGTCCACCTGTCGGTGACCCTGGATGCCCAGTCAGCCTCCACACCCTCCACCTCTGCGCCAATCCGGCCTGGCCCCACTGGTCAGCCCCTCTGGGTACGGTACAGGGAGTAGCCCTGGATCTGAAACCCAGACCTAGTTTTTCTTCCTCTCAACTAGGTCCCTGTAAAATCACAAATCAGTCCCTGGTCTTTTGCAAATAAAACCTAAAAATTCAAATGCTCACAACTTTCAAACCACAAATCCAAATAACACAAATTTTATATGTTTTCCAATCCAAATTTCCTGTACTTCTCAAATATGCCAATTGTTTTCTGTTTTGCACAATTCAAATTGTTTCAAATTTCAAATTTAAACAATTCTTTTCCAATTTGGTTAATTCCATAATTAATTTATACCTAATTCAAATCACACAACTCAAATATGTTTTTCAGTCCAAATTCAATGTACTTTCTGTTTATCAACTTTGTTTTGCAATTTGGGCAATTAAAATTAATGTTATTTAATAATCCTTAAATTGGTTAATTAAATGGCAAAATTAATAACTTCCAAATGGTTGCCCCAAATTAAATACTCAAAACATGTTTTCCATCCAAAATCAAATGCCACACTTGAATATCAACTTTGTTTTCTGGTTTGCAACAATTAATTTGAATGATTGTTTCACCTCTTATTTACTGCAATTTAAATTGCCAAAATTCATAACTAATTCATTTTAATTCCAAATCAAACAAATAAAATATGTTTTCCAAACAGTTTCATATCTTTAACATGTTCATGCCATTCATATCCCTGTTTGCATCTTATCTTGTGTATTTTAGATCTTGTTATGCATGTTCATCTATATGACAACATATGGAATGTGTGGGCTAATTAATTCCAACTGTTGCCCCATTCCATTTAATTTGCCTAACTCATCTACTTTATTGTTTTCCATGCTAAACAACATTTAACTTGATGGTTAGATAAACAACTTGAACCCATTCCTATTTCTCCGGACTCCGGTTCCGATTAGACTGCTTAAGTTGTTTCCCCTGTTGCATCTTGCCATGCCATGCATATAAAATAGGATCATGCTGGATCTTTTGCCGTAGTAGTAATTGTTGCATCCGGTGTTTGTTCGAGGTTCGTTGCTTCTTCCCGGATAGGACGTTGAGATGATGTGAGCAACGACAAGTTCTGCTACCTTGCGGGATCTCAGGCAAGTATACTCACTTGCTGCCATATGGCTGCCTTTCATCACTTGTTACCGATACTTTCCGTTGTTCTTTTCTGCTAGCCTTAGTAGTAGTTGTTTCTGTTACGAACCCATCACATGAATCCCTTAACCTTGATATTGCCTCACCTCCACTCCTATCACCCCTTTGGTTGAGCCAGTGTCTTACTAGCATGTTTAGGTTGCTTTTGCTCGAGTCTGTTACCCGTTACTTTCAGTTACTATTCTTATGTTCTGGGGGCTCGATGTTAATCAATTAACCTGTTATTAATAATATGCTGATAAGGCACCGGCAGGAGGCCCTTTGTGGTTTTGAGGCCTGCTAGTGTCGAACCTAATTAGGAAAAGAGTCTTGTCTACTGATCCATGATGAGCGTGCTCACCGCATCCGGGTGGTAGTATGGGACCCCCCTCGACTTAGACCTAATCTGCAGCTTGTCCGAAGAGCCACACTTAGTTCGGGTGTTCCATTTGCTCCTTGCATAATGGGTTGATCACCCATGGTTACTGATGATGATGATGCATATAGGGCGAGGCCTGTGGTGCCGGGGGGTGTGGTTTTCACCCCTGCGCTTAGCGGACTGGCCGGGACCTTATAGCTCTGTGGCTCCTAGGATGGGTTGTAGAGATGGTTTGGGTCGTGTCAAGCCAACCTGAGTTTTAGTTGGTGGCTTGAGTGTGTACGGGTACTGGAGCACACCCCTGCAGGGATAAATCTTCTCGAGAAGCCGTGTTGTCCGCGGTTATGTGACGACTTGGTGAAAGTACTGGCTAACAAGTACTCAGAACAACTTACACCTAATGATAATAACTTGACTAGTAATAGTCTTATTGACACAACAACCTGATCCATTATTCATTAATCCAACTGTGTGAGTTATCCTCGGATTGCTTCTTTGGATAAGGGGCGAGATCCAGGATGGGTTTGTTTGGAGTTACTTTCAGTTGGTTACTATCCTCGATCTTATCTCCTTTCTGTTAGCCGGAAGTGGTAGTATCTCTCTGTAGATTGGTTAGTGCAGCCTGCTGTCGCTTATTTGCAATAACCCCCTTCCTTTCCGTTGATCCTAAAGTATTTGTATCTTGTGATGACTGGCTACGCCGGTAACTTGTGAGTATGGGTTTTATCCCCCTTGCCAGTACTTAACCGTACTGACCCACGAATCCTTTTTCGTGGCTGCAAATTCCAACTTGCAGTCAAACAGGTTTGAAGTCTGACGACGTTAGCTTGGGAATCCCTCCGGCTTGGCCTGGGCAGGGATTGGACGCTCTCGGTTATCTTCAGGACTCTTAGTCCAATTTGTATCTTGTCCGTAGTCGGACGCTATGTTGTTCTTCCGCTGTTATTTGGATCTTTGTATTGTATCAGTTGTATCCTTGGCCCGTTTGAGTCATCTTGTATCTATCTGTTTCTGTTGTAATTGTGGAATATTCGTGAACTATTGTAATGTTATCATAAATGGCAACCTGGAATCGGTTATTATGTGGATTTTGGCGGGAATGCTGAAATCTGCATAGTGCCCGATCTCGGGGCGTCACAGATTTGTTCCAAGGAATTATATTAGAACTCTCTATGACAAGTTACAACAATTGAAGCAAGGTACTAAATCTGTGGATACTTATTACAAGGAGATGGAATTGATCCTTCAAAGGGATCGGGTTAGAGAGGAGCCAGAACAAACAATGCAAAGATTCTTGTCACGATTGCAATTCAAAATAAAGAGCATTGTGAGGCATGTGCAATATAACAACATGAGTGAAGTGTTGCATCAAGCAAGGGAAGCTGAGAAGAGGCTAAATGAGGAGGTACAAGTGAGTGCTAGGAGGAGTTTCTCATCTCAAAAATCTGTTTTCTCACCACCTACACCTCCAATTGCTGCAACCCGTGGGAATACAAGTGCTAAACCCGAGACAAACTCCTCAAGTGCAAGGAAAACAACAACACCAACTTCGGCTTCTAGTTGTGCTACACCTACCCCACGAAATAGGGGCATGACATGCCATACATGTGGAGGAAAAGGGCACTTTAAGAGAGATTGCCCCAACAAAAAAATCATGATTATCAATGCTGATGATGAGTATGAGACTGGAGATGACGCTGATCCTAATGAGGAGGATACATATGATGAAGATGGTCCTGTTGATGCTTATGCTGCAAATTATCCAACCATTGTTTGCACACAAGATTTGAGTATTGTTCCTAGTGATGAGAGCCAAAGATGCAATCTATTTCAAACCAAGGCAATTGTTGGTCCTAAAATGGCTTGCAAGGTGATCATTGATGGAGGGAGTTGCAGAAATCTAGCAAGCAAGGAGTTATGTGCAAAGCTCATATTGAGATATATTCCACACCCACACCCATATTATATTCAATGATTGAATGACAAAGAAGAAATCAGGGTATGCCAAATTGTGAGAGTGGAATTTCAGATTGGACCATACAAAGATACAATTGAGTGTGATGTGGTTCCCATGTCAGTTTGTCACCTGTTACTTGGAAGACCTTGGCAATTCGACAGGAAGGTTACACACAATGGGAGAGAAAACACATACCAATTGAATTGGAATAATAAGGATATTATCAGGCCTATGACACCACACCAGATTGTGAATGAGTCTAGACCAAAAGTTGAAGTGAATCTAGAGAAAGAGAGTGAGATAGATGAGAAGAGTGAAAACACAAATTCTATGGGTGAAAACAAACCTAGGCCGAGCAGTAAAAGTAAGGGAGTGATCCTTTTAACAATGTTAGCCACCAAAGAAGACTTGAGAGAGTTTGGAGAGGATCCTAGCTTAGTACCTATAGTGCTCATGCACAAGGGGGAAATTTTAGTTTCTAATGACATGACTCCTCTTTATATTGGTGTTTCTAATGTTTTGAGGAGTTTGATGATGTTTTTCCAGAAGAAGTACCCTCAGGGCTGCCACCATTGAGAGGGATTGAGCACCAAGTTGATTTAATTCCTGGATTATCATTACCAAACCCCTATAGGACAAATCCCCAAGAGACAAAGGAAATTCAGAAACAAGTACAAGAGCTTCTTGATAAAGGTTATATTCGAATAAGCCTATCTCCTTGTGCCGTTTCTGTTATTTTAGTTCCTAAGAAAGATGGTACTTGGCACATGTGTGTAGATTGTAGAGCAATTAACAACATCACTATTCGTTATCGTCATCCTATACCACGTTTGGAAGACATGTTAGATGAATTAAGTGGTGCTGCTGTTTTCTCTAAAATTGATTTGCGTAGTGGTTATCATCAAATTCAGATGAAAGAGGGGGATGAATGGAAAACAGCCTTTAAAACAAAATTTGGTTTATATGAGTGGTTAGTAATGCCTTTTGGATTAACTAATGCACCTAGTACCTTCATGAGATTAATGAACCATGTTTTGAGTGATTTTATTGGCATATTTGTGGTTGTTTACTTTAAAGATATTCTCATATATAGCCACAATGAACATGAACACATTGATCATATTAGACAAGTTTTGCATGTGCTAAGAGAAAATAAATTGTATGGAAATTTAGAGAAGTGCACTTTTTGCAAAGATAAGGTCATATTTCTTGGATATGTTGTTTCTAAACATGGGATTGAAGTGGATGAATCTAAAATTGAAGCAATTAAAAATTGGCCAATTCCCATGAATGTGAGTCAAGTAAGAAGTTTTAATGGACTAGCTGGATTTTATACAAGATTTGTGAAAGATTTTAGTACTATTTCTGCCCCTTTGAATGATTTGACAAAGAAAGGTGTAAATTTCTAGTGGGGGGGTTGCTCAAGATATTGCTTTTGATACTTTGAAGAATAAGTTGATTTCGGCCCCATTATTAATGCTACCAAATTTTAATAGACAATTTGAAATTGAATGTGATGCTAGTGGCATAGGTATTGGAGGTGTGCTAATGCAAGATAAGAAACCAATTGCTTATTTTTTTTGAGAAGTTACATGGAGCTCAATTGAATTATTCTGTCTATGATAAAGAATTTTATGCACTTGTTAGAGTTCTTGAAGTTTGGAAACATTATTTGTGGCCAAAAGAATTTATTATACATTCTGATCATGAGGCATTAATTTTTTTAAAGAGCCAATCCAATCTTAATAAGAGACATGCTAAATGGGTAGAATTCATTGAATCTTTCCCATACATTATTGAACATAAGAAAGGATTAGATAATGTGGTTGATTATGCTTTGTCTAGAAAAAACATGTTACTCACCAAATTGGATGTTCAAGTTTCGGGTTTGGAAGAATTAAAACCACTATATGCTGAAGATAAAGAATTTTCTACACCATATGCTAAATGTTCTAATGTGAAGGCTTGGGATAAGTATCATATACATGATGGATTTTTGTTTAGAGCTAACAAATTGTGTCTTCCCGAGTGTTCTTTGCGTTTGATGTTATTGCAGGAATCTCATAGTGGTGGATTAATGGGACACTTTGGACGTGAGAAATCATTGCTTATGTTAGCTGAAATTTTTTCTTGGGCACATATGAGAAGAGATGTTTATAGATTTGTGCAAAGGTGCATCACTTGCAATAAGGCCAAGTCAAAATTAAAGCCCCGCGGTTTGTATACTCCATTACCTGCACCAACTACACCATGGGAAGATATAAGTATGGATTTTGTGCTAGGTTTACCAAGGACTAAAAGGGGGCATGATTCTATATTTGTGGTAGTGTATAGATTCTCTAAAATGTCAGACTTTATTGCTTGCCACAAGAGCGACAATGCGTCACATATTGCTAATCTGTTTTTCAGGGACATAGTGAGATTACATGGAGTACCAAGGACTATTGTTTCTGATAGAGATGTGAAGTTTATGAGCTACTTTTGGAAGACACTATGGGGGAAACTAGGAACAAAGCTGCTATTTTCAACAACATGTCACCCCCAAACTGATGGACAAACAGAGATGGTTAATAGAACATTATCAACATTATTGAGAACCATGATCAAGAAAAATCTAAGGGAGTGGGAGGATTGTTTGCCACATGTGGAATTTGCATATAATAGAGCTGTGCATTCAACTACTCAGCTTTGCCCATTTGAGGTGGTCTATGGATTCAAACCCATTACACCACTTGATTTGCTACCACTTCCTATACAAGAGATAACAAATATGGAGGCATCAAAGAGAGCTGATTTTGTGAAGAAGATACATGAGAAGACAAAGGATGCTATAGAGAAGAAAGGGAAGTATGTTTCTGAGAGAGTAAATAAGAAGAGAAAGGAGGTTCTATTTCAAGAAGGAGATTTGGTATGGGTACACTTTCGAAAGGACAGATTTCCTAAGCTCAGAAAATCCAAGTTATTGCCTCGAGGTGCTGGTCCCTACAAAGTGATTGCCAAGATTAATGACAATGCTTACAAGATAGATCTTCCAATTGATGAGTTTGGAGTGAGTAATTCCTTCAATGTTGCTGATTTGACACCATATCATGGAGATGACCTTGATGCGTCGAGGTCGACGCCTTTTCAAGAGGGGGAGGATGATGAGGACATCCGTAGTACATTGACACTTAAACAAGATGAAGCGATACTTGGACCTATGACAAGGTCAAGGACCAAGCTACTAGAACAATACGTGAATTCACTCCTTATAGAGTATGACGTTTGTGATAGTGAGAACTTTATACTGCCTAAGTCTATGCATTTATGTATGATCAGGTTTATTGATAACACAAACATGATGGTGGAAAACAACCAAGAGGAGTTGGAAAACAACATGGAGATGCTTGAAAACAAGATTACAAGTGGTGAAAACAAATATACCATGGTGAAAACAAACATACAAGATGGTGAAAAGAAGACTACAATGGTGGAAAAAAATGTGCAAGATGGTGAAAACAATCATGCAAGTGTGGAAAACAACTACTAGCTTGTTATTCCACACTTAGAGAGAAGGAAAACCAGAGGAGGGCACCCCATTGAATATCAATGCGCCATATAGAAATCCTACTATGAGTAGGTATGGTTTGTATACCATATTTGGCCGCACCCCCTAAAGTGAGTTGGTTTGTATCCTTTCTTAGAGTCCAAGTAGGAGTCCTAGTACAAGAGGGATAGGTGCTTGCGCAAGGGAGCCCTTGTGGCCGCACCCCCCCTTATATACTCCCCTCCTGCGAGTTGTGGAGGGAGATCGAGTTTAAACCAAAGAAACCCCTAGCCTCTAGATTGTATTGCTGCTAAGCATTCATCTTGAAGTTTACAATTGCAAATTTGTGTGATATCTTGTTATTCCATTTTGAATAGGGGGATACAGGACCACTTGTGATCTTTGATTACGTGCAAGAGTGTGTAGTTGAAAATATCCAAAGGGCTTGATTGTTGTTGCATCTGGCAACATGGGTCATCCAAGTGAGAGGTCTCAGTGTAGCACTAGTTATCACAAAATCCAGAAAATCCACAAAAAGAGAGAGAAGCTCATTGAGAAGATTGGGCCACCCCATATCACTCTTAATGTTATGACAGAGTCTCTCAACGATAAGTATCTTGGGTTGCCGACCATGGTGGGTGCAGATAGAAGTGACCGTTTTCAGCATCTAGTAGATTGGGTTAGTTCACGAACAAATGGGTGGAAGGAGAAATTGCTGAACCTAAAAGGTAAAAAGTGTTGATTAAATCAATAGCTCAAGCCATACCAGTGTTTGGGATGACAATGTTCAAGATTCCAAAAAATATATGCGAATGGATTTCACACGCCATATCTCAATTCTGGTGGGGTGATGACCCAGGACATAGGAGAATGCACCAGAATGCATGGTGGAAATTATGCATCCCAAAGAAGAGGGGAGGTATGGGTTTCAGAGACCTACATTATTTTAATACATGGCAGAGCGTACTGACAGGGTTAGACTGTTTTAAAAGAGGATGCATATGTAGGAGATGGTAGGGAGATATATATTTGGAATGATAATTGGATTCCATCTAGTCATAATTTAAAGATTCAAACACCGAGGAGACAACTTATGATCTCAAAAATTTGCGACCTTATTAATCCAGTTGATTTCACATGGGATGAGGAGCTCATACGAGACATTTTTTGGCCAATCGATGTAAATAGAATTCTACAAATTCCCTTGTTGGAAGGAAGGCAAGATTTTGTTGCTTGGAATCAAGAACCGGAGTTTTTCGGTTAGATCGGCATATCATGCTTAGTGGTAATATACGTTTGGAAGGAAAGAGAGAAATTTGAATATTGCATCGGGGGTGATAGTGAGCCCGGTTTGGGAAAAACTATGGGAGCTGAATATTCCGAGCAAAATTAAAAAATTTGGATGGCGGGCTCTTCATGGTATTATACCAGCTAAAGGTGTGTTGGATAATATACACGTTGGCACATTGGGAGGATGCCCTGTTTGTCCTTCCGGGTGTAAAGATATAAAACATGTGTTCTTTACGTGTGATAGAGCTCGGGAAGTACGGTGCAATTTGGGCATGAGCAATATGATCGATGATATATTACATATTGATCATTCAGGCTCAGTGGTACTACAACACATAATAATAAGGGGAGGTGAAATACCACAACTGGACAATGTTGGCTTGAAGGAACTAATTCTAGTTGGGTGGTATCTTTGGTGGGAGCGTCAACAAATTGTACATGGAGAAACAGTTGAGTGGCCTTTCAGAACCGCTATGGCAATTGTGGCTTTGACTAAAAATTATAAAACGGTAAAACTGAATACTAAGTCTATCGAGAGAACAGGGTGGAGAAAGCCACCGGAAGATACAATTGTAATCAATGTATATGCTGCGTTTGATGCTGACCCTTCGGGATGATCATGGTACATGTTTTGGAGCGTCAAATAAGTGCTTGAATTATGTAGTTGACGCTCCAATGGCAGAGGCTTATGCTTTTAGAGAGGGCTTAACACGGGCACAACAACTTAGCTTTCAAAATTTCGCAGTTCAAACTGATTGTGTACAGGTGGTGGATACGATGATGCAGGGTGGTTTTTCCTCAACATCGGCCGCAACAATTTATGATGATTGTTATACATTATGGAGTGGATTTGGTAAAGTTTCAGTGGAGTAATGTAATAGGGAAGCTAATGAGGTCGCACATGAGTTAGCTAGGAATGGTTTTATTTGAAATTCATCTAACCCCTACTTTTATTCTGAATGCCTTGTAAACTATGTAACGCTGTTTGCAAATCAATAAAGCTAGCCGAGTAGCGTTAAAAAAACCCCCTCCATCGCTGGGCGAGCCAGCTTGAGTCTTCCTTGCGCTGGCACGGTACATCATGCATGTGCCAAGGATCGCCATGCCTAATCCGGCGCGACCATGACACGACCGGTCTTTGTGGACGATGCAGCTGATATTCACCTCGCACCGGTGCGAGTGTGTGACATGTCACTATTCCGTGCCCCGTTCTCCTTCAACTGGACGTTGCCCAGCTTGATGCTCCGGCGAGGAGTCCGGGAATGCACCGGGCTCCACAGGAACCTGCAGAACGCCGGCTCTTCACTCTCCAAGGGAAGAGAACAATGAATTTTCACGCCCTCCAAGAAGATCTCATCGCCTCGTCGGCTCGTCGTGCTCTATCTTTTCCGCATTCTGTTGCGGCAGTGTGCCCTCCGAGGTACCGTCTGACCGTAGAGCGGGAGTGTGGTGCTCGCAGGTAGGGCTGGAATTCGAGCCGAGCCGAGCCGACTCGACTCGCTCAAACTCGGTCAACCTACGAGTCGAGCTCGGCTCGACTCGTTCAACAAACGAGTTCAAAATCAAAACTCGGCTCGGCTCGGTGAAATCGCGAGCTACTCGTTTAACTTATCTAATTTTATAAAATTATGAAAAGTCAACATTATATAATGTATACATAATTATTTTTGATTATTTGGGTCATGTATAATAAAATCATCACAATAATCAGTGAAAATATGTCACCATCCAACAATTTGTAATAAAAAAATTACAATAACCAGTAAAAAAATATTCAAATAAACAAGAATATCATTAAAAACTATTTTGACCGAGTTAAACGAGCTAAACGAGTACTCGGTAAACTCGGCTCATTTAGCTTGAACTCGTTTATCGTCAAAAACGAAAACTCGACTCGGCTCGTTGGACAACGAGTTCGAGCCGAGCCGAGTCGAGTTGCGAGCTGCTCGTTTAACTCGCGAGTTCCGAGTTTTAATTCCAGCCCTACTCGCAGGCGGGGATGCGACGTGGCCGTGGCCGGTGCATCAACCTCGTCGTCATGTTCGGAGTGATGAGCGGGACGGCCGCGGCGCGGGGACTTGTTCAAGAGCTTCTCCGTCTATGCGGTGGCAATGGTGTTCAGGGCAGGGAGCAAGCGGTTCACGATAAGGCTTGGTAGGAACCGTTACGTGGCCCGTCGTCGATGGAACTCAGGCATGCGGAGAGTGCGGCGAGTCGGTTAGACGGCGAGATCATGTCGAGCCCCTTGTACCAACGATATCCCGTTGAGCACCTTGTTGCCTCTGCTGGTTGTCTTTGTTGATTTGCATATCCTATATCGGATTTTTTAATAGCTCGGCAGTCGACATAGATCCCCCTGCTGCTGCCAACAGTTCAGATTGCATGTTTAAAAGGACCTGAGTCCCTAGACTCCAACCCCCTGTATAACACATTATGACCACGAAAGTAATAAGAATGTGTGATTAGATTCTTCTTTTAGCAGGTTGAATTCCGTCACTGAATATACCACACTGAAACTTCTCCGGCCTGAGTCACATAAGCATGCAAATAGTTCATCCTCCTTATAGCCTCTCTAGCGGACCCCTTATATCTCGAGGAAATGTAAAATAACCGTCAGTTTTTAGTTTTGCACGAAAATAGCACCCCGAACAGACGCCGTATCCGATCTCGATTGTTGAGTATCATGTTTCTATTAGGAAATATAGATAATGTAGGATTATTCTACCTCGTCTTCTACTCCAAGTAGATCATTATACTTCTATATGTATATATGCCCATGATGCTCAAACAATACAATCAACGATTCAACGAATCTCTCTGTATCCTTGCGGTGACCCAGCACACCACTGCATGTGTAGTGCACAAGTCGTTGACGTAATACTCACAGAAGGACTTATCCGTGAATATTACACCCCTCAGAGTGGTACAACAGAAACATTGTCGAGACATCGTAGTAGTTTTCATAGACGGGGGTGCCATGAGACTACGGGTAGAGACGTGGGGAAACGGTATCGCGTTGGTGACAAAGACACAGGATTTACCCAGGTTCGGTATGTCGTATTATACGACGTTCCTACTCCTGCAATCTCACTAATCAGGACTAAAGCTTGTGCAAACAATTACAACGTGAGGTTAGATTTAGCTACTCGCGGAGGATCAACTTCTCGGCGAGTTGGCCTGTGTCTTTTTTCTCTATCTCATCTCCCGTCCGGCTTTATATAATAGCCGGATTAGGGCATACAGAATAGGAAACCTAGAAGACTACGATAGCTTATAACTTGGAAAGTAAGGAATCCGTCTTCTTCTCCAAGCCGGATCACGTGGGCCGTGATCCGGGTCCTTCTAGAATCCGGCTTCTGCGCGTCAGCTTACTGGGCCACCCAATGGACCATAGCCCACTACCAGTTGGGCCACCCTGGTAATCCGGCACTTTTGACTACCATCTGATATACCCCTATTCGTTATATATCCGACAGTAGCCCCCAAGAAGAATTAAAACTCTGATTTGCCGTCTTTCGCCAAATGTATATTGTCCAAGAAATATTGGCCAGCAGTCTTGATTCTTCTTATTCTTCTTTTGAAAAGAGATGGTAACGTAAAACTCGGAATTCAGGAATCCGGCTTTTCTCACACGATCCTTCGCGGAGAAGGAACTTCCTACGTCAGCACTTTAATCCTGCTGACGTGAGGGACATTTGGGTTTTGAGTGGGAAACCCAGAAACATATCTCTGACAGATTCTCGCGGGAAACGAGGAGATAACCATAATCACCCTGTCGATTCATTTCCCGGATTTTCCGGCGAGTGACACGCGTTGAACATCCAACGGTCAAAAGAGCCGTTAGCACGTATCGTGACGGATTTCCGGCTATAAATAGCCTTCGTCGTCCTCCCAGCAAACCTTCGCTCTCACTCCGAACGCCATTAGCGCCCAAGCTCCCAAGCAGAGAAACACCGAACGCCTACTGCGCCCAGAATCGTCACCGGAGACGAGCTGCGCCGCCACCTGATGGCATCCTCACCGTCCTCCCCTTCCCACACCGTGACGCGCGACATCGAGCAAATCATCAATGACATGGATCCGCAGCTGGACTCCCCAACACGCGCCGGCGACGAGCCTATGAAGACGATGGATTCCGCGGTAGACGGAGGGAACCTCTCCGCCACCGCGGATCTTGCGGGCTCAAGCTCCGCGCTCTCTCCGCCGTTCGCTCCCCAAACGGCGGAGGAGAAGATCACGCTTCTCGGCGACGAGCTCGCCGCTGCCGGAGCGGACGAGAGGACGAAATTTGTCGGCGATTGGAGTCCGAGTAATGTTCCTCCTCTCCTTCTTCCACAAATGGAAAAGGAAGGGCTAATAGTCAAAGGCAAATGGCAGAACTCGGAAGGCGATCTCAAGCCTGCACCCAAGGACGGAGAACGCGTCCTCCTTACTTCTCACATCAAGAGAGGTATGGGTTTACCGCCTTCCGCCTTTTTCTCAGAGGTCCTTGACTATTACGGCGTCCAACCACACAATATCTCTCCAAACTCCATCCTCTATCTAGCTAGTTTCCAAGCCCTTTTTGAAGGGTACTTAGGAATAAATCCTAGTCTAGAATTTTGGCAATATTGTTTTGAGGTGAAGCATAACCTCACAGAAGGTGTTTCTCCCATCTGCGGAACTATTTCTTTCACTCTTCGGAGGCTTAGGGAAGATTGGTATCCAAAGATAAAAACACCGGAACCCGTCAAATCTTGGATGGGTTCCTTCTTTTACCATTAGGACCTCTCATTCCCCGGTAAAGAAAACGGGATTCCTCCATTTATTAATTCCGCCGCCTCTCCCCAAGAAAGTTGGACAACTGAAGCAGTGCAAATACTACCGGAAAACTTGATGAAAGTAAAACGGCGTATTGCCAAGCTTACTTCTTCCCAGCCTCCCTTAACCGGGAAGTAGGGGTGGATATCGAGCTAGCTCGACTCAACTCGACTCGACTCGTAAATACTCATTAGTTAACGAGTTTGCTTGACTCGACTCATTAACTTAACGAGCAAAAAATCTTAGCTTGGCTCGAATCAATAAATACTTGAGTTGACTCGATAAGCTTGATAAGCTCATTAAGAAACGAAAAAACATTCTTAATTAATTATGGAGAAACATTATTAAAAGGATGATTTATCCTTCATGCCTCGCACCGTAGATTTTGGATATTTTAATCAAAATGTTCATGTATTTTTGTCCTAAAGGCCTACGATTTTATTTTGTGTTGACTAATATTTGAGTTAGCATATGAATGTAAAGACATTAACGAGCTTATCGAGTACTTGCAACTCGACTCGTTAAACTTGTTTTATTAACGAGCTGAAAAATCCAACTTGGCTCGGCTCATTAGTATCCGAGTTCGAGCTGATTCGAGCCGAGTTTTTGAGTACTCGTTAAGCTCACGAGTTTCGAGTTTTATTTCCACCCCTACCGGGAAGGATACTGTTTTATGTTGGTTTGGACGCCGTGTTCAACCTCTTTCCTTTCATTCCCGGCTCCTTTGCGAATACGAAGGGCCAGAAGATAGCATGTGGGGGACGGACAAGGCCTATACCAAAAAGGATTTCGTAAAGCGACTCAACCACCTGGTCGCCGCTAGCAAACAATACGCAGAAAGTCTGGCAATATACCACGTGGAGAATCCAGCCCCCAAGGTATTTATATTTTTCTCTACCTTTAGGTTTTTCTCGGATTTATCCTTCTTGTCTGACTTTTAACGCATCATTGCTACTTTCCTAGTTCAACGAACTTAAAGGAGATGATCTTGCTTCCGACACCAAGCTTAACGAAATACATGTCAGCTTCTACAGCGACCGGAAACGTAAAAGGCATGTGACCTTTGAGGAAACGATAACTGTTGACGGAATTCCTGTCGCCACATCCAGGTATTCTGCTGGGACTTTTTTATCGTTATTCCCCTCCAGTTCTTCGAGATATTTATTTCTCGGATGTTCTCTTTTCAGCCTTGCTCCAACTCCTTTGAAAACAAAGAAATTGAAGAAACATAAAGCTGCTGCTACGAAAAAAGAACCTCGTTCTGCTGCATCTGGGATGGACGAGCCTATCCCTACTTTGGACATGAATATCTGGATAAAGGAAGAACCCTTTGATGAACTCGGATATATCCGTCCAGAAGCTAAGAAGTTCTTCGCTCCTGCGCCTCTAATTCGTCCTTGGCCACAGGGCAGGCTGATTATCCGAAATGACTTCGTATTTTCACCTCGTCAGGTCATACAAGATGGCCTTCATCACGTTGGGATTCTTTTTTCTGAATATGCCAGAGAATTCAACGAGACTTTGTCAAACTTGCAGGAAATGAGCCAGGTAATATCTCTAGCCCCCAAGCAATAAGTTTGAAACAAAGTTTCATCTTAATGCTTTTTTTTTATTATTACGCTTGATCTAACTTAAGCGTTTGGCTTTTATTTCCGTGTTTCAGCATACTGTTGATGTAATAAACTTGGAACTTTTTAATAAACTTAACATCAAGAATGAAGAGGTGAAGACCCTTCAATCTATTATTAAGTCTAAGGATGATGAGCTGGCCTCTTCTCAGCAACAGCTATCGGAAACAACATGTATTTTTGACTCTGTTTTATCCGATTTATCAATAAGTATTTTCTCGAGATATTTCTAAACTCGGAGTTTTTTCCTTGCTTTCCAGTTGATTTGGCTAAGGCCAAGGAAGTAGCTGAAGATGCCGGCAATGCCGAACGTATTCGTAAGGAAAATTTAGATCTTCATAAGGAGCTTATGAAGGTTCGACAAGATCTGGAAGCCAGTAATCTGGCCCTTGGTATTTCTCAATCCAAGGCTTTCGATCAGGCGGAAAAGGATAAATCTACTATCCACGACTTGGAAAGTATGTTAATCCTTCGCCTAAAGGAATGTTCCGAAATTGACAAGGTTCTCGGTAATTTTTATTTCGTTTACCGATTTTTCCATGTATAGCTTTCTTTCTCCGTTTTGTCTCTTAACCTTTTGGGAGGCTTGTTCCGACAAAACAGAAAATTATCCAGGTCTTTCTCGTATGGAAAAAATCCGAGCCTTTGGGAATGTATGGAATGCTATCAGAAACGCTGGAATGCAGCTGATCAGCAATTTCTTCCCTACAAGTACCATAGAATTCTCGGAAGTTTATAAACTTCCGGCTGCTATCCTGGAGGTGGCGGATTCTAGGGAATCCACCTTACGCTCCGCTGCACGGGGTGGTGCTCGCATGGCTCTCGGCCTGATGCGTATGCATTACCCTGGTGCCAAATCTTGGCGCGTGGCGTCCGGTGATATGGGGTGGCCCGATCTTCTCGATGAACTAACTCTCTCTTTTTGATATTTTCTGATATGTGGATAACTAGTGCTACACTGAGACCTCTCTCTAGCTAATCCCTGCTGCCAATGCAACAACAATCAAGCTCCTTGGATATTCTCAACTACACACTCTTGCACAAGTAATCAAAGATCACAAGTGGTGCTGTATCCCTCTATTCCCAGATGGAATAACAAGATATCACGCTGCTTTGCAATTGGTAAACTTCAAGATGAATGCTTTACAAGCAATACAATCTAGAGGCTAGGGTTTTGGGGGTTTTTGGTTTAAACTTGTTCTCCCTCTAATCCACACGCAGGTGGCACATATATAGGTGGAGGGATGCGGCCACAAGGGGCCCTTGCGCAAGCAACCCTCCCCTACTAGGACTAGGACTCCTACTAGGACTAGGACTCCTACTAGGACTAGGAGTCCAACTAGGACACACAATAGGGATACAAACCGACCCAAACAAGTGGGATGCGGCCACAATTGGTATACAAACCAAACCTACTACTATTAGGACTCATCATGGCGCATAGATGCTCTTTGTGGGCGCCCTCCTCTTGCTTGTCCATCAATGAGTGCATTTGACCTTGTGGAGGCACTCATCCCCTTGTCAAATTGATGAATAACAATTGTTTCTATTGAATAACAATTGTTATGAATTGTTTCCACCATCTTGCTTGATTGTTTTCAACAATGTGACCTTGTTTTCCAACTCTTGAATATTTGTTTTCACCATGATCTTGTTGGCTTCTATCAACTCATCACTCATGCTTGTGAGAACATAGTCCTTAGGTCCATCCTTATCATCCTCCCTTTCTTCAAGACAAGACGTCCTCGTCTTGTTATTATCTGAAAGTGGAAGAAACAAGAAAAACAAAGTGTATGCACCATATATGTATATATAATGGCACTCATTAGTTGTTAGTAAAACACAATATAGTGCATATATCATATGATCACGAATTTTGTAAGAAAACAACACATAAAAGTCATATTCTTTCATCTCATAGCAATCAAAATTGCAAATATAAGTGTAGTTTGATTTATATGTATCCAACCAATAGTGTGGTGAAATAAACATATGTGTAATATCATATTTATAATCATCTAACCAAGAGAACACATTATGTAATTCGGCCACTTTATCATAAGTAACACACATGTGATGTATCATAAAATTTTTATCCACATTATAATCACCAATCAAGTAAATTTTGAAACTATTATCATATGTGCTAGAATTATCATAACCAAATTTATCCATAGCACATTGCATATTAATTGGTTCTTGTAGCATGGTATAATATATAATATCACTAGAAGGTATCATAGCAAGTACTTCTTTATGTGTAATAAAAACCATATTGTTAAATTTTGAATTAATCATAGGTGTAAATGGTTGTACATTATCACATAATTCACTACTTGTAGTTACCAACCCGAAATCCATACCCTTATCAATACTAACCTCCTCATGTGTAGTAGGTATGATCTCCTTAATATCTTGTGAATTTGAAAGTTGTAGCTCCCTTTCTTCAAAAATAACCTTAATATCACAAGCAAGAACTCTTGTATCCGTGGCATAAACCTCTAATTGTGTTGTTTCCTTGTGCTCCCTTTCTTCAATAGCAACCTGTACACAAGAAACAATACTAGGAAAAATATTATCATTAGTTAAAAGGCCTTTTCCACTCGGCCTAGGCTTGTCTTCCTCCATGGATTTGGTGCTTTCACACCCCTTCTCTTTCACTTCAAACTTTTGTCTTGATTCATGCATGATTTGTTGGGGTGACATAGGCCTCAATATGATATCCTTATTGTTCCAATTCAAGTGGTAGGTGTTTGCTCTCCCATCATGTAGCACTTTTCTATCAAATTGCCATGGTCTTCCAAGTAATAGATGGCAAACCGACATGGGAACCACATCACACTCAATTGTATCCTTGTATGGTCCAATTTGAAATTCCACTTTCACCATATGACATACCTTCATCTCCTCTTTGTCAGTGATCCATTGAATATAGTATGGATTGGGGTGTGGAATATACTTCAACCTTAACTTTGCACATAATTCTTTGCTTGCTAGATTTCTACAACTTCCTCCATCCATGATCACTTTGCAAGCCATATTGGGTCCAACAATTGCCTTGGTTTGAAATAAATTGCACCTTTGGCTCTCATCTTTGCTAGGAGCAATAGTTAATGCTTTGGTGCACACAATAGTTGGATAATTTGTAGCAAAAGCATCAATAGGACCATCATCATTATTATCATCATATGCATCCTCATCATTAGGATCAACATCATCTCCAGTCTCATACTCATAATTAGCATTGAGGAGCATAACTTTCTTGTTGGGGCAATCCTTCTTAAAGTGTCCTTTTCCTCCACATGTATGACATGTCATGTCTCTATTCCTTGTAGGAGGTGTAGCACCACTAGAACCCGAAGTAGAAGCAATGGGCTTCTTTGAAATTGATGAATTTGGCTCGGGTTTGGGTGTAGAAGGTCCACGGGTAGGAGGTGTAGGAGTTGCAAAATTAGATTGTTGAGAAGAAAAACTTCTCCTTGCACTCACTTGAAGCTCCTCTTGCAATCTCTTTTCGGCCTCCCTTGCTTGATGTAGTAATTCACTCATATTGTTGTAAGGAACATGCCTCACAATGCTTCTCACTTTGAATTGCAATCCACTCAAGAACCTTTGCATTGTTTGTTCAGGAGCCTCTCTAATTCGAGCCCTTTGAATAATCAACTCCATCTCCTTGTAATAGGCATCAACTGTCTTGGTTCCTTGCTTCAATTGTTGCAATTTGTCATAAAGAGTTCTAAGATAATTCTTGGGAACAAATCTTTCTCTTAATAAGTGCTTCATCTCTCTCCATGTGTTCACCTCTTCTTCTTCGTTTTCTTCTCTATCTTTTGTAATGCCATCCCACCACAAAAGTACATAGCCATCAAAAGAAGAAGATGCAAGGTTCACCTTTCTCTCCTCGGAGTACTCATGTAATATCCATAATTTCTCAATTTTAAGCTCCCACATTAAGTACTCTTCCACATCTTCAGAGTCACAAGCAAGCTTAGGGATGGAGAATTTTGGTTTTCCCAAGCCATCATTCTCTCTATTATTTTCCAATGGTACTCTTCTTGCTACTTGTCCACGGCCATCATTGTAATTTCCTCTCCCATCATCAATTGGAGCAATGGCTTGTGGTGCTTGTTGAATTTGTTGCAATGTATTTGTAATTGTAGTCATTTGTAGAGTCAATGTCCTTATAGCATCCTTGATCTCATTGACAGAATCTTGTGATGCACACTCCCTTATCTTCAAATCAATGACATTCAAATCTTCTCTCAATTGATCATCACTTCTTTCAATATCTTTAGCAATTTTGTTGGACAAATGATCTCTCAATGCCTCATACTCATTCCATTGGACAGTATCCTCGGGTTTCTTCTTTGCCTGCACATCAACATCACTAGAAGAACTCATGATTAATTTGTTAGTAACAAAATAAACAATGGGTTTGTGGTGCCTCTCTCAACTCACTCAAAACCAAGCAAATAGGTTTCACTTGATGTTCCAAGAGAGAAAAAGATCAACTTACCAACAAGGATCAATGATCAATGTGCTTTGGTGTGAGAAGAGAATAACCGAGCTATCAAGTATCACAATGCAAAAGGGCTTATGGTGGGGCTTGGTATGGATACCTAACAATCACCAAAGTAATAATCCTATTTGCTGTCTTGTGAAGATATAAAAATATCCAAGGAAACTCACACAATATGGAGACAAATGTGGCAATGCAATATATGGATGAATTTTGCAATGCACTAGAAAGTCACTAGCTAGGCTCTTATTGACAGGCACAAGATTGCTCAATGAAAAACCAAGTGTCACAATGGCAAGCTCAACTAGTAAACAGTAGTAATAATATGGCCTCTTTGCACTTTCTCTTTTCTCTTTTCTCTTTTCTCTTTTTTTAATACTTTTTGCTTTTTCTATATTTTTTTTCTGAATTTTTCAATGGCCTTACACTAAGCTAGGAGCAACAATTAACCAAACACAAGTGAACACAATTATGGTGATGAAATAAGAGCAACCTGTCAGAGCACAAAATAGCTATACTTGTGGGCAAGTTCCTATAAAGATGCTGTAGAAAGGCTGTGTCTATGGTTCACAAAGTATGGAGGGGAAAGTCCTAGTGATGAAAAACAGGAAAAGAAAAACAAACACAAAAGAATCTAGGTGAAATTTGATGTCTAACAGCTCACGGCAGCAATTTGTACCCACGGCAGCAAAACAGATGGATTTGAGCTCACGGCAGAGAAAACGGTGCAAAAACGGATGAAAATCGTACCGCGGCAGAGATTCCAGACTCGCGGCAGAGAAACGTCCACTTTTTGTACCGCGGCAGCGCGCGCACTCGCGTTACACGGATTTGTAAGGGTGATGCGGTGATCTTCGGCGCGGGTGAGCAATACGTGGGCGCGGCAGCAAAAACGGCGAAAGCTGTGCCGCGGCAGCGCACTAGGGAGCGGATCGGTAAGGGTGTTACGGGGCTTTTGTAAGCGTGTTACGGTACGAATCCGATAACAGCTCGATCACGGCAGCGGTGGGTGTATGCGGTGGGTTTCGGTGATGGATGAATATGGAAGGTATGGGGCGGATTTGTGGGGGTTTTGGGGTACGTATATGAGTAGGAATCCGAGACCAACAAGGGGGTGGGGTGCGGTGGTATTGATGGCACGGTAAGAACCCTAGGGTGGATCGGATTGGTGGTGTATATGGTGGATGGCAGCGGCTGTTTTTGTAGTTTTTGGATAGGTTTTCGACTAGAACAAAAGGAACCCTAGATCTAGCCGAAATAAAAGAGAACTAAAAACAGAAAAAGGTGACACGAAATCTAACACAATGACAGCAAAAGAAAAATAACTATGGTGATATCTAGGCGATGGCAATGACTAGCAATATTTTTGTGGGGCTTTTTCTGGATAGGAAATAAAAACAACTAAACTAGGGATAAATTTTTGCTCACCGAGGAAACCTGGAGAATCTGATACCAAGATGATATGGGGTGGCCCGATCTTCTCGATGAACTAACTCTCTCTTTTTGATATTTTCTGATATGTGGATAACTAGTGCTACACTGAGACCTCTCTCTAGCTAATCCCTGCTGCCAATGCAACAACAATCAAGCTCCTTGGATATTCTCAACTACACACTCTTGCACAAGTAATCAAAGATCACAAGTGGTGATGTATCCCTCTATTCCCAGATGGAATAACAAGATATCACGCTGCTTTGCAATTGGTAAACTTCAAGATGAATGCTTTACAAGCAATACAATCTAGAGGCTAGGGTTTTGGGGGTTTTTGGTTTAAACTTGTTCTCCCTCTAATCCACACGCAGGTGGCACATATATAGGTGGAGGGATGCGGCCACAAGGGGCCCTTGCGCAAGCAACCCTCCCCTACTAGGACTAGGACTCCTACTAGGACTAGGAGTCCAACTAGGACACACAATAGGGATACAAACCGACCCAAACAAGTGGGATGCGGCCACAATTGGTATACAAACCAAACCTACTACTATTAGGACTCATCATGGCGCATAGATGCTCTTTGTGGGCGCCCTCCTCTTGCTTGTCCATCAATGAGTGCATTTGACCTTGTGGAGGCACTCATCCCCTTGTCAAATTGATGAATAACAATTGTTTCTATTGAATAACAATTGTTATGAATTGTTTCCACCATCTTGCTTGATTGTTTTCAACAATGTGACCTTGTTTTCCAACTCTTGAATATTTGTTTTCACCATGATCTTGTTGGCTTCTATCAAATCATCACTCATGCTTGTGAGAACATAATCCTTAGGTCCATCCTTATCATCCGGTATCCCTCAAGGATATACGGAAAGTCAACGAACCAGCATCTTTGATGAAATCAAAGGCCATGCCACCAAGATTGCTTCTATGGTGAACATTTCTATCACCTATCCGGAAGAGGAGATCCCCGAAGCCCCCGAGGATGACAGCAGCGACGAAGACTCAGATGCTTGAAGGGCTGTCCTGATCCTTGATGGTGGATAATAGGAGCATTTTTTACAATGTAATTCATATTGTAATGCTTCTATTCTTTTGTATAAACAAGAACTCCTCCCTTTGCAGTTTTAATTATGAAATTCTTTGCAAGGTTTCCGGATTTTAGTATTCCTTTATCTTCTAAGTTCTCTGGCTTATATGTTTTAACTGTCCTTAGTGTTTGAAATGGCTCAATAGTATTGGGAATCATCATGCCGAGTAACTGGGTATAACCAATCAGCTTGAACTCGGAAACATGGATCATACTAAAGGCATTTTTACTAACTAGCTCCAGTGACCCAACACATAAACAATCAGATAATACTTAGAGAAAAGCAAGGAATTTTTTGAAACTTGGGCACGCAGGCACAATCCGAGTTTCCTTTAGCCGTTAGCAGGCTGAAAATCATTCAGTTTTTAAACACCGAGCACGCATGCACAATTCGGGTTAACATTGAGTATTTTGTAAGATCATTGGGAAATAGATAAGGTGGAATCATGCTTTGTACTATAATGAACTTGTAAAAACATGGATACCAAAATTCCAACAACTTTATTTCATGATCTCAAAGATGTTTACATAGAAATTGAACTAAGTATAGAAGGGACGTAACTGCTGGATGCTCCAAGGCCTCTTTGTCTCTCCTAGTTCATCATCTATCTTTCTCTTTCTTTTGCGATTCGGCTTTTCGGGATCATCTTCCGTGTCCCGAATATCTACAAGATAATATGACCCATTTTTCATAGCTTTGCTAATTACAAATGGTCCTTCCCATACTGGGGCCAATTTGTGCTTTCTTTGCTGCACCAATCTCAGCACTAAGTCACCTTCTTTAAAAGAACGATGTCTGATTTTCCGACTATGATAACGTCGTAAACCTTGCTGGTAAATGGCAGATCTTTGGAGCACAAGTTCTCGTTCCTCTTCTAAGAGATCGACGGCATCCTGTCGTGCTTCTTCGGCATCCGAGTCATCGAAATCCCGCACTCTTGGGCTATCATGGATCATGTCCGTTGGAAGGATAGCTTCCGCACCATAAACTAGGAAAAACGGGGTTTGCCCAGTTGACCTGTTTGGCGTCGTTCGAATGCTCCAAAGCACAGAAGGTAGCTCCTCTACCCATGCTCCAGCCGCTCTATGAAGAGGAGATTCGAGTCTTGGGCGTATTCCTTGCAGGATTGAGCTATTCATTCGCTCGACCTGACCATTGGATTGCGGGTGTGCCACAGATGCGAGATCTAGGAGGATTCCCGTTTGTCGGCAATATTTTGCCAACTCTCCAATGGAGAAATTTGTCCCGTTGTCGGTTATTATGCTATGTGGAACGCCGTATCTCATGACTATGTCAATGATGAAATTTCTGGCAGTTACACCGTCAAGCTTTTTGATGGGTTTAGCCTCCACCCACTTGGTATATTTGTCCACAGCTACAAGTAGATGTGTAAGTCCGCCTCGCGCAGTTTTGAATGGTCCCATCATATCTAGCCCCCAGACCGCAAACGGCCATGTAATTGGGATAGTTTTGAGTTCTTGGGCCGGCATATTGGTCTGCTTGGCGTAATATTGACACCCTTCACATGTGTTAACTATGTGTTCAACACATGTCTTAGCTGTTAGCCAGAAAAACCCGGCACGGAATGATTTTTTAACTATGCTTTTTGATTGAGCATGGTGTCCGCAATCTCCGGCATGGATTTCCTGCAGGATTTCTCGTCCTTCTTCGGGTGAAATACACCGTAGAAAAATTCCGGAAGTACTGCGTTTATACAGGCAATTATCAATTACCGTGTATCCTTTGCATCGACGCTGAATTTGTCTTTACAAGACTTCGTCTGCTCCTTCCGGGTACTTCTGATTTACTAAGAAGTTTAAATATGGTATTGTCCACTCCAGGTTAATGAGCATAACTTCAATTGATTCGGAAGCCAGGGGGTAATCGATATCTCCACCTTTTATGGATGGCTCGTACAAATGCTGGACGAACACACCTGGTGGTAGGATTTTTACTCTTTCTGACCCCATGCGGGCTAATGCATCCGCGTTCCAATTTTCCTCCCTTTTCACGTGGAGTACTTCGAATCCAAAGAAACAAATGGCGAACTCGTCCACCGTTCTCCGATATTCGGCCATTATAGGGCTCTTTGCATCCCAGGTTTGGTTGAGCTGATGCTGCACCAAATCCGAGTCGCCGTAGCATAAGATGCGTTTGACCCCTATTTCTTTTGCAATGTGCAAGCCATGAAGCAATGCCTCGTATTCTGCCACGTTGTTACTGGCGTTGAAGTGTATTTGTAATACGTACTCCATTGTATCTCCTTTAGGGGATTTTAAGACTACACCAGCTCCTGCGCCCTCCTTCATCTCGGATCCTTCAAAATGCATGATCCAGTACTCGGACTCCGGCATTGGCGTATTTTCCATTGCTTCCGTCCAGTCGGCGACAAAATCTGCCAGAACCTGGGATTTTATTGTCGTCCTTGGCTGATACTTAATGTCGAAGGCTGCTAGCTCGATACCCCATTTGGCTACTCGGCCAGTTGCCTCCGCATTGTTTATTATATCCCCTAGTGGTGCTTTACATACCACTGTTATGGAATGTCCTTGGAAGTAATGACGTAATTTTCTAGATGCGAAAAATACGCCATATGCCAGTTTTTGGTAGTGTGGATACCTTTGCTTGGACTCGGAGAAAACTTCACTTATATAATATACCGGATGCTGATCTGGTATGCTTTGTTCGTCTTTCTTCCGTTCCACAACAATTACTGCACTAATAACCCGGTTTGTAGCCGTGAGATACAATAACATAGGTTCTTCGTCTTTTGGGGATGCCAAAATCGGGGCTTTCATCAAAGTTTCTTTTAACTGAGTTAACGCTGCATCGGCCTCTTCTGTCCACTCGAACTTGTCGGATTTTTTCAGCAACTTGTAGAGTGGTAAGGCTTTATCCCCCAGCCGACTAATGAATCTGCTGACGGCAGCGGCGGAACCCGTCAATCTTTGGACATCTTTCACACACGTGGGTTTGGAGATGTTTAAGATGGCTTTGATCTTTTCCGGGTTCACTTCTATTCCTCTGTGAGAAACGATGAAACCCAGAAGTTTTCCTGAGGGAACCCCGAATACACACTTTGATGGATTTAACTTCATTTTGTAAGTGCGCAAGTTTTCGAAGGTTTCTCGTAGATCCTCAAGGAGTGTGTCTTTTTCCTTGGTTACGACAGCAATATCGTCTACGTAAACGTGGACATTTTTGCCAATCTGACTATGCAAGCAACGCTGCATGCAACGCTGGTAAGTTGCACCTGCGTTCTTCAGGCCAAATGGCATGGTCAAGTAATAATACGTCCCGTATGGGGTTATAAAAGAAGTCTTAATTTTATCTTCCTTTTTCATGCGTATTTGGTGGTACCCGGAGTAAGCATCTAAAAAACATAAAAGCTGAGAGCCTGCAGTGGCATCTATTATTTGATCAATTCGTGGTAACGCGAACCTATCTTTGGGACACAATTTGTTCAAACCAGTGTAATCTATACACATTCTAAGAGCAGTAGTGTCTTTCTTCAGTACTAATACCGGATTTGCAGACCAATCAGTGTGGATTACTTCCTGAATGAAATCTGCTGCTAAAAGCCGGATAATTTCCTTGCCAATAGCCTTCCGTCTTCTTCCGTCGACGGAGACCTTGTTTGACGGGTTTGGAGCCTGGAATCACTTTGAGTTGATGCTCAGCAAGTTCCCTGGGTACGCCTGGCATGTCAGCCGGACACCAGGCAAAAATATCCCAGTTCTCACGGAGGAACTTGATGAGCTCGCCTTCCTATTTGTCGGTCATCCCAGTCCCTACTACGACAAACTTTGTCGGATCTTTAGGGTCTAGGATTACCTGTCTTGTATTCTCGGATGCCTTGAAGCTATCTGATGGCTTCCGAGTTTCTTTTCCTGCCGGCATTTCATTCGGCGATACCTCCTTAGCCAGCTCTTTCAGCTCTTCCTTTGCTATGATTTTCTCAGCACAAAGGGCGTTTTCTTTTTCCAGCTTGTTCGCTAGCTTAAAGTCTCCAGTTATGGTGATTACCCCTCCTTTGGGCCCTGGCATCTTCAGCTTGTTATAGATATAACATGATCTTGCCATAAATTTGGCGAAAGCTGGACGTCCGAGTATTGCGTGATATACGCTCTCGAACGGCACCACCTCGAAGGATACTTTTTCCTGACGGAAGTGATCTTTTTCTCCAAAAGTGACATCTAGGGAAATTTCTCCTAGGGATCGTGCTTGCCTGCCGGGAACAATGCCATGGAAGCGTATATTGCTGTGATTGAGCTGGGTCTCGGATATCTTCAGATGTCTCAATGTATCCAGGTACATTATGTTGATGCTAGATCCTCCGTCCATCAGCACTCTTCTTAGCCTAGTGTTCTGGACAATAGGGCTTACAATAAGAGCTTGTGTGCCGGGTTCAGGGATATTTCCGGGATGATCAGACTGATCCCAGGTTATTGGTGTGTTCGAATACTTCAAGAATTTCGGGGTTGCCGGAACAACCGCGGTTATCTCTTGAAGCGTTCTTTTGGCCACTTTTGCTGACGGAGTTGCGAGGAACGTTAACAGTGCCTCTCCATCAACTCTCGGAAATTTGGGTTCGCCTTTTCGCTGTTGTTCATGGATTTTTCATCAGTGTCCGATTCACTGTCTTTTTTCTCAGCTTCTGGCTTTTGTTTGGAGAACTTTCTTTTGGGGTTCTTCCCCTTATTTCCGGATCCTGCACTGCCTTTCATGTGCTTATTCGGCCGGCATTGCGCGTTGGTATAGGTGGGTTTCCCAAATTGTGAATGGTGGATGCAGGGTTCAGACTTAATCTTCTCCCACTCTTCTTTAGTGTAGTTGATTGGTTCTGAACTGCGTCCTTTCCATTTGTTCCCTTTTTCACTTCCAAAGGCTATATTACCTTCTTTGGGTTTTGGTGTTGCTTCTGAAGTTCCTTTTTTCTCAGTGCGAGGATTTTTCTTGGCCAGTATCAGTGTGTCGATATTGCCTCCTCTTGCTCTGATGTCGTCTTCGGCTGCGGCGTGTTCGTTGGCGGTTGTAAGCATAGATCCGAGATCTTTGTGCTGTTTGGAACCGACCATGAACGGTACAAGTCCGGGTTTCAGGCCATTGACGAAAGCATGCATTGCTTGTACGTCAGTTACTCCAGAACAACTATTCTTC
Organism: Alopecurus myosuroides; assembly: GCA_028641055.1. Taxonomy (NCBI): domain Eukaryota; kingdom Viridiplantae; phylum Streptophyta; class Magnoliopsida; order Poales; family Poaceae; genus Alopecurus; species Alopecurus myosuroides. The sequence continues at coordinate 236,120,787 of CM054061.1, forward strand.
ATTGCAGTCCATCTGGAGATGAAATCCACGTATGGTTCATCCTCAAATTGGGTGCAACGGTTCAGCTGGTTGATGCTGTTCGGGCGTTTGTACGTTCCCCGGAAGTGCTGAGTGAATACTCGAGCCATATCATCCCAGCTGTCGACAGTTCTTGATGGCAATCCATTGATCCAATCTCTGGCTCCCTCCAGTAACATTAGGGGAAGAAACTTTACAGCTTCCAGGTCTGTCCCATTGTTAATCTGGACGGCTGTATAGTAGTCTAAGAGCCAGGTATCCGGGTTTGTACTGCCGGTGTATTTCTGGTACGTTGGACCGACCTTGGCAAAGCCAGAATGTAGGGTTATCCTTCGGATCCTGTCAGTGAAACACTTAGGCCCAAAGTATAGATCATCCTTTTCCGCCCTATCAATGTGTGCGGAATATCTTCCGGCTGAATGGATAGAAGGGGATCTGCTCCTTTCTTTTCCATTGTTTCGCGGACGCGCTTTTCCGGGATCGTTTCTATTTCTTTCAAGATCATGCCCTTTTGGATGAGGCGGAGTTCTACTCCTGTACCTTTCTTTATCCTTAGGAGGTGTCCGAGATCTCTCACGTCTGTGAGGTATATCATGTCTTCCGGCTTTTTCGGCAGGGTTTCTCGGAGGTGGCATTGCTTTGCCGTCATTCCGGTGTTTTTCTTCCCGATCGTGGGGTTTGCCTCCACCTTTCGGGAAATGGGATCCAGTTCTAGACGCTTTGTCCCTATTGTCGGGGTTTTTCTTATCTTTCCTTGGATCCGCTTTCTTATCCTTTGAATTGCCGGAATCTCCAGGTTCTTCCGGTCCAGGTGCTCCAGCAGCGCAAGTAGCTGTTTTGCATAGGGTGGAGTTATCGTGCAACTTCCCTGATCGCTCTTGGGCCCGCTGTTGTTGTTGCAATGCTTTTCCTAGGAAAGCATACGCCCCCTGGAGTTTTTCACCATTGGAGTACAGGTCATTGTTGAGGATGACAAACGCTGCTTCCGCATTTTCTGCTGCGGTTTTGTATATTGGTTCGCCCCTGGCATCTTTGCCGTTTACTTGCTTTTGCCAAGATGGGTTGTGGAACCTTTCTTTTGGCGGCAGTACTTCCGGTCTTACGATTCCGGGTAACCTTGTAGGTTTAATGCCAGATCTATTCTTTCTCTCGTACTCCTCTATTTCTTCCTTCATGAGCTTGATGTCATCCTGGGTTTTTTGGAGGTGTTCACGAGATCTGAGTAGATGTTGCTGTTGCCTTTGAAAGGCTCGTCTCCTGGCTTCCAGCGTCTCAGGGGGTTCGTTTAGTCCCACTGGCGTTTGTAACAGATCCTGTTCTTCTTGCTCTATCATTGGCGGAACAAGGATTTCTTTTGTTTTCTTCTCCGCGGGCTTTGTTCCGCTTGTATCTCCTACTTCCGGGTTTTCATCGGCTGGATCAACCAATTTCTTCTTCCGGAGTTTGTATTGGAGTTTTTTAGCGGCCTTGTTCTTTTTCTTGGAAGAAGGAGGTTTTTTAACAGTTTCGTCCTCTGTCAATTCCTTGACGTTGGGAAATATCGGAGAGGTTTCTCCATCTTCTCTTTCTTCCTCTGGCGGAGGGGTTTTAGGGCTTTCCTGACTGCCGGCGTCCGTGGTTTCAGCCGGTTTCGCCATTAGTACTTCATGGAATCCCTCTTGGAAAGATTTAACTTTTCTTTCGAAGGCGTCCACGTCTTCGTCTTCGGAATCGAAATCTTCTGATCCGGTTTCTGACTCTAATCTCGCCTCAATGGCGGCTAGCACAGAGCCAGCTTCCGAGTTCATCGCTGGATTGGCGGGTGTCGGATCTTTCACCTTTGTAGTGGGTTTGCTATTTTCTGCCTCTTGCACGGGATTACTTTCATCCGTGTTTTCGGCGAAAGCTGGATCGTCCACCTCTGTAGTGGGTTTGTTGCTTTCTGCCTCCTGCACGGGATTTCCGTCATCCGTGTTCTCGGCGACTTCGGATTGCACCATACCGATAAAGTGTGTATCACTTTTATGTCGGCGATCTGAGCAAAATCCGGGATCGTAGTTATCTTCGACTGGGTACAGGGCGGGTGGGATAAATTTGCTTCCACCACAAAACCCCATGGCTTATGCAGTTAATCCGATAAAGATATTAGCAGATCCAATCGGTAACACGCAGGCACTTACCAGCTGATTTTGCGCCGGTATGTAGGATCCGTTGTCGAGGAAGCGTCCGACGTCATTGTCGAATTCCAGGCTTCCGACAGTTATGGAACTGCCGATTCCGCCGAGTATCCCAGATCGGAACTTAACGCCTGACGTCGTTTGCCCCACGGTGGGCGCCAACTGTCGAGACATCGTAGTAGTTTTCATAGACGGGGGTGCCATGAGACTACGGGTAGAGACGTGGGGAAATGGTATCGCGTTGGTGACAAAGACACAGGATTTACCCAGGTTCGGTACGTCGTATTATACGACGTTCCTACTCCTGCAATCTCACTAATCAGGACTAAAGCCTGTGCAAACAATTACAACGTGAGGTTAGATTTAGCTACTCGCGGAGGATCAACTTCTCGGCGAGTTGGCCTGTGTCTTTTTTCTCTATCTCATCTCCCGTCCGGCTTTATATAATAGCCGGATTAGGGCATACAGAATAGGAAACCTAGAAGACTACGATAGCTTATAACTTGGAAAGTAAGGAATCCGTCTTCTCCTCCAAGCCGGATCACGTGGGCCGTGATCCGGGTCCTTCTAGAATCCGGCTTCTGCGCGTCAGCTTACTGGGCCGCCCAATGGACCATAGCCCACTACCAGTTGGGCCACCCTGGTAATCCGGCACTTTTGACTACCATCTGATATACCCCTATTCGTTATATATCCGACAAACATAGCAGGTCCAACCAAAACTATAGGATACAAACATATTCATTACAAAATCTCGAGAATCTCCCTTTGATGAATCAAAGAAGATCTCGTGCAAATGAAACATCAGAATAAGCAATACGTAACTCTAAGCTGGAGAATAACTCTAGCTCAGAATCTAATCCACTACAGCTGAACACAACCCTAAACTATGGCTTCTGGGAAACTAAGTCCAGGAGTGGACTCTTCCTTAACCCTTGCTAGCTTCTCCTCCACCAGCATTGTTGATGATGCTTCACATGCTAAGTAGAATATGACTCCTCCCAGCTTCAATAGATAGCGATAGCTTCACGATGAATACCTCCCTTAAGGGCTTCAAATCTAAGCAGGGTCAAACAGGAACGAATGAGTAACGAACGTTACTCAACAAGTTTATTATATACGGTGGATAGTTTAATGCACTAACTATAGCTTTAGACTCTAAAGAGTCAGGGCTCTTTTGGTTCATAGGATATAAAAAGTATAGGAATAAGAATCCTATAGGATTGAGATGACATGTCAACTTGAATCCTATGGGAAGAGTGATTCGCTTTGACTGTGCAAAGGAATTTTTCCATGAGGTTGGACCTCATGTTATTTTCCTATAGGATTTGCACTACAAGATTCCCATAGGAATATTTCCTATAGGATCCGATCCTATGAATCAAACAAGTTCAAAAAGAAAATTTCCTATAGGATTCTATCCTACAAAATTCCTATGGTATTCCTTTGAATCAAAGAGGCCCTCATAAGCTAATGTAAGGTTTTTGCAACTCTTTCTTCAAGAGATTACTTTTAATATTGAAAACTATGCTCGTCAAATCTTCACAGGAGCTAGAACTTCATGGAGTTCTTTTTCTACAACGTTCGCAACTCCTTCCCGGGACATGGGGGTAACATGTCACATCATTTTACACTCTGCAGAGGTGCGTTACTTTACCCATAGGCGATAAGACCATGTTGCACAACTAGTCTTACGATCCTTTCCACACCCACTCAGGTGTGCGGCCCGGTTGTTGATCCAAACCAAACCATGCTTCTCTGCACAACACATGCCCACCCATTTCATGCCACACAGGTTTACCCCTGATTCTACCCCTCACGATAGATATCTAGGCTCCCCGGGCATACCATCATAGACCCCGGAGTCCGTGGGAATTAAAGTATCTCACCCATGTGCATGTAGTCCCGCAAGACCTACAACGTACGTCTCTGGCAGTCCGTTGACATGTGAATGGGAAAAGATCACAACTGGCTTACTCGCCCCATACAAGACCTATGGTCAACGCGATATTTACGACGCAAGAACTCTAACGGTATTGGTTGTTATGACCTAGGTAATACTTTCCATGCAGATGGAATCTTCCAATTACCTATTCATCTTACCATGGTTCCATCCGCCCACCAAACAGAACATTACCACTCGGGTAGTCATTCAATTAGTCATATTATTATAAAAATAGGATCATGCATTCTTTTGAGAATCAGGTGGTAATACGATAGGGTATTGAAAATAGTTCTTAGGAAATACTACAAAGGATTTGAGCAAGTGATGAACTTGCCTGAGATAGAAATAATAATAATCCATGTCCTTTGGATTCGAGGGTTGCGTGGGAATCCCGAGATCTGAAAAATAGCAAAGTAGTCCCAGTAAGGACTACTGAAAACATTGGCAAGATGATACATGCATAGTAATAAGATGCATCGCGAAATACCCTACAAAATACCCCAGCTTACAAGTGTAAGCTAGGATCGATATGATACTAAGATCACATTTATTTTAGGTGACTTAGAGTTGTTTCATTACTTGTGGTGATGATGTTGTTCACTTATAGAGTTAATGACATTCGGTTTGAAGTTTGAATTTGTCGCACCCGGACTTCTAAAGGATACTCGCCGTTTCGTTGAACAGTAGTAGATTGGATTACGGGGCTTACCGGCACCCGCGTCCTCTTACGAGTAGGCCAACACACGTATGTGTGACAACCAACCCCTATCTGTTCAGCGTCGACGTAAACTATCCCATAGAAATCAGGATACTTCCATTGACGTACTTCAAAACATACACGCATGGTATGTCAACGGCATTGGAACAAGTGATATCACAACAGATCTCTACGACACAAAAGATTGAAATAAATTGCAAATAGCTCTCATTAGAGCAGAGATAGCGAATACAACCATCCAGAGGACACATGTCCCAACAATTCATCATTACATCACAGCGGAAGCATTCAACATGTCTGAGTACAGACAAGATCCAAATAGGCCTAAGAGGCCGGAAACGAAAAGACGGAGCCCATCCACGAAGTCTCGGATCCTGCCCGGGTCCGCTATCTACTCGTCAGCAGTCGCGTCATACTCCACGTAGTAGCCACCATGGTGATCCTCGGAAACGTAGGTCTGCGGAAACCACAGCCCCAAAGGGGTCAGTACATAAACGTACTGGCAAGCAAGACTCACAGTTCACCAAAGTGTAACCCGTCAACACCAAGCACAGATGCTTTGGGTTCAACGGAAGAAAGGGGATAAAAGATGCTGCAACTGGCTGCTCTAACCAACTACAGAAATACTACAACTTCCGGCTAACAGAAAGGAGATAAGATCGAGGATTGTAACCAACTGAAAGATAACTTCAAACAAACCCATCCTGGACCTCGCCCCTTATCTGAAGAAGCAATCCGAGGATAACTCAGACAGTTGAATTAATGATGGTTCATAGTATTGTGTCAATAAGCCTATTACTAGTCAAGTTGTTAATCATTGGGTGTAAGGTTGTTAATCATTAGGTTTAAGTTGTCCTGAGTACTTGTTAGCCAGTACTTTCACCAAGTAATCCATAACCGCGGAAAACACGGCTTCTCGAGAAGATTATCCCTGCAGGGTTGCACCAATTTGGCCGTACACGCAAGAATATCCCGCCAAACGGGGATCAAACCCACCAAGCGAGGTACTCTACACAACTCAACTCTTCTTCGCATCAAGCCCAAAGCACCTTGGGCGCACGGCTAATCGAGCCCAGAAGAAAATGGACCCTCATAGCACTCTAAGAACGTGTCCCCCTATATGCCGACTACGAAAGTTCCACCCGGGTACCAAGGGCTCGCAAGATCATGCATGCAGCAAATGGAAAACCCGAACTAAATGAGGCGATTTGGACGAGATGCGAATCAAGTGAAATTGAGGGGGGCGCCCATACTCGCTTCCCACATGCGGGTAGTGCGCTCATCATGGATCAGTAGACAAGACCCCTTTCCTATTAGGGTCAACACTAGCAGGCCTCAAAACCACAAAGGGCCTCCTGCCGGTGCCTTATCATCAAATTATTATTTATCAATAACATTAGCATGTTTGATTGATTAAACATCGAGCCCCCAGAACATAATAAAATAGTAACAGAAAGTAACGGGTAACAGACTCGAGCAAAACAACCTAAGCATGCTAGTAAGACACTGGCTCAATCAATGGGGTTGTAGGAGTGGTGGTGAGGCAATGTCAGGGTTAAGGGATTCATGTGATAGGTTCGTAATAGAAACAACTACACATAGGGCTTAGCAAAATAGACAACGGAAAGTATCGGTAACAAATGTTGAAAGGAACACGATGGTTCATGTGAGTGATAACTTGCCTGCAAAACCCAGTAGCCTGGTACTGAGCTAACTCCTTAGAAGGGGTGTCGTAAGTATCGTCGGTCTCAACGTCGTCGTTTATCCGAGAGGAAGCAAACAAACAACACAGAGAACAAACAATCAATAACATGGCATAGTGCACAAACATGGGATGATGCATGACCATTTATTTGATGCATCAAAATAAACTAGTTGATGTGGTAGAACATGATTAAATGGACCCACATGCAACTGAGTTGCATATGAAAAGCCCATGAATTATGGTTGAATTAATTGTTCTACAACTAAGCAACATGTGAAAGTGGATTAGCATGATGCATGGATGAGGAAAACAGCAAAATAACAACAATAGAGCAAATAGAAATAAGGTTTACCAAGTTTAGAAATTCATTTATTAAGTTATGGAATTTTTGGTTACTTAAAGGTGTCACATAAGTATTTGTTGTTTTCACCACTTTTAATTGTTCAAAATAGATAACAAAATTTATATTTGAAAAGAAAACAAGATTTTAGTTGGAATACATGTTTCACTTGTTGAAAAAGGATTTCAAATAAATTATTCATGAATTTAACAATTTTAAATGATTTAAACAAGATTTAAATTATTTAACCAATTTTAATTATTCAAAACATGAAACAAAATTTATATTTGGAAAGGTGGTTTAATTTGGCATGGAAAACATATTTCATTTGTGGAAAATGGATTTAAAATGAGTAAGTTATTATTTTGGCAATTTTAAATGCAATAAACAAGAAACAGTTGTTTTCAGCAATTTAAAATATTCAAAACAGCAAACAAAATTGATATTTGGAAAGTACATGAAAATTTGATTGGAAAACATGTTTAGTTTGTTTAAATTGGAATTTTTATGCCCAAGTTATGGTTTTTGCAAAATTAAATGAATTAAACAAGATTTCAAATATTGCACCAATTTAAAATATTCAAAACAGCAACAAATTGCATGGAAAAGGTTGAAAACATGTAGCAAATGTTTCATTGAACATTTAGAGCTATCAAACATAATTTTTGGGTGATTATTGAATTTATTATGCAATTTTCCATAATCATTCTTATTCTGCCATTTTTAGTAAACAGAGGGAAACATGCTCAAAATTAATTCAATTGTGACCAAATAAAATACCAATGTGTAGAGTTTGTTAAGACAAATTTTTAGAGACCAAGTTTTCTTAATTTGGATGAGTAGAACTAAAGTTATGAAATTCCAAAGTTCCCAAATTTTATTGCATTTTCAGTAATTAATTAATTAGTGCAAAAATTGTTACAGAAACATGTTGCAAATTTGACATTACTGGAAAGAGCACAAAATTATGAGTTCACAGGATTTTGAATCGTTCAAATTGGAGTGATATTCAAATTGATATGGATTTTTGAAGTAATGGACCAGATCTGACTTGCTGAGATTTGGGCAGAAAAAGGAAGAAGCAAAAATAAAAGGTGGGGTGAGGGGGAATCGACCCCAGCACCTCTGGGTTATGCGCAAGGGGTGTGGACCAGTGGGGTGGTGTGTTTTTTCTTGACAGATAGGGGGATCTGTGGGGGTTAAGGTTCAGATCTGCACTGAATGCACTTCGGAAAAATAGCCAGAGAAGGGGTGGAAGCTGGGGATTCGACCCTGGGACCTGTGGGTTGGCGCGCTGTGTGCTGCTACCAGTAGGGTAGCTGATGAGTTCGTGTTAGGAAGGGGATCTCGGGGGGGAAAAGGTGTGGCTGTGCGCGATTTTTTTTTCTGAATCGGTAACTGACTGAAACGCACGACTGCTTCTGTACTCGACAGAGATCGGAGCTCGCCGGAGGGCGCTGGGGCGTGGGCTGCTGCGAGAGGGGTGTGCGGCCAAGGGAGAGGAGTGGAGCGAGAGGGGAACCGAGGGCTCACCTAGCGGGCCTCGAGCAGATGGAGGCGCAGGTGGTGGAGGCGGACAGCAGAGGGAGCAGCAGGGCGCGGCCGGCGGCGGGAGGCGATGGCGCCGGCGACTCGGGCCATCCCCGGCCAAACCGAGGAGGGGAGAAGGGAGCCCACGGCCGGGGGGTTCCATTCCCACCCTCGCGGCGGCCGGAGGGGATCCCTAGGGGCGGTGATCGCCGGAGAAAGGCGGCGGTTTCGGGTGGTGGTACAGGGACAGTTGCAGGTTCAGTAGCTGACAGAGAAAAGAGAGATGGAGGGGAGGAAGAGGAAGAAGGTGGCGGGGGAGAGGGAGAAGGAGGAGAATGGGGAAAACCCTAGGGCTAGGGTTGGGTTTATAGGGAGAGGGGATGGAGCTCCACCGTCTGTTCTCTGAACATGTCGACGTGTTCCCCTCTGATGAGGAGCCGTACGAGGAAGAAGGGTTAAGCAGGCCAGGGGAGAAAGTGGGCTTGGGGGGGGGAGAGTTGGGCCTCTCTCTCTCTCCCTCTTGTTAGCTGTTAGGTTTTTTTTTTTTGCAGGATTAGAAATAGGAAGAAAGAAAGGAGTTTTAGGGTTAGGAATTTTTAGGGCAAAATTTGATAATGCTTATTTAAGTGATAGCAACAAATTGCAAGGTTTTGTTTTTCAAAAGCCCAAAATCAAATTGCTGTTATTGGTTTGATTCAAATTTGAATGCATTTGAGTTTAAGGGATTTATTGAAAACAATAATTTAAATAGGGTGAACAAATGATTTTATTTGGAAACAAATGATTAATAATTGTGTTGCAATTTTTATAAGATCAACATGGTTGCTGTTTCGAGGAAAATCATAATTGAATTTTGAAAAGGGTTTGGTTATTGGATGCATTTTTATAGAAATAAAACAGTAGTTTGGAATCACAAATTTAATGGAAGCAAATAATTGTTTTGATTTGAAATATCACTTTGGAAATTGTAACATCACAAGGATGAAACAAAAGGTTTGAATTTTGGTTTGAATTTCAAATAGAAAACAAAGGAAAACAAATGAAAACAGTTGGAAAACAAAAGGAAAACAAGCAAAACAATTGCAATCAACATGATGCCATGATGCAAAACATAAAATAACAGATAGCAAACATTCTAATGGCTATTTTTCAGACTTGGGATGTTACAAAACGCCCCCCCTTGAAGGAATCGCGCCCCGAGATTCCTACTGAGAAAAGAAAGGTCCGGATACTTCTTGCGAAGATCCTCGTGAGCTGTGACACGTGAAACACATCGTGCACCTTGGATAGTTCTTCTGGAAGTTCAAAACGATAAGCATCCCTGGCAACTCTTCTGGAAAGACGTCAGGGAATTCACAAACCACCGGAACATTTTCAAATAGAGGAAGGGGTTTTGTATCGAGGGTGTATAGCTGAACAGAACTTGATTCATTTGGGGAATAGACTATCTGGAATGTGGTGATTCAGGAATGCTTCCTCGAAACAACCCCAGGTGATAGGAATGCCAGCTCTCATAGCCTGGTAGTTTCGAAACAACAACAACCTTTCTGGCCAGATAGACTTGATATTTGGGAAGTTTTGATTAGACGCCGGTAGAAGAACTGAAATGGAAAACAACAACAAGGTTTCAACGGACGAAAAGGATGTTGAGAAGAACAGGATATCAACATCGGGGAAAACGAGAACAAAACTTCTGAGGTACTACGGAACCCATCCGGGCTTCTAGAGGATCAATATCTACTGCTTAAGGAATAGAGGATCTGCTTCCGGGGCTTACACGCCTCCGTTCTCAATCATGAGTAGGCAACATGATAAATCATGTCACAACCACCTCCATTCCTATGATCTAGTAGATATAACTATCCTAGAGAAACCACAATTCGTTAAATCCTAACTTGAAAGTTTAGATGAGAAGGGAAAACAACGTTACACTTCCTTACCAGAAAAAGGGAGGGTGGGTGGGGGAAGAAGAAAAATGGCAGAATTCCTACTGTCACGTTTCATTTTTCCTATATAGCTACAAAATAGTTTCTAGACTCAACTGCGACCAGTAAAAAGGGATCCTACAGGCAGACAGGCTCTGATACCATTTGTCGCACCCGGACTTCTAAAGGATACTCGCCGTTCCGTTGAACAGTAGTAGATTGGATTACGGGGCTTACCGGCACCCGCATCCTCTTACGAGTAGGCCAACACACGTATGTGTGACAACCAACCCCTATCTGTTCAGCGTCGACGTAAACTATCCCATAGAAATCAGGATACTTCCATTGACGTACTTCAAAACATACACGCATGGTATGTCAACGGCATTGGAACAAGTGATATCACAATAGATCTCTACGACACAAAAGATTGAAATAAATTGCAAATAGCTCTCATTAGAGCAGAGATAGCAAATACAACCATCCAGAGGACACATGTCCCAACAATTCATCATTACATCACAGCGGAAGCATTCAACATGTCTGAGTACAGACAAGATCCAAATAGGCCTAAGAGGCCGGAAACGAAAAGACGGAGCCCATCCACGAAGTCTCGGATCCTGCCCCGGTCCGCTATCTACTCGTCAGCAGTCGCGTCATACTCCACGTAGTAGCCACCATGGTGATCCTCGGAAACGTAGGTCTGCGGAAACCACAGCCCCAAAGGGGTCAGTACATAAACGTACTGGCAAGCAAGACTCACAGTTCACCAAAGTGTAACCCGTCAACACCAAGCACAGATGCTTTGGGTTCAACGGAAGAAAGGGGATAAAAGATGCTGCAACTGGCTGCTCTAACCAACTACAGAAATACTAGAACTTCCGGCTAACAGAAAGGAGATAAGATCGAGGATTGTAACCAACTGAAAGATAACTTCAAACAAACCCATCCTGGACCTCGCCCCTTATCCGAAGAAGCAATCCGAGGATAACTCACACAGTTGAATTAATGATGGTTCATAGTATTGTGTCAATAAGCCTATTACTAGTCAAGTTGTTAATCATTGGGTGTAAGGTTGTTAATCATTAGGCTTAAGTTGTCCTGAGTACTTGTTAGCCAGTACTTTCACCAAGTAATCCATAACCGTGGAAAACACGGCTTCTCGAGAAGATTATCCCTGCAGGGTTGCACCAATTTGGCCGTACACGCAAGAATATCCCGCCAGACGGGGATCAAACCCACCAAGCGAGGTACTCTACACAACTCAACTCTTCTTCGCATCAAGCCCAAAGCACCTTGGGCGCACGGCTAATCGAGCGCAGAAGAAAATGGACCCTCATAGCACTCTAAGAACGTGTCCCCCTATATGCCGACTATGAAAGTTCCACCCTGGTACCAAGGGCTCGCAAGATCATGCATGCAGCAAATGGAAAACCCGAACTAAATGAGGCGATTTGGACGAGATGCGAATCGAGTCAAATTGAGGGGGGCGCCCATACTCGCTTCCCACATGCGGGTAGTGCGCTCATCATGGATCAGTAGACAAGACCCCTTTCCTATTAGGGTCGACACTAGGAGGCCTCAAAACCACAAAGGGCCTCCTGCCGGTGCCTTATCATCAAATTATTATTTATCAATAACATTAGCATGTTTGATTGATTAAACATCGAGCCCCCAGAACATAATAAAATAGTAACAGAAAGTAACGGGTAACAGACTCGAGCAAAACAACCTAAGCATGCTAGTAAGACACTGGCTCAATCAATGGGGTTGTAGGAGTGGTGGTGAGGCAATATCAGGGTTAAGGGATTCATGTGATAGGTTCGTAATAGAAACAACTACACATAGGGCTTAGCAAAATAGACAACGGAAAGTATCGGTAACCAATGTTGAAAGGAACACGATGGTTCATGTGAGTGATAACTTGCCTGCAAAACCCAGTAGCCTGGTACTGAGCTAACTCCTTAGAAGGGGTGTCGTAAGTATCGTCGGTCTCAACGTCGTCGTTTATCCGAGAGGAAGCAAACAAACAACACAGAGAACAAACAATCAATAACATGGCATAGTGCACAAACATGGGATGATGCATGACCATTTATTTGATGCATCAAAATAAACTAGTTGATGTGGTAACAACATGATTAAATGGACCCACATGAAACTGAGTTGCATATGAAAAGCCCATGAATTATGGTTGAATTAATTGTTCTACAACTAAGCAACATGTGAAAGTGGATTAGCATGATGCATGGATGAGGAAAACAGCAAAATAACAACAATAGAGCAAATAGAAATAAGGTTTACCAAGTTTAGAAATTCATTTATTAAGTTATGGAATTTTTGGTTACTTAAAGGTGTCACATAAGTATTTGTTGTTTTCACCACTTTTAATTGTTCAAAATAGATAACAAAATTTATATTTGAAAAGAAAACAAGATTTTAGTTGGAATACATGTTTCACTTGTTGAAAAAGGATTTCAAATAAATTATTCATGAATTTAACAATTTTAAATGATTTAAACAAGATTTAAATTATTTAACCAATTTTAATTATTCAAAACATGAAACAAAATTTATATTTGGAAAGGTGGTTTAATTTGGCATGGAAAACATATTTCATTTGTGGAAAATGGATTTAAAATGAGTAAGTTATTATTTTGGCAATTTTAAATGCAATAAACAAGAAACAGTTGTTTTCAGCAATTTAAAATATTCAAAACAGCAAACAAAATTGATATTTGGAAAGTACATGAAAAGTTGATTGGAAAACATGTTTAGTTTGTTGAAATTGGAATTTTTATGCCCAAGTTATGGTTTTTGCAAAATTAAATGAATTAAACAAGATTTCAAATATTGCACCAATTTAAAATATTCAAAACAGCAACAAATTGCATGGAAAAGGTTGAAAACATGTAGCAAATGTTTCATTGAACATTTAGAGCTATCAAACATAATTTTTGGGTGATTATTGAATTTATTATGCAATTTTCCATAATCATTCTTATTCTGCCATTTTTAGTAAACAGAGGGAAACATGCTCAAAATTAATTCAATTGTGACCAAATAAAATACCAATGTGTAGAGTTTGTTAAGAAAAATTTTTAGAGACCAAGTTTGCTTAATTTGGATGAGTAGAACTAAAGTTATGAAATTCCAAAGTTCCCAAATTTTATTGCATTTTCAGTAATTAATTAATTAGTGCAAAAATTGTTACAGAAACATGTTGCAAATTTGACATTACTGGAAAGAGCACAAAATTATGAGTTCACAGGATTTTGAATCGTTCAAATTGGAGTGATATTCAAATTGATATGGATTTTTGAAGTAATGGACCAGATCTGACTTGCTGAGATTTGGGCAGAAAAAGGAAAAAGCAAAAATAAAAGGTGGGGTGAGGGGGAATCGAACCCAGCACCTCTGGGTTATGCGCAAGGGGTGTGGACCAGTGGGGTGGTGTGCTGTTTCTTGACAGATAGGGGGATCTGTGGGGGTTAAGATTCAGATCTGCACTGAATGCACTTCGGAAAAATAGGCAGAAAAGGGGTGGAAGCTGGGGATTCGACCCTGGGACCTGTGGGTTGGCGCGCTGTGTGCTGCTACCAGTAGGGTAGCTGCTGAGTTCGTGTTAGGAAGGGGATCTCGGGGGGAAAAGGTGTGGCTGTGCGCGATTTTTTTTTCTGAATCGGTAACTGACTGAAACGCACGACTGCTTCTGTACTCGACAGAGATCGGAGCTCGCCGGAGGGCGCTGGGGCGTGGGCTGCTGCGAGAGGGGTGTGCGGCCAAGGGAGAGGAGTGGAGCGAGAGGGGAACCGAGGGCTCACCTAGCGGGCCTCGAGCAGATGGAGGCGCAGGTGGTGGAGGCGGACAGCAGAGGGAGCAGCAGGGCGCGGCCGGCGGCGGGAGGCGATGGCGCCGGTGACTCGGGCCATCCCCGGCCAAACCGAGGAGGGGAGAAGGGAGCCCATGGCCGGGGGGTTCCATTCCCACCCTCGCGGCGGCCGGAGGGGATCCCTAGGGGCGGTGATCGCCGGAGAAAGGCGGCGGTTTCGGGTGGAGGTACAGGGACAGTTGCAGGTTCAGTAGATGACAAAGAAAAGAGAGATGGAGGGGAGGAAGAGGAAGAAGGTGGCGGGGAGAGGGAGAAGGAGGAGAATGGGGAAAACCCTAGGGCTAGGGTTGGGTTTATAGGGAGAGGGGATGGAGCTCCACCGTCTGTTCTCTGAACATGTCGACGTGTTCCCCTCTTATGAGGAGCCGTACGAGGAAGAAGGGTTAAGCAGGCCAGGGGAGAAACTGGGCTTGGGGGGGAGAGTTGGGCCTCTCTCTCTCTCCCTCTTGTTAGCTGTTAGGTTTTTTTTTTGCAGGATTAGAAATAGGAAGAAAGGAAGGAGTTTTAGGGTTAGGAATTTTTAGGGCAAAATTTGATAATGCTTATTTAAGTGATAGCAACAAATTGCAAGGTTTTGTTTTTCAAAAGCCCAAAATCAAATTGCTGTTATTGGTTTGATTCAAATTTGAATGCATTTGAGTTTAAGGGATTTATTGAAAACAATAATTTAAATAGGGTGAACAAATGATTTTATTTGGAAACAAATGATTAATAATTGTGTTGCAATTTTTATAAGATCAACATGGTTGCTGTTTGGAGGAAAATCATAATTGAATTTTGAAAAGGGTTTGGTTATTGGATGCATTTTTATAGAAATAAAACAATAGTTTGGAATCACAAATTTAATGGAAGCAAATAATTGTTTTGATTTGAAATATCACTTTGGAAATTGTAACATCACAAGGATGAAACAAAAGGTTTGAATTTTGGTTTGAATTTCAAATAGAAAACAAAGGAAAACAAATGAAAACAGTTGGAAAACAAAAGGAAAACAAGCAAAACAATTGCAATCAACATGATGCCATGATGCAAAACATAAAATAACAGATAGCAAACATTCTAATGGCTATTTTTCAGACTTGGGATGTTACAGAATTGCTTTATTTAATTATTTTAAATTGTTACTTCTTTTAGACTCACGCGTGTTTCACTTTTATTTAGTAAATCAATTGTTATCAAGCTTAAAACATAAGCATTTATCACTTGGTTAGGCAAGAAAACAATATCATACGGAAAACAACTTTCAAAAGATAACAAACAAGTTTTCTTGTATGTTGTTGAAAAGTGTAGAACTAAGACAGAAGAGCCTAACTGTAAGTGAGTATGTAATACAACGAACTCTACCATATTTTAATTTGTTAACGACCTTTGATGAGATTTTATGAAGTGAAAGCATGAGGAGTTCATCAATAAGGAAAATAGTGTTATGAAGGTTTTTCATAGTTATACAGGAATAGTATAGAATTCCATGATACTTTTCAAAATAGGGTTCATTTCTATTTGTAAAACTTAGAACTAAAGATCTTAGTTTCACTTTTACCATTATGAAATGCTGGTATACAAAGTTTTGGAAGAATGTTGAACATTGATAGGAAATCACACGGTAGTTATTTGATGTTGTTTAAACACTCACCGAATGGTTAGAACAGAACACCTGACACTATTGCTAGGACATGTTAGATATTTAGAATCTGAATTCCTAAGACACCCTTATCAATGGCAATGGAGTTGAAATTCCCATGGTATGGCATCTCATAATCTCCATAGTAGAAAAGTGGATTTATTAGTTGTATGCCACATTTGATTTGAATTCTATTCTTAACTTGAGAATAGGACATTCTGGTCCTAACTCATATTTGGAATTCATAAGTTAAACAAAATGTTTTTTTTGACATATTTGAATTGAAAATGCTTTTATTTTTAATTTGTTATATTATTTGATGTTTTCTGAAAATATTAGATTAATTTCCCAATTTTAAATGAATTAAATGGATATTCAAATATTTATCAATTTAAAACTTGTTCAAATGACTTTGAAAACATCACAAATGAATTGCATTTGTTTTTCTAAACATTTTGGTATATAACTTTTATTTTTCTAAATTATTCCTTATTTTTCTCAATTTTAAATGAATTAATTCAAATTCAAATAATGTTTAAATAATACCTTCATCAATTTTTTTTTTTTGAAAATTTGATAAGAATTTATACTTTTTTTATAAAAAACTACATATTTTATTTATATTTTTTGATAATTAATTTAAAAGATATTGATTTATTAAGTTTATTCATTTTCTGCCTTTTTAAATTGACAGGTGGGACCCACCCGTCGGGTTTGAATTTAATTAAAAAGAAAAGAAAATCTCTCGTGACGTCGTGTTGACGTCAGGGTTACAATTCTCCTTTGATCAATCCCGATCTCACGATCCATAGAAAATTAGTTTAATTGGTTTGGTCCTTAAGATTTAGGGGATCAAGACAACTTGGAGGAGCGGCGCTCGGGACCATTTGGTCACTGGGGCTGCCGGCGACAAGCAACGACGCGTCGGCGCAATACGGACTACGGTGATAGTAGGGACTAATTGATCATATGCAACATAGATCGGGATCATGATGATACGATCGGTGAAACGCGGCAAGGTCAGAATCGACGGCAAGGTTCCATGGCGCCCGGAGATAGAGACGAAAGGGAATGGAGGAATTCGTCGGCTTCCGATCCTCCCGGCTTTGGTGGCTTCTCGAGGAGGAAGAGGACGACATGGCGCATCTCCCCATGGCTCCAATTCAGCTAGAGAGAGAGAGAGAGAGAGAGAGAGTGTGCGAGAGGAAGAAAGAGATAGGCAAAGCACGGAATGGAGACGTTCTCCTTCTCCTTATCCTCGCGAGACCATCTAGCAGGAGGTGGTGATACGTCCATTTTGCACCATTATTTTATATCGTAATTTTCTGTTATTCATCGATATATTTCATATTATGATGTATTACTTATGTTATTATTATTGATAATTATTGGAGAATAATCACCGGGACCAGAAATCAGCTGAAAAAAGCACCCTCAAGATACGAGTCTTCTGCTGCGGTGGCGACGACCGCGACGGCCACATCGAGCGCGGCACATGTTTCTCCTCCTTCGCCCCCCTCGGCCTATCCATTAGCCGGGGGTGCGTAGGAATCTGCGTCTGCATCCGTGATTCCCATGGCAGCGAAGGGCAAAGCAAAACTTGCGGATGACAGTGCCGCCCCGGAACTTGACGCCGACGCTGAGGACGACGGCGGCGGTGAGGAATAAAGTGCCAATGGGTACTGACTTCCCAGTTCCGACTCAACGGCGAAACTCCAGAAGTAGGAAGACGACGGATTCCTTCCGCGAAAGCAGTGGCAGAGCGCGAAAGGAGACACGGAGCCCAAGCCCCAGGATGACGAACGCGTCATGCTCCTCTCTCACTTACAAAGAGGTTTTGGTCTGCCTCCTTACGCCTTCTTTCTCTCTGTACTAGAGTATTACGGCGTTCAGCCACATAACCTAACGCCAAATAGTATATTGTACATAGCCGCCTTCCATGCCTTATAAAGGCTACCTAGGAATTAAGCTTAGTTTAGACTTCTTTAAGTATTGTTTTTATGTAAGGAGAGAGTGAGATGGCGAAGGGGGATTGAAGGTTTGGGGTACTTTCAACCTCAACCTTCGCCGGAAGAGGGAGCTTTGGTTTCCCAAAGTTCCCAAATCTGAATCCGTTAAGTATTGGCCTTCCATGTTCTTTTACGTGAAAGATATGCCCTTCTCGGGTAAATCCACGGGGCTTCCTCCATTCGTGAATGGCACGGCTTCCCGAAAAATAGTTGGAAAGAAGACGTCGTCCGAACACTTCCTACGGATTTAGATACGATTAATAGGAGGATCTCAAAGCTTACTTCGTCGGATCCCGAACTCAGCGGAGTGGAAACCATCCTCTATTGGTTCCGGAGAAGGATCCAGCCTCTTGCCCACCGGGAGAGCAAGTTTATGTGCCAATACGCGGGGACGTCGGATCCCCTGCGCTGCACCCCCAAGGAGCTCCCGTTGTCAGACCTCAAGCAGGCCCTAAACCTGATGATCAGCGTCCGGGATCAATACAGCGAGGTGGTGCCCATGTACACAACAGGGAATTCTTGACCCAACGTTTCTTTTCATCTTTAGTCTTCTTTTTCCCTTTGTAGTTTCTATTGGTCATTTTTGTGTTTTACTTACAGTTGCCAATTTTCTTGTAGTTTGCCGACCTTCTGCACGAGCACCTATCCTTTCCAGGGGACTTGGCGGCCAAGAAGAAACGGAAGGAGAAGGCGACGTCCGACATCCAGGAGCCCCCTAGGGATACCCGGAAGCGGGCATGCACAATCCCGGAAGGCACCCATGTTATTAACATGGAAAGAGCCAGCGTCAGGGCTTCAAAGTAAGTTTTACTTCTCATTCTACATTTCTATATTTTGCCATCCAACATTTCTTTGTTGGCTCCTTTTCTCCATTTTCTTTAAGGTTTTTTCCTCTTCTCCTTTGTCTTCAGCCCGTCTCTTTAAAAGTGCGGAAGAATAAGATTTCTTTTCACCATGGGTGCAACGCGCCAGCTTCCGACGAGGTCCCTGTTGTTCTTGAACATGGGCCTTTTGTTGATCCACGGGAAGCCGAGCCCAGCCAGCTGGAGGCCTATGACAAAGAGGACTTGCAAAGGGCGTCCTCAGCATAGAAAATCCCTATCCGTCAAAGCAACACCACGACGAACCTTCTGGGGAAACTCAAGACCGGAAGATCAAGGAAGAATGCTTCGACGAGAACGATAGGCTGGTTTGAGCAAAAGTTTGTGCTTGCCGCTCTTTTGTCGTCCAGCAAGGTCCCCACAGAGGCGTACATCTATCGGGAGGGGTTCACCTTCCGCCCGAAAGAAGTAATGGACGAAGGACTTTCCTTCCAAGAAACCCAATTCCAGGGGTATACCAAGGATTTCTTGCACGTGCTGGGGCGCGTCCGGCACATGAATACGGTAAACACCCTTATCTCTAGCCCCCGAGTAATTTTTCAAACTATTGTCGGATGATTACTCTTGATTGCCTATTTGGATGTTGATTGTACTTTTCCGTCTCTTTTTGCTTTGTGTCCTAGAATACGACAGAGGAGGCAAATGCGGAAGTTTTTTCCGCTTTGACGGAGAGCAACAAGAAGATGCGAAGATGAGTCTAGTGAAAGAAAAACACCAATAGTATTCCGTTGTTTAGAAGGAAATGGAGAACAATGAAGTTAAGTCTTGTTTTTGGCTTGCACCATTTCATTTATGTCTTTCAGTTTTCACCATTTCATTTCTGTCTTTCGGCTTTTCTTTCGGATCCGAGTTTTCCGACCTTCTCCTCTCTTAGCCATTATTGAGTATGCCAAGGAGACTCTCACAAGGGATGGCAATGCCCAAGGCCTACGCAATGAGAACCTTCGCCTTGCGAAGGACTTGGAAAAATCTGATAGAGAGCTCAAGCTCTGTCAGAATTCTCTTTGCATAGCGGAGGCAAAAATTGCGGAGCAAGGTGCACAGTCTTCTAAGGACGCATAAGACATCCAGGACCTACAAAAGAAACTGGGGGATGCTCTGGACGATCTCAATATCCTGGACACCGAGCTACTGGGTAAGTTACTCTCTTTAGTTGTTTATATCTTAGATTCAGCACATATTTGACTGTACATCCTCTACCAAGCACTAAAAATTGAATTTTTTGTTTTTATGTTATGCAAGTCACCAAAAATCAAATGAGATGCAAGAAACAAAAGGAAACAACACATATGTCAATGAATTTGGAATTAAGAATTGAAATTTCCTCTATTCCATAAACCCTAAAACCTATTTCAAAATAAGTTTTCCTTATGAGGAGAAAATATTTATTCTTAGCAAACACCCTTTACCAAGCATATTTTATCATCTTGAAAATGTTTTATGATATTTAAAAACTAGAGAATTGTTATCTTTAGTAATTCTCAGTGTCATCAAAAATATTTCACCAATCATTAAATATATCATATGAATAAAAAATATTTAAGTTTCTATACAAATATCAAGTGTTAAACCATAGAATATATTCCATAAATTGTTTTATTTATAGAAGTGAAATACTTTGTGAAAACAAATATTTGCAAATGTGATAGTCCTCTGATAATTATTATCCACTTTCCTATTTAATTATTTTCTAAGATTAAAAATGGCATAAAGTTGCTATTAAGTGATTTACTAATATGTTAACAATATAAAATATATTAATGATTTGTAATTGCTTTGAGGAATAATATTTGACCTAAATAATGCATATGAAATTTTATAAAACCCATTTTCCATTTATTTTTCTATTTTAAATTTTGTATTAAGTAATATTAGTGATTTAATTTTAATTACAAAATAAAAAAATTAAATGTGTCCAAAGTTGACCAAAAATATAATTAGTTGATAGATATTTCAAGTACAAATATTTATAAATTTAAATGAGGTTATTCGGATTATTAAAACAAAAGTTATTAAAGATTTAATAAAACAGAAAAAAAAAACATTGATGACGTCATCAATGAAGTCACCATCGTCTTCAACAAAGAAGGAAACTGCCGGTCGTTTCCTGCCCCGAATGAATTCTCTACGATCCGCACGGTTTAGTGCCCCGTTTTTATTGCCCATTGCCGCAGATTAAAGCCCCCGAGCCCCTCTATCTTTCCCCTATGACCTCTCCTCATTCCCTACCTGAGGCACGAAACAATTTGTCGCTGGAATTCGCAGCAGCCGACGTCGTTCTTCGCCGATTCCGGCGGTACAGGAGATCCCCGCCGCTTCTCTTGGTCTAGTCCTTCTCCCCTTGTGCGTGCGCGATTTCTAATGCCTTTTCCCGAACCTTTTCTCATCAGGATTCCCCGCGCCATCCAGTTCTCTGCTCACCAGAGCTTGAGCAGCAGCAGCAGCACCGCGCCATCGACACGGGCCATTTCCGAGCATGCCCTGGCCTACACCGAGCTCGTCGTGCCGCGCCTCCTCGTGCCTTCCCCGACCACGTAGAGCTTCTGGAACGCCGCCGCCGTCAAGCATCTACGCCATCGGCCGCCATGCCTCCATTTTCCGGCGAATCCCACTGGTGGTTAGCTCCCTTTTCTTCCTGTGTCGTCCGATCTGAATCATGTGGCTAGGATAGAATGACTTAAGCGAAGTGGTACCGTCCGCGCCACGTCGGCCAGCGCGTTAAGTTTTTATATGTCGCCCAGCGCAATGCGTAGGTGGCCCAGGACCGCTTCCTATCCATCGCCACGCGCGGTAAATAGCCTATTTTAGCCCAGCCCGTCTCTGAATTTAATTCCGAATAAAAATAGAAATGGCAGTTTTGTAGAAACAACCCTGCAACTTAGAACATTCATAACTTTTTAACCATAAAGCCAAATTTAGCAAACTTGGACTTTTTGAAATCCCCTGGGTCTGTAGAATCTTTTAGCACTGTCCAAATTCAAAATTGACAAACTTAAATTAGTTCAAATTCAAATATGCTTGTTTGATGAATTTTAACATAATTCAAATTCTGTAAATCCAATTTAAGCAAACCAAATTTCTTTGGGTTCCTTAGAATGTGTACTAACAGTAACCACTGCCCAAAATCCTATTTGAATTATTTTTGAAGTATTTTATGTTTTTGATGGCCCTTTGGGTACTTAGACATAATTTAAATTCTATAAATAATTGGAAAATGTTTTCCTAAGCAAAGTTGCTCCATTTGGTAGCCTTGAACAAGAGACATCAGTGCCTAACCATTTTTGACACCCTTGGACCATGAAAATATGTTTTTTACCAAAAACCCAACATAGTGGTCCACCCATATTATTATGTCTTAGATTGTTTCTATTCTTGTTATCTTTGTTGTTATGGCTATTTTGGAACCATGACCAAGTCCCTAGTATGTGTCAATCACATATAAGACCAAGTAGTGAACATCAAACACTAGTACTATTGTTTTCCATCTATTTCTCCACTCTCCTATTCTTGCTTCAAGAATCCATCAGTTAGCAAATGGAAAACAAGACTCAAGCAATAGAAGGCACTTCACTTTCAACTTGGTGGCAACAAGTAGAGATACAAGGAAGATAATTGAATAAATTGAAGGGAAGACTTAGACTCCACACCAACTAGAAGAAACTCAAGGTAGTACAAGTGTATGAAGAAATCAAGAAGAAAACATCTTCCTCTCTCTTTCTATCTTTCTTATTTCCTTATGGACTTAGTGATATTTTGTGCCCATCCCACCTTGGACCAACTAGTGAGAAGGCCATGAAGAATTTATCAAGACCAAGAGAAGAATCCATCCAAGGAAAAGTCTACAGTAGATGCATGAAGATGATCTTCAAGAAGACAAGCATGTGAAGACTTGGAGCATCCACACAGGTTGAAGAATAACAAGTTTTTTTGTACAACCATTGACCCACATGGAAAATTCCAAGACTATAATCTTGTTATCTATATTGTATTATAGTTAGTTGAACCTAGACCTACCTTAACCCAGAATGGAAAGACTAAACTAGATCACTCTAATGTTTTGATGAAAACAACTAAGTGTTACACTTTGTTATGTGTTACTTTAGTTGAGATAGTTAGATCACCTTGGTGAACTATTGGAACTTCCTTAACAAGTATGGTTATAATAAAGTTAGATCACATCAAACTCAACCTAGTCCATCCCAAGTAAGCCCTTGGAACTTCCTTAACCAGTATTGAGCCAAGAGAGAATGAACCTTCCAACTCAAATCTTGACCTTGTCCTAGCCAGGTTGGTTAAATCCTTTTTTCCATGATTGTTGCTTAGAATCTTTTCTTCACTTATGTGTTTGATTGCTACGATGCTTGTTTATTTTGTTATTGTGTTTTCAATGAATAGATTGTACGGAGAGCAACGATATTTTGTGAAGAGAGTGTGAATTATTCACCAACTTCAACAAGTCAAGTAACACACCATCAACTACCCATTATTTTCTATATGCATTAGTTGATGTTTGAGTAGTATGCATGATAGGAATTTTTTTACTAAGTTATATTATGCTATGCTATTATCCTAGTAGTGTGTAGCCATCTCATTTACCCTTGTTATATGGATATCCTTAGAATTTAGTAGATTGCTATGCAATGTTACAAATTGTTTTACTAGATGTTGAGGAAAAATAATAAGTATAACTAACTAATGAAACACCTGGGTGGAATTTTGGACGTGATTGGTTTATATTGAGTGTTTCCTCAGGGCCCTTGTCAAAGGTTTATTCCACTTGAGGTTGTCACTCTAGATTGTGAGGGTTCCCGTGTAAAATTTATTTTGTAAAGACCAGATCATGCGATGGCCACCTAGGAACAAAGAGATTACTATGTCCCTCTAAATCTAGTAGCTTCCCGTGTAGCCTTTTGACATATTGGCTCTGTCTTGATCAACTAAGTTGTGAGGGTTCAACCCAGGCTTGACAAGCAGATGTAGCATAACTATAGGTGGAACGGGTCTTCCGGTGGGTTGAACTTATTCTTTTGAATTATCTCGTCTCAATTCTCTCATTTCTATGATGCACCCCGGGTGTATAGGATGTTTGGGCTAATTAAAGACAAAGGGTGAAAGTCCACAACCTCTGAAGAGTCAACAAACTAAGAACTTAGCCGTGTCCCCGGTTATGGACAACTATGAGCAACTGGACATGGAATGACGGAAGAATCTCATCACCATTTTCAATAAGTAAAATTTTGACCAAGTGAGCAGTATTGTGGTGCTTGGATCTTAATCCATTGTTGCCACCCTTTGAAAAGAAAAGGTTGTTTTACAAAAGACATAGGAGAAAACTAGCTTTACGCAAACTTATCCAAAACTCCACTCAGCTAAATAAGCATGTAGTATTATTCTTGCCATTTATATCCACCATGGTGTTACTTACCAATACATTAAATTGTATTGACTCCCTTGTGGCTGCATATACCATCCTGCAGATGAATCTGAAGATGAGTGAGGATTTCGTTAGGGATCTCGAGACTATCGCCAACATGTTTTGCCTATGGCACACGAAGAAGATGGGCTCAATGTTGTCTCTGTTTTCCGCTGTATTACTTTGTCTTCTGCTAGTCTTCTAAGACTATGCAAGTTATAAATTTATTTTGTAAAGACCAGATCATGCGATGTAATAGAATTTGATGCATTTGCATGATATTTCATCTTGTACTGTGGTGCTAGAAATTGATCCATGGACTAACACAATAACACAAATGTTCTTACATTATTTAAATGTGGGAACGCTACAGCAAGACGGCCTCCTGTGTTCCGCTGCCCGGGGTGGGGCGAAGATGGCTCTAGGCCTTCTTTGTTCCCATTGTGTGGACACTAAATGCTGGCGTCTAGGGACCGACGTCCCGTCCTCCCTTTCCTCCCAACATGTGAAGGAATTGTTTGACTCCCTCAAGGGGTACGCCACGGAGATAGCCAAAATGGTATCTGTCGGCACCTTTTTTCCCGGAAGAGGAAATTTCGAAGACGCTGGAAGACACATGCGTCTCTGACGAGGAATAGGACGATGCTGAGGACAGCCAGGAGTAGGCCTTGCGAGGCAAAGTAGGAGAAAAAGTTGCATTATCTTGTACTTTAATTTTTGTGTAATGCCAAACTGGTTGGCGTACTATTAAGATCTATGCAAGTTTGTGCTTTTGCCTTCCAATTTTTCCTTAGTGTTATCTATTTTTTACACAGTTTTCCGCGAATGCTTGCTTCCGCCTTTCGAGGTTTTTAGCCTTTTGACATTGAGCAATCATGAAAACTGGAATCGTCACGCCAGGAAACAGGGTATTTTACCAAACTGTCTAAACCCGGAATCATGAGCCATTCTTTCGGGCCCATAATACCTAATCAGCGATCCAACACATACTTGCAATCAGATGAATACTCATAAGGGCGAAGAAGAAAACTTAAGGATTAAGCCATTTTCGGCAAATGAGACATCGGAATTTTTAACCACGAACACGCATGCAAAATTCATGTTAACATTGATATGTATATGAAAAATTGAGATTATTGGGAAATAAAGGGATTTGAGTTTCATGCGCAAACATCAAGTTGGAGAAAAATCCAGCTATTTTATTTCATGATCACAAATGGTGTTTACAGAAGGATTTTGACTAAAAATAAAAGTGACGTAACTATTGGATGCTCCAGGGTCTTTTTGTTTCTTCTAGTTCGTCTTCTATCTTCCTCTTCCTTTTTCGATCCTTTTTGGTATCCCAGATGTCAACCAGGTAATACGATCCATTCTTCATAGATTTGCTAATGATGAACGGCCATTCCCATACTGGTGCTAGTTTGTGCTTCTTCTGTTGCACTAATCATAGAACCAAATCGCATTCCTGGAAGACTCTTTATTTGACTTTGCGGCTATGATATATTCGCAAGTTTTGCTGATAAATGGCGGATTTTTGTTGCACAATTTCTCTTTCCTCTTCCTGGAGATCTAGCGTGTTTTGACATGCTACTTCTGCATCTTCTTCCACGTAGGCTTGCACTCGTGGTGAGTCATACAGTATGTCGGTAGGTAATACTGCTTCTGCACCATATACTAAGAAAAACGGCGTCTGTCTTATAGATCTGTTTGGATTGTGCGTATGCTCCAAAGGACGGATGGCAGCTACTCTACCCATGCCCCAGCTACTCTATGCAGCGCTTCTAGCCGTTTTTATTCCTTGTAGTACGGAGATGTTCATTCTTTCAGCCTGCCCATTGGATTGTGGATACGCGGCAAAGGCTAAGTCTAGCCGGATTCCACCACTCTCACAATATCTGGCTAGTTCTCCAACGGCGAAATTCGTTCCGTTGTCTATGATTATGCTATGCGGGACGCCAAATCTCATGACGATGTCAATGCCAAATTTTTTTGCTGTTATCCCATCAAGCTTTTATATGGGTTTTGCTTCCACCCACTTGGTGTATTTATCCACTGCTACAAGGAGGTGTGTCAATACTCCTCTTGTTGTTTTGAATGGTCCTATCATATCCAACCCCTAGACCGTGAATGACTAGGTAACTGTTATGGTTTTCAGAGCTTGTTCTAGCAAATTCGTTTGTTTGTCGAAAAGCTGGCATCCCAAACAGTGTTTTACTAGCTCTTCGGCATCCGCCTTAGCAGTTAGCCAGAAGAACCCTTGATGGAAAGTTTTATGGACCAAGCTTTTTGAGTGAGCGTGGTGCCCACAATCACCTCCATGTATTTGTTGAAGGATTTCCCTTCCTTGTTCTGGGCTTATGCATCGTAAGAATATGCTGGGAGTGCTTCGCTTGTGCAGATTTTTGTCAATTACGCAATAGCCTTTGCAACACCAGATGAGCTCTTTTCTCCACTTTTGTGCTTCCCTCTAAGATTTTCTGATTCACTAAGAAATCCAGATATGGCTTAGTCCAGTCCGGGGTTATGATTAGGGCGGCCACCAATGCCAAAATCAGCGAGTAGTCGATGTCTCCGCCTTTGATGGATGGTGCGTGGAGGTGCTCCAGGAATATATCTGGTGGAAGTTCCTTTCGTTCGGATCCCATCCTTGCCAGCGCATCTGTTGCCTAGTATTTTTCCCGCTTAATGTGTTTGACCTCGAATCTGAGGAAACAGATGGCAAATTCGTCCACCGTTCATCTGTACTCCGCCATTATGGGGATTTTGGCGTCAAAAGTTTGGTCTATTTGGTGTTGTACTAGGGATGAATCCCCATAACACAATATCCTTTGGGCGCCAACGTCCTTTGCCATGTGTAATCCATGTATCAAAACTTCATATTCTGTCACATTATTGGAGGCGTTGAAATGGATTTGCAGCACGTAGCTCATTGTGTCACCCGTTGGGGATTTTAGGACAATTCCAGCCCCTAGCCCTCTTTCATCTTGGATCCGTCAAAGTGCATGATCTAACATGGGGGTTCCGGGACGGTTGTGTTGCACATTTCTTCCGTCCAATCTGCGACGAAACCCCTCAATACTTGGGATTTGATCATTGTCCGGGGTTGATACTTAATGTCAAACGCTGCCAGTTTGATGCCCCATTTGGCAACTCGACCTGTAGCATCCGCATTGTTAACTATATATCCTAGTGGTGGTTTACTTACCACCGTTATAGAGTGTCCTTGAAAATAGTGTCGGAGTTTCCTTGACGCAAAGAATACGCCGTAAGCCAACTTCTGGTAGTGAGGGTATCTTTGTTCGATTCAGAGAAAACCTCACTGATGAAATATACCGGATGCTGGTACGGGTATTTCTTTCCGTCTTTGGCACATTCCACTACTATGACTGCGCTGATCACCCTGTTGGTTCCCGCCAAATACAAGAACATGGGTTCGCCTTCCTTTGGGGCTGCCAAAACTGGTGCCTCCATCGGGGTTTTCTTGAGTTGCCCAAGGGCGGCGTCTGCCAAACGATTTTGTCAGATTTTTTGAGCAATTCATATAGCGGAAGCGCTTTGTCGCCTAGCTTGCTTATAAAACGGCTAACGCTGACAGCTGAACCTGTAAACCTCTGGACATCTTTGAGACAAGTTGGTTTTTTATGTCCATGATGATTTGTATCTTTTTCGGTTTTACTTCAATGCCTCTATGTGAGATGATAAAACCTAGAAGTTGTCCCGAAGGGACTCCAAATACACACTTTAGCGGATTCAATTTCATTTTGTATTTTCGTAAGTTTTTAAAAGTTTCGTGCAAATCATCAAGGAGTGTAGCCTTTTCCTTGGTTATTACTGCAATGTCATCTACGTATGCATGGACGTTACGTCCAATTTGCGTATGTAGGCATTTTTTGCATGCAACACTCGTACGTGGAACCAACGTTCTTTAAGCCAAATGGCATGGTGATGTAACTGTACGTACCATACGGCGTTACGAAAGACGTTTTTATTTGGTCTCACTCTCGCATCTGGATTTGGTGGTAACCAGAATAAGCGTCCAAAAGCATAAAAACTCGGACCCAGCTGTTGCATCTATTATTTGATCAATCCTCGGCAAAGCGAAAGGATCTTTAGGACTCAGTTTGTTTAACACTGTATAATCTATACATATTCGTAACTTATTATATTCTTCTTCGGGACTAACACCAGATTGGCGGACCAATCAGTGTGAATGACTTCCCGGATGAACTTGGCTGCTAGAAGCCGGCGAATTTCTTTGCCAATGTCTTTGCGTCTTGGCGGATCAAAATGACGGAGTCCTTGCTTCAACGGCTTTGATCCTTCCTTCACCTTTAGGGACTGCTCGGCAAGTTCCCGAGGTACGCCTGGCATATCATGTGGATGCCAGATGAATATATCCCCGTTCTCACAGAGGAACTACACGAGCTCGCTTTCCTATTTGGGTCCAGGTTGGCCCCACTGGTTATTAGCTTGTCAGGGTCATTGGGGTTCATTCTAGCCTTTTGGTGTTCTAGGCGCTGAAGGGTTATTTCGTCTTCAGCATGGCCTCTTTTCCATATCGATATTTCTCCGTGTTTCATCTCCTTTTCTAGCTCTTTCAGTTCCTCTTTGTCAATGGCGGCCTCTGGGAAAACAGCGTTCACCATTTCACATTCCTTTCCCAGCCTGAAATCTCCACAAATAGTGATGGCGCCGCCTTTCGACCCTGCCATCTTCAACTTATTGTAGACATAGCATGGGAGTGCCATGAATTTGGTGAACGCCGGACGCCCAAAGATGGCGTAATATACTCTTTGGAACGAGACAACCTCAAAAGAGATTTTTTCCGTTCGGAAGTGCTTTTCTTCCCCGAAGGTAACGTCCAGGGATATTTCACCCAGGTATGTGGCTTGTCTTCCAGGGACAATGTCGTGGAATTTCACATTGATGTGGTTTAGCTGCTTCCGGGATATCCCGAGCTTCTCCAGTGTAATAAGGTACAAGAGGTTTATGCTCGCACCGCCGTCCATGAGAACCTTGTTGAGTCTAATGTTTTCCACGACTGGACTTACCACCAAAGCATGTGCTCCGGGGTCCGGGATGTTTGGGGGATGATCCGTCTGATGCCATGTGATTGCGGTTTCAGCGTACTTCAGGAATTTCGGGTTGGATGACAAGAAGGTGTTAATTTCTCTCCATGCGGCTTTCACCTTCCCGGCGGATGGTGTTGCCAGGAAAGTGTGGTTCACACTTTCTGTTACCTTGGGGAATTTTGGCTCTCCTTTCCTCTGTTGTTCCTGGATTTGTTCGTCCGTGTCGGAGGCACTTTTTGTTGCTCCATCTTTGGGCTTGCGTTTAGGGCTGTACTTCCTTTTGAAGTTTTTCCCCTTATACCCGCTATCAGATTCCCGCTTGAATTCATTGTTCAGGCGGCATTGCTGGTTGGAGTGCGTTGGCGTCCCGAACCTGGAATGGTGGAGGCATGGTTCCTTCCTTACCTTGTCCTCGTCCATCTTTCGGATGTCCTTGTTGAAGTATGGTTCCTTGGACTTTCCCTTCCAATTCCCGCCATTGGACTGCCCACCTTTGCCAAAGGCGGTGTTTACACCCTTCTGGGGTTTTGGCGGATCTTGGTTAGGCTTTCGGTCAACCTTGGGCTGCCTTCGATTGTTGTTTATGTATTGGTCGAATTTGCCGCCGTTCAGGTCGTCTTCCACCGCATGTTTGTTTGCTGTTTTCAACATGGATCCGAGGTCTGGATGGTCGGATGAAGTGATCATAAACTTGACCAATCCGTTCCGAAGGCCATTGACAAAGGCATGCATTGCTTCGAGGTCACTTACCCCCTCACAACTATTCTTCAATGTGGTTCATCGTGAGATGTAATCCACATTGGTTTCGTTGTCGTACTCGACGCAAGTTTGCAGCTCATCGATGCTCTTGGGGCGTTTGAACGTACCTCAGAAGTGATGGGTGAATACCCTGGCCATGTCCTCCCGGCTATTCTCGCGGAAGGCTCTCAATCGATGTTCTTGATCCTTGGATTAACATCAAGGGCAAAAAACGCACTGCTTCCAGGTTGGATTCGTCATTGATTTTCACAGCCGTGTGCTAATTTGGCAGCCAAGTGTCTGGGCTAGTGGATCCGTCATAACGCTCGTGCGTCGCTCTGACTTTGGTGAATCCTGCATGTAGCTCTAGATGCCGGATACTATCACCAAAGCATTTTGTACCTAGATAATTTGCATCTCTTCCTGCCTTGAGCTCATCCAGCCTTGCTCACGCATCAGATTGCAGGGATCTAGAGTGGTGTGATCCGTCGTGGCGTGAACATTCGCGCCGAGGTTCAATGTTCGTGTTTCCCGCTGCGACGTGCTGCACTTTGGGGGGGGTGTGCTGCCTCTTCTTATTCCCCCATTTTCGCGCCTTAGCGAGCGTGAATGCTGCCGTCATTCGCGACCGGCTGATCTTCTGCGTCCGCCATTAGGATTTGTCGGAGGCGGCATGTTATCCCTGTTTTTGGCAGCACGGGATTGGTGTGGAATTTCCTCCTTATGGGGGGCTGGATCTTTCTTTCCAATCTTCCCCTCATGTTTTCCTTGACTGGAGTCTGTCTTTGATACTTCGTCATCCCATTGCACTTTAGCCGTTTCTTTCGGGACTTTTGTAGCACTGGAATGACGGTTGCAGTTTGGGTTCTGCAAAGCTGGGAATCGTTCGAACAATTTCCGAGAGCGCGTTTCGCCGTTTTGTGGCTGGAGCATGGCTTGTTGTAGCAGCTCATTGCCGTACTTTATTTTGTCTTCCGGCGAGTAGCGGTCGTCATTTAGGATGTCGTATGCTACCGCCGCGTTTACTGGTGGGTTCTGAACACTAGTTCCCCCTTCGCATTTCTGTGCGTTGACTCCTTCGCCCATTCAACAGCCTGTATTCGCTGTCGAGCTGGGTTTTCGGCATCTGTAGTTTTGTCGATTCTTGATTTAGCGGCGGATCGTGTGACCCGCCTCTCATACTCTTCGACGGAAGCCCGAGCCTGCTCAATAGCCTCCTGTGCGATTTTCCGCTCCTTGCGCTTTTTCTCCAGGTAATTAGTGTGTTTTATTACCAGCTGACGTCTAGCTTCCAGGAACTATGGAGGTTCGTCTGAGTCTATTGGGGTTTGGAGCAGTGCATATTCGTCATCCTCATCTAGGGTTTTTAGATGTAGTGGGTTTTTTTCTTCTCACTAGCATCTTTCGTTCCGCTAGGCCCACCGTCTTTCAGCACCCTGTCATGGAGATCCAGCCTCCTGGGTTTCGCTGGTGGCTTTCGCATTGGCTGATCCATCTTCTTGGGTGCTGGAGGCGGTGATATGGACTTCACTTTCTGGAATTGTGCTTCCAGAAAGGGTGGATTTGGCTTCTGAGCATCCGCCAATGCATCTACCGGCTTTTCGGGGGCTGGCTCCTCCTTGGAGGGTGTTTTATCATCCCCGTTTGCTGGCTTGCCCGGTGCTATCATATAGACGCTGTTGGAGCATACAATAGCCTTCCAGACTTTTCGGCAAAGCCGGTTCCATCATCATCGGAATCACTCCCGGCTTCCGAATCTACTTTTCCGTCAATGGCGGCCAGTATCGATCCGGGTTTAGAGTTTTCTTTCGAAGGATCTTCTTGCACCATGCCAACAAACATAGATCTAGGATTTTGAATAGTAGATTGGACTTTATATCTACATGGGCGATTTTCATTTTTGTTACCTTTATTTGCTGGGTGGTGGGTGGGTGGAAAAAAACTTGCTTCCCCCTTGGAATCTCATTGCCTCCGCCATTAGCCCGACGAAGGTATCGGCGGTGCCGATCGGGACGACGTAGGAGCAGATGATGTGGTTGCGCATCGGCGTTACCGAGCTGTTGTTGATGATCTAACTGCTGAACAGTCCCGAGACGGTGGATCCAATAGTGATAGTGTCGCCGATGCCGCCCAGGAGCCCTGCCTTGAAGATCACCCTAGACGTAGCTTGCCCCATGGTGAGCGCCAAATGAGGAGTTTCGTGATCAGGTTTCCCGGAAGAACCATGGGGAAGGCTAACGTGGGGAAGCGCTTTTGGGGCGAGGACACAGTGTTTATCCAGGTTCAGGTTAGCCAGAGAGGATCCCTACTTCCTGCAAATCAGCTATGACGGCGGAACGCCGGGCACAGGTTACAATTACGTAGGTAGATAGTGTGTAGATCTAATCTGCCTAGGGTTTTTCCCGTCCGGCTTTATATAAGGAGCAGGACAAGGTCTTACAAAAACACCAGTCGTACAATGACTAAATCTAACAATCTACGGTCATCAGGTACTTGGAATCCAGAAGGGCTTGTGGCCGCTATTGCGGGATGCCGTCCTGCGCTTCGTCCCACTTGGGCCTTGGCCTTTGGGACCGCCCCTCTAGTCCGGCTTCTGGATGCCGGCAGATACCCCCTTTAGGATATCTCCGACATGGAGGGTCTAACTATGTCGATGTTTTTTCCTACAAATTGTATGTACGATACAAATGGTTGTGTGGTTTCGTACGATTTTATTAACTAAGCACTACTAATTATTTGACAGATGGATTGAGGGTGGATGTACCACCATAATCGTGCATCCAAAGTCTACATGGAAGGTGTAGCAGGTTTTCTAGGAGAAGCTAAACATGATATGTCGCGAAGGAGAGAGAGACGGATGCATTGCCCGTGTTTGGACTGCAAAAACTTGAAAACTTGTACACACAGTAACAAGATCGAGAAACATGTTATCATGGGAGGATTTAAGGAGGGGTACGGATGTTGGAGTCATTACGGCGAAGAAGAAAGTATTGTGGGAGATGTAGAGGATACCATGATTAGGAGATCACTATAGAAGAAGATGGTCCAACCGTTACTTTACCAGCGACACATGTTTCATGGACGCATGAATCAGAAGATCGGGACGTTCTTCCAGAAGAAGAAGACAACTTGCTCCAGATGTTGGAGGACTTTGAAAAGTTTAAAGATGATTTCAAGGACCAGAAGCAGTACGGAAAATTTCTGTGCATGAAAAAAGACTCAGATATACCAATATACCCAATTGTAAACCGAAGTACATAAAGTTGGCTATTGTGCTGCACGTATTGCAGATGAAGGAGAAGCACATGTGGTCAGACCAAAGTGTAACTGCGTTGCTGACATTTTTGCATGACTTACTTTCGGAAGGAAACAACATGCCACAAAGCATGTACAAAGCTATGAGGATCTTGTTCCCTTTGGGAATGGAAGTTGAGAGAATACATGCTTGTAGTGATGATTGTATCTTATACCATGGAGAGGCTTATGGCAAGTTGCGTGAGTGCCCGGTATGCAAAGCTCCTCGATTCAAGCCTTGGAAGAATGATGATATGTCTGAGGACGACAGTAGTGATGATGACATGGAAACTGATGAGCATGGCAAGAAGGAGAAGGAGAAGAAGAAGAAGAAGAACAAGAAGAGGAAAGATATTCCGGTAAAAGTTTGTTGGTACCTGCCAATTATTCCTCGTTTGAAGCGCTTATTTTTAAACCCACATTTGCCAGAACTAACGCGTTGGCACACGGAAGAGCGAAAATCGGACGAAATGCTGAGACACCCCGTTGACTCTACGCAGTGGAGGAATATTGACAAAAAATTTGGTAAGCACTTTGCAAAAGATACTAGGAATGTAAAGTTTGCACTGAGCACTGATGGAATGAACCCGTTTGGCAACACGAGTATGACGCACAACACCTGGCCTATTAATCTGTGCATTTACAGCCTTCCTCCATGGTTGTGCATGAAGTGGAAGTACATCATGATGGCGATACTAATCCAGGGTCCGAAACAACATGGCAACGACATTGATGTGTACTTTGCACCTTTGGTAGAAGATTTGAAACTTCTTTGGAACCAAGGAATCAGAGTGTACGACAATTTTGTGAAGGACCACTTTACCCTGAGGTGCATGTTGTTCCTAACCATCATTTATTATCCGGCCTATGGGAACACGACGGGGCAAACAATTAAAGGGTATGACGCGTGTGTCTAGTTCTTAGAGAACACAACAAGTATTTGGTTACCCAAGTGTAATAAAATAGTGTACATGTGACACCATAGATTTCTGCCCCAGACTCATGCGTACCGCCGTTGACGAAAAGGTTTGACAACACTGTTGAGACAGATTCAGCTCCACCTATTTTCACCGGCTCAGAGATCCATGACAATGTTAAACACTTGAAAGTTGTGCTTGGGAAAGGAAAGTTCAAACCCACAACTCCTCGCACACGGAAACCCAAACCGATAGAGAAAGATACCACACAAGGATTAGCATAAATGAAGTATGGAAAGCCATCTAATAAACCCCCCCAGAAAGCCCATCTGGAAGAATAGGTCGATCTTTTGGGACTTAAATTACTAGCCCTTCCTCGAGGTCCGACATACAATCGATGTGATGCATGTGGAGAAGAATGTGTGCGATAGCATACTAGGGACTTTGTTAAACATGAAGGATAAAATCAAAGATAGTCTGAATGCACGAGAATACATGGTTTCAGAACTGGGCCGTCTCAAAGAAGAGTTAGTTCTGGAGCAAGGTAAAAAGCTTCCCACGGTTAGCTATGTCCTAGATAAGCGAGAGGCAAAAGAGGTTTATCAGTGTTTTCATGGAATGTCATTTCCAACGGGATACGGCGCCTGCATGAGGAATCTTGTCTCATTGAAAGATAACAAATTAACTGGAATGAAGTCCCATGATTGCCATATTATGATGACACAGATGCTCCGTGTCGCGATCAGGAATTACTTGGAGCCCAATGTTCGAAATGCTCTAACAAAGTTGTGTAGATTCTTTAACACCATTGCCCGGAAGGTGATTGATCCTGCTTCTCTAGATGACCTGCAAAGAGATGTGGTGTTTACTCTATGCCACTTGGAGATGATATTCCCTCCTTCGTTCTTTGACATAATGGTACATCTCATTGTTCACATTGTGCACGAGATTAGGATGTGGGGGTCCGTATATCTGCGAAGTATGTATCTGTTTGAGTGCTTCATGGGCATTCTTAAGAATTACGTAAGGAACAGAGCTCGTCCAGAGGGAAGCATTGTCGAGGGCTATGCAACCGAAGAGGTCGCTGAGTTCTGCCTTGATTACATGAAGCATCTGGACCTCATAGGCGTTCCTCAGTCAATCCATCAAGGGAAACTTAAGGGTTCTAGAACGATCAGAAAGAGCACGGGCGCTCCAACTGCGACATAGTTAAGCTGGCACATTTACATGTGCTTCAACACAAGGCTGCTCTGCAGGAACAACATCCGGCGAAAAAATCCATCACCAATCTACACAATTGTCAGTTCAACACCTGGCTACTCAATGAACTACATGATGTACACATAGACGATATCAAGATTTCTCGTTTAGCCACCGGCCCAACATGATAGGTCAACAAGTATCAAGGGTACAAAATTGATGGGCACGTATGCTACGAGATCAAGAGATGGAATGACATTGACGCAAAACAACGTTCTTAGCTTAGAATCATTTCAACGTGACAATGACAAACAAATGTTCTATGCATTCATAGAAGAGATCTGGGAGCTTGACTATGTTTCCTTATGTGTCCCATTGTTCCGTTATCATTGGGTAATTAAAAGTCAGGTGAATACAAATGACAATGGCCATGTGACCGTGAACCTTAACTGTGTTACTCCCGGACAGGAGCCTTTCATTATGGCTAATATAGTTCAGTAAGTCTTCTATATTGTGGACCCGAAGAATAAGAATAGACATGTAGTTATGCCCTCAAAAAGGAGTATCATCGGTGTTGATGGTGTGGTCTCGGAGGAATATTACAACAACATCGACGAGACTCCTTGGCCTTCCTCGTCCACCACTCCAACAACCAAAGATGAAATTCTGCCCACCCAACTGTACATTCGAAGTCATAATCAAGAAGGATGAATTATATGTATTTTTAAGAAAAAATTGCATGGACGTATC
Source organism: Alopecurus myosuroides (assembly GCA_028641055.1). Classification (NCBI taxonomy): domain Eukaryota; kingdom Viridiplantae; phylum Streptophyta; class Magnoliopsida; order Poales; family Poaceae; genus Alopecurus; species Alopecurus myosuroides. The sequence continues at coordinate 236,156,911 of CM054061.1, forward strand.
ATTATTAATTTTTGAATTCACATGTATTTCAGATAACGCTTCTGGAGCCTAGTGTTCCGCAAGCTTCTTTTCATGATCGAATCGAGAATGGGCAATCCAATCGACATAATCGTACTCATAAGACTGGATTTTAGAGCAGCTTAGCACGCCAACACATATAGTCGGATACATATATACAAGAGTCTCCGACAAAGCATAACAGTACATAAATATGATATCCAAGCCATTCCATTTTACATGACGTAGGCGATCGATCATCTAGATGCTCGGGTCGTCACCTTAATCGTTGTCACCATCATCATCCTTACCATCGTCGTCCTCACCAGAGTTGGAGCCACTACCAACTTCTTCTTCCCTCTCGGGCACCCTTGCTTCCTTATCTGCACCAGCAGTCTCCTTCGGCTGTTTCTTTTTCTCACTAGGATCGGGTAAACCAAAATGGAGCGAGATATTTTTTTTTAGCATCAAGTTGTTGTCAATCAGCATACACCCATCAGTGTAAGCTTCTGTCTTCAATCTAGTGACCGCACTGAGCGCCCTCCTTATATGTTGTTCCATCCTTCTGTTTTCGCAGACGGGGACCCTTCAATGTCCATGAACTCATAGTATCTTGTGCTTTTCTTCCTGATGGATTTTGTGCACCCTTTGAGAGGCTTCTCTATGGATGGGTTGTGAATGTCATGTGTTCTGAAAAAAGCGCCATCCTTATAGGTTTTTTTGGTGACATTGTCAACGAAGGCTTGGATGAAAGGAGCATACACGAGTGAACTTTTACCGCAAACAAGCTTAGCCGTATCTCTTCAATCAAGAGATCGGGCACATCAACAGGTTGCACCCTCTCCGAGTACAGGGCGGTGTACCAAAGGAGGTTTTCCGCATAATCCCGTACGTTGGATGAGTCTCCCACCTTTGGAAACACGATCCAATAAAATAGCTTGTACAATGTATCAAATATCGGGAGGAGGCCTCTAATGTGACCATTGGGCATCTTTGGAGGGCCTTTATGGACACGGAAGAATCTTTCATCGCCTTCTTTAAGATTTTTATGAATTCCAATGATAGCAGCTAAGTCTTTCAGTGTGCCTTTATATTTGACGCCATCGGTCATCCAGTGGAATTCCACTGCTTCATTCATCACAATAAAGATTGTAGCATAGAATTGCATAAACACTTCTTCGGTGTAGTAATGCTTGAATTTCATGATTTGGACCAGGCCCAACCGGTCACACAACTCATGAACGTCTTTAAACCGAGCACGGTCGTCGTCACCATCGATATGTTTGAAATCAATGGCCTTCTGAGGAGCAATTTTGTGATTTAGGTTGAGAATCACATCATCATAGATACTCTTTTGTGTGTGTGTGTGGAACCTCATATCCTCCAAATATTTATCCCTAGCATACCCATATGGATTGTTATACCAACGAAGCTGTAAGTACTCTTTCTTGTTCATGCCCATCACATATTCATCTTTCTTCGCCGTCTTTGCCTTCGGCTTTGATGAGCTGTTGGACGCATTACGACCAACAACTTTCTTCACATGTCTACCACCGGAGGTCCTTGGCACCTCATCGTCCAGTACATGAGAAGAATTCCCTTGATTTTTGGCACTCAGAGCATGTCGACCCTTATCATGGTCCGACTGACCCGCCGGCGACTCTATCATATAGCGCGGGACAGAGATGATATGTATGTCTCTGCATAATTTGTATTTTGGCAAGTAATTTTTTCACTGTTACCATCCAGACGGTCCGAATAATTGCGTGTACAAGCCGATCAGTGGTACGCGAAGGTCAGCAACAGTTTTGGAAGCACTTAAATGTACGATCGACCAAGATCACAAATCTTATTGTAACTACTACTATTATTTGTACGATAGAGGATAATTGTTTACCGGAATCGGTTGACATTGCGGAACGGGGGCCTTCTTGGATAACTGCATGCGGCCTTGGGCGACAACCGAAGCGTGGGATTCGTTAGATGATTGGATTTCCTCGAGGCCTGGACGGGGAGGGAGGGGTTAACTCGTTGTGGCAGCGGCAGTGGCGAATTGGGTGGCGGCAGCAGGACTAGGCCTTGGGCGAGGGTAGGGGACTGCAAAGAAGGCTCGAGCACCCTTGCTACAACCATTTGTATCGTTCCTTCGGAAGTCCTCATTTCTCCGGATCTGCACAAATCGGACCGTTCGAGTTTCACCCCAGAAGGTCCGAATTATTTCTTATGCCGAGAACGGTTCATTGAACGCCTATTTTAGGGTTTCTATGGTTTTAAATTTCCCTAGCTATGAACTTCCATAACACGATAAAATGAAAAAACGTTTTGCATGGTCTACACCCCATATCGAACCCGATCAAAATAAAGGGTATTGTGGGCTAGTATCGAGCTGGGGTTTCCACAAAAACCGCGTGAGTGAGGTGTAGCACTACAAATCTTGCGTGTCAACTAGTATATGTATGTACAATCATGATGGGAGTGCAGAATTGATCGAAGAACGCAAATCCCATAGTGCGAGGCGGCTTATAACAGGAAGTCGTTTCTGCTCGGACTCACGTTGAGGCCACCTGGTTGAATCTCATGAGAACAACCAAATTTTGGTTTTCCATAACCCTAGGACACCCCTAAAAACAAAAAAAAATGGGAAAAATCAAACGGTCTACCCCTTTTTGAAGCGGGTCAAAGGGGTTGACTATACGGCGCCATGCGGATTAGGGTTTCGAGTTAACCCACGCGTGGGATGCAAAAGCAACATTACAAATCTTGCATGGTTTACTAATATATGTATGTACAATCGTCGTGGTCACGTAGAAGAGTAAATACATATTTCCCAAATGTGACACCTTTCAGGCACCTTACCCCAGGAAGAGGGGTTTGCACTAGAATGTCGAACTCTCGCGTTGAGGGAAGACATGAGTAAATCTCTTGAGAACTTGAGATCAAATATGGTTTCCCATGGTTGACCTAAACAAACACAAAAAAGTTAAAAAAAAAACAAATGTTCTACCTTTTTCGAAGCCGGTTAACATGGTAGACGACGTGGTCTAATTACTTGGACCGTCCAGATAAATATGGGCCATCCGATAGCTTTTTCGCGTGTCCGGTTATTTTTTAGCAGAGGACTTCGCTTGCATTGCCCAGCCCCACCCGCCCAAAAAATTTCCCATGTGCCCATAGCTTTTCCCCCACCCCGTTTTGAATCTATATTACCACTTTCACTCTAACTGCCGTCATATCGAAACCCCCTCTCTCTGTTGCCTCGCCGGAGTAGCACCACCCACCCCCACCCGAAGGACCCGAGGACCCCTCAATATGACAACCGCAAAAACCACATAGAATCCCGTGGCTAATCAACCCTGACGTCATACTCGGCAGCACCCCTTAACGCCGGCCGAGACTCCTGCGTGCGCCGGCACGAAAGATTTTGTTCACCAAAACAAGGGCCTAGCCGGCGCTGCCACCGCGGAGGCTTTCCTTGCTGAAACCACAGTCGAGGCCAGAGGCGCCTCCGCGGGCACTTTCCACGTTGCAGACGAGGTCGACGCAGTGGAGGGGACTACCTCTCCCACCTCTACCCCATGCAGTATGGCTATAGTGTCTCGAACCCACACTGCGGTCGACAAGGACCTCACCATGCCGTAGAGCTCTCCCACACCCTACTTAACTATAAATACTACTCTTTTTTAGAATTTTTTAGTTTCGAGTACTTAGTTAACTCATCGAAAGTTGGCCATTTCGATTTGTTCCAATATGCGCGGTTTATCTTTCAATTGGTCCTTCCAGGTAGGGTTCGGTTATATGAAGCGGCCCTGTTTTGCATTCGATATATGCATTCTACAGCCGCATTTATAGCGCGATTTTGCATTTGAAGTGTTGAATAATTTCACTAGTTTGGTTCATTTTAATCAATACAGTGGTTTTAAGAACTCAACTTTTTGTATTTTTGTTCTAATGGAAAGTTTAGGCCTGACCCGTTTTCCCCCTATAACGAGGTATTCTTCAGACCTGAATTGTCCGTTAGCAGTATTCTATTTTCTATAATATACACAACTGTGAGACCAAGTCTTAGCCATTTGAGTTACATATTTGTTGATATTTATTGAGTATCATACATATAAGTACTTACTCTTGTTTGTGTCTTCTAGATCTAATTATTATATTGCATATATGTTATTTTTACATTTTCTCTTAAATATACATTCTACAGGCACGTGCCTAACTCGCAAGTGTCGACATGGGCACACACACTGCACGTACCAAAATTATCTGCAAAGGCGAAGGCAGGAAGAAATCCAAACGGATAGCTTTGGCGTTAACCGTGACCTCAATCTGTAAGGATACCGGAGCTCCGTTTGAACCAGAGGAAGCTAGCAAAAAGTTTGGAACAGTTTGTGATTTAGTCACACGGAAACGAGTTTCTATCCTCCTTCCTACCTGCAAACACATTTCACAACAGCAACGTGTCACTGTTGCAAATGAGATCCTCGAGTACTTCAACTTTTCTTTGACTGTAAGCAGACCTCGTGTTGAACGGGCAACTTTACTAACTGCTGCTAAGGCTTGGAACAACTGGAAGACCAGGCTTGTGACAGAGTTCGCGCAACAGGGCAAGTGTCCCCTGCAAGTGTATCTGTGTATCCTAGAAAAGGACTGACAGGAATTTGCAAAGGTGAAGTAGATGCGTGGGTTCCTTGCAAAGGGTCAACGTGCTCGGACACTTGCCTTGAAATTTAAGAACCCCCACAAAATTGGGACTACTAGGTATGCAAGCATGTCCAAGGTTTGGGACAAGAAGGATGCTGAAGCACTACAGGCTAGACGAGCTCCTCCATTTTCACACATTAAAGACTGGAGGGCCAGAAATTGGGCCAGAGCAAGAGCTGATTTAGTAGATGAACAAACCCACCTTCCGAAATTTAAAAATAAGGAAGATAGATTTAAATACCCTGAATTGGTGAGAGTTCGGTCCCTCTCTAATTGTTCGCAGAGCCATAAATGTTTTTACATTTCTGACTACCTCATGTTATGCTATTTTACATATTGATTGGGATCTCAAAACATAAAATGGGACCTTTAATGAAGATGTGCTCGTAAATGGGTTGGGAAGCTAGGAGCACACTGGTCGCACAAGGGGTATAGGTAGCATAGACATATGGAAATATGTCTGTGACCCGACTCTGGACGACAAGCGAGAATGAAAGTAAGTCAAGAAAGAGCTCGTAGACCAAGAGTTGCGCAAATCTATAAGAGCTAAAGTATTGCAGCTGGTACGAGCAGAAATCACGCAGGGCCGTGGCGAAAGCACCACGCCACCATCGGTACGAAGCCTCGAAGAACTCTAGAGTAGCTGCTCTCCGGGACTCGCCGATACTCCTATCAATAATGTGACCTATGCATGTGATCTCATAGAGGTAATATCCCAATGAATTTATCTAGAAGCACACATGGAATTATGACACTGATGTTTAATTATTTGAATACTTTCCATCCAGGCTCCCACTAAGTGCCGGCTAGGAATGAGGGTCGGGCTGACGGGAGCCATCGTGGATGCTGCGTGGGGCTGAGTGTATCCTGGAAGCCAAGTTCAAATGATACACAACACTCGTATGCTCAGTACACATGCGAAGGTGAACATCGATGGCGTCCACGAGCCGTTCAAGTCGTTCAATCTGCTACTGTCCCCAAACAAAGAAGTCAGCACTTTGTTAGATGTAAAAGGTACCTTCATCCAGTGGCCCAAGGAAGATATGATTTTGGACCCACCTTAACACGAACCGATACGACATGCCATTCAAACGCATTAATCTCCGATTTTACAACCCCCCCTCAAGCAGCCCGGGTTGCCCAAGTTCAACATGCTGTCGGAATAGCCTAGGGAGTGGGTGTGCAACAGTATGGGAGGAGTAGCGCATGCGGTAGCGCATGCCGTTCCTTAGGTTGCACCGGCGGCAGCCCCGGGCCAAGGCTCGGCGCAGCTGGTCGTAGCGGCCTAGGGATAGAGGCTTCACATCTTAATTCATCCTCTCTAATTTGCATGAGAGTATTTGTAATATGTTTTGTGAAAGCCATACTCGTAGAACTAGCATTAGAACAACTAGCAAGATTTTGTAAGAACTTAATCACTTCAGTTATGTTGCAATCATCAAAGTCAAGATCATTTTTATCAAAGGTAATGAAACCATTGTCTCCCATATTTCGAAAAAAATTAGTACTTTTATCATATACATTTTTAGCAGTTTCAGGCAATTTTGCATTTTTAATAGCAAAAGTGGGAGTGTTTCCAACACCAATTACTTTACCATTGATAGTAGAAGGTTTTCTATCATGATAAGTTTTAGTTTTACTAGTGGTGGTAATGGTGCAAACATTAGCTATATTATTCTTTCTAGCTATTTCATCTTCTCTTTCCCATCTAGCATGCAATTCAGCTAACATCATAACATTACCATCAATTCAAATTTAGATGACATTCAAAGTTTTAATTTCTTTAACAACATGAGACATAACCTTTAGTTTCAGAAAAATCAACATCAAGAGCAAGACTATCAACTTTAGAAGCAAGAACATCAATTTTGCCAAATTTTTCCTCAACAGATTTATTGAAAGCACTTTGTGTACTAATAAAAGTCTTAAGCATGTTATCAAGATTAGAGGGTACACTTTTATTGTTGTTGTAGGAATTACCGTAAGAATTACCATAAGCATTACTATTATTGGGAGGATATGGCCTATAATTATTGCTACCAAAATCATTCCTATAAGCATTGGTGTTGAAATTATAATTTTTAATGAAGTTCACATCAACATACTCTTATTGAGCAACCAAAGAGACTAAAAGAAAATTATTTGGATCAATAGGAGCATGGACATTTACAAGCATAGACATAATAACATCAAGTCTATCACTCAAAGAGGAGGGTTTTCAACAGAATTTACCTTCTTACCAGTTGTAGCTCTCTCAGTGTGCCACTCAGAATAATTTAACATCATATCATCAAGAAGCTTTGTTGCTGACCCCAAGGTAATGGACATAAAGGTTCCTCCAGCAGCTAAATCCAGAATGTTTCTTGAATAAAAATTCAGACATGCAGAAAAGGTTTGGATGATCATCCAAGTAGTCGGTCCATGAGTAGGACAATTCTTTACTAAAGATTTCATTCTTTCCCAAGCTTTAGCAAAATGCTCATTATCAAGTTGCTTAAAATTCATAATGCTACTTCTTAAAGATATAATCTTAGCATGAGGATAATATTTTCCAATGAAAGCATCTTTACACTTAGTCCAAGAATCAATACTATTTCTAGCCAAAGATAGCAACCATTCTTTAGCTCTTCCTCTCAAAGAGAAAGGAAACACATTCAGTTTAATAATATCTCCATCAACATGTTTATATTTTTGCAACTCACATAGTTCAACAAAATTATTAAGATGGGCAGCAACGTCATCAGTACTAACACCATAAAATTGCTCTCTCATAACAAGGTTCAACAGGGCAGGCTTTATCTCATAAAAATTAGCAGTAGGAGCAGGTGGAGCAATAGGTGTGCTAATGAAATCATTGTTGTTGGTGCTAGTAAAGTCACATAACTTAGTGTTCTCAGGAGTAGTCATTTTAACAAGACTAAAAACAGGAATAAAACTACAGCTAGAATAATAACTATTTTTTTTGTGTTTTTGATAAAGAGAAGCAAACAAGAGAAAATAAACTAAGCAAAACAAAAATAAAGTAAAAAGATTGGAAGTGAGAGACTCCCCTTGCAGAAATTCTCTTCCTCCCCGGCAACGGCACCAGAAAACTTTGTTGATGACTAACGTTGGTAGACTCCAAGTGCAATGTGTGAAGAGTCCAGCAGCAAGTTTTCCCTCAGAAGAGAAACCAAGGTTGAATCGACCAGTAGGAGGACAAGCAATTTCCGAAGGTTGATGCAGCTGAGGTGGCAGGGCAAACTACCAGTTCAGAAGCAACGTGGAACCTACACAAAAAATTCAAATCACTTTGTCCCAACGTAGCAGTGAGGTTGTCAATCTCACCGGTTTGGCTGAACACAAAGAGGTTAAACGTATGGGGTGGAAAAAAGTAGGAGAACAGTATGAAAGCAGTAGTAACAGTATGAAAGTAGTGTGAACACAGTGGAAGCAGTGTGTGTATTATGAGTATGAGAAAATGGACCGGGGTCCATAGTTCACTAGTGGTGTCTCTCCGTGAAAGATAAATAACATGCATGGTGAAGAAATTACAGCTGGGCAATTGACATAAATGAAAGTTGCACCGTAGTGCATATGCAAGACATAAAGATTACTATGTGATTCATGCGGGCATTACAACAAAATACATAGAACGTCATCCAACTGCATCTATCTATAGTAATCCACCCCCCGAATATCATCCGAACAAACATTGGGTATTAAGTTGCAAGCAACAGATTATTGCAGTAAGAAAAGTGTGTAACGTAAATAATATAAACCAGGTAAACACCATTGTTTTCTCCCTAATGGCAACAAGACATCCTCCATCCGTCACGTTTCTGTCACTCGAGCATAGATGCAAAACAGGCATGAACCCACTATTGAGCATAAATACTCCCTCTTGGAGTTACTAGCATCTACTTGGCCAGAGCATCTACTAATAACAGAGAGCATGCAAGATCATAAATAACATAAGCATGAAGATAACATGATAGATTGATAATTAGAAGACATAGCATTCAACATTCATCAGATCCCAGCAAACATAACGTGTAGCGTTACATAATATGATCTTGATCATGTAGGGAAGCTCACGAGATCTAAACATGAGGTACAAAGTGGAGAGAACAACCATCTATCTACTGATATGGACCAGTAGTACAGGGATCAACTACTCACGCATCACTTCGGAGGAGGGCATGATGGTGTAGACCCCTCCGATGATGAATTTGCCTCCCGGCAGGATGCCGGGGAGAGCTCCAGACCCCTCCCGATCTCGGGATGACGATGACGGCGGCCTCGGGTGTTTCTCGGGACGAAGTGGTATATTATTAGGGTTTACGTATCGGGGGGTATAAATACGCCTGGGGGCCCCACACCACCCTATGGCGCGGCCAGGGGGCGCCGTCCTATGGTGTGGCCCCCATCCGGGCCTCTTCGGGACTCCGTGGAACCTTTGGGAATTCTAGGACATCCGAACTTCGAATTTTCCAATTCCGAGAATATTTCCAGAACAACTTTTTTGAAACTAAAAACAGAAAAAACAAGGAACTGGCTCTGTGGCACCTTATTAATAGGTTAGTCCAAAAAATCGATTTAAATGACATAAAGTGTATAGAAAATATATAGTAAACAATATGAAAACAACATGAAACATTAGAAATTAAGGATACGTTTATGACGTATCAGTATCCACTCCTGGGTTTGCTTTACGGAATGCATCGTTTTGCCTGTTAGCTGCATGCACAAGCTCATTAACCCGGTCCTGCTACCTAGCGCGAGCTTCACCGGTCAAGTTGGGTAATTCAGCAGCTGATGCCTCTGCAGCTCTAAGGTTTTTAGCAGGAGAGCTATACTTTGGCTTGCCAGCCGAGATAACACTAACGGATTTAGTAGCTTCATCTCTACCATCTCTGGATATCTCGGCATCGAGATCTCGACCTCGGTTCCGCACAACATTTATGCGACTAGGATTGTCAGCAACAGGAGTAAAACCATGGGCCTTGTTATACTCACAAAGACTGATGTTGAGCTCCTCTCGGACGCGGGACATCTCGACGGACTCCTTCAGTATGGCCTGCCGCTTCTCCTCCAAATAAGCCTGCACCAGTGCCGGATCCGTATTGGCAGCCACCGACATAGTCATCTTCTCGATGATGTCATGGAAGGGAACTGGCCTTGGGGTCAAAGTGGAGGGAGCCACGTAACCCGGTTGATTTTCGTCCTTCTCCAATGGCTTGTGAGCCGGCCGAGTCGACTTGCCAGCGGTTTCGGTGACATCGGCCGTGCTCTTTCCGGCTGCAGGAGCCGGCACGGTCATCATCACATCCACGCTGCCCGCAAGGCGATTGATACGCCGGTCGCAGACGACGCAAACAGCAGGAGGATCCGCAGCAACGAGCACCTCCTCTGGGTACCCGCGGATGACCGCGGTGGCGACGTACACTAGATGCACGACGAAAATTGATGACAGAGCCGCCTGCGGGCACGGGCTTGCCATCGAAATCGCCTGTGTTGTCGGTGACGAATTCGAGCGAGCCGAATCTATGGAAAAGGCCACAAATCACGCGCTCGCCCGAAGGAAGCGAAGATCCCGTCCGGATAGTAACCTCAGCCAGCACTGCTGCTGGCCCAAAGGTGGGCGCCAGCTGTCGTGGTGGTGTCACAACAGACGCCATAGGATGGCTAAAGATGGAGCCAATGGACATTGTGGGTACCCGAGGAGGGATTGCACACCAAGTGGTGCTCTCACTACACTGCAAACACAAGATCTACCCAGGTCCAGGGCCCTCGTGTGGAGGTAAAACCTCTATTCCTGCTTGTCTGTCTCAATATATGTGGGTAACCAAAATACAATGGGGTTCCTCAAGCTCTCTGAGCTAGAGGTAGAAGGAGCTCTCTGGCTCTCTTTCTCACTAAGGAATGGAAAATGAACTACATTATGCGTCGTCGTCTGGGTCATCCCTCACGCGGGAGGGGTGCGGCCACGTTATATACTGGTGGAGACTGACAAAGTGTACAGGGTTAGGCGGAGAACACTGCACCATAGCGCACACCTACAGACACGGTGCTGAAAGTCGTCTCTTCCGTATCCGCTGCATGTACTGTCCCCCTTGTCAGAGACAGGACGTGGCCTCTCACATACCCCTGCACTATGCCCATGTACGCTCATACATCATTTGCCTTGTAAGTTGAACCGCACACGCGTACTTTCCCGTGATCTTCGGGATTTCATCTGCTCCATTGACCTTGCTCCGTGATAGTTGGTTCTTTATGTAACCCGGATTCTCCAAGTGTAACTCGGATAACACGGGGAGTATCCACCTGCAAGGTATCACATCTGGTACCTCTTATCGAAATAGCTCCATCTCGGTAATAACAACTCGGTCCGGGTACCGATCCCGGTCAACAGTATATCGGTATCCACTCCTTGGATACCATTTCATGCCAAGCTGGGCCCTACCCGGGGGCAGCCCCCCGACAAAGACTCTATAAGTTTGAGATTCAGCACCATAACCAACAAATGTACCCTCAATAATTTTAGCTTGGAATTTTGACAAACGAACACCTTTTATCAAATAGAAACACTTACAAATGAAGACACAGAAGTAGGATATTTGGTCTGTTGCCGCTGAGAATCTCATATGGAGTCTTCATTAAGCCCTTGTGAATGTAGAGCCGGTTAGATGAGCGACAAGCGGTGGATATGGCTTCGGCCCAAAGATATTGGGGAGACTTAAACTCCGCCAACATGGTCCTAGCCATATTCAAGAGAGTCTAGTTCTTCCTCTCGGCTACACCATTTTGTTGAGGGGTATATGCAGCAGAATATTGATGACGAATACCCTCTCCACTAAGGAACTCTTAAGGGTGTAGTTATTTAACTCGAAGCCATTATCACTCTGAATAGCCAAGATAGGAAGATTGTGTTGACGTTGCACTTGGTTGGATAAGTCGATGACTGTTTGTTGAGTCTCACTCTTCAACTTGAAGAAATAGACCCATGTGTATCTTGAATAGTCATCCATAATCACCAAGCAATACTTCTTGCCGCCAAGACTTGCCTCGGGCATGAAACCAAAGAGATCAACATGGATAAGCTCCAAGTTCCTCTTTGATGAAATAATTGTCTTGCTTGGATGCAAAGAATCATGCATCTTGCCTTCAACACAAGCCCTACACACACGATCTTTGGCAGAAGAAACATTTTCTTTTAGTCCGAGGATCTAGCCACCCTTGTGAAGACTTTGCAAAGTTCTCATGTTGACATGGGATAAGCGGCGATGCCACAACCACCCCACTTCGGCCTTACCAAAGAGACACATTGTTTGAGTGTTTGTTGAATACGAAAAGTCTACCACATACAACTCATTTTCGACATGATCAACATAAGAAACATCGGGAGACTTGCTCCACATGATGACCACCTTGTTAGGATCAAAGAAGACGAAAAAACCCATCTTCCCTAAAGTATGAACTAAAATCAAATTGAAACCAAGGGATTCGACAAGCATGACATTTTCAAGGGTGATATTAGGAGCAACAACCACCTTGCTGAAACCCTTTACCTTAGATTTGTACTTATCTCCATAAGTGATGGTTGCTTGATTTATATTTGATTTCAACTCTTTCATAAGTGCATTGCTTCCGGTCATATGACTCGTACACCCACTATCAAGTATCCATTTTGAATTTTTGATCCACCGGAAGCATAGTCCTACAAGAAACCATTGACTTGAGTTAGGACCCGAGGAGGGTCCTCTCATGTTAGCAACAAGGGTCTTTGAAACCCAAATAGAGTAATCAATGAAACCCTCAATAGGATCAACATATTTATCTTGCACAACACCGTAATAACCAATAAATAAGAAATTGTGTGGATTGTTATTTCCCGCTGAGTTGCTATGAGTAGTGTTGTCCCTATTAACAATACCACTCGCACCAACATTCTTCTTTGCTTGTGCGGGCTTGGCCTTGTTCTTGTTCTTCTTCTTATTGTTCTTGTTCTTGGCAACATAGCCAAGACCTTGCTTGCCATTTTGTGGTCTAGGAGAAACCACTTGAGGCTTTGGATCCACAACCTTCTCAACACTAGGGCCCTTGCCCTTGATTCTTGCTAGCTCTTCCTTTAACCTAGCATTCTCCTCAATAATATTTGCATGATCACAAGAAGAAGTACAAGTACTAGTCACACTGAATTGATCAAGTTAAGTTTTAAGTTCTTCACGAGACTTGTTGAGGTTAGAGTGTTCACTCTCCAAGACCTTGTGTGCCTCGGAGATTCTCTAGCTCCTTGGTCAGTTTTTCATCACCAACCCCAAACTCAAACTTCTTCTTTTTAGCTCTTTTATACTACCTCCATTCCATAATATAAGGTGCATTTCATTTGCTTTGACCGACCCTTTGACCAACAATTAATCTATAAATATGTAATTTATGCAACGTATAAGTGATATCATTGTATTCCTACTCAAAAGTAATTTCGTATGATTATGAGTTCTTTCACAAAAGTTTTATATTAAATGAGTAAATCTTGGTCAAAGTCTCGGTCAAAGGGAACAATATACGCATTATATTTTGGAATGGAGGTAGTATTTAGCATTTGCATAGTCACGTTCTTTAGTGAGCTTAGAAATTAATTCATTATGTGACTCTTCAATAGTCTCAACTTTCTCCTCAAGAACTCCTCGAAGCTCATGTTCCTCCTCAAGAGCATTTGAGAGGGAACCCTTTTCAATCCAATCTTCCCTCTAGGTTTCACACTTCTTCTCAGAGCCTCTTGGGCCTCTCCAAATTGACTCATGAGAAGATCAAAGTACTTCTTGGTCTCACCTTGCTAGTCATAAATAGACTAAAACATGCAATTTCATCTTCAACACTAGGACTAGTGTCGCGACCCCGGACCTAGAGGTATACATACTGTTATGCACCCCTAATCGGCCGGAGATGGCTGGAGTTGTTAGCGCACGGCGGCGGCCCGTGATAGTTAGGGTTTTGGTTCTTGTGGGAGCTGCACAGAGAGAGATGGGGTTGACGGGGCAAAGTGGGGCGAGGAGAATGAGGCCACGACCTCTTGTGGGTCTTATCCGTGGAAGAGGTGGAAAGCAGGAGGTGGCAGGCTCGCCGGAGAGCAGGCTGCCTCCCTTACTATGCGAGGAAAACGATTGGCCGGGTTTTCTTCTGAAGACGCCCTGAAGTTTACAAATTTTACGAATAGGTCCTTTTATATAAAAATTGAGAAGAAAACGTTGTTTTCTGGGTCTTTTTTGCAAGAAATATAACATGGCAAAAATAGTTTTGGAATCCTCACAAAAATTTCAACCTCACCATGTTTTCGTTTTCCAATTTTGAAATTGTTTTAAAATCAAATCTCGGGTGATCACTTTAAGTGATTTTTATGCAATTCTTATTAAAATTCAAATTCAATTCTTGTTCAAAATTTTCATGCATGAATGCCATGAACGCAACTCACAACACCAGTTCACAACAAAGGTGGGATGTTACAAATCTACCCCCTTACAAGAATCTCGTCCCGAGATTCCCGAAGGAGAAGAAAGAAGGAACACCGATTTTTAACGATCTTCTCGAACCTTACGGTTTTCTTCTTGAAGAGGTTGATCTGTAGCATTATGAAGTGTTGATCGGCTTCACCTTACGTAAGAGGAAAACTGTTGGGAATTGATCTTCACGAAGATCGAGTATCTCATGGTCAACTTATAGAAGGAATGTTCATAAAGAACTCTTGAGTTAACAAGCATGAAACACATCAAGGTAATGGAACAAATAAGACAAGGTTTCAAGTTTGTAGACGAATGTTCTTGAAAAGATTTAGAATATGAACTTTGCACACGACCTTAAATCCTTTTGGAAAACATTAGGTTGAAAAACTTGTGACATTGAGGTTTCTTCAAAACAGAATACCAAGATGGAAAGGATTGTCTTGGATACCACAAAGTAATATCCGTTGACGGGAGAGACCATAAGAACACACTGGAATCATGCGTCCAGAGCGAGTGTGGGAACAGAATCATGTTCACTCTTCGGAGTGGACACAAAAGATGAAGGAACTTTCATTCCGTCGAAGTTTTCTCGAAATCCTTGTCAAGGATCATGATGTTACTTCACAACACGAGGTATAACCAAAAGATGTTGGGACACCATAACAAAGAAGTAATTCTTGGTTACACCATAAACATGAGTAACTAATGGGGATTGGAGCACCAAAAGGAATCAAGGAATCTCTTTCATGTTATCATATCTTGGCATAACAATACGCGGTCCACATGATTAAGACTCCATGGCTGGACGAACTCGCAATTTCACACAACGTGTGAGTTGAGTAGAATCTCAAGTACCACCAATACAAAAGGGAGAATTGACCAGCGATAGTTAAACATCACCACAATATGTTTATCATGATGAACTTGTTTTCCATTGGAAGAACGGTTTGGAGGATTGACATAGAAACATTGGACAAAAGAACTTCCAAATTCTCCTGATGTTCTAGATACCAATATCAAGCTTACAATAAGCCTTCAATAGGTCATCAAGTGAAAGATGAACTCCGGTTCAAAAGAACCATAAGGGAAACTTCTAGAATAAGCCGCATAAGAATCCATACATAGAGTGGATGTTCTTACCGATTCAAAGGATTATAACGTTAGGCCTGGAGTGGTTGTTCTTATTGATTCAAAGGATTATAACGTTAGGCATAGAGTGGTTGCTCTTACAGATTCAAAGGAATATAACGTTAGGCCTTCCGGCTAATTGTGTCAACCACAACATCAACCATGCCGGATTTTGAGATGGACATAATTCAATACCCTTGAGGAGACACCACCCATCGTTGCTGCTTGAGATTCAGCTCTAGTTAGTGGGTTGATAACTTAGACTCAGTATGTTTGATCGAACAGTCTACACCGGTTACCAACGAGATACATTTACTAGATTCTCAAGATATTGACTACAATGTCAAGCTCGAAAGAATGAGTGAGATTACAGAGCTCATGTATTAGCAACTCGCGAAGATGGTTGCACATACATGGTTTACTTGCATTGGAACACATCAGAGTCCTGGTTGGAAAGACTCTTATAGAGATAACGAAGTTCTTGGACTTCTTCTCTTTCATAGGTAATCGGTCAGTGGCTTGGTGTGGATGCGAACTTCTTCAAGAGATGGAGATAACACCAACCATCTCAAGAATAATCCACACGTGCATGACCGACCGGAGCTTATTACCGAGGGAACAAGTAAAATTTACTCGGATCCATGGCGGAAACTTTCAACATAAGCACATGAACCAGAGTAAGTTACTTCAAACATACAGAACTCAAACTTCGTAATGACACAAAGATAGTTCTCAAAAGTTTCCAACATCGGTGCCATAGGTTCAATATGAACCTCTTTAAATATGGAGAATATTAGAATGTCATCGATGGGCTCAACAACACCCTTATCAAGATACTCCAAGCAGAGGGAATCATATGATATATGAACAAGGAAAATATTGGTTAGACCAAAGAACATGAAGGTGTACCTAGGAAAAACACCATGAGTGGAAACACCATCAAGATAGTTCTCGAATCTGAGTTTGATTTGACGATAGCCCAACTCAAATCAAAGTTTTGTGAGATAGTATGTCCATGAAGGACATACCATACTACTTCAACACAAAGTAAACTAGACATCCTTGTCTTTCAACTCTCCAAGTTGTAGTTTAGCTCAACAAACTAGTCTAGGGTATCCAACACGGTTTCTTGGAGAAAGGAGTAGTTCAAATCACCTGTTGTTTAGACATCACGGTCAAGTAAGAACCTGGTGATACTTCTAGAAAGCCAACCAGAATATCACAACCTACTGGTATGTCTTGTAGTTCGAAAGGAATCTTGCTTTTCAAATCACCCGATATGGTCTTGAGAGCTTCAACATGAACCTAACTCTTTGACCAAGAATATGGACCGAAATGAACGGATTTGGTAACATAGTCGACTTTAAATAGAGACCGGGTGACCAATAGTACTAAGAAGGATACAAATGTTTCTTAGATTTTTCAAAGCAATAAGAATTTCTAGGAATATCTGATACACACATCAATGCACACCCGACATTTTCAAGCATTCAAGCTTGGAGGAAGGGTGAGTAAATACATGTAAGAGCACCACTTCATCAATAAGGCCATGAAACTCAACATAGCCTCTTGATATGTAAGAGTGTGATACTCAAAGGTGGAGCAGAACAGAAGTTAATGAAACTTCATTAATATGTGAATTACAAAACTTTGACCTGGTCCTAGAGATGAACAAGATACTGGAGTTTGTTTCTCCTGACATCCAAAAATGGAATGTTTGGACGGAGCATAAGAGAAAATGCATTGGAAGACTCCAACACGCGTATGCAACTTGTTTTTTTTTCAAATCAATGGACGGAGTTTGGAAGCAACTAAAGATTCCATTTGTAAAACCCATGATAATAGATTAGTATAGCTGAAATAAGAACGAAGATATGGAATTCAAGATGATCACTCTTGTTGTGATCCCTTTTGATTCCAAACGAGAACCTATGGCTAGGAGAGTTGAAATTACCTAGCCATCCTAAGCTACAAGATGTTCCTCGTGGTCAACCAACAAAACTTGGGTTAAAGGTCAGCATCCTATACTGATGGCGTGATCATCACATGGTTATAAACCACAAGATTCAACCCAGCGCAATTCAGCACATTCCGGGACCTTCAGTTCAAGTCCAAGGGTTAAAACCCACATAAAGTAGTAACTACTATATGAGTTCCTTGAAGGATACTATGAATAGTAATCACGAAGTATCGTTCGAAATCCATACATAGCTTAGAGACTATCTGAGCAAGTGAAACCGATAACATTTGAGACGAAAGGAAATCTAGAGGTTCTTGATTTGAGACTTTGTGTAACATCCAAGTATGAAAACATCCCTTAGTTGTTTTATTTCTTGTTTACTTTTAAGCGATGCATCATGTCATCATCTCATTGCATTTGTTTTATTTATGTTTGCATTGTTTCCATAATGAATCAACAGTTGTTTTCACACTTGTCTGTTACAATCTTTTCGAACAAAGAATTGCAAAACAAAACCTCCCTTGTTTTCCAAATAATTGACTAAGTTTCACTTCTCAAATTGTTGGTTTTAATCAAACCGTTAATCACTCAATTAATTCAATCAATAGTTCCCAAATCATCTTTTAAATTCCAAACCAAGTTCAAATCAGTACCTATTTGAATCCATGAAATTCACCACTATTTGGAATTCTTTAAATCACTTTTAAAACTCTAGGGGAGACCCTATTGTTATTGCCTTGTTTTTCCAATGATAACTAATATTGCAAAATTCAATTAATTGGGTTTAATTTTAAACAACAAGCCCACTTTTGAAATTTGGAAAACCAAAACTACCAAAAGGTTGCATTTTTCACTAAGAGATTTATCCTATTTTATTCCAAACTTTTCTTTAAACAAAACCTTGCTTTGTTTCCTTTTTGCTTAACTACAAAAAAAAACAGTACAAAATAAATAAATAAATAGGAGACGAGAGGGAGGCAGTAACAGCAACCGAAACCAGCCCAGCCCGTTTTGGCCAAAAGCCTGTACCCCCTCACGGTCCTTCTCCTACCTCTGTACGGAGTCATCTCCAGTTGCCCACGTCGACATGATCGAGCAGGGAACGGTCGATCCGAGCTCGACCCCCTCCTATTTCTTGCCTCGATCTCCCCTTCCTAACCCTAGTCACCTCCCTCCTTCTTCCTCCCTCGCGCCGCAGCTCCTTTCTCCCTCGCTCTCACGCTGCTCTCTCTCGCTTCTCTGTTCTGTACCGAAGCACCTTCACCGCCTCCATTCTCCGGCGAGGCGCCGCCGCCACGGTGCCCTAGCGCCCAAGCTAGGGCCGGGAACGGAAAGCTCCCGGCTCCCTCATCCTCCCCGTGGCCTCGGTCTCCGCCGCCATCACCGGGAACCGTCGCCGCCATCCCGTTTTCGTCGCCGGCCGGACCTCCCGAGCGCCTCCTCGTCCGCTCCTCTCCCTCGCTGTAAGCCCCGCCTCCGCTCCCTTTCCCTCTCTCACGCACGGGCCCACGGCCCCACGGCCGCAGCGGCGCACGGCGGCCACCGCACGGCAGCGATCCGCCGCGGGCAGCGCGAGCAGGCCGCCGATCGCCGGCCGCTCCCTGTCGCTCGCCCCTGCTCGCCTGTACCTGCACGCACAAGGAAATTCAGGAAAGGTTCAGTTAGTTTCAGATCTAGCGTAGTAACTGAACTACAAAATCAAACCTGTTCTATGCCTTTCACAAAACCGAGCATAGCCCAGTGGCCATCGCCATGTGCGCGCACCCAGGGGGTCTCGGGTTCGACCCCCACCCCCAGCGCAATTGCCACATCTTTTCCGTTTTATTTTGCAGACCCCTCACAGCACTGTTTTTCACACGCAGGTCCTTGGATATTTATTCTAGGTCCCTGCAGTTTTGTTTTAAGTCCCTAGCTGTGAAGAAAATGGCAGTTTAACCACCAAACTTTAAAAATGCCTAACTAATTATTTACAACTTCAAATTTAATTTTTTTTATATGTTTTCAATACCAAATTTAATTCTCTATCTAATTAAGCCATTTGTTTTCTGTTTTGACCATTGCAAATAATTTCAAATTTCAAATTCAAACCTATTCCTTTCACATTTGATAAAATTCATAACTAATTCAATATTAATCCAAAAAACACAAATAAAATATGTTTTCCATGTCAAATTAAACCACCTAACCAAATATAAATTTTGTTTCATGATTTAAATAATTTAAATTGCCTAAATAATTTAATCCTTGTTTAATTCATTTAAATTTGATAAAATCATAACTTGCTCAAATAAAATTATTTTTGAACATGCAAAATATGTTTTCAAACCATCAAAGTGTAAACTTTTCAAATATGAATTTTGTTATTTGTTTTGCACAATTTAAATTGGTGAAAACAACAACTATTTGTGTAATCCCTTTAAGGAACCAAAAATTCCATACCTTACTAAATAAATTTCTAAATTGGTAAACCCTATTTTAAATTGGTTCTATTGTTGTTATTTTGTTGTTTTCCTCATCCATGCATCATACTAATTCACCTTCATCTGTTGATCAGTTGGAAAACAAATAATCTAACCCAAAATTCATGGGCTTTTCATATGCAACTCAAAATTGCATATGTGTCCATTTAAATTGTGTTACCATGTCAATTAGTTTATTTTGATGCAACTATTAACATGACATGCATCATCCCCATGATTGTGCACTATGCCATGATATTGATTGTCTACCCTTTCTGCCTTGTCTGTTTGCTTCTTCTCGGTTAGACGACGACGTTGAGACCGACGATCCTTACGACACCCCTTCAGAGGTTTTAGCTCAGTACCAGGCTACTGGGTTTGCAGGCAAGTTATCACTCACATGAACCACTGTGTTCCTTTCAACATTGGTTACCGATACTTTCCGTTGATTCTTTTCTGCTAGCCATAGTGGTAGTTGTTTCTGTTACGAACCTATCACATGAATCCCTTAACCTTGATATTGCCTCACCTCCAGTCCTATAACCCCGTTGTTTGAGCCCGTGTCTTACTAGCATGCTTAGGGTTGCTTCTGCTCGAGTCTGTTACCCGTTACTTTCTGTTATCATATTTCTATTAGGTTCTATGGGCTCGATGTGTAAACAACAACCTGTTAATGCTTGGGTAATAATAATTTGATGTTAAGGCACCGGCAGGAGGCCCATCGTGGTTTTGAGGCCTGCTAGTGTCGACCCTAATTAGGAAAAGGGTCTTGTCTACTGATCCATGATGAGCGTGCTCACCGCATCCGGGTGGTGGTATGGAACCCCCCTCGGCTTTGATCTGATCCGCAGTTTGTCCGAAGAGCCACACTTAGTTCGGGTGTTCCATTTGGCTCATACGCATAAATGGGTCGCTCCCATGGTTACTGATGATGATGTTCACGCACACATATAGGGCGAGGCCTGTAGTGCCGGGGTGTTGTGTCCTGCGGGAGTTTTGCACACCTGCGCTGAGTATTCGGCTGCGTGGCTGGGACCTTATAGCTCCGTGGCTCCTAGGACAGGCTGTAGTGATGGTTCGAGTCGTGTCGAGTCCACCTGAGTTTTAGTTGGTGGCTTGAGTGTGTACGGGTACTGGAGCACACCCTGCAGGGATAAATCTTCTCGAGAAGCCGTGTTGTCCGCGGTTATGTGACGACTTGGTGAAAGTACTGGCTAACAAGTACTCAGACAACTTACACCTAACTATAATAACTTGACTAGTAATAGGTTTATTGACACAATAACCTGAACCATCATTAATCCAACTGTGTGAGATATCCTCGGATTGCTTCTTTGGATAAGGGGCGAGATCCAGGATGGGTTTGTCTGGTGGTTAGTTATAGTTGGTTACGATACGCTATCTTATCTCCTTTCTGTTAGCCGGAAGTGGTAGTAACTCTGTAGTTGGTTAGAGCAGCCAGTTGCCGCATCTTTTATATCCCCCTTTCTTCCGTTGAACCCAAAGCATCTGTGCTTGGTGTTGACGGGTTACACTTTGGTGAACTGTGAGTCTTGCTTGCCAGTACGTTGTTGTACTGACCCCTTTGGGGCTGTGGTTTACGCAGACGACGATTCCGAGGATCCCCATGGAGGCTACTACGTGGATTACGACTCACGCCGGGCATATTTCCCGATTCCCGAACCCGAAATCCGAATTACCCGTTCCCGAACCCGAATATCCCGTTCCCGAAAATCCCGAGAAGCTTCTCGGGTAGGTGTTCTGAAAACCCGAAAAAACTATGGGTAATTCGGAATTGTAGTTCTATAACCCGATCAGCCCGAATATCCCGAAAAATGGGAGGCCCAGCGAATTAGCGAAGAGGCCCAGCCCAACAACCAGCATCGAGAACCCTAAATCCCTAATTCTCCCAGTCCTCACTTCCCCATTCCCAATCCCACGCGCCTCGGCGCCTCCCCGCACCAGGCGACCACAGCCGCCGACCCGCACCTGCACCTCACTCCGGCAGTTCCGACAGGCGCCGGCCGCCGTGGCCTGTCCTCAGCCCCTCAGCATACGTCACCAGCTCACCTCGTCGTGGCCCTCAGCCCTCACCACGCCACCACGGCAAGCCCTCACCCACCGGCCACCGCAAGCCCGTGACCGGCCAGGACGACGACGACCGGCCACCGCATGCCAGTGACCGGCCAGGACGACGACGACCGGCAACCGCAAGCCCCTCAGCCGCCCCTCAGCACGGCACGCTGACGCTGACAAGCTCCCTCCGCCTGCCACTCACGCCGACGGGTACAGTGCCCTGTTCCTCTTTCCTGTTTTCCTCATATGAGCTGTTAAGATTCAGTGGATGTTCGTCACCACAACATCATTAGCTTAGGGCCTCGGTTGATTGGCTAGTTACCTGCTTGCCTTCGTTGTTGTCCAATGTCCAGTGCCGCACACAAGCGCAGGCAGAGGCAGGTGCTTTGAAAGATACACAAATTTGCTTAGTGCTTGCGTGCTTATGGGTTGACACCGATAGCAAGTTGAAACCTACAGATTACAGTAGAGTATTTTGTTTATTTATGTGTGTTCTCAATGTAAGCATGCCAATTTATGTGTGTTCCATCGAGATAAATTGTCAGGAGAAGGTATACATCCGTTGCATTTATTTACTAAAGCCTATAAAATTAATTAGGCACTTGATGTGCAAAGGCTGATTATATCATTGTCATGAGTAAAATTCAGTGTATCTGATAGGCATGTGGAACGATCAGAGCTAGCTGTGCCATTGCATGGTTATTACCACAACGAATAATATTTATAATGTGCTGCAGTCGAGTTTGTGCGCTGGACACGAGCAGTTACAATCGTTCCATTGTCCTAATTTTTTTTCCAATCGATGGATCAATCCCATATACAGCTTGCTCAGCTTCAGAAGTTATATATAACACCACAAGTAGTATATAGATGGAATATTCTGCATGAGGTGCTGCAGCTACAGATTATTAAGAATTAAGATATCTGTTTGTAATTAACAGTGCTTGCAATATAAACCTTCTTAGATTCTTGTATATCTGTTTTTAATTAACAGTGCTTGGCTGCTTGCAATGTAAACATTTTTGGCTTCTTGTATATCTCTGACTTGTAAATCTGCCCCTAATCTGTTAATTTTTAGCTACACTCTGTGATGTATATGTAATGGCTGAAATATGTTTGACAAGTTTTTGTGTACTTTGTCTTGTAGATGGCTGAATCAGACAATCACATGGATATGGAGGAGCTAGGCAATTCCGATGCAAGTATGGAGTTGGATGTTGAATTGTCGCAACCATCACAAGACTTTTGCTCTGGATCACAGTCACATCCATCACAAGCTTCACGGGCTGGATCAGGATCAGCTCCATCAGAGACTGAAAAAGAAGTGATTGATGTATCAACTAGATGGAACTCCACTTATACCATGCTCAAAGCTGGAAATGTCTATGAGAAGGTGTTCTTGAAGTTAGCCGAAGAGGACTTGACCTACAAGTGGGACCTATCCGAGGAGAACAATGGGTTTGGTTGCCCCGAAGAAGAAGATTTTGAGAATTCCAAGAAGATGGAGGAGTTTCTTGGACATTTCTTTGATCTTACAAAACGTGTGTCTTCAACTCTACATGTCACTTCCAATACCTTCTTCCATGAGATTGCCGAAGTTCATTTGTTGATTAAAACTTGGTTGGACAGTGAAGATTCTTTGCAAAAGGCTATGGGTAAAAGAATGAAAGACAAGTTTGACAAATATTGATCTTTGTTGCAGCAGTGGTTGATCCAAGATACAAGTTGTCTTTGTACAAAAATGTTGTCACTGAAGAGATCTTTGGGCAGGAAAAGGGCCAGCTAGTTTGGACAACAATTATCACTTGTATAAATGAGCTATTTGTAGAATATACAAAGTTGTATGCTCCCATTGAAGTAATAGAGGAGGTGGATGATTCAAGAGCATCAAAGGGTGGCCGTGGAGGCATGTTGAAAGAGGTTATTGCAAAGAAGTTGAAGATGACCAATGGTGCAAATAGCAATGCCAAGTCTGAACTTGACAAGTATCTTGCCGAAGATACCGAAGATCAAGAAGGGAAGTTTGACATTCTTGCTTGGTGGAGGTCCAATGCATGCAGATTTCCTATATTGGCTCGCTTGGCGCGTGATGTGCTTGCGATTCCCATCTCAACGGTAGCTTCGGAGTCGGCTTTCAGCACAAGTGGGCGTATCTTAGATGATTTCCGTACCTCCCTTACTCCTTTCATGTTGGAAGCTCTAGTTTGTGCACAAGATTGGCTTCGAAGAGGTACTTCCATCGATATCCAGGAGAGTATAGAGGAACTAGTCGTGATTGAAAATGGTAAAGTATTCCCCCACTTACATACATGTATTTGCACTTTTCTTCACAAATATGTCACTGTGTGTAGTCTATATTGCTGATTGCTAATTTTCTTATTACAGAGTTGATTCAAGAATTTGGTGGCTCACACATTGCAAAGGGAAAAGGTGCTCTAAACAAGGCATCATCTTCGAAAACTACAAAAAGTATGACAAACTCCAGCGCTGGAACATCTTCTTAAAGGTACAAACCGAAGTGTATCTCTGTTTTGTGCCACTGGTTGATCTTGATGAGGTGCAGCTTGCATGTGATGCTAATTTTGACATGATAAATCTGATTGAAGTGTATCTTGTGTTGTTGTGCAGCTCCTGGGCATCTACAAGATGGTGTACTTTTCATTTTTGTCAAGCTGTTGTTCGTGTACAAGAAGATGATGTTTGGAAGCACAAGCAGATGATGGCTGCATGTACTTGGCAGCACAAGCATTGTTGTCAAGTTGCTGTTTGTTGAATCACCTCCTGGAAGTTGCATGTACTTGTCAAGTTGCTGTTTGTTGAATCAGCTCCTGGAAGTTTCTGTTTGTTGACTAAAATTCGTTGAAACTTGCGATGTGCTACACCACGTTATGGTTGATACTTTGCTTTTAAAGTGTGCTTATTCCTACCTGTTATTATGTGTCTTGTGCCGTGAAAAATATATATGTTGAGTTCATATATTTTTTTTGTCTTCTTTTCTATGGAAATGCTGTCGAAATGCTGCTGAAATGTTGCAGAAATGCTGCAGAAATCTGAAACTGTTATGTCAGTTTCGTTGGTTTTTCTGAACA
Organism: Alopecurus myosuroides; assembly: GCA_028641055.1. Taxonomy (NCBI): domain Eukaryota; kingdom Viridiplantae; phylum Streptophyta; class Magnoliopsida; order Poales; family Poaceae; genus Alopecurus; species Alopecurus myosuroides. Next base: position 236,181,803 of record CM054061.1, read on the forward strand.
TCGGGTTGTTCGGGAAATCCCGAACCCGAACCCGAATTTTCGGGAACCCGAATTTTCGGGTATCGATTTTTTCCAGACAAATTCGGGAACCATTTGCTGGCACCCGAATTATTTTTTTCCCGATTTTCCCGACCCGAAATTTCGGGAAAACCCGAACGCCCGGCGTGAATTACGACGACGCTGTTGACGAGTAGATAGCGGACCCCGGGCAGGATCCGAGACTTCGTGGATGGGCTCCGTCTTCCTTTTCATTGCCGGCTTCTTAAGCCTATTTGGTTGTGTCTGTGCTCAGACACCTTGTTTGCTTCCGCTGATGTAATGATGTTATGTTGGGACATGTGTCCTCTGGATGATTGTATTTGCTATCTCTGCTCTAGTGAGAGCTATTTGCAACTTATTTCCATCTTTTGTGTCTTAGAGATATGTTGTGCTATCATTCTGTTAAACGCTGTTGACGTACCCTGCGTGATTGATATGAAGTACGTCGACAGTAGTGCCTATGGTCTCTAGTGGATAGTTTACATCGACGGTGGAATAGCAGGGCTTGTGTTGTCGCGCATAAGCGCATGCCTACCAGGAAGCTGGGACGTGGGAGCAGTTATGCCCCATAATCCAAGCATCTGCTATCCAGTTCGGCCCGATGAGTATCCCTTAGAAACCAGGGTGCGACAAATGGTATCAGAGCCTGTCTGCCTGTAGGATCCCTTTTACTGGTCGCAGTTTGAGTCTAGAAACTATTTTGTAGCTATATAGGAAAAATGAAACATGAGAGTAGGAATTCTGCCATTTTATTTCTTTCCCCACCCACCCTCCCTTTTCTGGTAAGGAAGTGCAACGTTGTTTTTCTCTTCTCACCTAAACTTTCAAGTTAGGATTTCACGTGTTCTGGGTTCTTCCGTAGTACCTTAGGAGTTTTGGTCGCGAGTTTCCCGATGTTGCTTCAATATCATGTTTCTCTCAAGAACCTTTCGTCCATTGATGTATCCATTCCTAGCTATGTTTAGTTATCCTTTCGTACTCGAACCAATTATGGTGAACGTTGAGGGTAGTATATGTTTGATCCATGCTACCTTCTTACCGTCTGAAGTAATCCTTTTAAGCACTCATATTGGATTTTGTTATCCGGTTACTGTGTTAATCTTGGTATCCTCTTCAGGATGGAAAGTGGTGACGAAGAACCCACACTGCCACCTGAGATGGGGAAAGTGCTGTCTCGGATGACACAAGTTATAAAGCAGATGCAGCAGATCCAAGACCTTGGGAGTAATGGCAACACCCGTGTGTCTATTAGGGAGTTCCTTGAGCTCAATCCGCGCACGTTTGATACCGCCTCCGAGCCATTGGATGCTGATGACTGGCTTCGTGAAATGGACCGTACTCTTGTGGTAGCTCATGTGGCTGACGAGGACCGTGTTCCTTACGTGACCTACCTTCTCCGTGGACAATCCATGTCTTGGTGGGAGAATTTCCAAGAAATGAGAGGTCCTAGTGTGGCAATCACATGGGAGGATTTCAAGCAAGCCTTCGTGCGCCATCACATTCCCGATGGGCTCATGGAGAAAATGCGTGAGGAATTCTATTGTTTCACACAAGGCAGTCTGGACGTTCTCGAATACCAAAGAGAGTTCAATCGTCTGGCTCGCTACGCCGGAGATGAAATCTCCACGGAAGCGAGAAAGATGGCAAAGTTCCGCAGGGGTCTCAACCCGGAACTCAAGTATGCTCTCACCAACGTCAAGGCCAAGAATTTTGAGGACCTCATCAACATCGCCCTAAAGGAAGAGCATGGGCGCAAATTGGTTGAGGAATCTCGTAAGCACTCTCGTGAACAGGCTAATCTCTCGAAAGCTATCATGCCTCCACAAAAACGAAGAGTTTGGGTTCCATATACCACTACAACACCGCCCATCTGCTTGCCAAGCCCGGCAGGATTTCTTGCCCTCCCTCCCACCCCAGTGGTATCTTCAGGAGGTGCTCCATCTCAGCCAAGTCCAACAGCTCCTCGTTCTGCTAGTACATGCTTCAAGTGCGGTCTATCAGGACACTACTCTTACAAGTGCCCGCAGAACAAGCTACCACCACTACCTACCTCTAAGGTCAATCATGTGGTGGTACACACTCCTTCGCCTAGGCCCCGCAACAAGAACAAGTCTGTCTTGAGAACTGTGAAGGTGAACCATGTCAAGGCCCAGGGAGCAGAAGAATCTCCAGAGGTTGTAATGGGCACACTTCTTGTGAACTCGTTTCGTGCTAAAGTCTTGTTCGATTCTGGTGCTTCACACTCTTTCATCTCTCAATGCTTTGCAAACAACAGTGGAATCAACTTCGAACAGTTGTCTATCCCTTTCCTAGTGAAATCACCGGGATCTAGCTGGCAAAGCAATAAAGTTAGCCAGAACATCGAGATCACAATTGGAAACCTTCCATTCTAGGCATCTCTGATAGCTCTCCACTCTTCAGATATTGATGTCATTCTGGGGATGGATTGGCTGGTAGCCAACAAAGCAGTCATTGATTGTCCTGCTAAGTCTGTCAAAATCACACACCCTTCTGGCCAGATAGTCTACTTCCATGCTGAAAATCCAGTTGCTCAACTCTACACTCTCAATGCAAATCCTCTACCATCTATTGAAACTATTCCGGTGGTTTGTGAATTCCCTGATGTCTTTCCAGAAGAATTGCCAGGAATGCCTCCTGACAGAGCAGTTGAGTTCGTGATCGAACTTGAACCAGGCACTGCTCCAATCTCCAAACATCCATACAAGATAGCTCCTCCTGAACTGAAGTTGTTGAAGGAGCAAATCGATATGTACATGGAGAAAGGTTACATTCAGCCTAGTTCCTCCGCTTGGGGTTGCCCAACTCTGTTCGTTGCCAAGAAGGACCAAACGAAGAGACTCGTGGTTGACTATCGTCCTCTCAACGAGAAAACCATCAAAAACAAGTATCCAATTCCTCGTATCGATGATCTTTTTGATCAACTTGCTGGAGCCTCAATATTCTCAAAGTTGGATTTGAGGATGGGTTACCATCAGATAAAGATCAGAAAGGAAGATATTCCAAAAACAGCCTTCACCACTCGGTACGGTCTATATGAATACACCGTCATGTCCTTTGGTCTCACCAATGCACCGGCGACATTCTCTAGACTCATGAATTCTGTCTTTCATGAATACCTCGACAAGTTCGTTGTGGTATATCTTGATGATATTCTGGTCTACTCCAAATCTGAGGAAGAGCATGGAGAACATCTTCGTCTCACTCTCATGAAACTTCGCGAGCATCGTCTATATGCCAAGTTCTCCAAATGTGAGTTCTGGATTCCAGAAGTTGCTTATCTTGGTCATGTCATCTCTGCCAAGGGCATAGCCATTGATCCGGAAAAGGTTAAGGCAATTGTTGATTGGAAACCTCCTAAGACGGTGAAGCAAGTCAGAAGTTTTCTTGGTTTGGCTAGCTATTGCCGTCGTTTCGTCCAAAATTTGTCCAAGATTGCCAAACCTCTCACTGATCTCACAAAGAAGGACAAGAAGTTCGTTTGGTCTCCACAATGTGATGAAAGTTTCAATCTCCTGAAGACTAAACTCACTTCTACACCAGTTCTGGTTGGCCCAGATACTACCAAACCCTTCCAGATATTCTGTGATGCTTCTCAACAAGGTCTAGGTGCAGTTCTTATGCAAGAACGTCAAGTTGTGGCTTATGCTTCACGTCAGTTGAACGCACATGAGCAAAACTATCCCACTCATGATCTAGAACTTGCAGCAGTTGTGTTTGCCCTCAAGAAATGGAGGCAATACTTGTTGGGTAATCGCACTGAAATCTTTTCTGATCATAAGAGTCTGAAATACATCTTCACTCAGCCAGATCTAAACCTCAGGCAAAGGAGATGGATTGAAAAGATCAAAGACTTCGATCTTACCATTTCTTACACTCCAGGCAAGGCTAATGTTATGGCCGATGCTCTCAGTCGCAAGTCATATTGCAATAATCTCATGATCATGGAAAGCCAACCTCCACTCCATGAAGAATTCCAGAAGCTGAACCTTGGTCTTGTTCCTGAAGGTTATCTTGCGAACTTGACAGCCAGTCCAACTCTCGAGGACAAGATTCGTTCTGAACAACTTCGTGATGCTGAGATCAAGAAGATTGCAAATAACATCAGAGCAGGCAATGTGAAGTATGAGTGCTTCTCAATTGATGACAAGGGAACGGTGTTCTTCGAAGAACGCATTGCGGTTCCTCAAGTTCAAAGTCTCAAAGATGTTATTCTCAAGGAGGCTCATGAAACTCCTCTCTCCATACACCCTGGAAGTACAAAGATGTACCAGGATCTCAAAACACTGTATTGGTGGTCTGGCATGAAACGTGAATTTGCTAAATACGTTTCTGAATGCGACGTTTGTCAACGTGTCAAGGCAGTTCATCAGAAAACAGCCGGTCTTCTCCAACCTCTCAAAATTCCTGAGTGGAAGTGGGACATGATTGAAATGGACTTCGTCACTGGTTTTCCAAAGTCCAAGAAGGGCAACGATGCAATCTTCGTTGTTATTGATCGTCTCACTAAGGTAGCTCACTTCTTTGCTGTCAAAGAAACAATATCAGCTAGCCAGTTAGCAGAACTCTACACAACAAGGATTGTTCCTCTTCATGGTGTTCCTTTGGAAATAAGCTCAGACCGTGGAAGCATATTCACTTCTCATTTCTGGAAGAGTTTTCAAGAAGCATTGGGCACCAAACTTCTGTTCAGCACAGCTTATCACCCTCAGTCTCAAGGGCAAGTCGAAAGAGTCAATCAGATTCTAGAGGATATGCTCAGAGCATGTGGTCTCTCCTTTGGCATGAAATGGGAGGATTGCCTTCCATATGCTGAATTCTCCTACAACAACAGCTACCAGGCAAGCCTAGGCATGGCACCGTTTGAGGCACTGTATGGTCGCAGATGCAGGAGTCCAATCAATTAGTCTGGAGCTGGTGAACGTTCACTCTTAGGCCCTGACATTGTTAAGGAAGCCGAGGAGAAGGTTCGAATCATTCGTGACAATCTCAAGATTGCTCAGTCTCGTCAGAAGAGTTACTATGACAGCAAGCACCGGGACATGGTCTATGCACCTGGTGACAAAGCATATCTCCGTGTAACTCCCTTCAGGGGCACTCATCGTTTTGGTGTGAAAGGAAAGCTGGCACCAAGATACATTGGCCCTTTCAACATCCTCTCAAGACGTGCAGAAAATGCCTATCGTCTAGAACTTCCAGAAAAACTTTCCCAAGTGCACGATGTGTTCCACGTGTCACAGCTCAAGAAGTGCTTCAAGGACCCAGATCGTGCAGTTGATCATGATTCCATTGAGCTGCAAGATGATCTATCTTATGAGGAGCACCCTGTTCGAATTCTCGATGAGACCGAGCGTAAGACTCGAAACAAGAGCACCAAGTTCTTGAAAGTCCAATGGTCGCATCATTCCGATAAAGAGGCAACGTGGGAGACCGAAGAGGATCTTCGCAAGAAGTATCCGGACCTTTTCACTTCTCAGTAGGGAATCTCGGGGCGCGATTCCTTCAAGGGGGGGCGTTTTGTAACATCCAAGTATGAAAACATCCCTTAGTTGTTTTATTTCTTGTTTACTTTTAAGCGATGCATCATGTCATCATCTCATTGCATTTGTTTTATTTATGTTTGCATTGTTTCCATAATGAATCAACAGTTGTTTTCACACTTGTCTGTTACAATCTTTTCGAACAAAGAATTGCAAAACAAAACCTCCCTTGTTTTCCAAATAATTGACTAAGTTTCACTTCTCAAATTGTTGGTTTTAATCAAACCGTTAATCACTCAATTAATTCAATCAATAGTTCCCAAATCATCTTTTAAATTCCAAACCAAGTTCAAATCAGTACCTATTTGAATCCATGAAATTCACCACTATTTGGAATTCTTTAAATCACTTTTAAAACTCTAGGGGAGACCCTATTGTTATTGCCTTGTTTTTCCAATAATAACTAATATTGCAAAATTCAATTAATTGGGTTTAATTTTAAACAACAAGCCCACTTTTGAAATTTGGAAAACCAAAACTACCAAAAGGTTGCATTTTTCACTAAGAGATTTATCCTATTTTATTCCAAACTTTTCTTTAAACAAAACCTTGCTTTGTTTCCTTTTTGCTTAACTACAAAAAAAAACAGTACAAAAAAAATAAATAAATAGGAGAGGAGAGGGAGGCAGTAACAGCAACCGAAACCAGCCCAGCCCGTTTTGGCCAAAAGCCCGTACCCCCTCACGGTCCTTCTCCTACCTCTGTACGGAGTCATCTCCAGTTGCCCACGTCGACATGATCGAGCAGGGAACGGTCGATCCGAGCTCGACCCCCTCCTATTTCTTGCCTCGATCTCCCCTTCCTAACCCTAGTCACCTCCCTCCTTCTTCCTTCCTCGCGCCGCAGCTCCTTTCTCCCTCGCTCTCACGCTGCTCTCTCTCGCTTCTCTGTTCTGTACCGAAGCACCTTCACCGCCTCCATTCTCCGGCGAGGCGCCGCCGCCACGGTGCCCTAGCGCCCAAGCTAGGGCCGGGAACGGAAAGCTCCCGGCTCCCTCATCCTCCCCGTGGCCTCGGTCTCCGCCGCCATCACCGGGAACCGTCGCCGCCATCCCGTTTTCGTCGCCGGCCGGACCTCCCGAGCGCCTCCTCGTCCGCTCCTCTCCCTCGCTGTAAGCCCCGCCTCCGCTCCCTTTCCCTCTCTCACGCACGGGCCCACGGCCCCACGGCCGCAGCGGCGCACGGCGGCCACCGCACGGCAGCGATCCGCCGCGGGCAGCGCGAGCAGGCCGCCGATCGCCGGCCGCTCCCTGTCGCTCGCCCCTGCTCGCATGTACCTGCACGCACAAGGAAATTCAGGAAAGGTTCAGTTAGTTTCAGATCTAGCGTAGTAACTGAACTACAAAATCAAACCTGTCCTATGCCTTTCACAAAACCGAGCATAGCCCAGTGGCCATCGCCCTGTGCGCGCACCCAGGGGGTCTCGGGTTCGACCCCCACCCCCAGCGCAATTGCCACATCTTTTCCGTTTTATTTTGCAGACCCCTCACAGCACTGTTTTTCACACGCAGGTCCTTGGATATTTATTCTAGGTCCCTGCAGTTTTGTTTTAAGTCCCTAGCTGTGAAGAAAATGGCAGTTTAACCACCAAACTTTAAAAATGCCTAACTAATTATTTACAACTCCAAATTTAATTTTTTTTATATGTTTTCAATACCAAATTTAATTCTCTATCTAATTAAGCCATTTGTTTTCTGTTTTGACCATTGCAAATAATTTCAAATTTCAAATTCAAACCTATTCCTTTCACATTTGATAAAATTCATAACTAATTCAATATTAATCCAAAAAACACAAATAAAATATGTTTTCCATGTCAAATTAAACCACCTAACCAAATATAAATTTTGTTTCATGATTTGAATAATTTAAATTGCCTAAATAATTTAATCCTTGTTTAATTCATTTAAATTTGATAAAATCATAACTTGCTCAAATAAAATTATTTTTGAACATGCAAAATATGTTTTCAAACCATCAAAGTGTAAACTTTTCAAATATGAATTTTGTTATTTGTTTTGCACAATTTAAATTGGTGAAAACAACAACTATTTGTGTAATCCCTTTAAGGAACCAAAAATTCCATACCTTACTAAATAAATTTCTAAATTGGTAAACCCTATTTTAAATTGGTTCTATTGTTGTTATTTTGTTGTTTTCCTCATCCATGCATCATACTAATTCACCTTCATCTGTTGATCAGTTGGAAAACAAATAATCTAACCCAAAATTCATGGGCTTTTCATATGCAACTCAAAATTGCATATGTGTCCATTTAAATTGTGTTACCATGTCAATTAGTTTATTTTGATGCAACTATTAACATGACATGCATCATCCCCATGATTGTGCACTATGCCATGATATTGATTGTCTACCCTTTCTGCCTTGTCTGTTTGCTTCTTCTCGGTTAGACGACGACGTTGAGACCGACGATCCTTACGACACCCCTTCAGAGGTTTTAGCTCAGTACCAGGCTACTGGGTTTGCAGGCAAGTTATCACTCACATGAACCACTGTGTTCCTTTCAACATTGGTTACCGATACTTTCCGTTGATTCTTTTCTGCTAGCCATAGTGGTAGTTGTTTCTGTTACGAACCTATCACATGAATCCCTTAACCTTGATATTGCCTCACCTCCAGTCCTATAACCCCGTTGTTTGAGCCCGTGTCTTACTAGCATGCTTAGGGTTGTTTCTGCTCGAGTCTGTTACCCGTTACTTTCTGTTATCATATTTCTATTAGGTTCTATGGGCTCGATGTGTAAACAACAACCTGTTAATGCTTGGGTAATAATAATTTGATGTTAAGGCACCGGCAGGAGGCCCATCGTGGTTTTGAGGCCTGCTAGTGTCGACCCTAATTAGGAAAAGGGTCTTGTCTACTGATCCATGATGAGCGTGCTCACCGCATCCGGGTGGTGGTATGGAACCCCCCTCGGCTTTGATCTGATCCGCAGTTTGTCCGAAGAGCCACACTTAGTTCGGGTGTTCCATTTGGCTCATACGCATAAATGGGTCGCTCCCATGGTTACTGATGATGATGTTCACGCACACATATAGGGCGAGGCCTGTAGTGCCGGGGTGTTGTGTCCTGCGGGAGTTTTGCACACCTGCGCTGAGTATTCGGCTGCGTGGCTGGGACCTTATAGCTCCGTGGCTCCTAGGACAGGCTGTAGTGATGGTTCGAGTCGTGTCGAGTCCACCTGAGTTTTAGTTGGTGGCTTGAGTGTGTACGGGTACTGGAGCACACCCTGCAGGGATAAATCTTCTCGAGAAGCCGTGTTGTCCGCGGTTATGTGACGACTTGGTGAAAGTACTGGCTAACAAGTACTCAGACAACTTACACCTAACTATAATAACTTGACTAGTAATAGGTTTATTGACACAATAACCTGAACCATCATTAATCCAACTGTGTGAGATATCCTCGGATTGCTTCTTTGGATAAGGGGCGAGATCCAGGATGGGTTTGTCTGGTGGTTAGTTATAGTTGGTTACGATACGCTATCTTATCTCCTTTCTGTTAGCCGGAAGTGGTAGTAACTCTGTAGTTGGTTAGAGCAGCCAGTTGCCGCATCTTTTATATCCCCCTTTCTTCCGTTGAACCCAAAGCATCTGTGCTTGGTGTTGACGGGTTACACTTTGGTGAACTGTGAGTCTTGCTTGCCAGTACGTTGTTGTACTGACCCCTTTGGGGCTGTGGTTTACGCAGACGACGATTCCGAGGATCCCCATGGAGGCTACTACGTGGATTACGACGACGCTGTTGACGAGTAGATAGCGGACCCCGGGCAGGATCCGAGACTTCGTGGATGGGCTCCGTCTTCCTTTTCATTGCCGGCTTCTTAAGCCTATTTGGTTGTGTATGTACTCAGACACCTTGTTTGCTTCCGCTGATGTAATGATGTTATGTTGGGACATGTGTCCTCTGGATGATTGTATTTGCTATCTCTGCTCTAGTGAGAGCTATTTGCAACTTATTTCCATCTTTTGTGTCTTAGAGATATGTTGTGCTATCATTCTGTTAAACGCTGTTGACGTACCCTGCGTGATTGATATGAAGTACGTCGACAGTAGTGCCTATGGTCTCTAGTGGATAGTTTACATCGACGGTGGAATAGCAGGGCTTGTGTTGTCGCGCATAAGCGCAGGCCTACCAGGAAGCTGGGACGTGGGAGCAGTTATGCCCCATAATCCAAGCATCTGCTATCCAGTTCGGCCCGATGAGTATCCCTTAGAAACCAGGGTGCGACACTTTGGAACATGAGAATGTGGAATACACAATTTTTGAGGGATTATGATGGAAAGGAATCTCCCAGATGAACCAAGGGAAAAGCGGAGTATGGAACACACACGACTCTAGAAACTTAACACTAGGGCAACTTGGGTAAAACACGTCTTGCCAAAGAAGGCACATAGGTTTTGAATGACTAGAAGAGGTTGCAAACCTTTTCAAACCAAAAAAGGTAAGGTGACCCATAGTTAGAGCGATACCAGATAAGGAGTAAAAAGAATCCTAAAGAGATTTTCACAACTCATTTATAGTTTCAAAATAGTTTTCAAAAACACTCGTAAGGTTTTCCTAGAGGCAGTCCTACTCTGATACCATGACTTGTCGCGACCCCGGAACCAGAGGTATACATACTGTCATGCGCTCCTAATCGGCCGGAGATGGCCGGAGTTGGCAGGGCGCGGCGGCGGCCCATGATAGTTAGGGTTTCGGTTCTTGTGGGAGCTGCAGAGAGAGATGGGGACGATGGGGCGAAGTGGGGCAAGGAGAAGAGGGGCACAACCTCTCGTGGGTCTTATCTGCGGAAGAGGGCGAAAGCAGGAGGTGGCAGGCTCGCCGGAGAGAAGCATGCCTGCCTGGCTACGCGAGGAAGACGATTGATAGGTTTGTCTTCTGAAGACCCCCTAAAGTTTACAAATTTTTCAAAATAGTAATTTTATTTAATAAAACAGAACTTAAATCCTTGTTTTCAGAGCCTTTTTGCAAGAATAAAAATTGGCAAAAAATAGTTTTTGTGATCCTCACAAAATTTCCAACCTCACCATATGTTGGTTTGGAAAAATTAAAAATGTTTTAATTCAAATTTTGGGGTGACCACTTTAAGTGGTTTTTGGTCAAGTTCTTATGAAATTCAAATTCAATTATGAATCGACGTTTTCATGCATGTATGACATTGATATCCCACAAGTATAGGGGCTCGTGTGTAGCCTTTTCGATAAGTAAGAGTGTCAAACCCAACGAGGATCTAAAGGTAGGATACGTATTCTCTCAAGTTCTATCAACCACTAATACAACTCTACGCACACTAAACGTTTTGCAATATCTAGGAAATAAAACTAGAGTAACAATACGGGTAAACAAGATAGTTTTGCAGGATAATAAATACATGAAAGTAAAGTTAGTTGCTGCAGCAATAAAGTATACTAAATTACTATAAACTAACAGTAACATGAGTGTGGAAAAGTGGCTGTGATGGATTTGTCCATTATCAAATAGTCAAATACAAGGTTGATATTTCTCTTTTATGTGGGAGAGGAAAAGCTAACAAGCTCTCACTATCCAATGATCGAAAGTACTTATGATTGGAACTCTAGAAAACATCCGTAACTACTAGAAGATACATTAACGTAAAAATACCCAACCATAGCATTAAGATCAAAAGGTCCTCTTTATCCCATATGCTTTAATCACTAGATTGGGGCTCATGTTTCTGTCACTCAAGCAGCCCTCCCTTTAGCTTTCTCCACATACTACAAACCCTATTATGTGATCCATGCACGCATAAAAATATGATGGCACTATATAGAAATGTAACAAATTCAATATATAGCTCAAACGATCCATAGAGATTCAACAATCAATCATATGACAAAAGGGATCTACACAAACATGACATAGATGCAATAGATTATCTGCAAATAATTTACAACGTCAAACACCATGTTTACATAGGGCGGTACAGAGGTGTGTGAGAGTATAAACCACTTTATACAAGGAGGAATTGGCGATGGAGATGGCGGTGAAGTCGGTGGATAGGATTGAGACGGGCAGCACGTGAGGTGCAGGGCGGCGCCGACGGACGTCGGTGGCGCAGGGGGCTCCTCCTGCGCCGTCCGGCCATCATGGGGAAGTACCGCCCCTTAGCCCCTTCCTCCATGGCTTGTTGGTTCTGTAGATGAGCCCTCCCTCGTGGATATGAGGCCATGGGGAGGCAAAGTTCGTTGCTTTTGGTGGCTGTCCAAGAATTAGAGTTTTCCTCTCCTTATATGTGATGGGACAATGCTCCCCGACCCTCTGATGGATGGCCCCTTGATCCAAGGTCTCTTAGGAACCTCTAGAACCTTACTAGGGACCCTTCTCATACCTAATGAGGCCCCAAGGTCGTGTCTTGGACGAATCCATCAAATATGGTAAGAGTTGGACTCAATCACGTCACCGATTCCTGTAATCCCGTAATCATATATTTGTCCTCCATTAAAACGGGTCCACGGGTCTCGTAAAAACTCGGATTAGGCTGTTCTTTGGCTTAAATGAAAGTTATGGAAATGACCAACACTTTGTAGGCAATTTGATCTTCAATTGCCGTTGTCTTCGGGGGTCAAACTAACAATCTTTAAAAACTGTTGGTCGACAAATTTCAGGAAAGTCAGAGTCCTTCTCCAACAAGTCTCTTTTTGTGTTTTCTTGTTAATTCCTACACATCAAAGTGTAAAACAAGAAATTGTGCACTTTACAATCATTAGCAGGTTAGTCCAATAAATAATATAAAACCATAGTAAATACATAGGACAATTGGTAAAAAACAAGCATGGAGCATCAAAAATTATAGATACGTTTGAAACGTATCGGCATCCCTAAGCTTAACTCATGCTCGTCCTCGAGTAGGTAAGTGATAAAAAAATAATTTTTGAGGTGACATGCAGCCAACATAAAATTGATCAAAATTATTGTAAAATCATTGCAAGCTGAGGTCAAATTACTCTAAACATAGGCATGATAGATATAATTTCGACAATGTAACTTAGGAACTATGTTGCAACATGGAAAGTAACACAAATAAAAGATCATGAATAATAATGCACTTGAAAGTTATACGTTTGTTTCGAGCATAAAGTAAACATAGCAAAGTGATATTTCGCTTGTCCTTAAGAGTGGGAAAAAACATAAATGCCAGGACACCTTCAAAGTTCAAGTGGATGATTACAACAGATAGTTTGAGAGCAAGAATAACACACAATGAATGAATTGATAAATTTTTTTGGGACATACACACAATGAATGAATTCTGGAATTTTCTCCATTTTTATTAATAAAAAATCGGCTGTGTGCATCGTTTTGATGCAGAGGCCGGGGCCTAGGCTCCCATTTCTAAAAAAAAAATGCACATTAAACTCAGAATGGCAATTACGCTCTCTTAACTGTGCATAAAGTTAGAAGATGAAGACTCAACATAAAAGTAAACGAAAGGCCCTTCACAGAGGGAAGCATGGATTAACTCATGCGCTAGAGCTTTTTATTTTATTAAAACAAAGGTATTGAAAACAATTTTTTACAGAGGTGTATGCTTATGTCAATGAATGGTAATAGATTTATTATCATCTTCCATACTAAAAAAGTTGAGAGAAGTTACGAATTATTTATATTAAGCATTTATAACATGCTCTTTATATAGTATGACACTCCTCCCCACCCCTCTTTCGCAAACCATGGCTAACCGAATCCTCGAGTGCCTGCAAACAATCTCATACCATGGAGGAGTGCCTATTTATTTGTTTAGCTTTTTGATGTTATAATGGTCTAACCAGATCTTTGCAAAATTAATGACGAGCAGATGAAGCATGCAAGTCAGGGTACTTCAATAGTATGGAAGACAACAAACCCAACTACTACTTCCTCATGAGCTAAAACAGGGGCACAAAACAGAAATAATTTTAAAAGTTTAAAGGTAGCACATGATAAATTTACTTGGAGTGGCGGTTAAATACCACATGTAGGTAGGTATAGAGGACACATTTGGAAAACTTTGGTTTTTGGGAGTTGGATGCACGAGTAGAGCTCATACTTAGTATAGGTGGAGGATAGGAAGAGACTGGGAGCGACAAATTAAGAGAGCAATAATGGCCATAATCATGCAAAGCGACAAAAAATTTACTAATAAGAGCATAAATGGTATTACAAGTCAAAAACTAAATGATCATAGAGGCTATAAGTGACGGGTTGTAGTCATAAACATGGTGTAAACATGCGCCAAGTCAACCAAATAAAGCATTTGAAGGAGAACACGACAAATTTAGGCTTCAATGTGATAAAAAACAACTCATGATTCTTTCAATGGCACATTAAGCACTCTCAGCTATTTGAGACAAGTCATGCTACAATAATAAATACTAAGCATAGAATTAAAATAACATCCAGCATGACATGATGAAGTCTAGCCACAGTCTAAACAAGCTTCTATTTGTACCGGTATAAGCATGAAATATTTTACTCTTCTCCAACACCAATTAACTTGTTTGAAACAACTCTCATAGATAATAGTCATCAAACACCAGATATATAATTATATATAACTTAAGCAAACTAACAATCTCTGAACAAAATACGACTGGGAAACAAGGTCTAAACGCAGTACTAGCAAAAAGTGAACACTCACATAACATTAAGAATGAAAACTAGAGTGTTCTAGGCAATGAAAATGGAGTGTGTCTCTCTCCCACACACGAATTATAGGTTCCAACTAAGTTTATTGCATCAAGTAAAATAAAAGAAAACAAACAAACGCTCCAAGTAAAATTCATATGATGTGAAAGCATAAAAATATAGTTTCACAAGAAATGACCTGATAAATTGTTGATGAAGAAGGGGATGCCTTGGGCATCCCCAAGCTTAGACGCATGAGTCTTCTTAAAATTTCCTGGGATGAACCACGGGGGCATCCCCAAGCTTTGGCTTTACACTCTTCTTGATCACATTATATCACCCTCTTCTCTTGACCCTTGAAAACTTCCTTCACACCACACTCAAAGTAATTCGCATTAGAGGGTTAGTGCACAATCAAAAATTCACGTGTTCTGCATGGGAAAAAGTGTTATTAATACTTTTAAACATTAGCTACAGCCACTGATGTTTCGTGAAGCAAAGAAATCCACTCGACATAGCAAAAGAGAGAATGTAAGTAAAAAAGGTAGAATCTGCCAAAACCAGAACAGTCTGTAATGATGAATTTGTTCAGGGAACTTAAGTTGCTCAAATCGAAAAACTTAAAGAACAAAAAGGTTTTGGAATTAGCAAAAAAAATTGCAGGTCATTTTGGTCTTTCTGTGAATTATGAGATTTTGTATGGTGGACAGCGGAAATCTGTTCCATGCGAAGAAATCAAAAAATAACACCAACTTTTGCTAGAAACTTTACTTGGCACAACTAATACATGAAAATAAAAATACAAAAGAGTTTCTATAGAAGTATACAACACCTTGACTCAAAAAAAAAACAGAGAAAAACAATGCAAAAACAAAACCATGGGTTATCTCCCAAGAAGTGCTTTCTTTAACGCCTTTTAGCTAGGCATGGAAAAATAAGGGATGCCTTGGGCATCCCCAAGGTTTGATGATTGAATATTCTTGAATACTTAATTGAGGTGCAATTGGGAGTCCCCGGGATTGCGCTTTTCTCTTATCATTCATCTCGTATCACCATCTCCATTGGATCTTAAATACTACATTCACATAAAACATGACAAAAACTCATTAGTAGTGTTAGTACTCATTAAATAAAATCCACTCAGGTTCAAGCATTGAAAAGTTTCATAATATTTACTCAAAATTAGCCATTGTATATACTAAGGTGCTTGATGACCCACAAGTATAGGGGGTGTATCGTAGTACTTTTGATAAATAAGAGTGTCGAACCCAACGAGGAGCAGAAGGTGTTGACAAGCAGGTTGGATAGAGGATTCACTGTAAACACTAGCAAACAGGTTTTTGGGTTTTTTTTTTGATATAGAAGATAAATAAAGTGCGAGTAAATAAAGTGCAGTAAATAATATTGCAGCGAGTGGCCCAATCCTTTTGAGAGAAAAGTACAAGACGTTTGTATTACTTATGACTACTAAACGTTCTCGAGGACACATGGGAATTTCGTCAAGTGCTTTCGCTTCGTTATGGTTGATTAATATGCATTGGTTCGTGAAGTGTTGTGTGGGTGAGCCTATGCTAATGCACCGCCCAACTAGGACTAATAAATACTTGTGATTATACCCCTCGTAAGCATCTGCAAATACAAGAAAGTAATTAAGATAAATCTACCCACAACCTTAAAACTCCGGGATCGTACACTCCCTCGTGCAATGGTTTCCTAACGGGGGTTTAGGTTTCTGTCACTCCGGCAACCCCACAATTAGTATCCAAATACACAATGCATCCTTCTAGGCCCATAAAGGTGAAGTATCATGTAGTCTACGTTCACATGACACCACTAGAATAATAGCACCACAGCTTAAATACTGAACCACGAGATATTACTTCAACATAACTTCACTACTAACATCATGACTTCTCCCATGTCCTCAAGAACTAAACAAACTACTCACAAGACATCATATGGATCATAATCAGAGGTAATATAATGGATAATAACAATCTGGTCATAAAGCGCTAACACCGATAAATCTCACTAGCATCAACTAATAACAAGTAATCCACACCGGGAGAGAGATGTAATGTAAAACAACGATAGAGGACCCTAATTGTTACATAGGGATGACGGTGGATGATGAGGGTGATGGTGCTAGTGGTGATGATGATGATGACGCTCTTGATGATGCCCGGAGCAATGACGGTGACGATGGCGATGATTTCCCCTCTCCTGAGAGGAATTTCCCCGGCAGATTTCTCCCTGCCGGAGAGCTTTTCTCTCTCTGGTGTTTTCCGCTCTGAGGCGGCGGCGGAATAATTCTTCGATAATCCTCTAGGGCTTAGGGTTCCCTCGGGGTCAAGTACGCGAAAGGGGTCGACCAGAGGTGGTCCAGGGTGGCCACACCACCTGGCGGCACGGCCAAGGGGGCGCGCCACCCCATGGTGTGGGTCCCTGGTGGCCCCCCTCTGGCTCTCCTTGTGGCTGGCTTTCTCATCTAGACTTCTAAGACATCTACGGTGTCCTCCCTCTTCTTCTGATATTCTGAAATAGGGTATTCTGACGGTGCTTTTTTCCATCAGATTTCTAGTTCCGGTGTTTATTCTCCAAAAATTATGAAACATGCAAAATAAGATAAAATAACATAAGTGATGCATCATAACATGAAATATATCGATGAATAACAGAAAATAACAATATAAAACAGTGATGCAAAAAGGATGTATCAACTCCCCCCAAGCTTAGACCTCGCTTGTCCCCATGTGAAACTGAACTCAGTAAACATGACCACATGTTTATCGAGTGTGACGCCCCGAGATCGGGCACTATGCAGATTTCAGCATTCCCGCCAAATCTGCATAATAACCGATTCCAGGTTGCCATTTATGATAACATTACAATAGTTCACGAATAATCCACAATTACCACAGAAACAGATAGATACAAGATGACTCAAACGAGCCGGGGTTACAACTGATACAATACAAAAGATCCAAATAACAGCGGAAGAAACAAACGTCCGTCTACGGACAAGATCCAAATTGGACTAAGAGTCCTGAAGATAACCGAAGGCGTCCAATCCCTGCCCAGGCCAAGCCGGAGGGATTCCCAAGCTAACGTCGTCAGACTTCAAACCTGTTGACTGCAATTTGGAATTTGCAGCCACGAAAGAGATTCGTGGGTCAGTACGGTTAAGTACTGGCAAGGGGGATAAAACCCATACTCACAAGTTACCGGCGTAGCCAGTCATCACAAGATACAAATACTTTAGGATCAACGGAAAGGAAGGGGTTATTGCAAATAAGTGACAGCAGGCTGCACTAACCAACTACAGAGAGAAATACTACCACTTCCAACTAACAGAAAGGGGATAAGATCGAGGATTGTAACCAACTGAAAGATAACTTCAAACAAACCCATCCTGGATCTCGCCCCTTATCCGAAGAATCAATCCGAGGATAACTCACCGTAGTATTAAAGATGAGTCAAGTTATTGTGTGAATAACCTATTACTAGTCAAGTTATTAATCATTGGGTGAAACATGATTGATCATTATGTTGAAGTTGTCCTGAGTACTTGTTAGCCAGTACTTTCACCAAGTAATCCATAACCGCGGAAAACACGGCTTCTCGAGAAGATTATCCCTGCAGGGTTGCACCAATTTAGCCGTACATTCATGAATATCCCGCCAGATGGAGCAGCCACTCCACCAAGCGGGGCACTCAACACAATCCAACCCTTCTTCGCATCAAGCCCAAAGCACCTTGGGCGCACGGCTACTCGGGCCCAGAAGAAAATGGACCCTCATAGCACTCTAAGACCGTGTCCCCCTATATGCCGACTACGAAAGTTCCACCCGGGCGCCAAGGGCTCGCAAGATCATGCATGCAGCAAATGGAAATCCCGAACTAAATGAGGCGATTTGGACGAGATGCGAATCGGGTCAAACTGAGGGGGAGCCCATACTCCCCAAATGCGGGTAGTGCGCTCATCATGGATCAGTAGACAAGACCCTTTTCCTATTAGGGTCGACACTAGCAGGCCTCAAAACCACAAGGGCCTCCTGCCGGTGCCTTATCATCAAGTTATTATTAACAGTAGCATTAACAGGATTGATTGATTAATATTTCGAGCCCCCGGAACGGTAACAACAATAATAGTACGATATTAAAAGAAGTAACCGACAACAGGCTCGAGCAGAAGCAACTCTAAGCATGCTAGAATAGAACAGGCACAAACAAAGGCTGTAGGTATGGAGGTGAGGCAATATCAAGGTTAAGGGATTCATGTGATGGGTTCGTAACAGAAACAACTACCACTAAGGCTAGCAGTAAGAATCAACGGAAAGAATCGGTAACAAGTGATGAGAGGCAGCCATATGGCATGCAAGTGAGTATACTTGCCTGAGATCCCGCAAGGTAGCAGAACTTGTCGTTGCTCACATCATCTCAACGTCCTATCCGGGAAGAAGCAACGAACCTCGAACAAACACCGGATGCAACAATTACTACTACGGCAAAAGATCCAGCATGATCAAGATATGGATGCATGACAATTTAATGGAGGCATAGAAATAAACTAGTTGACATGATAAACAGATTTAAATGAACCCATATGCAAAATTGAGTTGCATATGAACAGCCCATGAATTTTTGGTTAGATTATTTGTTTTCCAACTAATCAACAGATGAAGGTGGATTAGCATGATGCATGGATGAGGAAAACAGCAAAATAACAACATTAGAAACAAATTAAGATAGGGTGTAGCAATTTAGAATTTTATTATTAACTTAGGGAATTTTGGGTGCCTTAAAGGGAACACACAAGTATTTGTTGTTTTCAACCATTTAAAATGTTCAAAACAAATAACAAAGTTGATATTTGAAAAGAACATCAAATTTTAGTTGGATTACATGTTTCACATTTTGAAATTGGACTTAGGATTATTTAATTATGAATTAAACAATATTAAACAATTTTTAATTGAATTAAACAAGATTTAAATTGTTTAGGCAATTTAAATTATTCAAACCATGAAACAAAATTTATATTTGAAAAGGTTATTCAAAATGGTATGGAAAACATATTTTAGTTGCATTATTTGGATTAATAATGAATTAGTTATGGATTTTAGCAAATTGCAATTGAATTATTTGAATTCAAATTTGAATTGCATTTTGAAAATTCAAAACAGGAAACAAAATTCATAGTTGGGTAGACAATTTAATTTTGAACAATAAACATATTTAAAGTTTATGATTTGGAGTTAACATGACAAAGTTATAGCATTTACAAAAATAGTGGCATTTTAGGGAAAAGCAATGGCAAAAGAAATAGGGTGCTGCCCGTGGGATTCGAACTTGAGCTGGTTGGATGGGAAAGATTAAGGCACTAGCCACTGGGCTGCTCCACGAGGTTTGTTTAGATACAGAACGGAATGTACATATAGGGTCAGATGCAGTAACTGAATTTAACACAGAACAGGCATTCAGAAATTGTGCCTGCGGGAAACAAAGACAAAAAGAGGCTTATTGCCTCGAAGGGGACTCGATCCCTGGACGTCGGGCTCGCGCACAAGGCCTGTGCCACTGGGCTATGGTGCTGTTTGGTGATACCACTTGGATCTGACGGAATAAGTGGTGCATGCAGTGGTCTTAACTGAATTCCGAAACGCAGGTTCAGACTCCAGGTCGCTGCTACCGCACTCGCCGGGGAAACAGTCGACTGCCGGCAGCAATCAGACGGCGCACGAAGGCGGCCTCTCAGAGCAGGGGAAAGGGGGCAGGATGCAGAGGCTCACCGAGGGATAGTGTCATCTGCGAGAGGCTCGAGGGAGGCACGGTGATCGACGGTGGTTGACGCAGGAGGCGGCGACCAGCAGCAGCAGGCGGCGTCCTCGGAAGCGTGCGGCCACCATAGGCCTCCTCCCGCCTCCTAAAGGCGACGCAGAGAACGCCTGGGTGGTGGACGCCCCATTCCCGCACCGAGAAGGACTCGATGACGGCGATCGACGCGGTTCACCGGCGGGTTGCTGTCGGAATTTTTCAGTAGCGTGGATGTTCAGAGAAAAGACAGAGGGGATGGCGGCGATCCGGAGAGGGAGGTGGCGGCGGATGGAAGAGGAGAGAGGCTTAGGGTTAGGCTAGGGCATGGGTTGGGGTCTTATAGGGGAGCTCGGGCAGGTGAGGTAGGGGTCCATGGAGGGGGAAAGACAGCGACACCCCATCCTCCTTCTGTCCGTACGAGGAAGATGGGTGAGGTGGGCTGGACTTGGGAAAAAAAGGGGCCGTGGTGGGCTGGAGGAAAAGGCTGGCCTCTCCTTTTGCTATTATTTTTTTTTATTTTTTTATTTTTTTTTATATTAGCTGATTGTTGTAAAGAATAAAAGAGAGAGATAGAAAAGGGTTAGGGTTTTATTTCGTTAAATAATTTTATTACTTTCAAAACAACAAGATGGAAGCAAGGTTAGCTTTATTCTCAAACTTGGAGTTATTTAGGGGAATTTTTAAAGTGGTTAGTTGAATTTTCCAAATAAATTTTGGGTGTTTAGTTGATAATTAAATTGTATTAATTTGCAATCACAACAACAACAAAGGTAGTTTAAGATTATTTTCAACAACTTACATTATTAAGGTGATATTAAATTGTTAGGTGATTCTCAAATAGGGTTTTGAACAATTTAAATTGTTTGAAGTTTTGAGTGGTTTGGAAAACATGATGCAATGCTTATGGGATGCAGATGATGCAACCAAATCAAACAGGTAACACCCCAGGTGTTACAGACGACACCACTAACAAGGGATTGCGCCCTCGCAATCCACCTGCTAACCCGGGAGAGGAAAGAAGTTCGACTATCGATTCTTCATGCTTCCAGCTGATCTCCTCGACACCACTAACAAGAGATTCTTGCTCGGAGTGACGACGATGTTCTTCCACCAGGAATCTTCCGATGATCGAACCTATTAGGTTAAAGGCTTAGAAAACGTCCACCCACGTAGGATCCTAACACTTTGAAAGATTGAGTACGAGAGTAGACTCCAAAACAAATAAGATGGGAGGGGAAATAGAATAGGGGTAAGGAGAAAACAAGAATCCTATTGAGATGTTTTTCCAAATTAGTTTAGCAGAAATAGTTTTGATACTCTAGAAACAACGACCGTTAGCGAGGTTAAACCTACAGGCTTTGCGGACCCGTTGCTTCGATAACCATTCGTATCGAAACAATCTCGGGAATCGGAACCAAGGCTCTGATACCATTTTGTGACGCCCCGAGATCGGGCACTATGCAGATTTCAGCATTCCCGCCAAATCTGCATAATAACCGATTCCAGGTTGCCATTTATGATAACATTACAATAGTTCACGAATAATCCACAATTACCACAGAAACAGATAGATACAAGATGACTCAAACGAGCCGGGGTTACAACTGATACAATACAAAAGATCCAAATAACAGCGGAAGAAACAAACGTCCGTCTACGGACAAGATCCAAATTGGACTAAGAGTCCTGAAGATAACCGAAGGCGTCCAATCCCTGCCCAGGCCAAGCCGGAGGGATTCCCAAGCTAACGTCGTCAGACTTCAAACCTGTTGACTGCAATTTGGAATTTGCAGCCACGAAAGAGATTCGTGGGTCAGTACGGTTAAGTACTGGCAAGGGGGATAAAACCCATACTCACAAGTTACCGGCGTAGCCAGTCATCACAAGATACAAATACTTTAGGATCAACAGAAAGGAAGGGGTTATTGCAAATAAGTGACAGCAGGCTGCACTAACCAACTACAGAGAGAAATACTACCACTTCCAACTAACAGAAAGGGGATAAGATCGAGGATTGTAACCAACTGAAAGATAACTTCAAACAAACCCATCCTGGATCTCGCCCCTTATCCGAAGAAGCAATCCGAGGATAACTCACCGTAGTATTAAAGATGAGTCAAGTTATTGTGTGAATAACCTATTACTAGTCAAGTTATTAATCATTGGGTGAAACATGATTGATCATTATGTTGAAGTTGTCCTGAGTACTTGTTAGCCAGTACTTTCACCAAGTAATCCATAACCGCGGAAAACACGGCTTCTCGAGAAGATTATCCCTGCAGGGTTGCACCAATTTAGCCGTACATTCATGAATATCCCGCCAGATGGAGCGGCCACTCCACCAAGCGGGGCACTCAACACAATCCAACCCTTCTTCGCATCAAGCCCAAAGCACCTTGGGCGCACGGCTACTCGGGCCCAGAAGAAAATGGACCCTCATAGCACTCTAAGACCGTGTCCCCCTATATGCCGACTACGAAAGTTCCACCCGGGCGCCAAGGGCTCGCAAGATCATGCATGCAGCAAATGGAAATCCCGAACTAAATGAGGCGATTTGGACGAGATGCGAATCGGGTCAAACTGAGGGGGAGCCCATACTCCCCAAATGCGGGTAGTGCGCTCATCATGGATCAGTAGACAAGACCCTTTTCCTATTAGGGTCGACACTAGCAGGCCTCAAAACCACAAGGGCCTCCTGCCGGTGCCTTATCATCAAGTTATTATTAACAGTAGCATTAACAGGATTGATTGATTAATATTTCGAGCCCCCGGAACGGTAACAACAATAATAGTACGATATTAAAAGAAGTAACCGACAACAGGCTCGAGCAGAAGTAACTCTAAGCATGCTAGAATAGAACAGGCACAAACAAAGGCTGTAGGTATGGAGGTGAGGCAATATCAAGGTTAAGGGATTCATGTGATGGGTTCGTAACAGAAACAACTACCACTAAGGCTAGCAGTAAGAATCAACGGAAAGAATCGGTAACAAGTGATGAGAGGCAGCCATATGGCATGCAAGTGAGTATACTTGCCTGAGATCCCGCAAGGTAGCAGAACTTGTCGTTGCTCACATCATCTCAACGTCCTATCCGGGAAGAAGCAACGAACCTCGAACAAACACCGGATGCAACAATTACTACTACGGCAAAAGATCCAGCATGATCAAGATATGGATGCATGACAATTTAATGGAGGCATAGAAATAAACTAGTTGACATGATAAACAGATTTAAATGAACCCATATGCAAAATTGAGTTGCATATGAACAGCCCATGAATTTTTGGTTAGATTATTTGTTTTCCAACTAATCAACAGATGAAGGTGGATTAGCATGATGCATGGATGAGGAAAACAGCAAAATAACAACATTAGAAACAAATTAAGATAGGGTGTAGCAATTTAGAATTTTATTATTAACTTAGGGAATTTTGGGTGCCTTAAAGGGAACACACAAGTATTTGTTGTTTTCAACCATTTAAAATGTTCAAAACAAATAACAAAGTTGATATTTGAAAAGAACATCAAATTTTAGTTGGATTACATGTTTCACATTTTGAAATTGGACTTAGGATTATTTAATTATGAATTAAACAATATTAAACAATTTTTAATTGAATTAAACAAGATTTAAATTGTTTAGGCAATTTAAATTATTCAAACCATGAAACAAAATTTATATTTGAAAAGGTTATTCAAAATGGTATGGAAAACATATTTTAGTTGCATTATTTGGATTAATAATGAATTAGTTATGGATTTTAGCAAATTGCAATTGAATTATTTGAATTCAAATTTGAATTGCATTTTGAAAATTCAAAACAGGAAACAAAATTCATAGTTGGGTAGACAATTTAATTTTGAACAATAAACATATTTAAATTTTATGATTTGGAGTTAACATGACAAAGTTATAGCATTTACAAAAATAGTGGCATTTTAGGGAAAAGCAATGGCAAGAGAAATAGGGTGCTGCCCGTGGGATTCGAACTTGAGCTGGTTGGATGGGAAAGATTAAGGCACTAGCCACTGGGCTGCTCCACGAGGTTTGTTTAGATACAGAACGGAATGTACATATAGGGTCAGATGCAGTAACTGAATTTAACACAGAACAGGCATTCAGAAATTGTGCCTGCGGGAAACAAAGACAAAAAGAGGCTTATTGCCTCGAAGGGGACTCGATCCCTGGACGTCGGGCTCGCGCACAAGGCCTGTGCCACTGGGCTATGGTGCTGTTTGGTGATACCACTTGGATCTGACGGAATAAGTGGTGCATGCAGTGGTCTTAACTGAATTCCGAAACGCAGGTTCAGACTCCAGGTCGCTGCTACCGCACTCGCCGGGGAAACAGTCGACTGCCGGCAGCAATCAGACGGCGCACGAAGGCGGCCTCTCAGAGCAGGGGAAAGGGTGCAGGATGCAGAGGCTCACCGAGGGATAGTGTCATCTGCGAGAGGCTCGAGGGAGGCACGGTGATCGACGGTGGTTGACGCAGGAGGCGGCGACCAGCAGCAGCAGGCGGCGTCCTCGGAAGCGTGCGGCCACCATAGGCCTCCTCCCGCCTCCTAAAGGCGACGCAGAGAACGCCTGGGTGGTGGACGCCCCATTCCCGCACCGAGAAGGACTCGATGACGGCGATCGACGCGGTTCACCGGCGGGTTGCTGTCGGAATTTTTCAGTAGCGTGGATGTTCAGAGAAAAGACAGAGGGGATGGCGGCGATCCGGAGAGGGAGGTGGCGGCGGATGGAAGAGGAGAGAGGCTTAGGGTTAGGCTAGGGCATGGGTTGGGGTCTTATAGGGGAGCTCGGGCAGGTGAGGTAGGGGTCCATGGAGGGGGAAAGACAGCGACACCCCATCCTCCTTCTGTCCGTACGAGGAAGATGGGTGAGGTGGGCTGGACTTGGGAAAAAAAAGGGGCCGTGGTGGGCTGGAGGAAAAGGCTGGCCTCTCCTTTTGCTATTATTTTTTTTTATTTTTTTATTTTTTTTTATATTAGCTGATTGTTGTAAAGAATAAAAGAGAGAGATAGAAAAGGGTTAGGGTTTTATTTCGTTAAATAATTTTATTACTTTCAAAACAACAAGATGGAAGCAAGGTTAGCTTTATTCTCAAACTTGGAGTTATTTAGGGGAATTTTTAAAGTGGTTAGTTGAATTTTCCAAATAAATTTTGGGTGTTTAGTTGATAATTAAATTGTATTAATTTGCAATCACAACAACAACAAAGGTAGTTTAAGATTATTTTCAACAACTTACATTATTAAGGTGATATTAAATTGTTAGGTGATTCTCAAATAGGGTTTTGAACAATTTAAATTGTTTGAAGTTTTGAGTGGTTTGGAAAACATGATGCAATGCTTATGGGATGCAGATGATGCAACCAAATCAAACAGGTAACACCCCAGGTGTTACATCGAGTGAGGTGTCGATAAATAAAATACGGACAAGAGGCATCACATCTAACAAAGTACAAGTCATTTTAGACAACAACTTCCTCTCATATAATAAAACTTGAAACAAGTAAAGGAACAATAAAGGTGCAAAAAGTAAATCAC
Organism: Alopecurus myosuroides; assembly: GCA_028641055.1. Classification (NCBI taxonomy): domain Eukaryota; kingdom Viridiplantae; phylum Streptophyta; class Magnoliopsida; order Poales; family Poaceae; genus Alopecurus; species Alopecurus myosuroides. Next base: position 236,207,424 of record CM054061.1, read on the forward strand.
AATTGGTAAAGGCAAACTTTGTTCCTGGTCAGAGAACAATTAACAGTGTAGTTATCTTTCGATCTGAGTCTTTATACTAGAGCTATATTGCAGAGTTATCATGCTCAATTATAACGGTCTCTTTGAACACATTGGTAACTTTCAAAGTGATATTCAAACAGATAAAAGTATTTGTAGAAACAAATAAGAATAAGGATCATGATTGAGTAAATTTACATATAGATGGATGAATCACAACAACTCAAATGCTTGCTTAAGACAGAAAGAAGTAGGTTTACTGACTCAACATAAATGTAAAGATATGCCCTTTGGAGAGGGAAGCATGGATCACTCATGTGCTAGAGCTTTTAATTTGTAAAACTGAGGTATAAAATGGTTGACAATCCTCCCAACCTTTCTTACACAAATCATAGCTAATCGAATCCTCGGGTGCCAGCCAACAATCACAAACCATAAAGGAGTGTCTAATTTTGAGAGGTGTATGTTTATGTCAACGAATGGCAAACAGAAAATACACTACGTCACAAGCCAACTAGAATTCACAAGAGCGGCTCCCATAGAAGGACGCAACTGGTATAGAAGTTCATCCCTCTTTCTCTTTTGTTTACACAATTATGCTTTGACCGATAAATTAGGGGCAAAAAGAGTGAAGAGAATTTGTATTATTATTTGGGGCTGGGAACCTCGCTGCCAGCTCTTCTAGCATTTGGATAAGCGTATGAAGCCACTAGTCCAGGGTGTGAAATCCAATCAACAAGTGAGATAAAGATTCTCTATTTGCGTCCTCATGAGCTAAAACAGGAGCACAAAAAAGGTGTAATTTTGAAGGTTTAAAGGTAGCACACAGGCAATTTACTTGGAGTGGCGGTGAAATACCACATATAGGTAGGTATGGTAGACACAAATGGCAAGGTTTTGGGGCTCAAGGTTTCGATGCACGAGAAGCATTCCCTCTCAGTACAGGTTTTTGGCTAGCAAGGTCAGGTAGCAAGCATAATAATTGAAGTAAAACAAACAAAAACATATATGATAAAGCCAATCATGCAATCTTCCTTGAAGGTGCAAACAAACTTATTTGAGAATACTAAGATTATGAGCTAACAAGAAAGAAAGATCATGGAATAATATATTTACATGCAACTCCCTGTTTTCTACTTAAGTCTCAACGAATTGTTGCTACTGACCAATGCTAAGTTTGCCAAAACCAACTAAATTTTCTTGAAGCTCCAAAATTGATACCAATACTAATAACAAGATCAATCACATAACAAAAATTGCAAACTAAAATAAAGTGAAACAAGTAGATGATGAAACTTCTCATTAATATTTCATTACGGCAACTCAAACCAAGGGATACAACGATAACCAACTAAGGAGTGACACTTCCATACTGCAAACCATACTATATGATATTTTATCTACTCACGATATGACTGTACTAAAAGGTAAAAAGGGTGAAAGATAAAGGTGATACCGCGACACTCCCGCAATCTTGGAACAAGCCAAGGGGATGCCAATACTAATGACAAATCAATTCTTTGGTGGTGGTGTTGAATCCTTCTCATCATCAGACTTCCAAAATAAAGGCTCTCCATCCACAAATGAAGTCATGGTCTCAAATATCCTGAAACTAGCAGCAGAGCTTATATGTTTAAACCGGTTCTCATCCTCACGGTTCCGATTTTGCACATCATAGAGTTGTGCTTGCAATTTGTTGGTGGTCTCGGTGAGTGAGAAGATTTTTTCCCAAAGCTTCTAAGTCTCCTTCTTGTACTCAGTGATATGTTCTGTCTTTATCATGTGGATGATCTAAATTTCATGCTCCGCCATCTTCTTGTACCTAAAGACTTCTTGCTCCATCTCTTCCATCCTAGCTTTCAGACTACCTTCTCCTTTAGGGCCCCGAACATCTTCAATCCGCACCTCCCCATCCTTGAGCAGCAACTCTTTGGGATGCATCTTCAACTCGTTCATGTACGGGTTGACGACGTTCTCAAAGAAACTGTCTTTGGGAGAACCAGGTTAGGACATTGTGGCTCTAGATCTGAAGATGTAACCTAGAAGAAACAGCTCGAAACAGAAACACGACGAGAAAACGATATACGGCCCTCGGGGGGTCCGGGGGGTTATATAGCAAAAATATACGCAACAAAAGGAAAGTCCAGGTCGAAAACGAGTCGGAGAGGGGCTACGGGGCGCCCACACCATAGGGTGGCGTGGCCAAGGGTGGGCCCGCGCCCCCAGGTGGTGTGGTGACTCCGGGCACCTTCTCCAACTCCTCTTCGGCTTGGTATTTTTAATATTTTCCAAAAATCAATAATTTATAACTTGTAAGGTAATCCGCAAACTTTTTATTAACATAACTGTTATCTATTCCAAAATAGACTCTATAGATTATAGAATCTTCCCTCTAATGAACTTCTTCGGAGTCATTACTTGAATAACATCAACATCTTCATCATAGGAATCCTCAGAAATATAATGTTTCAGTCTTTGCCCATTTACCACTTTTGTAGTGTTATCTTTGAGGGAAGAAATTTTGATTGCACCCAAACGATACACTTCTTCAATAATATAAGGTCCTTCCTATTTGGAGAGTAATTTTCCTGCAAAAAATATGAGACAAGACCGATACAAAAGAACTTTCTCACCAACATGAAACTCTCTTTTAAGGATTCTTTTATCATGCCATTGTTTAACTTCCTGTTTAAAGAGCTTGGCATTTTCACAAGCTTCACATATCCATTCATATAAATGATTCAAATCAAGCATTTATTTCTTACCAGCAATTTCAAATCTTTATTTAGTTCTTTCACTGCCGAATAAGCTTTGTGCTCTAATTCTAAAGGCAAGTGACAAGCTTTTCCATAAACCATTTTATAGGGAGACATACCCATAGGATTTTTATAAGCAGTTCTATAAGCCCATAAAGCATCATTCAACTTATCTGACCAATTCTTTCTAGATTTATTAACAGTCTTTTGCAAGATAGATATAATTTCTCTATTTGATAGTTCTACTTGCCCACTGGTTTGAGGATGATAAGATGAGGCAATTCTATTATTAACATCATATTTAGCAAGGGTTTTTCTCAAACCACCATGAATAAAATGAGAACCTCCCTCAGTCATAAGATATCTAGGCACACCAAACCTAGGGAAAATAACATCTTTAAGCATTTTTAAAGAGGTCTCACCATCAGCACTTATAGTAGGTATAGATTCTACCCACTTAGTAACATAATCAACAGCAACAAGAATGTGAGTGTAACCATTCGAAGGAGGAAAAGGACCCATACAGTCAAACCCCCAACAATCAAAAGGTTCAATAACAAGAGAATAACTCATAGGAATTTCATTAAGTTTAGAAATGTTTCCTACTCTTTGACATTCATCACAAGATAAAATAAATTTACGTGCATCTTTAAAGAGAGTAGGCCAATAGAAACCTGATTGTAGAACCTTATGTGCAGTACTATCTCCAGCGTGATGTCCTCCATAAGCACTACTATGGCACTTCTTCAATATTTCACGTTGTTCACGATCTGGAACACATCTTCTAATAATACCATATACTCCTTCTTTGTATAAATGTGGGTCATCCCAAAAATAATGCCTCAAATCATAGAAGAATTTTCTTCTTTCTTGAGCTGTAAATGTTGGAGGCAAATACTTTGAAACAATAAAGTTAGCATAATCAGCATACCATGGACTATCTTGAGATTTTACCTTTATTGCAGCCAATTGTTCATTTGGAAAACTATCATTAACAAGAGTAGGATCAAAAGTAATGTTTTCCAATCTAGAAAATTTATCAACAACGGGATTTTCAGCACCCTTCCTATCCACAATATGCAAATAAAACTCTTGTAAAAGCAACACCCATCTAATAAGCCTAGGCTTAGCATATTTCTTTTCCATAAGGTATCTAATAGCAGTATGATCAGTATGAATAGTAACCTTTGAGTCAACAATATAAGGTCTAAACTTATCACATGCAAAAACTACATCTAAGAACTCTTTTTCAGTAGTATAATTCTTTTGAGCAACATCAAGAGTCTTACTAGCATAATGAATAACATTCAATTTCTTATCTACTCGCTGTCGAAGAACAGCACCTACAGCAAAATCACTAGCATCACACATAATTTCAAAAGGTAAATTCCAATCAGGTGGTTGAACAATAGGAGCAGTAGTTAAAGCCTTCTTTAAAGTTTCAAAACCTTCCTTACAATCATCATCAAAAACAAATGGTACATCTTTTTGAAGAAGATTAGTAAGAGGCTTTGATATTTTAGATAAATCTGTAATAAACCTCCTATAAAAACCAGTATGACCAAGAACACTACGAATACCTTTAACATCCCTAGGACAGGGCATTTTCTCTATTGCTTCCACTTTAGCTCTGTCAACTTCAATACCTCTTTCAGAAATGTCATGCCCAAGAAGAATTCCTTCATTCACCATAAAGTGGCATTTCTCCTAGTTAAGAACAAGATTAGCTTCCTCACATCTCTGCAAAACTTTATCAAGGTTGCGCAAATAATTATCAAAATAAGTTCCATAGACAGAGAAATCGTCCATGAATGCTTCCACAATGTCTTCACAAAAACCATGAAAAATAACATACATGCATCTTTGAAAAGTAGCCGGAGCATTACACAAACAAAAAGGCATACGTCTATAAGCATAAGTATCATAAGGACAAGTAAAGGTTGTTTTCTCTTGATCTTGCTTCCTTACAGCAATTTGAGAAAACCCAGAATAACCATCCAGAAAGCAAAAATGAGTTTTCTTAGACAACCTCTCTAGCATTTGATCAATAAAGGGTAAAGGATAATGATATTTCTTAGTAAATTTATTAACCTTTCTAAAATCAATACACATTCTATAACAAACTACTACTCTTTGTGGAATGCGCTCATTGTTTTTTATTAGGCACAATAGTCATTCCTCCCTTCTTAGGGACACAATGCACAGGGATCACCCATCTACTATCGGCAATAGGAAAAATAATACCAACATCAAGAAGTTTTAATACCTCATTTCTTACCACTTCCTTCATCTTAGGAATTAAATGACGTTGATGTTCAACTACTGGCTTTGCATCAGCTTCAATATTAATAGCATGCTGACATATAGTAGGATAAATCCCCTTCAAATCATCTAGAGTATATCCAATAGCTCCACGGTGTTTCTTCAGAATTCCAATAATCTTTCCTCTTCTTCACCTGAAAGTTTAGCACTAATAATAACATGATATATTTTCTTATCAACAATATAAGCATATTTAAGATCATCAGGCAAAGGTTTTAAATCAAAAACAGGATTATCCTTGGGTGGTAATGTGGTACCCAAGTCTTCCAAGGGTAAATTATGTTTCAGTATCACCGGTTGACGAAGGAGGATATCGTCAATATCATTTCTCTCCTCCATAAAGACTTCACTCTCATGGTCCTCCATACATTTCTGCAAAGCATTGTTAGGAGCAAGAGCAATAGAAGCAAGTTGTTCAACTTTAAATTCTGATCAGGCAATTTAGATTCATAAGGTGTTCTATCAAATTTAGAGAAATTGAACTCATAAGATTTTCCATCAAAATTAGTCAAAATCTTCTCTCTTCTACAATCTATAATAGCACCACAAGTGTTCAAGAAAGGTCTACCAAAAATAATAGGACAAGTCTTACTAGCAGCCTTACCAAGTACTAGAAAATCAGTGGGATATTTAGTTTTACCACATAAAACTTCCACATCTCTAACAATACCAATCGGAAAAACAGTTTCTCTATTAGCAAGCTGAATAACCACATGAATATCTTCAAGCTCACAAGAACCAATTTCATGCATAACTTCTCTATAAATCTCATTAGGTATAGCACCAGAACTAGCACCAATATCACACAAACCATAATAGCAATGATCGCCAATCTTAACAGAAAGCACATGAACACTAGTTTTCTTGGGTCTATGAGGATTGGAAACAATATTAGAAGCATCCTCACAGAAGACAATGTGTTCATCCTCTACATTTCCACAAACAAGATCTTTCACTATTGCTACAGCAGGTTCAACAGTTATTTGTTCATCAGGTTCAATAGATTTCTTATTACTCTTATTAACCACACTAGCCACCATAGAGTGTTCTTTCACCTTAGCAGGGAAAGGCATTCTTTCAACATAAGGCTTAGGAACAGCAGGATTAACAACATGCACTTCTACATTACTAGCAGGAACAATATCTTTATAAGGTGCATGGTATTTGTGATAATTCTTTTTAGGAATATCAAGATAGGAGGCAAAAACTTTAAGACAGTTTGCAAAGATTTTAGAATCAAGACGAGAAACAACACTAACATCATAGAAATCATTGGTTCACATAAAAGATTTATTGCATTCATAATCATAATTTATACCTGACTTTCTACCTTTGTCATTCTCCCATCCTTCAGTGTTCTCTTGAATACGGTCAAGAAGATCCCATTTAGCTTCTTCCTTTATACATGTGAATGATCCAGAACAAGAAGCATCCAATAAATCCTTATCATGAAGAGAAAGCCTTGCATAAAAATTATTAATAACAATATTACGCGGGAGTTCATGAACGGGACATTTGAGCATTAATAACTTCATTCTCCCCCACGCTTGGGCAATACTCTCTCCATTATAAGGCCAGAAATTATAGATCTGATTCCAGTCTTTATGAATCTCACTAGGAGGATAGAATTTAGAATAAAAGAGAGGAACAATTTCCTCCCATCCAATAGATTCACCATTCTTTAGTAATTTGAACCATTCAGCGGCTCTTCCTTTCAGCGACAAAGAAAATAATTTACTTTTAACTTGATCCATTGTAATACATACACACCTGAATAACTCGCATAATTCATGTATAAAGAGCAAATGATCACCGGGATGGACAGTTCCATCACCGTAATAGCAGTTATCCATAACACGTCCAACAATTTTCATAGGTATTTTATAAGGATCTAATTCGGCAGATAACGGGTTACCAGCTACCCTAGTAGTAACGGTAGAAGTACCCCTAAACAGAGAACCAAAAGTATTCTCCACAATGAAATAAAACAGTAGACAGAAATAAAAATAGCACTCACAGTAAAAGTTTCTCTTACCAATTCCACTTACCAATAGCGCTTCACTACCCGGCAACGGCGCCAGAAAATAGTCTTGATGACCCACAAGTATAGGGGGTGTATCGTAGTACTTTCGATAAATAAGAGTGTCGAACCCAACAAGGAGCCGAAGGTGTTGACAAGCAGATTGGATAGGGGATTCACTGTAAACACTAGAAAACGGGTTTGGGGGGTTGATATAGCAGATAAATAAAGTGCGAGTAAATAAAGTGCAGTAAATATTATTGCAGCGAGTGGCCCAATCCTTTTGAGAGCAAAGGACAAGCTAGTTGTATAACTTATGACTACCAAACGTTCTCGAGTACACATGGGAATTTCGTCAAGTGCTTTTGCTTCGTTACGGTTGTTTAATATCCATTGGTTCGTGAAGTGGTGTGGGTGAACCTATGCTAATGCACCACCCAACTAGGACTAATATATACTTGTGATTATACCCCTCGTAAGCATCCGCAAATACAAGAAAGTAATTAAGATAAATCTAACCACGGCCTTAAAACTCCAGGATCCTACACTCCCTCGTGCAATGGTTTCCTAATGAGGGTTTAGGTTTCTGTCACTCCGGCAACCCCACAATTAGTAGTCAAATACACAATGCATCCTCCTAGGCCCATAAAGGTGAAGTAACATGTAGTCGACGTTTACATGACACCACTAAAAGAATAGAGATACGTCTCCAACGTATCTATAATTTCTGATTCTCCATGATCATATTTTGCCAATTGATACTTGTTTTCTCCCTTATTAATAGAATTTTTATATGTTCTCCAGGACTAACCTATTAACAAGATGCCAAGTGCCAATTCCCTGTTTTCTGTTGTTTTTTGTTTCAGAAAAGTTGTTTAGCAAACATTCTCGGAATTGGACCCCACAAAGCCCAAAGTTCCTATTTTCCCTGGATATCGAGAACACCGAAGAGGAGTCGAAGACGGGCAACAGGGGGGCCACACCATAGGATGGCGCGGGCCCCCTGGCCGTGCCACCTATGGGTGTGGGGCCCCTGGAGCTCCACCGACTTTGCCCTTTCGTCTATTTAATTCCCCGGGATGGAAAACCCTAAGGACCTGATCAAAAATCCCCGAAAAGTTCCGCATCCAACGTCACCGTCAACCCTAGATCAGGGGGGTTCCGAAGCTGTTTCCGGCACCCTGCCGGAGAGGAGATCATCACTGGAGGCCTCTACATCACCATGCCTGCCTCCGGAGTGATGCGTGAGTAGTTCATCCTTGGAATACGGGTTTGTAGCTGTAGCTAGATGGTTGTCTTCTCCTCATATGCCTCCATGTTTAGATCTCGTGAGCTTCCTATCATGATCGAGATTGATCTTATGTAATTCTATATGTTGTGTTTGCTGGGATCTGATGAATATTGAACTTATGCCAAATTGATTATAGTCTTTATTTTCATATGCTATTTGTGATCTTGCATGCTTTCCATTCCTAGTGGTTTCTCTGGCCAAGTAGTTGCTAGTGACTCCAAGAGGGAGTATTTATGCTCGATAGTGGGTTCATGCCTCCTGACCGCCTTGATCGAGTGACAGAAACATGAAGGGGGCATGTGATGTTGCCATTAGGGAGAAAACAGTGGTGAGAGTGCCCGCGTGCATAATCATTGCTTACATTACACACTTTGTTTAATGCAGGTATTTGTTGCTTGCAACTTAATACCTAAGGGGGTTCAGATGATAACCCGAGGGTGGATTATTAGTCATAGATGCAGATGGATGTCGGTCTATGTATATTGTTTTAATGCCCGTACTAAATACAATAGTAATATTCATGTCATATTGTGCACTACGGTGCAACCTCTATTTTTCAATTGCCCAGCTGTAATTTGTTCACCCAGCATGCAATATTTTATGGAGAGACACCACTAGTGAAACTATGAACCCCAATCCATTTTTCCACACTGTTAAACAAACCACAACTATTTCCTACTTTCTGTACTTACTGCAAGCATACATCATTTTCCACACTACACGTGTAATCTTTGTTTTAGCAAGACCGGTGAGATTGACAACCTCACTGTACCATTGGGACAAAGTATTTTGGTTGTGTTGTGTGCAGGTTCCACGTTGTTGCTGACACCGGTGAAGCGCCAGCACCACCGTCAGTGGCATCAACCTTCCTCAGATCCTCTTCCGCCTACTGGATTGATAACCTTGGTTCTTAACTGAGGGAAACTCTTGCCACTTTCTCATCACACCCTCCTCTTGGGGTTTCCAACGGTTGTTATCACAAAGTTGCAAGGAGTTTCTGGCGTCGTTGCTGGGGACTTAATCATCATCAAGAAGCCTCCACGTCAAGGCACCATGAACGTTTGCATCAAGAATTTCTGGCGCCATTTCCGGGGAGGAAGAAGTCTTCTGGCAAGGGGAGTCTCTCACTCTCAACCTCTTTATTTTGTTTATTGTCTTGTTTTTCTTCTCTATATCAAAAACACAAAAAAAAATTGGTTCTCATTCTAGTTGTTATTTTTGTCTCTACGTTGTTATTTCTCATCATGTTGTTACCTAAGTTTACATTGAAAGATTTTCCGGTAGGAAGTGTTTCTATACTTGGAAAGGACACTATTAAAGAATTCTTTGATAATGTTAGTAAGCGTGATAACGTTGAGGAAAAAATCCATACTAGAACTTGCTCCCAATTACGAGACTGCTGCAACTTCTTTAGTTCACATGCTAGAAGCTAGGTTTGTTAACCTCCATCCCATAATACAACATATGTTCCTCAACTTGAATAATATTGAAGATGTTGAGAAAAAAAACTTCATCTTAGAAACTATGATTAAAGAATTTGGAGATGTTGCTATAGAAGCTAGAAAAGTCTTTGATCGTTTTAATATGCTTGGCTCATGTGTAGACATTGTTGGTTCTCTATAAAAAACTGAATCGAATAATGAAAACGAGGATAAAATACCAATCCCCTTTAAATTAGTGGCACTGCACGAAGCCCAAGAAAAGAATTTTGATTGGATTGTTCCTGCGAATTTATTTGATGAAGATTGTAAGGCTAAAAGTACTAAGAGAGGAGCCTCTAAAACTCACTTAGATAAAATACAATGCATTATTAAAGAATTTCCAAACCTTGATTTGCGTGCTTCTCCACTTGAAAATACTTGAGTTTCCCTTTTATTCCTAGCTGAAAGGCGTTAAAGAAAAGCGCTACCGGGAGACAACCCGTTTTTATTTCGCTGTTTTCAACCTGTTTTCCTTTGTTTTATTTGGTGTGATTTGCACCTGGGTGTTGTGTATTTCCTTAGCAACCCGGTTGTATCTTTTATTTTGAATTTTTATTGAGCCAAGTAAAGCCTCTAGTGGAAAGTTGAGCCTATATTTCGGATTTCTGCGCAGGAAACAGATTTCTGCTATCCACTGTTAATTCCGTTAAAAATCACAGAAAACTCAAAATGACCTGATTTTTTGTGTGCTTAATCCTGAGTTATATACGCAACTTTTCTTAGAAGAACACTTTTTTATTTGAGCAATAGAATTGTTTTGAAAAAATCGATCTTTACTTGTTGTTCTGTTTTGACAGATTTCTGCCATTTATCGCATTTGCATCTTAATCTCTTTCTTTTGGTGTTCTTTTGATAAAAAGAGTTTTAAAAGAAGTTTTAAAAGTATATAATGTGTTTTTTAGTGTTAGACTTGTGTTGAAACTGAACCATGTGAATTTATTATTTCAATTGCACTAACGTTGCTAATGAAGATTGTGAGAATTTTGGTGTGAAGGAAGTTTTCAAGGGTCAAGAGAAGAGGATGATATGATGTGATCAAGAAGAGTTAAAAGCCTAAGCTTGGGGATGCCCCGGTGGTACATCCAATAAAATTCCACGAAGGTTCAAGCTTCTAAGCTTGGGGATGCCCAAGGCATCCCCTTCTTCATCAACAAATTATCAGGTCACTTCTAGTGAAACTATATTTTTATTCGGTCGCATATTATGTGCTTTACTTGGAGCGTCTTTTATTTTTGTTTTTAGTTTGTCTTTTCTTTTGATTTCAGTTTTTTTTTTTACTTTTTCAATAAGCTTGGTTGGACCCCAGCATTGTTTTATTGGAGAGTGACACACTCAGCTTTTTCATGAGAATACGTTGTATTCTTAATCTCAGTCTAGCTGCTCCATTTATTTAGCTCCTGTTTTGCATGCATCTCTTATTAGAGTTGTTAGTTTTAGTAGTGTTATGTGAGTACTCTCATGTTTTCTTGCTGTGTCATAAAGAGTATTTTTGTTACAGCACGTTTTGTATGGTGCTTGTTGGGAGAAAGAAAACTGCTGCTTGAAGTAGAATTTATAACAGTACTAGTAGAAGCTTGTATAGATTGTGGCTAGGACTTTTTCATGCCCTGCTAAATGTTATTTTAGTGTTAAAGCCTTGTGGTTATTGAGTAGCATGATTAGCCTCAAATAGCTAGGAGTATTAATATGTATTGGAAGATTCATGAGCTGTTCTTGTCATAGTAAAGCATCAATATATGGTATTCTCTTTCGAATGATTTATTTGGTTGACTTGGCGCATGCTCACACCATGTTTATGACTACAAAACAGTCACGAATAGGCCCCATGACCACTTAGTTTTTGAACTTGTGATACTGCTTATCTTTTAATTAATGATGCTTATGTCGCTATGTATGATTATGGCTCTTATGCTCTCTTGATTTGTCGCTCCTAGTCTTTTGTTAGCCTCCACCTGTACTGAGTATGAGCTCGACTTGTGCATCCAAACTCCCTTAAACCAAAGTTTTTCCCATTGTGTACACCATACCTACCTACATGTGGTATCTAACTGCCATTCCAAGTAAATTGCTCATGTGTTACCTTTAAAACCTTCAAAATTACTCCTGCTTTATGTTCCTGTTTTTGCTCATGAGGACGTAAATAGAGAATTTTTATCTCACTTGTTGATTGGATTTTACAACATGGACTAGTGGCTTCATCCGCTTATCCAAATGAAAGAAGAGCTAGCAGCAGGGTGCCCAGCCCCAAATTAATGCAAACAAATTCTCTTCACTATTTTTGCCCCTTATTTATCAGTCAAAGCATAATTGTGTAAACAAAAGAGAAAGAGGGATGACCTACTACACCAGTTGCGTCCTTCACCATGGGACCCGCTCTTGTGAATCCAGTTGGCTTGTGATGTACTGTATTTTCTGTTTACCATTCGTTAACATTAGCATACATCTCCCAAAATATAGACACTCCTCCACGGTATGTGATTGTTGGCAGGCACCCGAGGATTCGGTTAGCCATGGTTTGTGAAAGATGGATGGGAGGAGTGTCAAACTTTTAATACCTCTGTTTAATAAAATAAAAAGCTCTAGCACATGAGTGATCCCTGCTTCCCTCCGCGAAGGGTCTTTCTTTTACTTTTATGTTGAGTCTCCATCTTCTAACTTTATGCACAGTTGAGAGAGCATTTTTTGCCATTTTGAGTTCTATGTGCATTTGTCCCATAAGCATCAATAATTACTTCATGATGTGATATCATGTGTTCTTAAATTATTTGTTCTAGTCTTCCTCATGAACTTTGAAGGTGTCCTAGCATTTATGTTTTGCCCCACTCTTAAGGACTATCGAAATATCACTTTGCCATACTTTCTCTATACCAGAAACAAACGTCTACCTTTCTTTGCATTATTATTCATGATCCTTTATTTGAGTTACTCTTCGTGATGCAAAGTAATTGCTATGCTTTATTATTAAAGTTTTATTTATCATGTATGTGTTTAAAAGTTTTATGATCTCAGCGTGCATATTCTTTTACATTAGATTGATCAAGTTTATGTTAGTAGCATGTCACCTCAGAAATTATTGTTTTAGCGTTTACCTACTCGAGGACGAGTAGGAACTAAGCTTGGGGATGCTTGATAAGTCTCCAACGTATCTATAAATTATGATGCTCCATGATCATATTTTGCCAATTGCTACTTGTTTTCTCCCTTATTTATAGCATTTTTATACGTTTTCCGGGACTAACCTATTAACAAGATGCCAAGTGACAGTTCCCTGTTTTTTTTGCTGTTTTTGGTTTCAGAAAAGTTGTTCTGCAAACATTCTCGGAATTGGACCCCACAAAGCCCGAAGTTCCTATTTTCCCCGGAAGCATCCAGAACACCGAAGAGGGGTCGAAGACGGGAAACGGGGGGCACACCATAGGGTGGCACGGGTCCCCCTGGCCGTGCCACCTATGGGTGTGGGGCCCTTGGAGCTCCACCGCCTTTGCCCTTTCGCCTATTTAATCCCTCCGGATGGAAAACCCTAAGGACCTGATAAAAAATCCCCGAAAAGTTCCACAGCCGCCGTCACCGTCAACCCTAGATCAGGGGAGTTCTGAAGCTGTTTCCGGCACCCTGCCGGAGAGGAGATCATCACCGGAGGCCTCTACATCACCATGCCTGCCTCCGGAGTGATGTGTGAGTAGTTCATCCTTCGACTACGGGTTCGTAGCTGTAGCTAGATGGTTGTCTTCTACACATATGCCTCCATGTTTAGATCTCGTGAGCTGCCTAGCATGATCAAGATTGATCTTATGTAATTCTATATGCTGTGTTTGCTGGGATCCTATGAATATTGAACTTATGCCAAGTTGATTATAGTCTTTATTTGCATATGCTATTTTGTGATCTTCCATGCTTTCCGTTGCTAGTGGTTGCTCTGGCCAAGTATTTGCTAGTGACTCCAAGAGGGAGTATTTATGCTCGATAGTGGGTTCATGCCTCCTCACCGCCTTGCTCGAGTGATAGAAACGTGAAGGGGGGATGTGTTGTTGCCATTAGGGAGAAAACAGCGGTGAGAGTTTCCGCGTGCATAATCATTGCTTACATTACACACTTTGTTTAATGCAGTTATCTGTTGCTTGCAACTTAATACCTATGGGGGTTTAGATGATAACCTGAGGGTGGATTTGTCGTGGGATAACCACGGCAGACGTTACCGGGGGTAACTGATCTTGGGGCAAGACGACACAGGCGTTTGGGAGAGGGTTTAGCTCAGAGGAAAACATGATGGAACTCGATCTGGTAGCCGGCAATCAAGTCGCCGAGTCTCCGATCTTAATATATTAACTCGATCTCTCGTATACACTGGATGCTCGATATCAAGCGGTACTGCTAGGGTTCTTAGATCTCTCTCAACTAGACCTAGGGGTCGGTTTATAAAGCACCCGTACCCCCTGGCTTACTCTCCAAGGCGCACCCTGAATCCTACCCGGACACCGCATACAAACTCTAACTTTCCTTTACCGTAACCCACAATCCGGGTTACGAGGCCTACAAACTTGGGCCTTCCAGAAGTTTCTTTATCTTTAGCCGGATCTTGCGCGGCGTCCTTTGGGCCGGGTTATGCCTTGGAGTTGGCCTACCGGGTTAGCATCCCTCCATCAGTAGTCCCTAGAATAGCTTGGGCTTCACGGATCCTTCCTTGAAGCGCATGCTATTCCCTGAAAAAAACATCAAATGCCCAAATGCATGAAGGCTGGGTTAAAACGCTTCGATAAACAGCTAGGCCCAACTCCATGGTGGCCATATAGTAACCCGGCTCCTCTCCAAACACCCGGCTTAGCTTCCCGGGTCTAAGCCCTGATAAAAGTGTCAAGATCCTGCACTTTACTCGATAATTGATCTTGATATTATGAAGAATATCTCCTTCTTATTTCTGCCCAGATATCACGTTCAACACTTAAAGCGTATTTCGCAAAACTCAAACAGATAGCCGTTACTCCGTAATCCCCGGCTCCCGCTCGTGGAACCAAACTTATCCACCCGAACCATTATAAATATGCTCGTAGGGGTAACCCTAACTCCAACGGCTCACTTCCCCCCCCATTCCTATTCCTTTCTTCCTCCGTGCTCAGGCTCACAGAGCGCCACCACAGAAACCCCGCGCGCATCACCGGAGCCTATCGGCCGCCGGCTACGCTCCTCCACAGCGCGCTCTGCACCGCCGCCAAGATCCGCCGCCAAACCCCCGACCGGCCCGTCGGGAATCGCAAAGGGGCACCAAACCTGCGCTATTTGCCTCCGTCGAGCTTCACTTCGATCTCCTCCAGTAAGCCTCCCATACCCGTTAACTGGGCGCGGTCTTCGGTCACCAAGGCCAAGTTAGAAGAACTGGCCGAGTTAGGGGTTCTACCCCCTCAAAAGGAAATCCACTGGAGGGTGCCGGGCAAACAGACCCGGCCTACCCCGGCGAAGGATGAGGTAATATGTTTTGTGGAACACGTGACCCGGGGCTTCCGCCCTCCGGGTCACCCTTTCTTCCGCGATATTCTAAGCCATTATGGCCTTCGCATTTTTGACATAGGGCCTAATTCCGTATTAAATATCTCCCACTTCATCGTTCTCTCCGAGTCATACTTGTGCACTCCGCCAAGTTTGGCTCTTTTTGTCGAGCTTTTCCAGTGCAAACCGTGCCGCGAAAGCGGTGACGGGGCACTTCTCGCTTGCGGCGGGGTTTCTATCCAGCGCCGCAAGAATTCTCTGATGCCACCCCTCACTCTCAACTCCCACGTCAAACACTGGCAGCTCTCGTACTTCTATTGCCGAGACACCTCCCCACCCGGCCAAAAGAAACTGCCGGGTTACTCGGAGGGCCTTCTCGATATCTCCGAGTCTTTCAATGCCTTTGCCCCTGACTCGGACAGGGAGGCCATCCGGCCTTTACTAGCCAAAATCTCTGTTCTGTCGGCCCAAGGTCTCATTGGGCTTAACCTGGTGAAAACTTGGGTCGATTTCCGGATCCAACCCAACTCCATCCGCACTAAGTTAATGTGCGAGTATTCAGGGCACGCTACAGACTCGCTCCGGTACTCCACCCACAGCTTTGCAGCCGGAGATACCAACAAAACTATCAAGAGCTTCTTGACAGAGAAGATGGAGGTAATCCGGAACATAGCCGGGTTAGAACCCTTCACTCGTGAGAACCCAGCCCCCAAGGTAAAGACTCGGTTTTCATACTCTTTCTTTCACACCTTCCACTCGATATGACTAATAACCCTTATTCTTATACCTTCCTCCCAGGCTGATGATCCCTTTTGGAAGATCGAAACTCCTCCTAACTCCGAAAACCCAGAGGAGCAAGAGGATGGCATTAACTCGGATGAAGGTACGTTTCGAACTTCACGTAATTCCCTTTAGTTCATCGTGTCCCATTCTTCATTTTCCAACTGTGACCTTGATAACTTCCAGAGTCAGAGGACAAGGACGAAGGAGAAGAGACCGACGGCAAAGTAGAATCCGCCAGTGATGAGGAGGAAGTGGAGCCGACAGTCAAAGTCGGATCTAAGAGAAAACCCCGAGGGGTCGCCCTCAAGGTTTCATATCGCCTCCTTGCATTCAATTCCTATTCCTTTGATGATATACACGAGCTAACTTGACGTTATTCCACTGGCCATATTTGAAGGAGTCGCCCATGACCAAGCGCAGAGCGACTCGAAATTATCCGGGTGATGATGCTCTTAACCCGGGTATTTCATTGTCTCCGACTCGGCGCGCTGGTATTTACCCTATCCTTTCTCGGACGAAACAATCTTCCTGAACCTTTCCCTTATGAAATCTTGCTTGATACTTTTCAGCTTCGCCCGGGTCCAGCAGCGAATTCCCTTCGGACTTTGCGGTGAATACCGGGTAAAATTCCTTTCCTGATGTTCTTATCACATTTTCATCACCCTTTCCTGATTGTACACTAACTGCTCACTCATACTATCTATAGGGCCACGGTCGTTATTAGCGACCAAGAGGATATGGAGACCGATGACCCAGGTAAGGGGAACCTGGCTGATAAGACAACAGCCGCGTCTAGCGGCGAAGAACAAGCGTCACCAATAAACCCGGCCAGACAAGAAGCCGAGTATCCGATAGCCTCTCATGCAAGCAAGAAGGGAAAAACTGCAACTTTGGGTGCGGGAGAGGGAGCATCAGATTCCGACATTCGAATGACCCGGATGCCGCCTTCTGCTAAGAAGAAAACTCCTTCTCCGAGGTTCCAAGGCCCCGGGTCCTCTAATACGGGTAATGATACCTTTGATGAACTGATGAGCGCTCTCCTCAGTATGAAGACCTCAGAGAGCAATATTCTGGAGCGCATGGCCGCCGAGCACCAGGTAACAACACTTGATATCTCACAGTATACACTTAGTCCCCAAGTTCCGAGCATAACTTTGTTGAAGTTATGCTTGGTACTTTATACAATAGTCGGCTTGCCATGATACCCGACTGATACTTGTGCCCCTTGTTCTTTACAGGCACAGATGACCCGGTCTGACGAAGTTTTGCTCAAGACCGAACAACTTCTTCTTGCGGAGGTGAAGCGTAGAGAAGCCCTTGAGGCTGACGTGGAAACCTTGAAGAAGGATGTTTCTAAATACAAGAAGAAGTGCACTACTGCTCAAACCGCACTGAAGAAATTATCAGACCAGGTTACCGATACCTATCGCATCTTGCTTAGTAAGTTTTTGCTGCCGACTGACTTCATGCCTTTACTTTATTACATGATACTCGGGATTACTGATACGTTCTTCCTTTGTTTCAACTGCAGGTGCCAACCTTGCGGCCCCAGAGGAGGATGCCATTGCAAAGGCTAGAACCTTAAAGACTGTGCTCCGGACTTTCTTTGTCGGCACGAAGTTTATACTGGATGCCGTGAAGTGGCCTACTGAGGTATATCCGGGTGAAGAAAATCTCATCCAAGCCTGCTCCACTGTGCCTGCCTGGATTGAAATCTGGAAACGCTCGGCATGCCGGATTGGTATGACCCGGGCCTTTACCCTGGCTAAGGCTTATTTTCCGAAGCTTGATCCGGCAAAGGTAATATCCGGGTTTCCAGAATTCAAGGCAGATGGTTCCAAGTTTACACCCAAGGACTTCAAGGCCATACAGTCCGCAGTGCGTCACTCGGCCACCACTTTGGCCGATAGTATGGATCTGAACACAATTATGAGCGCATACGATGCTGAAGGCAAAATCGTTACAGAGGACGCACCCCCGCCCTTTGATATTTTGGAGAAATGGGCTGCTGACTCGGCCAGGAAGAGGGAAGAAACTGCAAAGAGAGAGGCCGAGTTAGGATCAGGGCCAACCATCTCTACACCAGCTGTTCTTCCGCCTGTCCGTCCTGCCTCGAAGAATCCGGGTGATGATGCCGATAGAGCCAAAGAGCATGTCCAGGAGCAAGACCCGGAGGCCAAGGGCAAAGATGTGGACCCTACTCAGGAAGCCGAATAGGCAGATGCCATCGAAATACCTCGATCATCTGATAGTTTTATTCGAAACAAGTATTCTTTTGACGGTGCGCCTGTGCACCCTTGATACTGGTGTCGCAACTTGTAACGCACTTTGATTCTGTGATGCACTTCGTGCCTTTCTAGGCTTTTTGATGAACTTGATACTTGTCTATCTTATTCCTGATAATCCAACTTTCTTTTCATTTCTTTTTATTCCCCTCTTTATTTCCGAGTATCGTGTGTTTCGACAGGTGGACTTTTCTTTAAGTCCCCACGACTCAGACATTGGGGTCTTTCGAGCTTAGCAACGAAATAACTTGATCCTGCTTCGAAACCCACAGTCCCCAAGGCCCGAATATCCGAGTCTGTGGTGTGTGGTCTTTTCGAAGAGAACAAACTTGTTGTTGCTAAGCCGAAACCCGGAATTATTTCATACAGATAATGAAGTCATGCTTGATAAACGTTGAGTTTCCAGCTGTTAGCCTTGTACTCTGCATAACTTGTGGTTTAGATGACCCTTTTGACTATCTTGTACTGTAAGCCGGCTTTCGCGTGGATACCATGTTGTTACATCTATACGAAAACAGGGTCAGGCAAGTCCCATTGGGCTTCATGGCTGATTGTAATCGTAAGCGAGCAAATCATGCCACTTTAGTGCGAGTCACATCGAGCTTAAGTAAGAAAAGTCAAGAAAATTTGGCTCCTTTGTCCGGTTATAAGATTGCAGCCGTACTCGTTTGCGAGTAATCGGCCCTTATAACTCATAGGCATCAAGGCCGGGTCTTTGGGTTTGTGGCCGTGCTATTTAAGCAGTCAGCCCCCGAGACCTATATATATTCAACATACTCAATGATACTTATGTATTGGTAGCAGTGGATACTACTAACCTGTAACTGAAGTAAAGATCGTAACAAAATAGGACTTGATAACCATCTCTTTATTGATACGAGAAAGTTTGGATCAGCAGGCCGCCTCATTAAAAACCTTCCAGTCCCCTTAGGTACCCTGGGTAGGAAAAGAGCGCGTCTGAAACCTGCTGCCCATTACATTGTTTAGTTCTTCTCGGGAACCGGTCCCGGGCTGACGTGACCGATACACATTCTCCATTTGATGGACTTTTTCATGATGAGTACCGGGTTTACTAGCCAACCCGGGTGAGGTGTTTCCATAACGCGTCTGGTTGTGAACGGCCGTGCAATTTCTTCTCCTATGGCAGATTGTTTGGGAGAATCATCCTTGATAAAAGCCACCATCTTAGCATCTTGTGCTGCCTTGGACTTTGCTCTTTCGCCTTCAGTACTCGGCCTTTTTGATGTGGTTCTGTCCTCCGGGTCTGCTTGAGACCGGTAATGCTTGAGTTCCTCCTTTCTACAGGCTTGCTCGGCCATTGCTGCGTCTCCTTCATCGCATTCAGCTGCTATATCTCGATTTCCATGTATGGTAATGGTCTTCTTAGGACCCGGGATTTTTAGCTGTAAATACACGTAACACGGCCTAGCCATGAATTTGGCATAAGCCGGCCTTCCGAATAATGCGTGGTAAGGACTGCGCAATTTGACCACCTCAAAAGTGAGCCACTCAACTCGATAGTTATCCTTTGATTCCCCAAAAGCTACCTCCAATGCGATTTTTCCCTCGGGGCATGCTGAATGACCCGGCACTATCCCATGAAAAATTGTTGAGCTTTTTTGTAGCTGAGACTCCTTGAGGCCCATGCGTAAGAAGGTTTCCCAATACAGTATATTGATGCTACTTCCACCGTCCATCAAAACCTTTTTCAGCTCATACCCATTGACCTGCGGTGCGACTACTAATGCTAGGACTCCCGGGTGTTCTACTCTTTCCGGGTGGTCCCTTCTGCTCCATGTTACATCCTGTTCTGACCATCTCAGGTATCTCGGGACAGCAGAAGAAACTGAATTGACCGCTTGCTTCAGTATCTTTTTGTCCTTGTTAGAACCTCCTGTGGTATGCACGTGATATTGACCCAACTGTTTGGGGTTAGCCTGGAAACCTCCTGCTCCCCCTTGGTTATTACCTTGATTTCCAGCTGCCGGGTTACCGGCTGGGGGTGGGCCGTTGCCCGGGTTTCCACCTGGACCCGGTCCTCCTCCCCGTCCTGCACCTCGCATGGCTCTGTTCACTTCCTCATTCTTCCATCTCTGTAGGTCGACGCACTGCTCCAAGGAGTGGTTAGCTGGCCTACCGTTCCTGCTGTGCTTCGGGCATGCCATTCTGAATATGTCCCAATTATTACTCGGCCTTGGTGGTCCTTGATAGTTTCCTCCATTGTGATTTCCAGCATTGAAATTTCCTTCTGCCCTGGGTCTGGAAGATCCAGCTTCAGTATTGGCGACAAACTCGGAGCCTCCTTCAAACGGACGCTTGTTCTGGCTGTTGTTACCCGGCGCTGATCCGTTGCCGGTTCTTCCGTTACTACTTGTGTTTGCTTTTGCTTTTTTATCATCAGTTTCCTCTTCCGTAGTGTCCGTTGCGGCATGTTTGTTGCATGCATCCATCAATTCCCCCATTGTAACCTCCGAAGCATTCCGACTAGATTTCATGCGAGTTAACTTTTGTACTAAAGGTGTGTACTTGCAGGTCTTTGCCATAGCTTGCAGCGCATCCTTGGGCTGAATATCCGTAGATGAATGAAGAATTTCCATAACCCGGCGGACCCATCTGCGCGCCGATTCTCCCTTCTTCTGAACACATCGCTCTAAGTCGTCAATAGTGAATAACTTTCTACACGTCCCGTGAAAGTGCTTGATAAACGCAGTTTTCAATTCTTCCCATGACTTAATAGATCCTTCCGGTAGATTGGCGAACCATAACTTTGCTGCTCCCTCTGACATCATTAGATACATGAATTTGGCTTGAAGATTCTCGGACGCATTGCGAATCGACATGGCCATCTCATAGCTGCTCAACCATGTTTCCGGATCCATAGTCGGCTCATAATTCACCACTTTTCCCGGTTCTTTGAACTTTTCCGGGTAAGGTTCAGCTCTGATGCTATCCGAAAGACACTTAGGCCCTGCAAGAATGGTTGAAGCTGGTCTTACTCGGGAAACATGTGATCCTGCAGTGGGTACAGCTGGATGCGGTACCGCTAGTGGCCCATGTGCCGCGGACCCGGCCACGGCTCTCCTGGCTCTGGAACTATCCACGATGGCCTGTGCTGCTGATGCTGCTGGTACTGCCTGAATGTGTGGAGGAGGCGGCATTTGCTGCTGCTCTTCCCTCCGTCGTGCCGAACTTGTTTGGATGTTTCCAGCGTTACCTTGTTGTTGGCTGACATATGGCGTCCCATGCATTCCACTTCTGTGATCCGGGTAATTAACCTGTTGCGCCACCGCGGTGCGCAGCATATCTATCGCCCGCCGGGTCTCCTCTGCGTGGGGTGACTCTCTCACGGGGATTTGATTTAGTGCAAGCGTTGCTGCGTACACGTTGTCCATGGGATTGTTGTAATGACCCGCTGGTGTGCGAAAACGCGATGGTGGTGGTGGTGGTGGCGGTGGTACAGTATTGCCGGCAGTAACTCCAGTCTGTGGTGCAGGGAATCCGGCCTGCGTATCTACCGGTTGTACTCCTCCGGTTGTCGGCTGAGGGGCGGTTCCTTGATTTTCCGCTGGAATCGGCTGATCCTGAGGCGTGATAAATAGTGCGGCCGGGTTTATGACTCCTCCCAATGCTGGTAATCTAGTTTGGTGCCTTTGATGTATTCTAGTCGTTTCCTCTCGGAGCCGAGTTTCCAGTGCATCCAGCTCGCGTTGCCGTGTGGCCATCCCTTTCCTTTCTGCTTCTACTTGCCTTCTCTGCTGATCCAATGCACGACGGGCTACGTCCAAATCCCTAACACGTTCCGCCGCGTTCTCTGGAGTGATAACTGTGGCAAGAACCGTCGGATCTAGGATCAGATTGTTGTCGAACAAGGCCGGGTGTTGTGGATTGGAAGGACCCGCTCCTGGTGTCCGGTTTGCTAGGAATCCGAACATGTTCGCGTGTAGCTCGTTTTCTGGCGCTTGATTGGTAACCGATGCCGACTCTCCGTCAACCTGGGCCAAAACCGTGTTCCCGTTAGCCGGCCCCTGCTGCCGGGTTAATGCTTGTGCTGACCCGGCCGCGGCCGCGGTTACGGTCTCTTGGTTGAGATTGGTCGCGGGAGCCGTGTAAACCGCGACTCGGCGTATGATGCTTGACGCGAATTCATGTTGTTCCCCTTCGCTGTTATTCTCCTCATACCGGTTTTCCAGCAGATCCTGGATGGATTCGGTATCATCCTCTCTTTCGACCCGATCGCGCGGGGTCCATGCCGGTTCCTCCGGCTGTTCCCACTTCGCGATGGGTTCTTCTGTCGGATATGTCGTTCCAACTGATTCTTCTTCATCTGATTGGATATAAGTGGCCTCCCCTGACACAGAATCAGATCCAAAATTGTCAGGGATCGAACCGGAAGTACATACCATACCGATGAAGACGCTGATCCGGCCGATTGTCACGACGGATCCGGATTCGAGGTGATCCGACTCTGGCCCCCAGCCGGAATCGTCCACCGTCTTTTCTCCTTTGTGGTCGATGTAGATCTCGCCGACGACAAGATTCTCCATGTTCTTCCGAGCTTCTCCCGTGATGTAAACACCTTTGGACGCAGGCCCCACGGTGGGCCCCAACTGTCGTGGGATAACCACGGCAGACGTTACCGGGGGATACTGATCTTGGGGCAAGACGACACAGGCGTTTGGGAGAGGGTTTAGCTCAGAGGAAAACATGATGGAACTCGATCTGGTAGCCGGCAATCAAGTCGCCGAGTCTCCGATCTTAATATATTAACTCGATCTCTCGTATACACTGGATGCTCGATATCAAGCGGTACTGCTAGGGTTCTTAGATCTCTCTCAACTAGACCTAGGGGTCGGTTTATAAAGCACCCGTACCCCCTGGCTTACTCTCCAAGGCGCACCCTGAATCCTACCCGGACACCGCATACAAACTCTAACTTTCCTTTACCGTAACCCACAATCCGGGTTACGAGGCCTACAAACTTGGGCCTTCCAGAAGTTTCTTTATCTTTAGCCGGATCTTGTGCGGCGTCCTTTGGGCCGGGTTATGCCTTGGAGTTGGCCTACCGGGTTAGCATCCCTCCATCAGGATTATTAGTCATAGATGCAGATGGATGCCGGTCTATGTATATTGTTGTAATGCCCGCACTAAATACCATAGTAATCTTCATGTCATATTGTGCACTATGGTTCAACCTCTATTTGTCAATTGCCCAGTTGAAATTTGTTCACCCAACATACTATCTTTTATGGATAGACACCACTAGTGAAACTATGAACCCCGGTCCATTTTTCCACACTGTTAAACAAACCACAACTATTTCCTGCTTTCTTTACTTACTGCAAGCATACATCATTTTCCACACTATCCATCTAATCTTTGTTTTCAGCAATACCAGTGAGATTGACAACCTCACTGTACCGTTGGGAACAAGTATTTTGGTTGTGTTGTGTGCAGGTTCCACGTTGTTGCTGACACCGGTGAAGCGCCAGCACCACCGTCAGTGGCATCAACCTTCCTCAGATCCTCTTCCTCCTACTGGATTGATAACCTTGGTTCTTAACTGGGGGAAACTCTTGCCACTTGCTCATCACACCCTCCTCTTGGGGTTTCCAACGGTTGTTATCACAAACTAGCAAATAGCACCACAACTTAAATACCGAACCACAAGATATTACTTCAACATAACTTCACTACTAACATCATGACTTCTTCCATGTCCTAAACAACTAAATGAACTACTCACAGGACATCATATGGATCCTAATCAGAGGTGATATAATGGATAATAACAGTCTGGTCATAAAGTGCTAACACCGGTAAATCTCACAAGCATCAACTACTAACAAGTAATCCACACCGGGAGAGAGATCTAATGTAAAACAACGATAGAGGCCCCTAATTGTTACAGCGGTATGACGATGGATGATGAGGGTGATGGTGCTGGTGGTGGTGATGATGATGATGATGATGATGATTGTGACAAACTTGATGATGCCCGGAGCGATGACGGTGACGATGGCGATGTTTTCCCCTCTCCGGAGAGGAATTTCACCGGCAGATTTCTCCCTGTCAGAGAGCTTTTCTCTCTCCGGTGTTTTTCGCCCCGAGGAGGCGGCGGAATAATTCTTCGATGATCCTCTGGGGCTTAGGGTTCCCTCGGGGTCAAGTATGCGAAAGGGGCCGACCAGAGGTGGGCCAGGGTGGCCACACCACCTGGCGGCGCGACCAAGGGGGGGCGCCACCCCATGGTGTGGGCCCCTGGTGCCCCCCTCTTGCTCTCCTCGTGGTTGGCTCCCTCATATGGACTTCGAAGACATCTCCGGTGTCCCCCATCTTCATCTGATCTTATGAAATAGTTTATTCTGACGGTGTTTTTTTCATCAGATTTTTGGTTCTGGTGTTTACTCTCCAAAAATTATGAAACATGCAAAATAAGATAAAATAACATAAGTGATGCATCATAACATGAAATATATCGATGAATAACAGAAAATAACGATATAAAATAGTGATACAAAATGGACGTATCAGTGCTCATAACTTCCGCCGTCCGTCGAAAAACTAACGAAATTAATAACACCAAGTACAATAGTGAATAAACTAGGAAATCTGTCAAAACTGAACAGTTTGTAAAGATGACACTCAACGAGATAATCAGGCAGCTCAAATCGAAAAACTCAAAGCTAATGAAAGACAGACCATAATCTCAGGTTTATGCACAAAAAAAATTCAGATCAAAGTACTATTCTGAGATTTATCATGATTTTTTACAGTGAAGCACATGAATTCTGTCTAAACAGAATCAGTCAGTAAAGATCGAATTATTAGACCTATATAAGTACCTCAAATCAGAAAAATTATTCAAATGAAAGAAATATAATAAGCATTACTTTGCACTCAAGAAATTTCAGATCAATATCACGTTTTGGTGATTTTAAACATTTTATACGGTGAAGCACAGAAAATCTGTTTCTGGACAGCAAAGCAAAACTATCAACTTTCATGTAATTAGAAACTACAATTATAAATTTACTTTTATGGTACAGAGGAATATGTACAATATATACAATATACACAATATATACAAATTTTAACTGAAAAGCTTCCATGGAAAGATTTGATTTGGTTTCCTAGGCATGAACACAAGTGTTCAAGGTCGACCGCCACTTAACCATTACTCATCTTTCCGATCACTTTCCTTTATGAAAATGTTTTTAGACAACAAGTACAACTAATCTTTTTTGTAATTCGTGTTTCCTATCTATAACTAAAGATAGAAAACAACTTAAAACTTAAAATAAAGCTACTTAGACACGAAGCAAACAAGTGCACACAAGAACATTCACCCCACACTATTGCTCCCCGGCAACGGCGCCAGAAAAGATCTTGATATCCCACAAGTATAGGGGATCGTGTGTAGCCTTTTTGATAAGTAAGAGTGTCGAACCCAACGAGGATCTAAAGGTAGGATAAGTATTCTCTCAAGTTCTATCAACCACTGATACAACTCTACGCACAGTAAAAGTTTTGCAATATCTAGGAAATAAAACTAGAGTAACAATACGGGTAAACAAGATAGTTTTGCAGGATAATAAATACATTAAAGTAAAGTTAGTTGCTGCAGCAATATATTATACTAAATGACAATAAACTAAAATTAACATGAGTGTGGAAAAGTGGTGGAAAGTGTGATGGATTTGTCCATGATCAAATAGTCAAATACAAGGTTGATATTCCTCTTGTATGTGGGAGAGGCAAAGCTAACAAGCACTCACTATCCAATGATTGCAAGTACTTATGATTGGAACTCTAGAAAACATCCGTAACTACTAGAAGATACATTAAGGTAAAAATACCCAACCATAGCATTAAGATCAAAAGGTCCTCTTTATCCCATATGCTTTAATCACTAGATTGGGGCTCATGTTTCTGTCACTCAAGCAGCCCTCCCTCTACATTTCTCCACATACTACAAACCATATGATGTGATCCATCCGCGCATAAACATATGATGGTACCATATGACTGTAACAAATTCAATATATAGCTCAAACCATCCATAGAGATTCAACAATCAATCATATGACAAAAATTATCTACACAAACATTACATAGATGCAATAGATTATCTGCAAATAATTTATAACGTCAAACACCATGTTTACATAGGGCGGTACAGAGGTGTGTGGGTGTATGAACCACTGTATACAAGGAGGAATTGGCGATGGAGATAGCGGTGAAGATGGTGGAGAGGATGGAGAAGGGGCAGCACATGAGGTGAAGAGCGGCGTCGGCGGCCGTCGGCGGCATAGGGGGCTCCTCCTGCGCCGGCCGACCATCATGGGGGAGAACCGCTCCTTAGCCCCTTCCTCCATGGATTTTTGGTGCTGTATATGGGCCCTCCTGGCGAAGGAATGGATCTTAGACCCTGCGGGTAAGAACACCCCGTCTCAGGCCCGACGTTAAGGCCCAAGAAGGGAAGCCCTTGGAGTATTCTAGAATGCCCAACAGAACCCCACCCGCAAGACTTGCGGGTCAAGACAAGAACTCCTATACGTAATCTACTAGGACTCATGTAACTCCCTCCTGGCTGCATATATAAAGCGAGGAGGGAGGAGAGAAAAAGAACAACCAATCTAGGGATTCAATCTAGAGAGAGGAAAATACAAGCCACAACTAGATTAGGCAATACACGGCATACCCCGTACGCCTCACCATGGCATCGCCATTGTAACAGCTCGACTATCTCGCCATAATACAGATCAGACAAGCAGGAGTAAGGGTTTTACCTCTACGAGGGCCCCGAACCTGGGTAAATCTTTCTCATTGTTAGCCGTCAAGGTCACCAGCGCGTACATCGTTCCTCTACTCGAAACTCTACCGGCTCATCCGAGGGATTTGTCGACACGACTCTTCGACAATTGGCGCCGTCTGTGGGAATAACACGCGCTGGATCTACGGTCTCGCCGGCCTCATCTACATCAATCTTTGGTTCCTCGACCCCATGGATTGCATCTACTTCGTCTCCTTCAACTTCATCGAGCACTCGCCGGCATCACGCACGGCCTTCGTCGTCTACATCAACATCGTTCTTCACTCGCAGGCTGCAGGACAGCAGCAACGTACATATTGCGGACGTCATCAACGTGGCTCAAAACTCATCTGGAAAATTACTTCGGTGAAAAGATGCGAAATCAAATTATCTACCAGCTCCAAAAAAATCGGCAAATTCTGACGGTTAGATCTCCGTGGATGACCCGAATACTGAAGCCCTGTCAGAATCTGATGGAACTCCGTACGACTTTGGGAAAACGATTCTCACGGTCGACTCGGACATCAACTCGACAATCACACCGTTGAACAGCTGCGGAATACAATCCTCCACCACTCCGTCTTTTTTGAGCCAATTCCAACGGTTAGATCTCCGTCAGCAGCTCGCGCACTGCGACACGTTTTGGATCTCTGCGAGTTCGCGAATTCAAATCGCGAATCCGGATCCTATTTCGGCAATTTGCGAGTCGACACAAAGACCAAACAACGTCAACAAAAGATGGAGACTCGCGATACTAGTGCTCGGGGGCTCGACATCAACATTTCCCTCCGTGCACACACAACAAATCCTCGCGACTCCGCCGCGTCGAGTTGGTCCGCCGCGTCGAGTCCTTCGGGCAAACATCGCGACTCCGCCGCGTCGACTCGGTCCGCCGCACGAGTCCTTCGGACAACCATCACGACTCCACCGCGTCGAGTCCTTCAGGAAGCATGGCGACTCCGCCGCGTCGACTCGGTCCGCCTCGCCGGGTCCTTCCGGACAAACATCGCGACTCCGGCGCGTCGAGTCCTTCGGACAAACATCGCGACTACGCCGCGTCGACTCGGTCCGCCGCGTCGAGTCCTTCGGACAAACATCGCGACTCCGGCGCGTCGACTCGGTCCGCTGCGTCGAGTCCTTCGGGAAGTATCACGACTCCGCCGCGTCGACTCGGTCCGCCGCGTCGAGTCATTCGGGCAAACATCGCGACTCCGCCGCGTCGACTCGGTCCGACGCGTCGAGTCCTTCGGGAAGCATCGCGACTCCGCCGCACAACTCCACTACATCGAATCCTCTCGACTAAGCGTCTCGGGGGTTGTCCTTCGCCGCAGCCACACTCGTTGCTCGGGGACTATGCTGCAAAGTAGACGCACTCGAGAATTCACCGCAGCCGCACTCGACACTCGGGGGCTGAGGCGCGAAACAGCCGCACTCGACACACGAGTCCGGTTCATCGATTCCGGCAATATCACTCGGCACCACCTCGTCGACCACGACAGTGTCATACAAAGATAAGTTCCTCTCATACGAGTCGACATATTTACCTTTTTATGTGTTTCTAATCTGGTGTGAAGCTACACCTGACACTCGGGGGCTGCGCCCCGTAAACTACATGTATACTCGACACCCGTTATTTTGCGCGTTACACTACCACATTTACACGCTACAACCCGAGTAGCTGATACTGCCTGACGTCGACCCTTGACTCCGACCTGGTTTGCAGCAGCAACTGACAGGTCGGCAAGGAGCATAGACAATGGCTGTCAGGCTAACGAAAGGGCACAGCGTACGATGCAAAAGTGTCGCGTAGGATCAAATGGTTTCCTACCAACATGCCATACTCGACTCTGCGAGTCGATAAATTGTTGGTTCACAACCAAGATTAATCCGAGCAACAATTTGTTCCGTACATTTTGCTATACACAGCACTACTGCTACATTATTTAACCACATCCGATTATATGGCTGCAACTGCAACGCAGGAACCACAACGTCGACACATACCCTCCTCCGGGAGTCGACGCATGTCCTCCTCCGCGAGCCAACAGAAGACAAGCACACGGGGTTAGCTTCAGAACAACTTGAGCCTATGCCCGACTCTGCGAGTCGAACATAGCCTCGGGGGCTACTCCCATCGCGAGGACTGCCGTGCACCCGATAGATTGCAGAAGCGACGTTACAAGATCTTTGAGTCTATGCCCGATAAAAAATAATCGCACATAGACTCGGGGGCTACTCCCATCGGGAGCGCTGGCCGCGCACCCAATGAGCGCTGGTCGCGCAACCGACGGGCACTATGGGCGCCCTCGAAGTACTACCGCGTCGGAAGCATATGACACGCTGGCCGCGTATCTGAGGAGCTCTGTCAGATTTCTTCGTCCAGATCCTTATTGTGGTCGTACAGACCGCATATTAACTCGGATGAACAAAAACAAAACATCAAACTTGTCCGTCTCGACGAGGCGCATACAACATCGCGGGCCAATTCCCGAAATCAGAACATCTTGAAGACTTTTCGGGTCCATCTTTTTGTGTGGACTAGGTGGCTGAGCGTCCGCGTCAACTACACGACTTCCACGTTGTCGTGCGACTCCGCCACGTCCGCGTCAACTACACGACTTCCTCGTCGGCTCCGTCCGCCGTGTCGAGTCCACCGCGTCGACGTCATCCGCCTCGTCGACTACACGACTTCTTCGTCGACTCCGTCCGCCGTGTCGAGTACACCTCCACCGAGTCGACTCTATCCGCCGTGTTGAGTACACCTCTACCGCGTCGACTCTATCCGCCGTGTTGAGTACACCTCCGCCGCGTCGACTCTATCCGCCGTGTCGAGTACATCTCCACCGCATAATTACGTCATTGCGCACCTCATAACACGAAATCTCTTTCGTATGGGCACATCAAGACGCGAAATTTCTTTCGCATAGTCACCCTGACACGAAATATCTTTCGTATGGGCACATCAAGACGTGAAATTTCTTTCGCATAGTCACCTTGACACGAAATCTATTTCGTATGGGCACATCAATACAAAATTTCTCTCGCGAAAACTTCATAACGCGAAATCTCTTTCGCACAAGATCAAGAAGGAAGATCTCTTCACCCGAAGAATTGCAAAACATGATTAAGGCAAAATCACGAGTGTGCGGCTCCCGCAACTCTACCACACGATGTATTTACACATCCTTATCCTGGATCGTTCGGCCGACTAGGCACATCCGGATGCCGTATTCTCTCGAGTACGAAGGTAAGACCCAAAAGATCTCTCTTGAGGGCCTGGAATCGCACTCAAGCTGCGTCCTCCGGTAAACTTTCCGTGTCAACAACACGAAGAAAAATCCTAGCGGACGCGCCGGGTACCCCTTTAGGTTAAGTTCGACTCGATAAGACCTCAACGGCCCAGTCGCAACGATCACCTCGCCGGATTCGAGTCGGAGGTCTCGAATTCGTGTAGGCCAGAACCGTTTTTGCCCTAGATGCAATTAATTGGCCCTGATCGTTCGGGAGAGCCAAGCGACTGAGCCACATCCTTCTGCGAAAACAGCCAACACCAGGCACATTTACCACTCGATACTCGAGTATGGGAAAGCGCATCGTGCGCAGGGTATACACCCTCAAAACCAGACGACTGAATAACCAATCGAAGAAATCAAGAACGGACTCTGAGTGCCTACCCGACTGATTCTCAGTCGACTAAACACTCGAGGGCTACTGACGAAGGAATGGATCTTAGACCCTGCGGGTAAGGACACCCCGGCTCAGGCCCGACGTTAAGGCCCAAGAAGGGAAGCCCTTGGAGTATTCTAGAAGGCCCAACAGAAGCCCACCCGCAAGACTTGCGGGTCAAGACAAGAACTCCTATACGTAATCTACTAGGACTCATGTAACTCCTTCCTGGCTGCATAAATAAAGCGAGGAGGGAGGAGAGAAAAAGAACAACCAATCTAGGGATTCAATCTAGAGAGAAGAAGATACAAGCCACAACTAGATTAGGCAATACACGGGATACCCCGTACGTCTCACCATGGCATCGCCATTGTAACAGCTCGACTATCTCGCCATAATACAGATCAGACAAGCAGGAGTAAGGGTTTTACCTCTACGAGGGCCCCGAACCTAGGTAAATCTTTCTCATTGTTAGCCGTCGAGGTCACCAGCGCGTACATCGTTCCTCTACTCGAAACCCTACCGGCTCATCCGAGGGATTTGTCGACACGACTCTTCGATTTTTGTAAGAAGCTCGACTAGCCCCTTCCTCCATGGATTTTTGGTGCTGTATATGGGCCCTCCCCCATGGAGATAAGCCATGGGGGAGGAAAAATTCGTGGCTTTTGGTGGCTGTCCAAGAATTAGGGTTTTCTTCTCCTTATATGTGATGGGACAATTCTCCCCGGCCCTCCAATAGATGGCATGTTGATCCAAGGGCTCTTGGGAACCTATAGAACCTTCCTAGGGACCCTTCTCAGCCCTAATGAGGCCCCAAAGTCGTGTCTTGGCCGAATCCATCAAATATGGTAAAAGTTAGACTCAATCACGTCACCGATTCCCGTAATCCTGTAACCAGATATTTATCCTCTAGTAAAATGGGGCCACAGGTCACGTACGAACTCGGGTTGGGATGTTCTTTGGCTTAAATGAAAGCTATAGAAATTACCAACAAATTTGTAGGCAATTTGAGCTTCAATTGACGTTGTCTTTGGGGGTCAAACTAACGATCTTTAAAAACCGTTGGTGGACAGATTTCAGGAAACTCAGAGCTCTTCTCCAACAAGTCTCCTTTTGTGTTTTCTTGTTAATTCCTACATATCAAAGTGTAAAATAAGAACTTGTGAACTTTTCAACCATTAGTAGGTTAGTCCAATAAATAATATAAAACCATAGTAAATACATAGGACAATTGGTGGAAAACAAGCATGGAGCATCAAAAATTACAGATACGTTTGAGACATATCAGACACGAAAACAACACCACAAACCCTATTGTAGAAAAAGTGGGATGTTACAACTAGCAAGAGTATTCTTTTTATTCTTAGGGTTAGAAGAAGATGATACCTCGGTGGCCTTTGCCATAAAGCACTTTGCGGAAGGTTGAGGAAGATTCTCATTGGGGGATTCAAAGAGTGATGGATATAATGAAGATGCAATCGAAATAGCGGCCACTTCACTTGTGGTTTCTTCTTCTTCATTGTCACCGAAATCATACTCTTCTTGAGTCACTAGCACATATCTTGAGGATGGTTTCTTGTTGAAGGGTTTCTTCTTGAAATGAGGCTTCTTGTTGGGAGCTTTGACTTGTCCTTGAGGACAAGCTTTCCTCCATGGTTTTCCCTATTCTCAAAGGGCAGTCGACAACAAAGTGATACTTGTCTTGACAATTAAAACAACCCCTCACTTTTTGAGTCCCTTCTTTGCCATATCTTGACTTTGTCTTCTCCTAAAAAATGCCTTGGCCTTGGGAGGGTTCTTACAAAACTTTTGCACCGCAAGAGCGATGTAATCCTTAAGCACATATCATACTCTCGATCATTTAGCGGAGACAAGTTTTCTCCCAAAGCAACCTCTTCTTGTGGATCCACCACCTTTGTCACAACCTTGCCTTAAAAGAAAAGGAGGCTCCTTTGTGCATTCCAATAGCATGAGCACAAGTGTCATGAGCAAGCTGTGTTTGAACTTGGAAGGAAGCCATCTATTGCATCACCTCGGTTGAGGTCCTGGGGTAATAGTTGTGCCTTCCTTGACGGATCTTCAAGTCCATGGGCTCAAATGGCATCAGAGCACTCACATACTTTATCTTTATCCATGCATCATTCACATAAGTGGTACCAAGACCACTAAAGGCGGTGGCAAGGGTCTTGAGTCTCTGGTACATGTCCTCATGGCTCTCACCATCAAGCATATAGAACCCTTCGGCCTCATTCCTCAAGGTATCATACCTATTCCTCTTTAGGCTTTCATTTCCCTCAAATATGGTGATAATAGCATCCCATGTTTCTTTGGCGGTGGAGTATTGTTGAAGATGAGGAATGTGGTTTGGACCCATGGCTTGTTGAATCATCGACAAGTCGGTGTAGTTGAGTTGGAAATCTACTACTTCTCTTGTTGTCAAGTTCTTGGGGTCATGAGGCTTGTATCCATCTTGAGTGACCCTCCAAATCTCAATGCAAGAAGAGTTAAAGTGATTTTTCATATAATATTGCCATTGACTAAAAGAATGTGCATCAATTTTAGGAGGTTCACCTCTAGGATTAATATGAGGATGTGGGATGGGAGGATCGGGAGAGTATTGTCCTTCGACATTGTGGTACTCATTCTTCCCACCTTTTCCCTTAGAAGTTTTGTTCTTAGAGGATTCACTTTTAGGTTCTCCACCATTTTCCCCAACCTCCTTCTCCTCCGGAATTTCTTCCAAAGGAGTTCAAGTAGAAGTTTCCGGGCCCTTGGCTTTCAAGAGTTGCATCATAAAATAACGCAACTCTGTCATTTCGGAATCCATGGATGAGGTAAGGAATCTTTCAATTCCTTAAGATCATCCATAGTGACTTGTGCTGAGGGCTAAGCGGCATCTCGTCCGTTGACCATACTATCACTCTTAGGCGGTTAAGCCCAAAATAAGAGCCGAGGCTCTGATACCAATTGAACGGATAGTATGGGCACCTAGAAGGTGGGTGAATAGGTGCTACGACCAATTTTAATTTTTCTTCGAATTAAGGCTTGACACAAAGGTAAATTCTCTAGATACGGAACTACGGTGAATTTACCTCTATGACAAGAACAACAATAAAAAAGATACAAACACAAAGTAAAGGAGAGGGAACGAGGTATCCGATAATGGAAGCACGCGGAGACAAGGATGTAATCCCGAGTTCCTCCTTTTGAGGGGATTACGTCTCGTTGGAGGGGTGTGAGTTTCGCCACGAAGGCCTACACAACGCCACAAAGGCCTCACCCTATTCTCCGATGAACCTCGCCACAAAGGCCTAGTTCACCTTCCACTATTGATTCCTTTTGAGGCGGAAATCAATTCCTTTACAATGAGCTTTATGCACACACCCACAACCAAATTGGGGGCTCCCAAGAATCACCAACAATCAACAAGTGAGTAGCAATGGGGTCTATGTTTTCCACAAGAAAACCATAGACTTGATTCCCTCAAGTGCATGAGGGGGAAATGAATAACGGGTTGGTGAAGATGTAGATCGGGGCCTTCTCCTTCAATCCTCCAAAGATCAACGAGTTTGAGTAGAGGGATTGGGAGATCTATCTTGGTGGGTGATCTCAATTAATGGAGTATTAAATTCTGTACGAGCTAGCTGGAGGAATAAGAAGGGGAGGGGTTATTTATACCCCAACCCCAAAATCTAGCTGTTTGACACCTTTCTAGAAAATTCGCAGAACACCGGAGACTCCGGGAACTCTCCGGACCGCATCGAGTGGACGACACCACTTTAACTTGGCTCTAGAAAATCTTCAAGGGCGGAGACTCCGGTCTTCACAGGCCAGAGACTCCGCAAAGACTCCACATATATTTTTCTCCAGAGAGCAGAGGGTGTCTGGAAAGCTTCGTGTGCATGGAAACACGAGGATTTCGGAAACTCCGGCCCCTGCACATCGGAGACTTCGGCTGGGCCAGGAACTCTGGGAACTCTCCACACACATTCTAGAGGGGTTCCAGAGAGTGACACATATGTCTTCTTCGCTAGGAATTCCTGAGTCCGGCGACTCCGGTCTGAGACACCGGAGACTCCGGCCTGGGGAAAATCCCAGCAACTCCAGCTGATTTCGGAGACTCCGGCCTAGGGAAAATCCCCGCAACTCTAGCACTTCAAATTCTCTTTTGTTCCTTTTTGAGAAACAGAGCCACCTTTAATAATATTTAATAAAGACCCCTAACACATTAACACACGTTAGAAAAATGCTAGTGTTGTTAACAAACACACAAAACAAGATTTAGGCGGATTTGCGCTTTCTTATGGATCACACTAAGATACCGTAACACTATCTATGTACATCAAGGATGGTTTCTAAAAAATGTCCTTTGAGGTGGAGGGAGAGGATAATTACGGTGTCTCTGATGTTCATATGTGGAGAACGAGGATGATGAGGATGGAGACGATGATGATGATATGGGTGTCGATTTCAGAGATGCATTGGCTAATACCTCGTTGAATGATAAACCTTCTTTGGAGAACAAGGGGGCTCCGGTAGTGGTGACATCACCGGGGAACAATGTAGGTGTCTTGGTGTCTAAGGGACTAGTTGCAGCGGAGATGAAGAAATATGGTGTTATGTTTTCTACTTTTCTGCGCAAACAATTTCGAATGGTTGATGAGCTGGTGGGTGGTGTCAATGGTCACAGTATCGCGGAAGACCTACATATCCAGGGCGAGCTGAGGGGCAGAACACGACCATGGTGACGGTGGATGACTGTAGCGTGTGTGATGCACCAATGGAAGCTCTTGGTTCAGATGGGGGATCGATGAGGTCCTCCATGCCGACAAAACGCGCGGAAGACTTCCTCGATGAGCTTGATGGGGAGAACATAGGAGAGGAGAAGAAGGGGCTCCCGATGCTGGAGCTAGGAGACCTTGAGGACTTCACGGCCACGCCATGCACCACTCTGTCAGTTCTACATGGTAGTTTGGCCATGCTGTCCGTTCTGCATGGGAGCTCGAGCGAGCAGCGCTAGGATGACTCGTTGTTGGTGGTGCAACAGGTACCGAGCAGCGCAAGGAATACTCGCTGCTGGTGGTGCAGCGTGGTACCGAGGAGGAACATGGAAGAGGGAGGCAAAGGGATGCACTGATGGGTGCATGTTCCACCCCCAGTGGTGCAGCGGTGTCGGCTAGGTCCATAGGGACTGCCGACGAACATCGGGTCTCAAGCGGGGTGGACCGTGGGTCAGGAGGACCTATGAACGCCGCGAAGGTGCCGCGGGGGACGGCAACGCCACGACCATCAAGGGACGACGTGGTGGCGTTTGGCGGGATCTCCGAGCCCGCTTCTTCGGGGATGCGGTCGAGTAACCGACTTCAGGAGCAGCCCAATGCAGATATGCCCATCACAGAGAGGGGATCCCTACTTGCTGCTCAGAGAGATGATCGTCTTGCAGGTATGAGTCCGCACATATTTTCTTTTACTTCTTTTTCCAATGATTTTATTTACGAGTGTGCATCTAAATTGGGGGTGTCTCTAGGGGTGTCCACGTCTCAAATAGATGAATCCATATCTCACTTAAACAATTTAGAGGAGTCTTAGGGTTTAACCTTTTTGAAGAACAATACTCGTACAGGGTGAGTGATGACACTCATAGCATAGTGATGCAGAAAGCATCTAATTTATGTGGGGATTATGGTTTAGAAGAAAAGGAGGGGCTAGGAGATCAAGTGGATTTTCTAACCAAAGTTGCTAATACGGCACCTATGCGTAATAAAAATAAATCTAGCTCAAATAAAAAATTAAGACGAAGTGCAAGACTCAAGAAATTAAATTTATTAGATACAATAAAAGGTTATTTTTGGAACAACGATAGTTTTCGGGACCCTGCAAAACACTTGGCAGTAAGGGAAGCGGTGTGTGGGCAACATCTTGATTTTGTTGCATTAATGGAAACTGGGAGATCTAATTTTAGTGTCCAGTTCTTGAGTCACCTGTCAGGTGGGGATGACTTTAGCTGCTACTGTCTACCCCCTCATGGGAGGTCGGGCGACATTCTGATAGGATTCAACACGTCGGTGTTGTTGGTCCCGAAAATTGAACTGGAGATTTTTTGGTTAAATTCCATATTTGCACCAAAGGAGGATGGATTTCTTTGGGTGTTGGTTGTCGTTTATGGGGCTGCCCAGAACAATAAGAAGTCAGAGTTTCTAGCGGAGTTAGTTCGCATTTGCGAACGGGAGTCACTGCCTAAGTGGAGAATATAAAATTTTAAGAGATATATTATTATTGATCATTAATGAGTTAGACATCAAGGCGGAGCATAATCCCTTATATGAGGCCGAAAGGGCTCTTAAGAAAGATGTTATTGAGTATCTTGTTAAACTACGTCATGATGAGGAGTCTAAGTGGACTCAACGAGCAAAAGTTAAGCATATTCAAGAAGGGGTGGGGGGGTAATACGAGATACTTTTACCTTATTGCTGATGGGAAACACCATAAAAAAGAATTTTTCCAGTTAGAGCAAGATGGAGGGACAATTGTTGGGCAAGAGAATCTAAAAGTATTCATCTCGGGATATTACAAGAAATTGTTTGGAGCATCGGCTTCATCTTATATTTATCTTATCGGATCATTGATTCAGGATCTACCTCAAGTCTCGGATGATGAGAATAGGATTCTAACGCTTATGTTCACGGAGAAGGTAAGGTTTGAAGCCATTTCTTAGATGGAGCATAATAAAGCTCCGGGGCCAGATGGTTTTCGGGCAGAGTTTTATCAGAGGTTTTGGCATGTTATCAAGGGAGACTTGATGGCTATGTTTGAACAATTGCAATCAGGGGATATACAATTGTTCAAATTAAATTTTGGGGTGATTACTATACTTCCTAAGAAGGAAGATGCGAGTAGGATCGAGCAATATAGACCGATCTACTTACTAAATGTGAGATTTAAGATTTTTACAAAGGTGACAATAGGGTCACTCTATCGCTTAGGGAGTGATTCGACCATCACAATCGGCTTTTCTACCAGTTCAGAATATACTGGAAGGTTTCGTTGTGTTGCATGAGACTTTACATGAGATAAATAAGCAAAAGCTTGATGGGGTGCTACTTAAAATTGACTTCGAAAAGGTGTACGATAAATTCTTATAGTAGGTTCTTCGTATGAATAAGGGTTTTGCCAACAGTGATACGTTGCAGGGTTTCCCGCGTGAAACCAAGCGGCGCTTGCGTCAGCATGATTAAGGCGCTGATGTCATAAGTTCCTTTTCCGCGAAGGATCGTGAGAAGAAAAGCCGGATTTTCATAGTTCCGAGTTTTATGTTACCATCTCCTTCAAAAGGAAAGAAGAAAGAATCAAGACTGCTGAATCAAGTTTTCCCGGAAAAAATGTATTTGACGAAAGGCGGAGTTTCAGAGTTTTGATCCTTCCTGGGGGCTACTGTCGGATATATACTGAATAGGGGTATAGAAGATGGTAGACAAAAGAGCCGGACTACCAGGGTGGCCTACATGGTAATGGGCTTAGGTCCATTGGGCGGCCCAGTAGTCCGACGCGCAGAAGCCGGATTCTAGAAGAACCCGGATCACGGCCCATGTGATCTGGCTTGGAGGAGAAGACGGATTCCTTACTTTCCAAGTTACAAGTTAAACGTAGTCTTCTAGGTTTCTTGTTCTGTAAGCCCTAATCCGGCTATTATATAAAGCCGGACGGGAGATAGATTACATAAGTTCTTTTTTAGTTCCAAGGTTCTAGGTTCAAGCTCAAGCTCTACGCAACTCGCCGGGAAGTTCATCCTCGTCGAGTAGCTAGATCTATTCCCTCACACTGTAACCCTGTTATACGGGCTTTAGTCCCAATTAGTGAGAAGTGCAGGAGTAGGTACGCCGTACTGTCGCGACGTACCGAACCTGGGTAAAATCCCGTGTTCTGTGTTACCACGCTATCCCGTTACCCCACGTCTCTACCGTAGTCTCATGGCACCCCAGTCTATGAAAACTACTACGATGTCTCGACAGTTGGCGCCCACCGTGGGGCAAACGACGTCAGGCGTGAAATTCCGATCTGGGATACTCGGCGGAATTGGAAGATCAATCACTGTCGGAAGCCTGGAATTCGACGACGACGTCGGGCGCTTCCTCGACAATGGATCCTACATACCGGCGCAAAACCACCTGGTAAGTGCCTGCGTTTTACCGATTGGATCTGCTAACATCTTTATCGGATTAACCGCGGAAGCAATGGGGTTTTGCGGTGGAAGCAAATTTATCCCACCCACCCTATACCCAGTCGAAGACGACTATGATGCCGGATTTTGCTCAGATCGCCGACAAAACAGTGATACGCACTTTATCAGCATGGTGCAATCCGAGATCGCCGAAAACACGGATGACGGAAATCCCGTGCAAGAGGCAGACAACAATACACCCGTCACAGAGACGGAAGAACCAACACCCGTCACAGAGACGGAAGATCCGACATCCGTCAACCAGACGATGAACTCGGAAACAGAGTCCGTGCTTGCCGCCATAGAGGCGAGATTGGAGTCGGAAACCGGATCGGATAACTTCGACTCCGAAGACGAAGACGATGACGCCTTCGTAAGAAAAGTTAAATCCTTTCAAGAGGGATTCCATGAAGTGCTAATGGCAAAACCAGCTGATACAACGGGTGCCGATAGCCAGGAAAGCCCTAAAACCCCTCCGCCAGTGGAAGAGAGGGAAGACGGAGAAACTTCTCTGATATTCCCTAATGTCAAGGAGATGACAGAGGATGAACCTGTCAAAAAACCTCCATCTTCCAAGAAAAAGCACCGTGCTTCTAAAAAACTCCAGTACAAACTCCGGAAGAAAAAGTCAGCTGATCTCGCTGATGAAAACCTGGAAGTTGGAGATATTAGTGGCACAAAGCCTACGGAAAAGAAATCTAAGGAAATCACCGCTCCGCCAATGACAGAACTGGAAGAGCAGGAACTATTACAAACTCCAGTGGGACCCAATGAACCCCCTGAGATGCTGGAAGCCAGGAGACAAGCTTTCCAACGGCAACAGCAACATCTGCTTAGATCTCGGCAACATCTCCAACAAACCCATAATGACATCAAAATCATGAAGGAAGAAATTGAGGAGTACGAGAGAAAGCATAGATCTGCCTTAAAACCTACTAGGTTACCCGGAATCGCAAAACCGGAAGAACTGCCGCCAAAAGAAAGGTTTTATAACCCATCTTGGCAAAAGCAGTTAAACGGCAAAGATGCCAAGGGCGAACCAATATACAAAACCGCAGCAGAAAACGCGGAAGCAGCGTTCGCCATCCTAAACAACGATCTGTACTCCAACGGGGAAAAACTCCAAGGGGTGTATGCTTTCCTAGGAAAAGCATTACAGCAGCAACAGCGAGGACAAGAGCGATCAGGGAGGCTACATGATAATTCCGCCCTCTACAAAACTGTTACTTGCGCTGCTGGAGCACCTGGACCGGAAGAACCCGGAGATTCGGATAAAAAAGAGGATCCGAGAAAAGACAAGAAAAACCCCGACAACCGGGACGCAGCGTCTAGAACCGGACCTCATCTCCCGAAAGATGGATATAAACCACACGATCGGGAAGACAAACACCGGAATGACGGCAAAATAATGCCACCTCCGAGAAACCCAGCTGAAAAAGCTGGAAGATACGATACACCTCACAGACGTGAAAGATCTCGGACACCGCCTAAAGATAAGGAAAGGTACAGGAGCAGGACTCCACCTAATCCCAGAGGGCGTGACAACGGAAGAGATAGAGATAACCTCGGAAAAACGCGTCCGCGCAACAATGGAAAAGAAAGGAGCAGATCCCCTTCTGTCCATTCAGCCGGGAGATATTCTGCACATATTGATAGAGCAGAAAAGGATGATCTATACTTTGGTCCTAAGTGTTTTACGGACAGGATCAGAAGGATAACTCTACATTCTGGCTTCGCCAAAGTTGGTCCAACCTACCAAAAGTATACTGGCAGTACAAACCCGGATACCTGGCTTTCAGATTATTACACAGCCGTCCAAATCAACAACGGGACAGACCTGGAAGTTGTCAAGTTTCTTCCCCTAATGTTGCTAGACGGAGCCAGAGATTGGATCAATGGTTTACCATCAAGAACTGTCGACAGTTGGGATGATATGGCGAGAGTATTTACTCAGCATTTTCGGGGAACATACAAACGCCCAAATAGCATCAACCAGCTGAACCGTTGCACCCAATTTGAAGACGAACCATACGTGGATTTCATCTCCAGATGGACTGCAATGAAGAATAGTTGCTCTGGAGTAACTGACGTACAAGCAATGCATGCTTTCGTCAATGGCCTAAAACCCGGACTTGTACCGTTCATGGTTGGTTCTAAAAAGCACAAAGATCTCGGATCTATGCTTACAACCGCTAATGAGCATGCTGCAGCCGAAGACGATATCAGAGCAAGAGGAGGCAATATTGAGTCACTGATACTGGCCAAGAAAACACCTCGTTCTGATAAAAAAGGAACTCCGGAGTCAACAACAAAGCCCAAGGAGGTTAACATAGCCTTTGGAGGAGAAAAGGTGAACAAGTGGAAAGGCCGCAGTCCGGATCCCATCAATTACACTCCCGAAGAATGGGAGAGAATTAAGTCGGAACCCTGCGTCCACCACTCTCAGTTTGGGAAACCAACCCACACAAACGCGCAATGCCGGCTAAACAAACATATGAAAGGCAATGCAGGATCCGGAAATAAAGGGAAAGGTTCCAAGAGGAAACCTGCCAAACAAAAGCCAGAAGCTGAAAAAGAAGACAGTGAATCGGACACTGATGACAAAATCCAGGAACAACAGCGAAAAGGCGAACCCAAATTTCCGAGAGTTGACGGAGAAGCAATGTTAACTTTCCTAGCAACCCCGTCAGCAAAGGTGGCCAAAAGGACACTTCGAGAAATAAACGCGGTTGTTCCTGCAACCCCAAAATTCCTGAAGTACTCCAACACACCGATAATCTGGGATCAGTCAGATCATCCCGGAAATATCCCTGAACCCGGCACACAAGCTCTTGTGGTAAGCCCTATTGTTCAAAACACTAGGCTAAGAAGAGTGCTGATGGACGGAGGAT
Organism: Alopecurus myosuroides; assembly: GCA_028641055.1. Classification (NCBI taxonomy): domain Eukaryota; kingdom Viridiplantae; phylum Streptophyta; class Magnoliopsida; order Poales; family Poaceae; genus Alopecurus; species Alopecurus myosuroides. Next base: position 236,249,448 of record CM054061.1, read on the forward strand.
CCAGCATCAATATAATGTACCTGGATACACTGAAGCATTTGAAGATATCCGAGTCCCAGCTCAACTACAGCAATATACGCTTCCATGGTATTGTTCCTGGCAGGCAAGCACGATCCCTAGGAGAAATTTCCCTAGATGTCACCTTCGGAGATAAGGATCACTTCCGGCAGGAAAAAGTATCCTTCGAAGTTGTGCCGTTCGAGAGCGTGTATCACGCAATACTCGGACGTCCGGCTTTCGCCAAGTTTATGGCAAGATCTTGCTATATCTACAACAAGCTGAAGATGCCAGGACCCAAAGGAGGATTAATCACCATTGCCGGTGATTTCAAGCTGGCAAACGAGTTGGAGAAGCAAAACGCCCTTTGCGCTCAAAGAGTTATAGCTCAGGAAGAACTGAAGGAGTTAGCCAAGGAGGTATCGCCGAAAGAAATGCCGGCAGGAAAAGAAACTCGGAAGCCAACAGATAGCTTCAAGGCGTCCGAGAATACAAGACAGGTAATCCTAGATCCCAAAGATCCGACAAAATTCGTCGTTGTAGGGACTGGGATGACCGACAAATAGGAAGGCGAGCTCATCAAGTTCCTCCGTGAGAACTGGGATATTTTCGCCTGGTGTCCAGTTGACATGCCAGGCGTACCCAGGGAACTTGCTGAGCACCAACTCAAGGTTATTCCCGGATCAAAACCCGTCAAACAAGGTCTCCGTCGATTTGACGGAAGAAGACGGAAGGCTATTGGCAAGGAAATTATCCGGCTTTTAGCAGCGGATTTCATCAAGGAGGTAATCCATACTGACTGGTCCGCAAATCCGGTATTAGTACCGAAGAAAGACACAACTACCCTCAGAATGTGTATAGATTACACAGGATTGAACAAGTTATGTCCGAAAGATAGGTTTGCGCTGCCGCGAATCGATCAAATAATAGATGCCACTGCAGGCTCCGAGTGTCGCACCCTGGGTTTCTAGAGGATACTCTCCGCACGAACTGGAAGTCAGGTGCTTGGATTATGGGGCATACATGCTCCCACGTCCCAGCTTCCTGGTAGGCCTGCGCTTATGCGCGACAACACAAGCCCTGCTTCCACCGTCGAAGTAAACTATCCGCTAGGAACCTAAAGGCACTACTGTCGACGTACTTCATAATCAAACACGCACGGTACGTCAACAGTTTGGTACGAATGATAGCACAGAATGTCTCTACGACACAAAAGAAGAAAATAAGTGCAACTGGCCTTCACTAAGGCAGAAAATATCGAATACAGTCATCCAGAGGACACATGTCCCAACATATCATCCATTACAACAGCGGAAGCAAACAAAGGGGTCTGAGTACAGACAATTCCATGGCTTAAGAAGCCTGAGAACATAAAGGAAAACGAAGCCCATCCACGAAGGTCTGGATCCTGCCCTGGTCCAGCTAACTACTCGTCTGCAGCGTCATCGAACTCCACAAAGTAGCCATCCTGGGAAGCATCGTAGTCGTAGTAGTACTCTGCGTAAACCACAGCCCCAACGGGGTCAGTACATCCAAGTACTGGCAAGCAAGACTCACAGTTCATCAAGGAGTTACCCGTCAACACAAGCTTTGATGCTTGGGATCAACGGAAGAAAGGGGTGATATAAAAGTTGCTGCTGGCTGCTCTAAACAACTACAGAAATATCTACAAGTTCCGGCTAACAGAAAAGATAAGATCGAGGATTGTAACCAACTGAAAGATAACTTCAACCAAACCCATCCTGGATCTCGCCCCTTATCCAAAGAAGCAATCCGAGGATAACTCACACAGTTGTGATAAGGTGAATCAAGTTATTGTGTGAATAACCTATTACTAGTCAAATTATTAATCATTGGGTGAAACATGATTGATCATTATGTTGAAGTTGTCCTGAGTACTTGTTAGCCAGTACTTTCACCAAGTAATCCATAACCGCGGAAAACACGGCTTCTCGAGAAGATTATCCCTGCAGGGTTGCACCAATTTGGCCGTACACTCATGAATATCCCGCCAGATGGGATGCCTCCCACCAAGCGGGGCACTCAACACAACCAACCATTCCTCGCATCAAGCCCAAAGAACCTTGGGCGCACGGCTAATCAAGCCCAGAAGAAAATGGACCATCATAGCACTCTAAGACCGTGTCCCCCTATATGCCGACTACGAAAGTTCCACCCTGCGCTGGGCTCGCAAAAACATGCATGCGGCAAATGGAAAACACGAACTAAATGAGGCGATTTGGACGAGATGCGAATCAGGTCAAGTTGAGGGGGGCGCCCATACTCGCTTCCCAAATGCGGGTAGTGCGCTCATCATGGATCAGTAGACAAGACCCTTTTCCTATTAGGGTCGACACTAGCAGGCTCCAAAACCACTCATGGGCCTCCTGCCGGTGCCTTATCATCAAATTATTATTACCATTAGCAATTAACAGGATTGATTGATTAATAACGAGCCCCGGTACAAGATACTAAGATAGTAAAAGTAGTAACCGACAACAGACTCGAGTAAAAGCAACCCTAAGCATGCTAGATAATACTAAGGCACAAGCAAAGGCTGTAGGTATGGAGATGCTGGCAATATCATGGCTCAAGGTATCATGTGATGGGTTCGGAGAACAAGCAACGATACATAGGGCTAGCAATAGTAGACAACAGATAGTATCAACAGCAAGTGTGGAAAGGAACTCGATGATTCATGTGAGTGATAACTTGCCTGGCAGCTCAGTCTCGTACTGGGCTAGGTCCTGAGTAGTGGTGTCGTAAGGCTCGTCGGTACCAACGTCGTCGTCTAATCGAGAAGAAGCAAAAACAACAACGAAGGAAGACAGGCAATCAATACATGGCATAAGTGCACAAGCATTGGATGATGCATGTCATGTTTAATAGATGCACCCAAAATAACTTGCTTGACATGAAACACAAATTTAAATGGATTCCATATGCAAAGGGGTGCATATGGAAGCCCATGCTTGGAGTTGGATTAATTGTTCTATCACTAAGCATTAGGTGTAGTTGAATTAGTATGATGCATGCATGATGAGGAACAATGAGATAACAAGTTAAATGCAATTGGAACAATAGTTTACAATTTAGAAAGGCATTTATCAAATTTGGAATTTTGTTACTTAAATATGGCACACAAGTAAATGTTGTTATCATCAATTTAAAGTGTGCAAAACAAATTACAAATTTTATATTTGAAAAGTTTATCAAATTTTAGTTGGATTACATGTTTCACAATTTGAAATTGGGCTTAGGATTAATTAATTATGAATTAAACAAAATTAAACAAATGTTAATTGAATTAAACAAGGATTAAATAGTTTAGGCAATTTAAATTATCCAAACCAGAAAACAAAATTTATATTTGAATAGAGCATTCAAAAAGGGGTGAAAAACATATTTTATTTGAATTATTTGAAAACAGTCTGAATTAGTTATGAATTATTTCAATTTGCTTTTGAATTATTTGAATTTGAATTTAGATTGCATTTTGAAAATTCAAAACAGAACACAAATTGCATATTTGGAAAGTTCATGAAATTTGGATCAGAATAGACATCAAGTTTATATTTATTGGATTTATAAAATGAGAGATATTGAATTTTAAAGTTTATTCCTTAATCTGCTATTTTAAATAATTAGAAAACAAAAACAGAAATCGTTTTAATCTTTTGTTACCGTGCAGAATTACACGCACACGCTGACAGGCAGGGCCCAAGGCCAGCGTGGCAGGCGCGCGCTGGCGTGGCACAGAGGGCCACTGCCAGGTGGGGCTGCGCTGGGGAGAAATTCTCCCAAAAAAAGTTGCGGCCGCGGGGCTCGAACCCGCGAGCTCGCTGCGCGCACAAGGATTCAGAACCACTGCGCTGCGTTCACGTTTGTTATCAGTATACGCGGTGCAGTGAGGATATTGTTCAGTTAAAGTTCTGAACTTTCTGACGAACAAGTGCTTGCTCGCCGTCAGACAGCACCTCGCCGGAGCGAAACCACGTTGAACTCGAGCTATCGCTTGCGTGTATGGTGCAGATGGATGCACAGCGATGTAAAGGATGGATGCACGACGGGAGGAGGAGGAGGCGATGCTCACCACCGGAGGAATTGGACGCGGCGGCGGACGGTGACGTTGGATGACGACAGGTTGCTGCGGAGAGGTCGAGGATGGCGCCGTCGACGTGGTGCTTCTCCGGGATCCCTCTGATGTCCGTTGCGTAGAGAAAGGAGGGCTCGAGCGATTGCAGCGAGCGACTGGTGCCGGCGAGCCCTGCAACGGCGGCGCGAGGCAAAAGTTCAGAAACGCGGCGTGCGGTGGCCGGAGCAGAAGAAGAAGCGCGCGACGATCTAGGGCTTACCAGTGCGATCCCTGGTGTCCAAGAGAGAGAGGGCAGAAAGGCGAAGAGGTTGCGCTTGTTAGGTGGCTAGGTAGGAGCGAGGTGCGGTGGCGCCATGGAGTTCTTCAGAGGGCCGTCGCCGGCGTGAGATTCAGAGGAGGAATTGGCGTTGGGGAGGAAACGAACGGCGGCGGAGAGGAACCCTAGAGCTTAGGGCACACCTAGGGGGGCTAGGGCTCCCTTTTATAGCCCGGAGGCGCTGCGGTGGCCGCCGTGGTCGCGCGCGGTCGCCGTGGATGCCTCCGATGGGCGCCGTACGGGAGGGCGAAGACGGAGAGCTCGCGCACGAATCTCCGCGCAGCATCGAAGCGGTAAGTGGGGTTGATGGGTTGGGTTGCTGCGCGCCGGGAAGAAAACGGGCTGGGCCTGGATAGGGTTAGTTAGGTGCCGCTCGTTTTTCTGTTTTATTCTTTTCTGTTTTTTTTTTTTTTTTTTGTACTTTTGCTTTTGGAAGAAATCTGTTAAGGATTTATTTGAGAAAAATTATAGAAAAATTAAGTTAAGCTTTTTAAACAATTAGAAACCACATTGTAAACTTGGTTTTCAAAAATTGAAATTTAAAATTAGGGTTTGTGTTTGAATTCAAAATAGAGGGATTTTGAGTTTAATAAAACTTTAATAAAACATGAATAACAAAAATAGGGTTACCCCTAGGGTTTTAGAATGATTTAGAGGGTAGAAAAGTTTGGTGATTTTTATGGTTTCCCAAAAGGTACTGATTTGAGAATTTGGAAATGGTTTGAATTTAATTGGTGGAATTAAAAGGGATGATTTGAGGAAACAATTTCATAAGTGAAAACAAGGAATAAAAGGGTTGTTTTTGTTTGTTATTTTGGTTCCAAAGGTTGTAACAGAGCAAGTATGAAACCAAGTTTGAAAAAGGTTTGAATTTGAGTTGTGAAAACAGAATAAAACAGATGGAAACAAATGCAAACAATAAGTAAACATGATGACATGATGCATTGCTTGAAATAAAACAAGGAACAAAACATTCTAGGGGTATTTTCATACTTGGGATGTTACAAAACGCCCCCCCTTGAAGGAATCGCGCCCCGAGATTCCCTACTGAGAATTGAACAGGTCCGGATACTTCTTGCAAAGATCCTCCTCGGTCTCCCACGTTGCCTCTTTATCAGAATGATGCGACCATTGGACTTTCAAGAACTTGGTGCTCTTGTTGCGAGTCTTACGCTCGGTCTCATCGAGAATACGAATAGGGTGCTCCTCATAAGATAGATCATCTTGCAGCTCAATGGAATCATGATCAACTGCACGATCTGGATCTTTGAAACACTTCTTGAGTTGTGACACGTGGAACACATCGTGCACTTTGGATAGTTTTTCTGGAAGTTCAAGACGATAAGCATTCTCTGCACGTCTTGAGAGGATGTTGAAAGGGCCAATGTATCTTGGTGCAAGCTTTCCTTTCACACCAAAACGATGAGTGCCTCTGAGGGGAGTTACACGGAGATATGCCTTATCACCAGGTGCATAGACCATATCCCTGTGCTTGCTATCATAATAGCTCTTCTGACGAGACTGAGCAATCCTGAGATTGTCACGAATGATACGAACTTTCTCCTCGGCTTCCTTAACAATATCAGGGCCTAGAAGTGAACGTTCACCAGCTCCAGACCAATTGATTGGACTCCTGCATCTGCGACCATACAGTGCCTCAAATGGTGCCATTCCTAGGCTTGCCTGGTAGCTGTTGTTGTAGGAGAATTCAGCATATGGAAGGCAATCCTCCCATTTCATGCCAAAGGAGAGACCACATGCTCTGAGCATATCCTCGAGAATCTGATTGACTCTTTCGACTTGCCCCTGAGACTGAGGGTGATAAGCTGTGCTGAACAGAAGTTTAGTGCCCAATGCTTCTTGAAAGCTTTTCCAGAAATGAGAAGTGAAAATACTTCCACGGTCTGAGCTTATTTCCAATGGAACACCATGAAGGGGAACAACTTTTGCTGTGTAGAGCTCTGCTAACTGGCTAGCTGAGATAGTTTCCTTTACAGCATAGAAGTGAGCAACCTTAGTGAGACGATCAATAACAACGAAGATTGCATCGTTGCCCTTTTTGGACTTTGGAAACCCAGTAACGAAGTCCATTTCAATCATGTCCCACTTCCACTCAGGAATTTTCAGAGGTTGGAGTAGACCTGCTGTTTTCTGATGGACTGCCTTAACACGTTGACAAACGTCGCATTCAGAAACGTATTGAGCAATTTCACGTTTCATGCCAGGCCACCAATACAGAGTCTTGAGATCCTGGTACATCTTTGTACTTCCAGGGTGAATGGATAGAGGAGTTTCATGAGCCTCCTTGAGAATGATATCCTTGAGACTTTGAATCTGAGGGACTGCAATGCGTCCTTCGAAGAACACAGTTCCCTTGTCATCAATTGAGAAGGACTTGAACTTATCATTGCCTTCCTTGATGTGATCCACAATCTTCTTGATTTCATTATCACGAAGTTGTTCAGAACGAATCTTGTCCTCGAGAGTTGGGCTGGCTGTCAAGCTAGCAAGGTATCCTTCAGGAACAAGACCAAGGTTCAGCTTCTGGAATTCTTCATGAAGTGGAGGTTGGCTCTCCATGATCATGAGATTATTGCAATAGGATTTGCGACTGAGAGCATCGGCCATAACATTAGCCTTGCCTGGAGTGTAAGAAATAGTGAGATCAAAGTCTTTAATCTTCTCAATCCATCTCCTTTGCCTGAGGTTCAGATCTGGCTGAGTGAAGATGTATTTCAGACTCTTATGATCGGAAAAGATTTCAGTTTTGTTACCCAACAAGTATTGTCTCCATTTCTTGAGGGCAAACACAACTGCTGCAAGTTCAAGATCATGAGTGGGATAGTTTTGCTCATGTGGGTTCAACTGACGAGAAGCATAAGCCACAACTTGACGTTCTTGCATAAGAACTGCTCCTAAGCCTTGGAGGGATGCATCACAGAATATCTGGAAAGGTTTGGTGGTATCTGGGCCAACTAGAACAGGTGTGGAAGTGAGTTTAGTCTTCAGGAGGTTGAAACTCTCATCACATTGTGGAGTCCAAACGAACTTTTTGTCCTTCTTTGTGAGATCAGTGAGAGGTTTAGCAATCTTGGAAAAGTTTTGGACGAAACGACGGCAATAGCTAGCCAAGCCAAGAAAGCTTCTAACTTGTTTCACCGTCTTAGGGGGTTTCCAGTCAACAATTGCCTTAACCTTTTCCGGGTCAATGGCAATGCCTTTGGCAGAGATGATATGACCAAGATATGCAACTTCTGGAATCCAGAACTCACATTTGGAAAACTTGGCATACAAACGATGCTCGCGAAGTTTCATGAGAGTGAGACGAAGGTGTTCTCCATGCTCTTCCTCGGATTTGGAGTAGACTAGAATGTCATCAAGATATACCACAACGAACTTGTCGAGGTATTCATGGAAGACAGAATTCATGAGTCTTGAGAACGTCGCCGGTGCATTGGTGAGACCAAAGGACATGACGGTGTATTCATATAGACCGTACCTAGTGGTGAAAGCTGTCTTAGGAATATCTTCCTTTCTGATCTTTATCTGATGGTACCCCATCCTCAAGTCCAACTTTGAGAATATTGAGGCTCCAGCAAGTTGATCAAAAAGATCATCGATACGAGGAAGTGGATACTTGTTCTTGATGGTTTTCTCGTTGAGAGGACGATAGTCAACCACGAGTCTTTTTGTTTGATCCTTCTTGGCAACAAACAGAGTTGGGCAACCCCAAGCGGAGGAACTAGGCTGAATGAAACCTTTGTCCATATACATATCGATTTGCTCCTTCAACAATTTCAGTTCAGGAGGAGCTATCTTGTATGGATGCTTAGAGATTGGAGCAGTACCTGGCTCAAGCTCGATCACGAACTCAACTGCTCTGTCCGGAGGCATCCCTGGCAGCTCTTCTGGAAAGACGTCAGGGAATTCACAAACCACCGGAACATTTTCAATTGCCGGAAGGGGTTTTGCATCGAGGCTGAACAGCTGAGCAGAAGTTGTTCCATATGGAGAATAGACTATCTGGCCTGAAGTGTGGGAGAGAGTTATTGACTTTTGAGCACAGTCAATTTTAGCTTTGTGGGTCTTCAACCAATCCATACCCAGAATGACATCAATGTCAGAATTTCCCAGCAACATGAGTGAAGCAAGGAATACACGACCTCCAATTAGGATCTGATTGTCCATGCTTATCTTGGAAGTAATCATTTTATTTCCCGGAGAGTGCACATAGATTTGATTGCTTAGCGGAACCAGAGCTAAATTGTACGTTGTAGCAAAGATCTTTGACACAAACGAATGCGATGCTCCAGTATCAAACAACACTTTAGCTGGAATAGAGTTTACGGGTAATATACCGAGAACGACGTCAGCAGCCTCTTCGGCTTTGTCGGCCTTGATATGGTTCACCCTCGCGTTCCTCCCGACAGGCCTATTGTTGGAGTTGAAGGCTTTAGCCGGAGGAGCACGAACCATAGCCTGGTTGGTGTTGGGGCGAGGTGGTAGGGGTAGCTGCTTCTGAGTGCACTTGTCAGCATAGTGTCCAGTATCCTTGCACTTGTAGCAAGTGACGATACGAGAAGGACCCGGCCTTGGCTGCCCCATCGGAAACCTCTGACCCTGCATCTGAGATGGGTTGGGTGGGCGGGGACCAAAGCCTGGAGAAGCTTGGGCATTTGGAGCCCGAGTGACAGCACCATTTGGCACCCAGATGCGGCGCTTCTGCGGAGGGGTGGTCATGTTGGAGGAGGAACCACCCTCACGCGAGTGCTTGCGCGACTCCTCGAACGCCTTGCGCCCATTCTCCTCATTGAGCGCGGTGTTCACAAGCTCGACGAAGTCCTTGCACTTGATGTTTGTGAGAGCGTACTTCAGTTCCGGGTTAAAACCTCGGCGGAACCTTGCCATCTTCTTGGCTTCGGTGGACACTTCGTCACCAGCGTACCGAGCGAGACGATTGAACTCGTTCTGGTAGCCGAGAACGTCCAGCTTGCCCTGTCTGAGAGAGCAGAATTCCTCACGCATCTTTTCCATGAGACCATCCGGGATGTGGTGCTTCAGGAAGGCATCTCTGAAACATCCCCAGTTGATAGGAAAGCCAGCCCTCATGGCCTGGTAGTTCTCCCACCAAGTAGCTGCCTGACCCTTCAGTAGGTAGGTGGCGTACTTGACCTTATCCTCTTCAGCAACATGAGCTATCTCCAGAGCTCTTGCCACGTCACGGATCCAGTCATCAGCATCCAGGGGCTCACGTGTTGCCACGAAAGCTTTTGGGCCCAAGCTGAGGAAGTCCTTGATGGTGACCCTTGGAGCATTCTGGTTGTGTTGCTGGTTAGCCTGGATCTGGGCCATCTGTGTCACCACTTGGGTCATCTGAGCCAACAGCTCCCCCATTGGTGGTGGCGGTGGCGGGTTGTTCCTGGTTGGAGGCATCCTGAACAGAAATTCATTTTAGCACAACAACAGAAAAGGATAGACTTGGTAACCGAAAGATAGATTATTCCGACGCATGAATAGATAACCAACAGGTACATCACCACATGTTCAAATACATCAGAATATCCAACAGACCAAATACATGGTTCGAAAACGAAAGGATAAACTAGACACAGCTAGTAATGGATACAACGGTACTCCCATGCTCATCACGCAGGACGGCGGTGAGTAGTACGACGAGAGATACGGTGAGGAGGAATCCCACGGAAGTAGGTATCACGACGATCCATGTAGATAGGAACTGCTCTGAGAGCAACTCTCGGTGTCGTGAAGTAGGAAGCGTCGTATCCCTGTGCTCCATAGCGGGGAATCCCTGTGTAACCAGCTCCGAGGTCGAGAAGTGAGCCTCTGATCGGCTCGTAACCTCCAGCATCTGGCAACGGAAGACCAGCTAGCTGAACGACACGTGCGAAGCGCTCGTCTCCAACAAAGTCTGTGGTGTACGTCGCCAGACGAGTGAGAGCAAGGCGGAGCTGCTCCCGGACTGAGGCTAACTCCTGAGAAAGTGCGGAAGCAACGGCATCACTGTGACTAGCGAACTGGGCAGTGACCTGGAGCCTGGAGCTATCAGTCTCGTAGGTATCCATGTCACGGTGGATAGTGAAGTGAGCTCCTGCTGCCGTGATGTAACCACGGGGGATGTGACGAAAGCTGGACTTATCAAACCCCCAGTAGTCAGCACGGAGAACGGTGACACTCACGTACGCTGCCTGCTGCACTGCCATATCCACTGTGGACCCTACTGCCTCGTACTGGTGTGCAATGCTCCTGCCATCATCCGACAGAATGTAGACGATAGCCCGGTAGAAAGTCTGGTCACACTCTCGCTGGTGCTCGTAGACCTGGTACTCTGGTGCCCAATGGAACCCCAGAAAGGTAACCATGTCTCTCAGCAACTCCGGAAAACCGGCGGTGCTCTCACAGCGAGTCATGCGAACCACCTGCGGATAGTAGTTGAGACCCATCTGCAGATTATTTGGAAGGTTTGATTAGACTCCGGTAGATGAAAAAGGATGTGGAAAACAACAACAAGGTTCAATGGATGAAAAGGATGTTGAAAAGAACATGATATTGAAGCAACATCGGGAAAACGAGACCAAAAGTCCTGAGGTACTACAGATAACCCAAAACACGTGAAATCCTAACTTGAAAGTTTAGGTGAGAACAGAAAACAACGTTTCACTTCCTTACCAGAAAAGGGTGGGTGGGTGGGGAAAGAAGAAAAAATGGCAGAATTCTTACTCTCACGTTTCATTTTTCCCTATATAGCTACAAAATAGTTTCTAGACTCAACTGCGACCAGTAAAAAGGGATCCTACAGGCAGACAGGCTCTGATACCATTTGTCGCACCCTGGGTTTCTAGAGGATACTCTCCGCACGAACTGGAAGTCAGGTGCTTGGATTATGGGGCATACATGCTCCCACGTCCCAGCTTCCTGGTAGGCCTGCGCTTATGCGCGACAACACAAGCCCTGCTTCCACCGTCGAAGTAAACTATCCGCTAGGAACCTAAAGGCACTACTGTCGACGTACTTCATAATCAAACACGCACGGTACGTCAACAGTTTGGTACGAATGATAGCACAGAATGTCTCTACGACACAAAAGAAGAAAATAAGTGCAACTGGCCTTCACTAAGGCAGAAAATATCGAATACAGTCATCCAGAGGACACATGTCCCAACATATCATCCATTACAACAGCGGAAGCAAACAAAGGGGTCTGAGTACAGACAATTCCATGGCTTAAGAAGCCTGAGAACATAAAGGAAAACGAAGCCCATCCACGAAGGTCTGGATCCTGCCCTGGTCCAGCTAACTACTCGTCTGCAGCGTCATCGAACTCCACAAAGTAGCCATCCTGGGAAGCATCGTAGTCGTAGTAGTACTCTGCGTAAACCACAGCCCCAACGGGGTCAGTACATCCAAGTACTGGCAAGCAAGACTCACAGTTCATCAAGGAGTTACCCGTCAACACAAGCTTTGATGCTTGGGATCAACGGAAGAAAGGGGTGATATAAAAGTTGCTGCTGGCTGCTCTAAACAACTACAGAAATATCTACAAGTTCCGGCTAACAGAAAAGATAAGATCGAGGATTGTAACCAACTGAAAGATAACTTCAACCAAACCCATCCTGGATCTCGCCCCTTATCCAAAGAAGCAATCCGAGGATAACTCACACAGTTGTGATAAGGTGAATCAAGTTATTGTGTGAATAACCTATTACTAGTCAAATTATTAATCATTGGGTGAAACATGATTGATCATTATGTTGAAGTTGTCCTGAGTACTTGTTAGCCAGTACTTTCACCAAGTAATCCATAACCGCGGAAAACACGGCTTCTCGAGAAGATTATCCCTGCAGGGTTGCACCAATTTGGCCGTACACTCATGAATATCCCGCCAGATGGGATGCCTCCCACCAAGCGGGGCACTCAACACAACCAACCATTCCTCGCATCAAGCCCAAAGAACCTTGGGCGCACGGCTAATCAAGCCCAGAAGAAAATGGACCATCATAGCACTCTAAGACCGTGTCCCCCTATATGCCGACTACGAAAGTTCCACCCTGCGCTGGGCTCGCAAAAACATGCATGCGGCAAATGGAAAACACGAACTAAATGAGGCGATTTGGACGAGATGCGAATCAGGTCAAGTTGAGGGGGGCGCCCATACTCGCTTCCCAAATGCGGGTAGTGCGCTCATCATGGATCAGTAGACAAGACCCTTTTCCTATTAGGGTCGACACTAGCAGGCTCCAAAACCACTCATGGGCCTCCTGCCGGTGCCTTATCATCAAATTATTATTACCATTAGCAATTAACAGGATTGATTGATTAATAACGAGCCCCGGTACAAGATACTAAGATAGTAAAAGTAGTAACCGACAACAGACTCGAGTAAAAGCAACCCTAAGCATGCTAGATAATACTAAGGCACAAGCAAAGGCTGTAGGTATGGAGATGCTGGCAATATCATGGCTCAAGGTATCATGTGATGGGTTCGGAGAACAAGCAACGATACATAGGGCTAGCAATAGTAGACAACAGATAGTATCAACAGCAAGTGTGGAAAGGAACTCGATGATTCATGTGAGTGATAACTTGCCTGGCAGCTCAGTCTCGTACTGGGCTAGGTCCTGAGTAGTGGTGTCGTAAGGCTCGTCGGTACCAACGTCGTCGTCTAATCGAGAAGAAGCAAAAACAACAACGAAGGAAGACAGGCAATCAATACATGGCATAAGTGCACAAGCATTGGATGATGCATGTCATGTTTAATAGATGCACCCAAAATAACTTGCTTGACATGAAACACAAATTTAAATGGATTCCATATGCAAAGGGGTGCATATGGAAGCCCATGCTTGGAGTTGGATTAATTGTTCTATCACTAAGCATTAGGTGTAGTTGAATTAGTATGATGCATGCATGATGAGGAACAATGAGATAACAAGTTAAATGCAATTGGAACAATAGTTTACAATTTAGAAAGGCATTTATCAAATTTGGAATTTTGTTACTTAAATATGGCACACAAGTAAATGTTGTTATCATCAATTTAAAGTGTGCAAAACAAATTACAAATTTTATATTTGAAAAGTTTATCAAATTTTAGTTGGATTACATGTTTCACAATTTGAAATTGGGCTTAGGATTAATTAATTATGAATTAAACAAAATTAAACAAATGTTAATTGAATTAAACAAGGATTAAATAGTTTAGGCAATTTAAATTATCCAAACCAGAAAACAAAATTTATATTTGAATAGAGCACTCAAAAAGGGGTGAAAAACATATTTTATTTGAATTATTTGAAAACAGTCTGAATTAGTTATGAATTATTTCAATTTGCTTTTGAATTATTTGAATTTGAATTTAGATTGCATTTTGAAAATTCAAAACAGAACACAAATTGCATATTTGGAAAGTTCATGAAATTTGGATCAGAATAGACATCAAGTTTATATTTATTGGATTTATAAAATGAGAGATATTGAATTTTAAAGTTTATTCCTTAATCTGCTATTTTAAATAATTAGAAAACAAAAACAGAAATCGTTTTAATCTTTTGTTACCGTGCAGAATTACACGCACACGCTGACAGGCAGGGCCCAAGGCCAGCGTGGCAGGCGCGCGCTGGCGTGGCACAGAGGGCCACTGCCAGGTGGGGCTGCGCTGGGGAGAAATTCTCCCAAAAAAAGTTGCGGCCGCGGGGCTCGAACCCGCGAGCTCGCTGCGCGCACAAGGATTCAGAACCACTGCGCTGCGTTCACGTTTGTTATCAGTATACGCGGTGCAGTGAGGATATTGTTCAGTTAAAGTTCTGAACTTTCTGACGAACAAGTGCTTGCTCGCCGTCAGACAGCACCTCGCCGGAGCGAAACCACGTTGAACTCGAGCTATCGCTTGCGTGTATGGTGCAGATGGATGCACAGCGATGTAAAGGATGGATGCACGACGGGAGGAGGAGGAGGCGATGCTCACCACCGGAGGAATTGGACGCGGCGGCGGACGGTGACGTTGGATGACGACAGGTTGCTGCGGAGAGGTCGAGGATGGCGCCGTCGACGTGGTGCTTCTCCGGGATCCCTCTGATGTCCGTTGCGTAGAGAAAGGAGGGCTCGAGCGATTGCAGCGAGCGACTGGTGCCGGCGAGCCCTGCAACGGCGGCGCGAGGCAAAAGTTCAGAAACGCGGCGTGCGGTGGCCGGAGCAGAAGAAGAAGCGCGCGACGATCTAGGGCTTACCAGTGCGATCCCTGGTGTCCAAGAGAGAGAGGGCAGAAAGGCGAAGAGGTTGCGCTTGTTAGGTGGCTAGGTAGGAGCGAGGTGCGGTGGCGCCATGGAGTTCTTCAGAGGGCCGTCGCCGGCGTGAGATTCAGAGGAGGAATTGGCGTTGGGGAGGAAACGAACGGCGGCGGAGAGGAACCCTAGAGCTTAGGGCACACCTAGGGGGGCTAGGGCTCCCTTTTATAGCCCGGAGGCGCTGCGGTGGCCGCCGTGGTCGCGCGCGGTCGCCGTGGATGCCTCCGATGGGCGCCGTACGGGAGGGCGAAGACGGAGAGCTCGCGCACGAATCTCCGCGCAGCATCGAAGCGGTAAGTGGGGTTGATGGGTTGGGTTGCTGCGCGCCGGGAAGAAAACGGGCTGGGCCTGGATAGGGTTAGTTAGGTGCCGCTCGTTTTTCTGTTTTATTCTTTTCTGTTTTTATTTTTTTTTTTGTACTTTTGCTTTTGGAAGAAATCTGTTAAGGATTTATTTGAGAAAAATTATAGAAAAATTAAGTTAAGCTTTTTAAACAATTAGAAACCACATTGTAAACTTGGTTTTCAAAAATTGAAATTTAAAATTAGGGTTTGTGTTTGAATTCAAAATAGAGGGATTTTGAGTTTAATAAAACTTTAATAAAACATGAATAACAAAAATAGGGTTACCCCTAGGGTTTTAGAATGATTTAGAGGGTAGAAAAGTTTGGTGATTTTTATGGTTTCCCAAAAGGTACTGATTTGAGAATTTGGAAATGGTTTGAATTTAATTGGTGGAATTAAAAGGGATGATTTGAGGAAACAATTTCATAAGTGAAAACAAGGAATAAAATGGTTGTTTTTGTTTGTTATTTTGGTTCCAAAGGTTGTAACAGAGCAAGTATGAAACCAAGTTTGAAAAAGGTTTGAATTTGAGTTGTGAAAACAGAATAAAACAGATGGAAACAAATGCAAACAATAAGTAAACATGATGACATGATGCATTGCTTGAAATAAAACAAGGAACAAAACATTCTAGGGGTATTTTCATACTTGGGATGTTACACCGAGCTTTTATGCTTTTTGGATGCATACTCCGGGTACCACCAAATACGCATGAAAAAGGAAGATCAAATCAAGACTTCTTTTATAACCCCGTACGGGACGTATTACTATATAACCATGCCTTTTGGCCTGAAGAACGCAGGTGCAACCTACCAGCGTTGCATGCAACGTTGTTTGCATAGTCAAATTGGCAGAAACATCCATGTTTACGTGGACGATATTGCTGTCGTAACCAAGGAAAAAGATACACTCCTTGAGGATTTGCGAGAAACCTTCGAAAATTTGCGCACTCACAAGATGAAGTTGAATCCATCTAAGTGCGTATTCGGGGTTCCCTCAGGAAAACTTCTGGGTTTCATCGTTTCTCATAGAGGAATAGAAGTTAACCCGGAAAAGATGAAGGCAATCTCGAACATCTCAGAACTTACGTGTGAAAAAGATGTCCCAGAATTGCCGGCTTCCGCCACAGCCATAAAAAGATTTTTTAGTTGGCTGGGGGCTAAAACCCTACCACTCTTCAAGCTGCTGAAAAGTTTCGACAAGGTCAAGAGGATTGCGGAAGCCTGGGAACACCTAGCAAGTTATGTCCCCTTCTGTACTTAGTTCAAATCTATGTAAACATCTTTTGAGATCATGAAATAAAGTTGTCGAAATGCTGTCATCCATATTTCTTATAAGTGCAAAGTGTTTCCGCCTCATCTATTTCCCAATGATCTTACAAATTTCTCAACGTTAACCCGAATGGTGCTTGCGTACTCGGCGTTACATAACTGAATGATTTTTCAGCCTTTTAACGGCTAAAGGAAACTTGAATTGCCTGTGTGCCCAAGTTTCACTTAAAACTTTCCTTGTTTCTCTAAGTCTTATCTGATTGTGCGTATGCTGGGTTACTGGAACTAGTTAGTAAAAATGCCTTTAGCATGATTCATGTTTCCGAGTTTCAAAACTGATTGGTTCGTCCCCAGTTACTCGGCATAACGATTCATAATGCTATTTGAGCCATTTCAAACACTAAGGACAGTTAAAGCATATACACCAGAGAACTTAGAAGATAAAGGAATGGTAAAATCCAAACAACTTGCAAAGTAATTTCATAGTTTAAACTGCAAAAGGCGGAATTATCATTAGTATAAAAGAAGCATTACATTTTGGATTACAAATAAAAGAACAGTAATGCTCCTATTGTATACTTTTTCTATCCAGGTTCCAGGTAACCTTTCAAGAATCCGACTCCTCCTCGCTGCTTTCTTCGTCGGGGATTGGAGGAGCTTCCTCTTCTGGATAGTTGACGGCGACATTTACCATGGCGGCAATCTGGGTGGCGTGGCTCTTAACTTCACCAAAGATGGTGGATCGTTGCGCATCCGTGTATCCCTGAGGGACACCGGTGGCCACACGCCATGATTTGGCACTAGGGTAGTGCATGCGCATAAGGCCTAAGGCCATGCGCGCACCACCCCGTGCAGCGGAGCGGAGAAGAGACTCCTTGGACTCCGCCACCTCCATGATGATACCCGGAAGTTTTTCAACCTCCGAGCATTCCCCAGATTTATCGGGAAGAAACTTGTCTACTAGCTGTGTTGCAGCAGCCTTCATCAAATTCCATGTCTCCCCGAAAGCTCGGATGCCTGCAGCCCGAGTGCCATCTGGGGTGTCTCCTGTTTGATCCAATAAAACATACAAAAGGGTTAAGCAGACAAACAGAGAATGCAAAACATGGAAAGATGAGGAAAAGGGTAAGAAATTTACCGATGAGCTTGTCGATCTCGGAAACTTCCTCCAGGCGAAGGTTCAGAGCTTCGGTCAAATCCTGAATGGTGGATTTGTCTTTCTCCGCCTGTTCGGAAGCCTTGGAATTAGCAATTCCAAGAGCCAGGTTGCTGGCTTCCAGGTCTTGTTGAGCTTTCACAAGATTCTTGTGAAGCTCAATGTTCTCATTGCGGAGAATTTTGGCGTTGCCAGAATCTTCCGCTGCTTGCTTAGCCTCAGCTAAGGCAGCTGAAAAGCAAGGGAAAATCCGAGTTGATCAATTTCCTCGGGAAAAAACTTAGACAAAGTCTTAAATCGGAAATTTCAAAACGAAAAAGCTTACCTTTCGTTTCCGTCAAAGCGAGCTGAGATGATTCCAGCTCCGCCTCCTTCTCCTCAAGAATAGAAAGAAGACTTCGAACTTCTTTATTCTTGATGGTGAGCTTCCTGAAAACTTCCAGGTTTATGGCCTCGGAGGTTTGCTGAAACACAGCAAGGAAAAGTATGGTTAACAAAAAACATCAAAGCAAAAAGCATGCATTTTGTTTAATGCTTGGGGGCTAGAGTTACATACCTGGCTCATGCGCTGCAAACCTGCTAAGTTTTCTTGGAATTCTTTCGCGTATTCCGCGAAGTGATTTCCGGCTGCGTCCAAGCCGTCATTGATAGCCTTAAAATCCTTGTCAAAGGTGGGGATTTCCTCGTCGAAAGTCCGAGAAGATTTCCCCACCTCTGGAGCCGCCCTTTCCCTCGTGTCCGACTCGGACACAACGGGCTGGCTGGGCTCTGGGGGCTTGGTGGTGGTGGCTGCAGTAGGCTCTTCCGCCATTGTCTGCGGCGTGTCCGGGGCGACGGCGGGAGATGGTTGGCTGCCTCGGTTGGAAGAAGCTCTGAGTTTCTTCAACTTTCTAGGCTTCAGGTTGGAGGGGGGTAGGCTGAAAACCAAAAACCCGGAAAAGGTTAAAACACCGAAGATGGACGAAAAAGATCCCATAGAAGAAAAAACCCAGAAGAAAATAACCTGGAAGTGGCGACGGGGATTCCGTCAAGATCGATAATCTCATCCGAAGAAATTATCTTCTTGCGCTTGCGCCCACCTGTAGCGGCGGTGCGCAGCGCATCCAGCTCGGCCTCGGAGGCTAACTCCGAGTCTGGAAGATCCACAAGCTGTCGGAAAAACAATCAGAGTCAAAAGGTAGATTATCCAGGAATTGAGATTATACCCAAATGACGGAAAATTTACCTTGGGAGCTGGGTTGTCGGCCGTGTACATTGGCCGACTCTCCGTGTATTGGTCGCGCGATGCGACCAACTGATTGATGCGCCGCCTAAGTTCCTTTGCGGGCCAATCCTTGTCGGTTGTCCGCATTGGATCCTTGGCTCCCGTGTATTCGCACAGGAGACGGCCTCCGTGGTTTGCTAATGGCTGAATCCGCCTATTCAGCCAGCAAAAGACCGTATCCATACCGGTCAAAGGAGGTTTGGAGGAGGTGAGCTTGGCGATGCGCCTCTTGATCCTTAGCAGATCTGGAGGCAGAACTTGGACGGCCTCTGTTACCCAGTTATCCTGGGGAACAGCGGCGGAGTTCACAAAAGGTGGAACCCCGACGGCCTTTTTAGGAAAAGGCACGTCGGGATGATAGAAAAAAGAACCCGTCCAAAATTTGACGGATTCTGAGGTTTTGATTTTGGGGAACCAATCCTCTCGGAATCTCCGAAGAGTAAAGGAAATGGTCCCGCAATTTGGGAGTGCGCCCTCCGAAGAGTTACGCTTCACCCCAAAGCAATACAGCCAAAAATCTAACCTAGGCTCTATTCCTAGGTAACCTTCGAACAAGGCCTGGAAGCCGGCCATGTACAGAATAGAATTGGGAGGAAGGTTATGAGGTTGGATGCTGTAGTGTGACAGAACCTGGAGGAAGAAAGAGGAAGGTGGCAGCCCCATACCTCGTAGAAGGTGGGAGGTAAGAAGCACCCTTTCGCCCTCTTGTGGCATGGGTTCGGTCTCCTCTTCCGGGAGCCGCCACTTCTTTTTAAGAACCAAGCCCTCCTACTCCAAGTTTGGAAGGAGAGCCGGGGGAATACTGCAGGCACTCCAGTTGCCTGCAGTTTCCTCTTCCTCGTCTGCTCCGGCGGCGGCGGCGGCGGCGGCCTTCGCGGCGGCGAGTTTCTCGCCAAGGAGCTCGATTTTCTCCTCCGCCGTTTCAGGTGCGAACGGCGGGGTTGTCGTGGCGCTTGGGCCCGCGACGTCCGCGGCGGCGGAAGCGTTTCCTCCGCCCGCCGCGGATGCAGTGGCCTTTTCCGGCTTGCCGCCGGCATGCTTGGGCGACCCTAGCTGTGGATCTAGGTCGCCCAAAAGCTCGTCGATGGAGGCGCGAGCCGGTGAGGACGACGGAGAGGCCATCTTCTTTGGTGGCGAATGAGCGCTCCGGCGTGCGAAAAGCTCGTCGGGGCAAGGTCTCGTTCTTGCTCTCGTGCTCGCGTTTGCGTCAATGGCGTGGGCAGTGTGGAGTGAGGAAAGATTTCCGATGACGACGAGGACGGCTATTTATAGCCTGAAAACCTCTAGATACGCGCCAACGGCTCTTTTGACCGTTGGATGTTCGACGCGTGTCGCTCGCCGGAAAATCCGGGAAACGGAACGACAGAGGAATGATGGCTATCTCCTCGTTTCTCGTGAGAATCTGTCAGAGATACGTTGCAGGGTTTCCCGCGTGAAACCAAGCGGCGCTTGCGTCAGCATGATTAAGGCGCTGATGTCATAAGTTCCTTTTCCGCGAAGGATCGCGAGAAGAAAAGCCGGATTTTCATAGTTCCGAGTTTTATGTTACCATCTCCTTCAAAAGGAAAGAAGAAAGAATCAAGACTGCTGAATCAAGTTTTCCCGGACAAAATGTATTTGACGAAAGGCGGAGTTTCAGAGTTTTGATCCTTCCTGGGGGCTACTGTCGGATATATACTGAATAGGGGTATAGAAGATGGTAGACAAAAGAGCCGGACTACCAGGGTGGCCTACATGGTAATGGGCTTAGGTCCATTGGGCGGCCCAGTAGTCCGACGCGCAGAAGCCGGATTCTAGAAGAACCCGGATCACGGCCCACGTGATCTGGCTTGGAGGAGAAGACGGATTCCTTACTTTCCAAGTTACAAGTTAAACGTAGTCTTCTAGGTTTCTTGTTCTGTAAGCCCTAATCCGGCTATTATATAAAGCCGGACGGGAGATAGATTACATAAGTTCTTTTTTAGTTCCAAGGTTCTAGGTTCAAGCTCAAGCTCTACGCAACTCGCCGGGAAGTTCATCCTCGTCGAGTAGCTAGATCTATTCCCTCACACTGTAACCCTGTTATACGGGCTTTAGTCCCAATTAGTGAGAAGTGCAGGAGTAGGTACGCCGTACTGTCGCGACGTACCGAACCTGGGTAAAATCCCGTGTTCTGTGTTACCACGCTATCCCGTTACCCCACGTCTCTACCGTAGTCTCATGGCACCCTAGTCTATGAAAACTACTACGATGTCTCGACAGGCTTCACACCACAGTGGTGCGAGTAGGTGGCTAGGTTTGTTCAGGGTGGAAGTGTGGGCATCAGAGTCAATGATGACATTGGACACTTCTTCTAAACTATAAAGGGACTGAGCCAGGGAGATTCGTTGTCTCCCATCCTTTTTAATTTAGTTGCTGATATGTTAGCAATGCTTATTGTGAGGGCAAAGGATGATGGTCAGGTAGGGGGTTTGGTGCCTCACCCGGTTGATGGGGGGTGTCCATCCTTCAGTACGTTGATGATACCATATTGTTTCTAGAGCACGACCTAGAGAAGGCCGTGAATATGAAACTAATTCTGGCCTTTTTTGAGCATCTATCTGGGCTTAAAATTAACTTTCATAAGAGCGAGATATTTTGCTTTGGCAAGGCTAAAGATTGTCAGGATGATTACCGACATATCTTTGAATGTGAGCATGGTGATGTACCTTTTAAGTATTTAGGTATTCCAATTCATTATAGGAAATTGTTGAATAAGGAATGGAAACCCGAGGAAGATATATTTGAACAGAAACTAAGTTCTTGGATAGGAAAGTTACTCTCGTATGGAGATCGTCTAGTCCTGGTTAATTCAGTTTTGTCTAGTTTGCCTATGTTTCTCTAGTCCTTCTTTGAGATTCATGTGGGAGTAAAGAAGAGACTAGACTATTATAGATCCCGCTTCTTTTGGCAAAGTGATCAAATAAAAAGAAATACTGCCTTACTAAGTGGAACATAGTCTGTCGTCCAAAAGATCAAGGAGGTCTTGGAATTGAGGTTTTAGATGTGAAAAATAAGTGTTTACTTAGCAAATGGCTATTTAAATTATTAAACGAAGAAGGGGTGTGACATGAGCTACTCCATAATAAATAAATTAAAGGGAAACCTCTGTCTATGATTGAAGCAAAACCAATTGATTCCCCCTTTTGAAATGGATTATGGGAGTGAAGGAAGAGTTCTTCAAGCATACTTCATTCTCACTTGGCAATGGTCGGGGTATTAGATTCTGGGAGGATCCTTGGTTAGGAGAGACACCGTTATGCACGCAGTATCCAACTTTATATAACATTGTGCGACAAAAATGTTCCGGTTGCACATGTTATTAATCATGATCATGCCAATGTCCAATTTAGACGATCGTTAACCGGTTCTAAATGGGAAGCTTGTCAGAATCTGGTAGAGAAACTGATGCCAGTCTCTCTATCTAATGAGTCGGATTCGTTTTCTTGGAAACTAACACCAAAGGGTGTTTTCTCAGTAAAATCTCTTTACGACGAACTTATGAATGGTAATACGGTGTTTCTTAGGAAATATTTATGGAAACTTCAGGTACCATTGAAGATTAAAATCTTCATGTGGTTCCTATATTGCAAAGAATTATTGACCAAGGATAACTTAGCAAAACGGAAATGAATGGGATGCAAGAAGTATGTTTTGTGAGGAATGGTAGATCATTTAGTCATCTCGTGTATGTTTGCCCGTAATTTGGAGACTTGTGCACTTTAGTTTTAGCATTTTTTCACCGTCTAGTGTTACTTATATGTTTGGTAATTGGCTAAATAGATTTGATAAAACCACTAAAGCTAGCATAAGCGTTGGGGTTTGTGCTTTTTTGTGGGCTATCTGGAATTGCAGGAACGATGTTATTTTTAACAATATGGAAGCGGGGCTTTTTTAAGGTTGTTCACCGATCCACACACTGGATTCTTATGTGGTCTCTCCTACTACCCGAAGACCAATGTGGACGTTTGGATGTCGGATGTTCTCGGCTGATGGCGGTCGTTCGGGCTATCTTCAACAAGGCTGGATGGTTACGTGCTAGCGGTTGCAGTGAGTAATTGTTGTTTTTTAAGAATGTTTAGGTGGTTAATCTATGTGGCCACTATTGCGGACGGTTGAGTTGTAATAGTTTGTACTCTGCACTTGATATTATTCTTTTTAATATAAAAGTTGCGTGCACCGCTCCGATGCAGAGGCTGGGGATTATTCCCATTTTAAAAAAAGGTACGCCACCAAAGAAGAGACCTGCGGCCCCAGAGCGGCGGCCAAGGTTGGGTAGGGGCCGTCGCCGTGCCGGAAGCGGAGGGGGCAGACGACTTGGCCTTGTCCCTCTCGCCCAATGCCCTCCATTCCCCTTCGGATGGGCTGAGGTCATCCCATTTCTTCATCATCGTCGTCAGCGTCCTGGTGCGAAGGTTTAGGCTGGTTCGACCTACGGGATGATTCGAGGTGGACACCAACGTTGAACCCCTCGTTCTTGTGGAACAGTTGGACTACGACCTTCGTCTTGGCAGGGTTTGACACGCAATCTTCACCCACACCAGCTGACTGGAGAAGCGTCCCCTCATCCACCTCAACCGGGCACCCCATAATGCCCAACCATGCTAGGAGGCGGTCAACAGCCCCCCCCCCCTACCCACCCTCCACGCACACCCTGGTTGGAGGAGAGGGGTCATCGCAGCCCCACCACATTGCCCAGCCATGGAGTGGCGGTTCTCCCTAAAGGGGAAGGCTCAGCGAACACCAGGAAAGCGCCCCATGCAAGATAGGAAACGCGAGGACATTAGTTACTTTTTTTTTTTGAGGCAAAGAACCGTAGAACAAAATGTTCTACGGTATATATATAAATAATATGTACAAATACATCCAAGCCCCAAAAATTAACCGATACCGGCTCTCTCAAAAAAGAAGAAAAACATTGAAACTAATAAAAACTAAACATTATTTCTAAGAACTGAATCAATCCAGTTCCTAAGAGATTCTGCTTGACTTGATTTTAAACGTAGACTAACAATCTGCAGATCCTTTGACAAGTTGAATTTCCATGATCGATGGCATGGATTAATATTATTGAAGACCTTGTCATTTCTTTGCTTCCAGATGTTCCAACATCCCATTATGATAACTTCCAATGCAAAATCCTGTGGTAAGATATCTTTTAATAGCATGATTTCGTCATATATAGATATCCCTCTCCTTCTGTTACTTCTAAGTATATCCCAGCAACCAATAGCAAAAGGGCAGTCAAAAAATAGATGTAGTATTGTTTCTTCCATGTATTCTTGACAGCTTTCACAGTCATAGCTTTGGAGATGAAAATGTTTTCTTCTAAGAAGGTTTATGGAATTAATTCTATCATGTAGTATTAGCCAGAAGAAGATCTTGTATCTCAAAATAACAGCATTTTTCCATGTGCAGTGAAATAATGTGTGGGCAATAGGTCCTTTGGAGAATTCCTTGTATGCGGCAGAGACTTTGAAATGCTCATGTCTGCCTATAAAATACCATCTATCAGTGTCATCATTTATCTGAACATTCTGTATCTGTTGTTGCAATTGCATGAGTTGCTGGTATGCAATATGAGACAATGGAAGATGGAAAAGAGCACCAGTATCTTGAGAGTTTAAGAATTCTCCAACTGAAATATGTGTTCTTTGTCTAAAGGAGTACAATTGTGGGAATTCCTCCTTGCATATGTATGAGCACCACTTATCAGACCAAAAGGAAACAGTCCTTCCATAACCAACCTCACATACAGCAATTTTCTTATATTCAGGTATCAATTTGATCATATCTCTCCACCAGAAGGATCCAATCTTCCTAGTATCAATCATGCTGTCTTGGTAATGATTTTCTGTAATTAATTTGATCCAGGGTAGATTCACTTGGTTAAAAAATTTGTGAAGATGTTTTAGAAGTAAAGCCTTGTTCTGTATACCAAGATCCAATACACCCAGGCCAGCCTGTTCTATAGGTTTGCAAACTTTTTTCCATGATATAAGAGCAGTACCCTTATCTTCCATTCCATATTTCCTCCAGAAGCAGTGTCTAATACATTTGTTAAGATGCTCCAACACAGTCTTTGGAATCTGCAATGTGCTCATATAGAACATAGGCAGTGAAGTGAATACAGCCTTTATCAGAATCAATTTTTCACCATATGATAAAAAGGAATTGCATCCATGCAGTCTCTCATTCAATCTTTTAATCAGTGGCCAATAATCATCCACTCTTGGTCTATCAATGGATAAGGGAAGTCCAAGATAGCTGATTGGCATATATTCAATGCAACATCCAATAATGTTTTGAAGCCTTTGACATACAAGATTACTAGCCTTCAGAGGGATTAGTCTAGACTTGTGGTAATTTATTTTCAATCCAGTAAATGCTTCAAAATGACATAGCAGATTTTTAATGTGCTGGATCTGATTGGTGTCTGCTTTCATGATAATTAAAGTATCATCAGCATATTGTAATAGAGGGAAATCAGGACATGCCACAGAAGTGAAGACAGGCTGGATTAAATCATTAATCATGGCTTCATTTAATATATCTTGCAGGAGGTCAACAGCAATCAGAAAAATCAGAGGTGATAGTGGATCTCCTTGTCTGACCCCTCTCTTACATTTGAATTGGTTGCCAGGGACCCCATTAAGAAGAACAGAGGAGTAACCTGAGGAGTAAATCATCTCAATCCATTTGATCCATCTGTAACCAAAACCTTTGGCTTTGAGAATTTCAATAATAGCATTATGATCCAAGATATCAAAAGCCTTTTCAAAATCCAATTTCAACATGATGGATTCTTGATTGATCTGAGAACATTTGTGAATATATTCATAAATCCAAGGCATACAGTCTTGTATAGATTTGGCTTTGAGGAAGCCATATTGGTTTTCATGGACAAGGCTATGCATATGCTTCTGAAGTCTGTTTGCTAGTAGTTTAGTAATAATCTTGATGGAGCAGTTTAGTAGAGATATGGGTCTGAAATCAGCAGGGGTGGAAGGATTGTCAATTTTTGGGATCAGTGTGATGTAAGAGCTGTTGATACTTTGCAGCTTAACCCTTCCATGGTAGAAATCATCAATTAGAAAAAGGAAGTCTTCAGCTATAATAGGCCAGCATGCCTTGATGAAATTTGTGTTGAAACCATCTGGGCCTGGAGTTTTATCAGCAGGTAAATCTTTAATCACATCCATAACTTCTTTTCTAGTGAAAGGGATCTCAAGAATATCCAGTCCATCAACTCTTTTAATCAGAGAAAGTAGTTGGAAATTATCTGAGCATTGGACAGTGGTACCCATTCTCTGTTTAAAAGCTCTTTCAAATACTGCTGCTTTTGCTCCATGCTCAGTGTGTTCAAAACCATATTCATCTTTAATTGAAGCAATGAAATTTCTTCTGAATTTGATTGTAGCTTTAATATGAAAAAATTTGGTGTTTGTTTCTCCAAGCTTAGCCCATCTGACAGTAGCTCTTTGCCTCCAATAGTCATTTTGACATTTTAGCAGATGAAGCAGATGTTCTTTAATGATATCTCTACCATTTGATTCCCATATAGTCAAATCTCTAAATTCTTCAATCATATCCAGAAAAGCAATCATGTCATTGCAATTAGAGATGTAATTTGCCAGTCTAGATTTATTCTTGGCCCAATTTTTGATACCTTTTCTCAATCTCTTGAATTTAGCTGTGATTTGCTTGGCACTATCATTTGTATTGACATCTTGCTCCCATAAGAGTTTAACAGTGTCTTTAAAGTCCTGATGTTTCAGCCAGAAATTCTCAAACCTGAAAATCCTAGTCTTGGGTATATCAGTACCTATTTTGATCATAAGAGGAGTGTGGTCTGAGATAGGTTTAGACAGTGGTAGGACCAGGGTAATAGGATATGATAGAGTCCATTCTTCAGATGTGAATATCCAATCAATCTTTTCTAGAAGTGGTGCAGCTTGCATATTACTCCAGGTAAAACTTCTACCTTTGATGGGAATATCCACTAGTGCTAGCTTGGCAATAGCTTCATTAAAAATCAACATATCATTTATATTTCCTCCTGGTCTACTTCTATTGTCAGGATATCTGATATAGTTAAAATCTCCCACAACCAGCCAATTATTACCATCAGCATATGCAAGATCTTGAAACCAGGAAATAAAATTTTGTCTTGCATGATATTCACATGGACCATATATATTTGTTAAAAACCATTCCTTATTGTTTTGTTTGGAGGTAAGCTTGACTGTGATAGAATGTTGAGTGGATTCAATATGCTCTCCATCAAATAAACTCCCATTCCAAATGATAATAATACCTCCAGAGAGCCCAACAGATGGATAGTAACAGAATTTGTTAAATCTTTTAGGGCAGAAATTTCTAATATAAGAGGAGTCAAAGGAATCTCTCTTGGTTTCTTGCAGACAGATGATATGACAACCTGATTCTAGAATCTTGTTACTTAAAGCCAACCATTTATTTGGATCATTTATCCCTCTAATATTCCAATTCAGTACTATCCAGGTTTTATCCATTGAAATAATAAACTCCTTGAAACTTCTGACTCAAAAGCTGTTGCTATATAATACACATAGCAAAATATTCCAGGCAGCATCATAATCATTACATAGATAAATTGTTGACTCATATTATCATGATGAATCACTGTCACAAGAGGACCAAAAGCATACTTCTTGAGGAACATAGATATTATATGAGGAACTATAACTAAAGAAGTCTAGGCAAAGCTAAACAGCTTCTTCCCCTTCTTCTCCCATCACCTCCTTGGATGCTGGGTCCTTCTGGATCTTCTTCTTTTTCCTTTCCACTTTGAGCAGTTCTTCCTCTGAACAAGCAGCCTGATCCACCTTACAAAAAGTAACAGAGAGATTTCTCACAACTTTGGCTGGAATAATAGGTGGTTTGGCAGAACAGCTCACACATAATTTATTCTTGCAAGTTCTAGCCTTAAAACCATTGTTGCTCTGTTGCAGCCTAGTACTTCTTCTTACGTCTGTCTCCACAAGGGGGGCTTTCTCTTTCCTTTTCTTGTTCTTGGCATGCAGAGCAGAAGTGGTGGCATTTCCTTTATTAGTACACCCTGTCTCCTTAGGTGAGACAAATTGCAAATCCTGTCCCATATTGTCAAGACATACAGATATATCAGATATAGGGCATTTATCTGGAATTACAAAAGGCCTAAGGGCAGATAGATCAGTGCCCTCCACTATATATTTCCATAGTTGTGAGGCAAGAAATTTTTTTGCCCAGATAAATTTATCTTGAGATAGCAAAGCTGCTGTGAAGAAATTCATCCATTCCAATGGTACCTGAGTGGTGTTATCATCATTGTTCTTAGGAGCAAAATGTTTCCCCCAAAGGGCTGCACCTTCCTCCCCAAGGATTTTATCATCTGAAAAATGGCATGATTCAAGCATAATCTGTGTCATAGAGTCCTTCTTATCTGAACTGACCATATTATTGTAATTAGGTTTGAAAAGAGCAATAGGAAAACCAGGAGGAGCATCTTGACTTGATGTACCTGTATCTTCCTCACTGTGATAAACCAGATTTTCTTCTTGCTGGCTGTCAATCTTGTGAATATCAGCAGAGTGAATCTCCTTGGTAGCCTGATGCACTGTCATCTGAATCTCCTCAACAATAGGTTTCATAATTGCAGGTGCACCTTCAGTCTGTTCTGGCAGAGATGTATCTTTGTCAAGTGCAGGCACAGGAGTGATATTGTTAGAAACCACTTTGTTATTTGATATCTCAGTGTGAAGGACTAAATCTGCCATCTCTGAAATTTCCAGTAGGCAGGTCTGGTTATTGATGGCAAGAAAATCAATTTCCTGCACCTGATACTGATCCACCTCTATCCCAGGAAAAAGATTTAAAGCTGGGGGGCTTCCTTGTGGGGGATGGGCCACATCCATTGGCATGAGGCCCATATCTTGTACTGGTAAATTGAGGTCCAGTGGGAGTGGTGGTGGGATAGCAATCATTGGTGGCCCATGAATAGAGTTATCAGACAAAGTGTTATCTGATGATTGTAATGTGAGTGTGAGATCACTGCTAATATTAGCATCATTATCATTCTGTCCTTCACCTTCAATGGCTGGTCCAACTAGATCATTTAGTTCCAGGAATTCACCTGCATGCAATTCCATATCAACAATATCATTTGCAGGAGGCATTGCCCAAAAATCCCAGTCCACAGCATTAGCAGCCAGCTGATTGTCAATGTCCATCTGAATTGGATGATTCACCACTTGATTTGCAGCAGGGTTTCCAACAAGGTTAACTTGATCTTCTTCAGCATGTACAGGCAGGGGACCCACCAGAACATTATTCTGGTTCGGGTGATGGAATTGCTCAGGTGGTATAGGGTGTGGACCCCCTTCAGCAGGCACTTCTTCCTCAGCTGGTGGACCTTCATTGCCTAATTGGTCTTGCAGAATAATGATGGGGCAGGTCCAAGACTCCCCACTAAACCTGTCAGCCCCTGATACAATAGTGCTAATAGGAATATCAGCGAGTGAAATCACACCAATCTTGAGAAGAACATAGGCATCCGTGGATTTAGTCCTGTCCCAAACCAGCAGTTTACCAAAACTCCTGACAGAGTTGGCGAGTTCATGCATGCAGCGCAAGTCTGCTGGAAAACCAATAACCTGTATCCATGCTTCTCGATTAAGATTAAAACCTCTCCAATTGAGCCCTTCATTGTGCCTTTGGAAAACTAGTTGCACATCATCACATGCATGCGGTCCATTGGAAACAAACCAATCTCTATCTTCAATACTGATAAATCTGACATAAGCCTGGCCAAAAGGGCATTCTGTGATGGCTCTGATTTGTACCTGTTTCTCCACAAAGAATTCTCCAAGAATCTCGTGGATGTTCTGGAATGCAACCTCTCCTTGTGGCATCGGCACGATGGTGACAATCGCCAGGTCTTCATTGGTGATTCTGTGTTCACCATGGATAACTCTGACTCGAGCTGGTCTTCCTTCAATCACCAATGCCTGTCTATTGGGTGGAAGGAATGGAGTAGGGTCGAAAGGAAAATTCGCCATTGGATTTGGTGAGATTCTCCCTTGAGACAGAGCGGCGGAGAAAATCTGTACTGTTCGAGTTGGGGAAGAAGAAGATGAGGAGACCAGTGGAGTACTTTTCGCTAACGAGTCATTTCCCTGTGGGCCACGGAGTCTAGACTGAATCGCTCGGTTTTGGTTTGCAATAAGTTCACCTCTGTCTCTTGCCGAATTTTCCTCTGCAACGTCTAATCCCGCGCGCGTAGATCGAGGGACTGCCATCAACGAGCCCTGTAATGTTGCCGTAGACTTTCCTTTGATGGGCTTACCATCGATATCTGAATTGAAGCGGCAGTTATCACCTATATGCCCCCACCTCTTACATGCATGACAACGTATTTTATTTCTGCAGTTGGGCCTGGTATGTTCTTCTGAGAGGCAACGGCTGCAGTAACTCGGCCCATAATTGCGTGACGGCTTAAAGGCCATACTTGAATATGTTTTATCCGCATTTATGGGTGCTTTGAAATTGTTTGACTGTGATGCAGAGTAACCTTTTGAAGCAAGAACTTTACGATGATCTTCGAAAAAACGAGGATTTTGTGTAACTTGAGCATAGGATTTGGTAGTTTTACCGTACGAAACCTTGGTCCATGCCCTTTCTTGTTCGTTGAGGTATAATTCATATTCCTTTCGAAAATCTGGACCACCACGGCCCCAAAGCCAAAAACTCATGCAGAAGTTGTTGTTGAAAATGTTACCTCCTTTGAAGATATAGAAACCAATCTCTTTGGATGCAACTGAGAATTTGAATGACCAATTTTGAAGACATATAACCTTGAATAATTTGGATTCACCACCGAAAACTGATTGTAGGATTAAACCCACAGAATCTTCATTTAGCCTGATCTTTGATCTTGAGAAATCCACAACCAATAAGAACTCTTTGTTACCTCTGCCAGCAATATGGTTGATGCCGGTTCCAAATCTTCTGAGAATTTCTTTG
Organism: Alopecurus myosuroides; assembly: GCA_028641055.1. Taxonomy (NCBI): domain Eukaryota; kingdom Viridiplantae; phylum Streptophyta; class Magnoliopsida; order Poales; family Poaceae; genus Alopecurus; species Alopecurus myosuroides. Next base: position 236,280,253 of record CM054061.1, read on the forward strand.
TGAAAATCCATCCCTTCTTGAAAGTTGAGATCCGAGAGAGCCATGATACCACGGCAATTGCTAGGTCGAAGAAAAGAAACGATGGAAAGGTTGAGTAGACGTACTGACCGGGAGATCAACGACGTCGACGTGTGTTAGGTGGACGACGTGGCCGGAGTGGCCAGCGGCGGTAGCCCTTGCTCTCCGAGAGAGCTCAACTCGCCGAGAGAGAGAGAGAACCCTGTCTCCCCAGAGTATGACATTAGTTACTTCCGATGTAGGCAAATAAAAAGGTGGATTTTTCGCTTTTCTCTGGCAGAGATTAGACAACGCTTAGATTGAGTAATAAGAGGAAGGAATGAGTGAATCATCCATTCTCCTTTGTAACAGCTACACTGAGACTAGCTTGAAATATTCCCACCCATCCCATGTGCTGGTGGTACATGGAGACATGGTGGATATCTCTATTCTCCCTAATGTCAGTCAAGTTTCCGCTACTTTTCCCTTTTGCTACATTTCCCTACTGAATCATCATAATAATCTGAATCGAGTGTTTACAGTGGGTGCAAACATATGAGAGCAAGAGCCAAAGTAGTGGACGACAGTATGGAGCGTGATGGGCAGCTCCAATCGGCGCTGCTGGCGTACACCATCCCGAGGTAACCGTACCCGTTGCCTCCGCTACCACCTCCCGCGGCCGATCCGGCGTAGTTGACCCCGGCGTACGCGGCCGCTTCGCCGTTGTCCCTGACACAGGAAACACACATTGTAGTACTGTATAGAGAATTATGTAAGATGTCGATGATTCATACGGTTACGGCTTTTTTGGGAGTCTCGGTTAAGCTCAGATCTACCAGTGGAATTCGATTCCGTGGAACATGGCACGGGACGACAAAAAAGGCCACAAGGGACCCAGATAACAACTGGGACGGACCCTCCGTTCTCTCCTAGGTTGGCTCCGTTTGAAAAGGCACTTGCAGGTAGGGTCGGTCCCGAACAGAGGACACTACCTAGTACTGTACGTACTAGTAGTATAGATCTAAAACGCTGAAAGAATATTACCGTCGTCCTCCCCTACTGGACTGGAGTAGTATCAGTGTGGGCGTGATTGAAGTGCCGGGACAAAATCAGCCATCAGTGCTGCGCATGTGGAGATGCGCATACGGATTACGGAGGGGACCGCCCGCCGTGCTCCCCGGCGGCCCGGGGGGTGTCTGGCACGCCGCACGCACTCCGGCGACCGATGTCCGTTGGAGGAAGGCAAAGGCGTCGAACAAAAGACGAACGAAAAGGCCGAAGGTTGCGTAACAAAAGGAGCGTTGTACGTGGGACCCGATTGCCCAGGTAGAACGCTGAAAAACAAAGAAAGTGGTACCTGGGTCCGCCGAGGACGCCGGCGCCCATGGTGAGCTGGTCGACGAGCGCCGATGACTTGGGGTCGACGCTGGACGCCTTCTCATAGATGGCCTCCATCCCTTCCCCGGAGGGCACGAAGAAGGCGCCGTTCACCATCATGTCCCCCTCCGTCCGCCAGTTCCACCCGTTCCACTGCCCCTCCTCCGTGTCCACACGCTTCGTCACCTGCAACACAGACCACCAACCAGATGTTAACATTTCACTCCACACTAGCCGTGTCCTCGGCGGTTACCGGTATGGGGGATGCACCAGCCTCGGATGCCACTGGCTGGACCCAAATCGGAGATGCCACTTTTTGCAAAAGGAAATACTACAGTGGTGGTACAATGAAATGCCAAGCAAAGAAGAGGGCAAACCCAGAGAGCAAGAGCAAGAACCCAAAGAAAGAAAGAAAGCAGCCAGGAACACGGCACGGCACCAGCGACGCACCTCCTTGGCGTTGGGGTTCGTCGGGGCGATGTAGCGGTTCCCCTGGCTGTTGATGGTGGGGCTGGCGCTGCCGCCGATGGCGTACATCTCCCACGCCGTGTAGTCGTTGTTCACGATGTGGAAGTAACCCCGCCGGCACCGCGGCATCCGCTGCACCAGCTGCACCCCGAAGTGGTTGAACGCGATGGTCACCTGCATCCCGGAGTCCGGGATGTACCCGTCGCTGTGCCCCAGCAGCATCACCTCGTTGTGGTGGGAGAAGTAGCTGTTGGACACGGTGATGCCCGTCGACCCCATGATGGCGTCCACCAGCCCGTCCGCGCACCGGGACAGCGCGCAGTGGTCCACCCACACGTCGCGGGCCGAGAACAGCGAGATGCCGTCGCCATCCGACCGCGTCCGCCACCCGTAGTGCGTCGGCGACGACCGCACGTTCGCGTTCCCCGCCGGCACGCAGTCGTGCACGTGCACGTTGTGGATGATCACGTTCGACACGTACTGCAGCGTGATGCACGCGCCGCCGGCGATGTGCACGTTCGCGCCGCGTCCGTCCAGGGTCTTGTAGCTGTTCACCAGCAGCTCCTCGTTCAGCCGAATGCTCATGTCCGCCGCGAACACGATCCACAGAGGGCCTTCCTGGATCACGCCGTAACGGAGCGTGCCGGGCGCCGGGTTCACGGGGTCGCGGTCCGACGAGTCCGTCACCACGTAGTACGGCCCGCCTTTGCCGCCCAGCGCGTTCCGCCCGAACCCGATGCCGCAATCTGCCAGCCGCTGACGGTCCTGCCACCAGTTCGTCCCTGCGCACCGCCAGCAGTCGTCGATTGGGTTCCCAGTCATGCACCCACTGATGCCGCCCGCCTGCTGCATCCGCCGCCGCGACGTCGCCACCTTGCTGCACATGCCAAAACCAATCCGCCACCATTTACATTACCTTGGGAAAACAAAAGATTGCAAATTTGCAGCCTCAACTACTTCAACCATCGGATGGACAATTCCTCCGCCAGGTTGCCAAAATTACCTACCTGTGGAAGTCGGCGACGACGGCGGCGGGGTCCGGGAGGGAGGAGTTGAGCAGGGGGAGGGAAGAGGCCGTGGCCCCGAGCAGGAGGATGGGGAGGAGGAAGATAATGCGGGTGGATTTGGGGGCTCCGGCCATGGTTTCTTCGCCGGATTAGAGTTGCCGGAGTGTCGATGCAGTGGATTTTATAGCAATGCAGGAGAATGGCAGCAGGCAGCAGAGCGAGCGGGCCAATGGAGGCAAGGATGCTGAAGTTCTTGACATTTGGAGCTCGGGTTTGGGGCAGCAGTGGCCAATGGGGGAAGTGTAGGTCTAGAGGACTAGTGTGAACGGGGAAGGGGAGGAGGAGAGTGGGAGAGGGGATGTGATTTGGAATCTCCTGGGAGAGATTTCTTCCTTGCTTGCTAAATGCTAAATGATGCACAAGGGAGGGTTGAGGGGAATGTTTGTGAGAGGATAGAAAAGCAAAATGTGAGAGGAAGGAAAAGAGGGATGCAACAAAGAAAAACATCATTATAAATACTGTATGCAACTAATTTACTTAATGAGACCGGGTGTACGGTTAAACTATTAAGTAATAAAATCTCGCTTTATCAGAAAAAAAAACTAATTTACTTAATGACATCTGAAATTAGCTAGATTTTTAAAAAAACTAGAAGGAGCTGAACATGTTCCAGAATACAAAGACAAAATGAAATATCTTTGGAGCCAGACATTTTGCCGGCAAGAGGAGGCAAAAAGAGAGAATAGCCACCATTGTGATTTATCTATTTACTGAAACGAATTTGTAGACTTGCCTTTGTACTGATTAAAAATAGGAGTGGAAAAACAGTTTTGCACGGCCTAAGACTAGTCACAATGAGGAGTATCATACACCGGTATCATGCACATGATACTAATCTATGTTACTACTCTCACAATGGGTAGTAACATGTTTGTGGTATCGTACGGTGTTGCATTTATTATGACGTAGACTCATCTTGTCTCGTGATACGTTATGTTACCGTATCTACCACCATCACCTCTCTCCTAATTAATTGCACTATCATCTCAGTTTTTTGTCAGCATGGCATGCATGATACTACCTATGATACCCCCATTGTGGCTAGTCTAAGCGAGACTCCCAAGGATATAGCCCCTATTTTAGGCGCACTAAACGTGTACGAAGCTAAACACAAAACCCCGCCGCATTGCAGTGACTTCCTAGAATAAAATTCTCGAGACTCTTGGTTCCTGCCAAGACCTAATTCGTTGCCTCCTCCTTTTTATCCGAGAGAAGTGATGATTGAAGGGAAGAAACATGTCAAAAAAACATGAAGTCTCGCTCACTCAAAATCTTTCAAGAGACGAGAAATAAGATGGATTTTTTTTTGAGAATTATCCAGCCTCTTTATTATAATGTCAAAGCATATGGGACACAAACGCCCTCTGGCGGATCAGTGAACCAGACGTGTCGACCATCGGCAACGAAGAAACTAGGCTAGCTAGATCATGAGGTTCCTTGTTTGAGTCACGATTTTCATGTGCCAGAGAAAACTCCCTAAACCCTGCGACGCCTGCCTTCATATCATGCAGAACTAGACAGTACCTCCCGAGATTGTCCTCGCATAGCGCCTTAGCAACCGATAGGCAATCAGAGGTAAGGTTGACTCTTGGAAGTTCCATGTCGAGGGCTAAGCATACCCCTTCTCGGATTGTCATCGTCTCTAGAGCTTCTGGATCACAAATTCCTTCAAAGCGCACTGCCGAAGCTCCGAGGAAGACCCCAACATCCGATCTTGCCACTGCAGCGACTGCCCCCGCTTCTGAACTCCTAGTTACTCATGCATTCGCATTATTTTTGCCGCTCCAACCGGGGGAGCACACCAGCGCGGATGACTCTCAGGAGTAGTCGGGACCCTTCTGTTGTGATCCCTCCTTTCCACTCATGATAGCTGCTGAACCTGATCGAGCTCAGAAATGGAATTTATCACAAAACCGTGTGTGCTCGACGGGCTTTGGAAAGAGTCCTCATGGATGACCTTCCTCTTAGCATGCCAAATCGCCCAGAGAGTGACACACATCCGAATCATCTGCTCATGAGGAAGGGTATCGATCATCATAAATAACCACCCCCTCGCATCCGGTTCTTGCACCTGATATGCTCCACCAAGTCCTCATCAGCTAGTGACCAGACACATTGTGCCATCATACACTCAATTAACGAGTGCCTCCACGAATCGTCAGCACCGCACACACCACAAGCGCTAGATGGAGAATTATGTCGCTGGTTTAGTAAATCTAATGTGCGTAGTGATTGTTGAGCCAAGCGCCACAGAAAGTGCTTGAGTTTTGACGAGAAATAAGATGGAAGGCATCGCCTTCTAGGGATGTGCGGCGAAGAACAATAGAGGCTCAAAAGTCCATGACAGTCACCATACCGCCCTACGAGGCCGGCAAAATCTGGGCTAGACCACAACGGTCCAAATGTGGGAAGAGTAACGACACGGGAACAAAAGATGGACCGTTGATTCCTGCGACTGAACACAAAGGGTACCAAACACACAAATGCTAAAGCCACACACCGATCATACGTTGTTTTGGATCACTAACCAAGCAAAGATCTTGTCTTGAGTGGTGCTTAAGATTCCATATTAAAGAATGCTAATTTTATGGTGTTAACAACCTCTCTTGTGTGGAAAGATATTTCTCCCACGTAATTGTATTTATTCGCGAAGATCCATATATTCGTCTTGCCCCAAATGTGCAGATCCTTGCAAGAAATTACCCACCAAATTCCTAGAGATCCACGTGACGTAATGTGCATCCAAGAGGTACCATGTTAGAGCTATAACAGCCCAGAGCCTATTGTTGCATCAACGAATAATTTCATCGAATTCCCATATTTTTTTGTTGTAATCTACATCCTATACATGCCTACATGGCGCCTTTCCCATTTTCTCGTCGGGGTTAAAGACTGGAATTCAAGTCATGAGTCGTATCGCAAGGATAAGCCCCCAGCTACAGTAGTTTGAGAGTCCACCGCCTGCTGCGAGTTCCGGCCTCCCCGGCCGCCGGCGCCTATGCTGGTGGTTGTGGCGATGGTTTAGGGTGCCGACCCATCTCTATTTTCTAGTTTTAGCTTTTTTTTCATGCCTTTGTGCTGTTTTGGCTTTTTGCCGCAAGGGTTCCTGTCGCCGGAGATCTCGAGCTACTCCTGGCGTACGGCGGAGGTGGTGAGGTGGTTCGTCGAGCTCCAGAGGAAGGAGACGATGAGTGACAACGCCTCCTCGGCGACCCTCTCAATAAAGCTCGTTTGTGGGGCTTTGGAGCTGAGAGTGCGGCGGTTGCTCCTTCTCTCTGCTTGTGCTCGTGGTGATGCACCGGAGGACGACGGGGTTTCATTGGCTCTTTGCTTGGAAGCTCGACGGCGGAGGCGTGCACGCGCTTCAGTGCACGCGATGGAAGCTACTGCAACCGGAGGAGTCCATCAACGCAGCGCTCAGGGCGCCGGCGTTACCTGTGGCGATCGAAGCCACTCCTCGCTAGGATCTCTTCCCCAGCCTTTCTTCCTCATGGTGAGGAGCTGGTTTGACTTCTGTTTGGGTTTCATTATCGGCGTAGCCCCAAGTGGCTTGTTCCCCGGCGGCGGCCCGGATGCCCGGACATGGAGGTCTGTGAGGTGCAGCGGCGGCCGGACCCAGGGTCTTGATTGCTTTTCCCAACAGCTTTTTAGGGTTCGGTTTGTATATTGTGAGGTCCTCCTTGTAATTACCCCTTTGGGGGGTCTCTTTGTAAAAGCCCGATGATGAATACATAGCTTCCAGGTCCTTCGGGGCCTCTTTCCTGTTAAAAAAAATGAGGTGACGAGACACCAAACCTATATCATGGAGATGCACCTATTAATTACGTAATATGTTTTGGTTGTGTGCTTGTTTTATGTTTAGACTACCTTTTAACATTACGTTGTTATAGAGATCAGCTATAATTTGTGTATTTTTTTAATACTATCTGGAAAAATTAATCATGTAGTTTGCATTCTCTAGTCCGCAAAGTGCACAAATGACACTACAATTCCATCCTCACAGCTGCAGCTTGTCATATAATGTGGTTGACCATGTCGACTTCTGTGCGGGTACGGGTTCTTCTAGAATCCGGTTTCTGTGCGTCAGTTTACTGGGCCGCCTAATGGACTGTGATCCATTATCAATCAGGCCACACTGGTAATCCAGCTCTTTAGGACCATGCCGGATATACCCCTACTCAGTATATATCCGATAGTAGCCCCCAAGAAGGATTGAGACTTGATCCTGACACCTTTCGTCAACTCGCATTCTGCTCCGAGAAATGTTGGCTCTTTGTCTCGATTCTTCTTTTTCTCAAAACGCCTTAATGCATAACTCGAATTTCATAAAAATCCACTTTTCCCTTTCACGAACGCGGAGAAGGAGTTTCTCGACATGTAACCCAAAACTCGGATTTTCCAAAATCCGGCTATTCTTCCACGAGCCTTCGTGGAGAAGAACCTTGTGACGTCAGCGATAAAAGCTTGCTGATATCACGGACGTTTGGGTTCAGTCAAATCCTGAAACGTATCTCTGACAGATTCTCGCGTGAAACGAGGAGATAGAAGTTATCATTTTGCCTCCTCATTTCCCTGATTCTCTGGCGTGACACGCGTCACAGCTCTAACGGTCAAAAGAGCCGTTAGCACGTATCGTAGCGCATTTCCGGCTATAAATAGTCATCCACGGGCACTCCGGTTGCTCTTCTGCTCTCTCTCTTCCATCTTCCAAGCCCTCAAGCACCCACTGCTCCCGAGCCAAAGACTTAGAGCGAGCAGAGCCCGTGCACACCGCGCCGTCCCCGGAGTTTACGATCGGAGGCTCGCAATCTTCTCCGTGCCGCCCGCAAATGGCATCCAGCGATTCACCGTGCGCCACAGAGGAGAACGTCGTCGCCCGTGACATAGACGACATCAACAACGACATCGACCCGCAGCTTGACTCCCCGAGCCGCGCCGTCGCGAACACGCCGGAGAATCCTTCCGGCGACCAGGCCCGCAAGGATCCCCTTCTCGTGGCTGAGAACCTGGCAGCTTCCTCGTCCGCGCCGCCTCCACCATTCGTCCTCGAAACAGCGGAAGAAAAAATCCTCCTCGTTGGAGAGGAGCTCGTCGTTGCGGCCGCCGCTGCCGTAGCCGAAGACAAAGGCGATTTATCCGGGAATTGGATCCGGTGTAACTTAGCCCCTTCCCTTCTTCCAACAATGGAGAAGGAGGGGCTGATTGTGAAAGGGAAGTGGCGGCACGAGGAGGACGACTCCGAGCCCTTGCCCAAAGCCGGGGAAAAGGTTCTCCTAACCTCACATCTTTCTCGAGGTATGGGAATTCCACCTTCCGCCTTCTTTCTCCAAGTTCTGAACCACTACAACATACAACCCCACAACCACCCACCAAACTCCATTCTTTATCTAGCCGGGTTCCAGGCCCTCTTCGAAGGGTATCTAGAATTAGAGCCTAGGTTAGACTTTTGGCAGTATTGCTTCGGGGTTAAGCGAAACCCCTCTGAGGGGACGAATGGCGCATTCCCTACGTAGATTTAGGGAGGACTGGTTCCCCAAGATCAAAACCTCAGAATCCGTCAAATTTTGGACGGGTTCCTTTTTCTACCACCAAGACATCCCGTTTCCTAGAAAGGAAACGGGGATTCCACCTTTCGCCAACTGCGCTGCCACTCCCCAGGACAACTGGGCTGTGGAGGCAGTTCAGACTCTGCCGCCGGATCTTCTAAGGATCAAACGACGCATCGCGAAGCTCGTTTCCGCGTCTCCTCCTCTCACCGGCATGGATACAGTCCTATGCTGGTTGGAGAGGTGAATTCAACCTTTGGCCCACCATGGTCCCCGGCTCTTATGCGAATACACGGGAACCGAGAACGCCATGCGAACAACGAACAAATCTTTGACGGCGAAAGATTTGAGGAAGTGCGTAAACCAGTTGGTCGCAGCACATGACCAATATGAGGAAAGTCGGCCGATGTACATGGCGACAAACCTGGCTCCAAAGGTACATCTTTTACATTCTGGGATTTGGTTTCACGTTTTCTTCTTTCTCGGATAATTGTCTTAACCCGGACTTTGTCTTTTTTGACAGATTGTCGATCTTCCTGAGGCAGATCTTGCGACCGATGCCGAGTTGGACGCAATGCGTGCCAACTTTGCAGGCGGACGGAAACTCAAGAAGCCTTCCGCTACCCAGGAGGTAATCCATCTTGACGGGATTCCCGTTGCTACTTCCAGGTAAATCATCTGGGTTACTTCTTTCTCTGCTTTTTGTCGCAGGACTTCTTATTATTTTCTCGGAATTCTAACATCTCAAATTTTATATTTCTAGCCTGGCTCCGAAAACATTGAAGCCAAAAGGCCGGAAGAAAATCAAGTCTGTGGCTCACAGAGGACCACAGCCTTCTCCTGCTACTACTCCAGACACTCCGGTCACAGCTGCAAAAGGAAACACTGCTGCCAGGGAAGAAGAAACCCAGCAGACCAGCCAGCCTGTTCTGCCGGAAGGCGGTGGGTGATTGTGAAAGGGAAGTGGCGGCACGAGGAGGACACGAGGGAAAAGGCGGTACCGGAAGTGGGTTGTCCTTCTCACACAGCTGAGGAGGATCCCATTCCGACTTTCGATAAGAATTTCAAGGTAAAAGAAGAGCCTTTTTGAAAGATCATCTTCCGTTTTGATAATTAAATGACAACATACCTATTGGACTAATGTTTGTTTGATACATGAAAATGCCCAGGTTCATCAAGTATACAAATTCTTTGGGCTACAAATTTGTTTGCAATGAAAAGAGCTAGAAGAGACAAAGCTGAGAAGGCAAAGGTATATGCAGTGGAGGCTCTGGTGAAACCACCGGAACCTTCGCCCAGCCTCCGGTGCGGGGTCCGCCCAAACCACCCTCTGGTGCATACGAGCGGAGGCCATAGCGGAGCCTCCGGTGTACCTCATGTCGGATATATACTGAATAGGGGTATAGAAGATGGTAGACAAGAGAGCCGGACTACCAGGGTGGCCTACATGGTAATGGGCTTAGGTCCATTGGGCGGCCCAGTAGTCCGACGCGCAGAAGCCGGATTCTAGAAGAACCCGGATCACGGCCCACGTGATCTGGCTTGGAGGAGAAGACGGATTCCTTACTTTCCAAGTTACAAGTTAAACGTAGTCTTCTAGGTTTCTTGTTCTGTAAGCCCTAATCCGGCTATTATATAAAGCTGGACGGGAGATAGATTACATAGGTTCTAGGTTCAAGTTGCACAAGCTAAAGCTCTACGCAACTCGCCGAGAAGCTCATCCTCGTCGAGTAGCTAGGTCTATTCCCTCACACTGTAACCCTGTTATACGGGCTTTAGTCCCAAATAGTGAGAAGTGCAGGAGTAGGTACGCCGTACTGTCGCGACGTACCGAACCTGGGTAAAATCCCGTGTTCCGTGTTACTACGCTGTCCCGTTACCCCACATCTCTACCGTAGTCTCATGGCACCCCAGTCTATGAAAACTACTACGATGTCTCGACAGTTGGCGCCCACCGTGGGGCAAACGACGTCAGGCGTGAAATTCCGATCTGGGATACTCGGCGGAATTGGAAGATCGATCACTGTCGGAAGCTTGGAATTCGACGACGACGTCGGGCGCTTCCTCGACAACGGATCCTACATACCGGCGCAAAACCACCTGGTAAGTGCCTGCGTGTTACCGATTGGATCTGCTAACATCTTTATCGGACTAACTGCAGAGGCAATGGGGTTTTGCGGTGGGAGCAAATTTATCCCACCCGCCCTATACCCAGTCGAAGACGACTATGATGCCGGATTTTGCTCAGATCGCCGACAAAACAGTGATACACACTTTATCGGCATGGTGCAATCCGAGATCGCTGAAAACACGGATGACGGAAATCCCGTGCAAGAGGCAGATAACAACCTACCCGTCATAGAGACCGAAGAACCAGTACCCTTCACAGAGACGGAAGATCCGACATCCGTCAACCAGACGATGAACTCGGAAACAGAGTCCGTGCTTGCCGCCATAGAGGCGAGATTGGAGTCAGAAACCGGATCGGATAACTTCGACTCCGAAGACGAAGACGATGATGCCTTCGTAAGAAAAGTTAAGTCCTTTCAAGAGGGATTCCATGAAGTGCTAATGGCAAAACCAGCTGATACAACGGGTGCCGACAGCCAGGAAAGCCCTAAAACTCCTCCGCCAGTGGAAGAGAGAGAAGACGGAGAAACTTCTCCGATATTCCCTAATGTCAAGGAGATGACAGAAGATGAACCTGTCAAAAAACCTCCTTCTTCCAAGAAAAAGCACCGTGCTTCTAAAAAACTCCAGTACAAACTCCGGAAGAAAAAGTCAGCTGATCTCGCTGATGAAAACCTGGAAGTTGGAGATATTAGTGGCACAAAGCCCGCGGAAAAGAAATCTAAGGAAATCACTGCTCCGCCAATGACAGAACTGGAAGAGCAAGAACTATTACAAACACCAGTGGGACCAGATGAACCCCCTGAGATGCTGGAAGCCAGGAGAAAAGCTTTCCAACGGCAACAGCAACATCTGCTTAGATCTCGGCAACATCTCCAACAAACTCATAATGACATCAAAGTCATGAAGGAAGAAATAGAGGAGTACGAGAGAAAGCATAGATCTGCCTTAAAACCTACTAGGTTACCCGGAATCGCAAAACCGGAAGAACTGCCGCCAAAAGAAAGGTTTTATAACCCATCTTGGCAAAAGCAGTTAAACGGCAAAGATGCCAAGGGCGAACCAATATACAAAACCGCAGCGGAAAATGCGGAAGCAGCGTTCGCCATCCTAAACAACGATCTGTATTCCAACGGGGAAAAACTCCAAGGGGTGTATGCTTTCCTAGGAAAAGCATTACAGCAGCAACAGCGAGGCCAAGAGCGATCAGGGAGGCTGCATGATAATTCCGCCCTCTGCAAAACAGTTACTTGCGCTGCTGGAGCACCTGGACCGGAAGAACCCGGAGATTCGGATAAAAAAGAGGATCCGAGAAAAGACAAGAAAAACCCCGACAACCGGGACGCAGCGTCTAGAACCGGACCTCATCTCCCGAAAGATGGATATAAACCACGCGATCGGGAAGACAAACACCGGAATGACGGCGAAATAATGCCACCTCCGAGAAACCCAGCTGAAAAAGCTGGAAGATACGATACACCTCACAGACGTGAAAGATCTCGGACACCGCCTAAAGATAAGGAAAGGTACAGGAGCAGGACTCCACCTAATCCCAGGGGGCGTGACAACGAAAGAGATAGAGATAACCTCGGAAAAGCGCGTCCGCGCAACAATGGAAAAGAAAGGAGCAGATCCCCTTCTGTCCATTCAGCCGGGAGATATTCTGCACATATTGATAGAGCAGAAAAGGATGATCTATACTTTGGTCCTAAGTGTTTTACTGACAGGATCCGAAGGATAACCCTGCATTCTGGCTTCGCCAAAGTTGGTCCAACCTACCAAAAATATACCGGCAGTACAAACCCGGATACCTGGCTTTCAGATTATTACACAGCCGTCCAAATCAACAACGGGACAGACCTGGAAGCTGTCAAGTTTCTTCCCCTAATGTTGCTAGACGGAGCCAGAGATTGGATCAATGGTTTACCATCAAGAACTGTCGACAGTTGGGATGATATGGCGAGAGTATTTACTCAGCATTTTCGGGGAACATACAAACGCCCAAATAGCATCAACCAGCTGAACCGTTGCACCCAATTTGAAGACGAACCTTACGTGGATTTCATCTCCAGATGGACTGCGATGAAGAATAGTTGCTCTGGAGTAACTGACGTACAAGCAATGCATGCTTTCGTCAATGGCCTAAAACCCGGACTTGTACCGTTCATGGTTGGTTCTAAAAAGCACAAAGATCTCGGATCTATGCTTACAACCGCTAACGAGCATGCTGCAGCCGAAGATGATATCAGAGCAAGAGGAGGCAATATTGAGTCACTGATACTGGCCAAGAAAACACCTCGTTCTGATAAAAAAGGAACTCCGGAGTCAACAACAAAGCCCAAGGAGGTCAACATAGCCTTTGGAGGAGAAAAGGTGAACAAGTGGAAAGGCCGCAGTCCAGATCCAATCAATTACACTCCCGAAGAATGGGAGAGAATTAAGTCGGAACCCTGCGTCCACCACTCTCAGTTTGGGAAACCAACCCACACAAACGCGCAATGCCGGCTAAACAAGCATATGAAAGGCAATGCAGGATCCGGAAATAAAGGGAAGGGTTCCAAGAGGAAACCTGCCAAACAAAAGCCAGAAGCTGAAAAAGAAGACAGTGAATCGGACACTGATGACAAAATCCAGGAACAACAGCGAAAAGGCGAACCCAAATTTCCGAGAGTTGACGGAGAAGCAATGTTAACTTTCCTAGCAACCCCGTCAGCAAAGGTGGCCAAAAGGACACTTCGAGAAATAAACGCGGTTGTTCCTGCGACCCCAAAATTCTTGAAGTACTCCAACACACCGATAATCTGGGATCAGTCAGATCATCCCGGAAATATTCCTGAACCCGGCACACAAGCTCTTGTTGTAAGCCCTATTGTTCAAAACACTAGGCTAAGAAGAGTGCTGATGGACGGAGGATCCAGCATCAACATAATGTACCTGGATACATTGAAGCACTTGAAGATCTCCGAGTCCCAGCTCAACTACAGCAATATACGCTTCCACGGCATTGTTCCTGGCAGGCAAGCACGATCCCTAGGAGAAATTTCCCTAGATGTCACCTTCGGAGATAAAGATCACTTCCGGCAGGAAAAAGTATCCTTCGAAGTAGTGCCGTTCGAAAGCGTGTATCACGCAATACTCGGACGTCCGGCTTTCGCCAAATTTATGGCAAGATCTTGCTATATCTACAACAAGCTGAAGATGCCAGGACCCAAAGGAGGAGTAATCACCATTGCCGGTGATTTCAAGCTGGCAAACGAGTTGGAGAAAGAAAACGCCCTTTGCGCTCAGAGAGTTATAGCAAGGGAGGAACTGAAGGAATTAGCCAAGGAGGTATCGCCGAAAGAAATGCCGGCAGGAAAAGAAACTCGGAAGCCAACAGATAGCTTCAAGGCGTCCGAGAATACAAGACAGGTAATCCTAGATCCCAAAGATCCGACAAAATTTGTCGTCGTAGGGACTGGGATGACCGACAAATAGGAAGGCGAGCTCATCAAGTTCCTCCGTGAGAACTGGGATATTTTCGCCTGGTGTCCAGCTGACATGCCAGGCGTACCCAGGGAACTTGCTGAGCACCAACTCAAGGTTATTCCCGGATCAAAACCCGTCAAACAAGGTCTCCGTCGATTTGACGGAAGAAGACGGAAGGCTATTGGCAAGGAAATTATCCGGCTTTTAGCAGCGGATTTCATCAAGGAAGTAATCCATACTGATTGGTCCGCAAATCCGGTATTAGTGCCGAAGAAAGACACCACTGCTCTTAGAATGTGTATATATTACACAGGATTGAACAAGTTGTGTCCGAAAGATAGGTTTGCGTTACCGCGAATCGATCAAATAATAGACGCCACTGCAGGCTCTGAGCTTTTATGCTTTTTGGATGCATACTCCGGGTACCACCAAATACGCATGAAAAAGGAAGATCAAATCAAGACTTCTTTTATAACCCCGTATGGGACGTACTATTACGTAACCATGCCTTTTGGCCTGAAGAACGCAGGTGCAACCTACCAGCGTTGCATGCAACGCTGTTTGCATAGTCAAATTGGCAGAAACGTCCATGTTTACGTGGACGATATCGCTGTCGTAACCAAGGAAAAAGATACACTCCTTGAGGATTTGCGAGAAACCTTCGAAAACTTGCGCACTTACAAGATGAAGTTGAATCCATCTAAGTGCGTATTCGGGGTTCCCTCAGGAAAACTTCTGGGTTTCATCGTTTCTCACAGAGGAATAGAAGTTAACCCGGAAAAGATCAAGGCAATCTTGAATATCTCAAAGCCCACATGTGAAAAAGATGTCCAAAGATTGACGGGTTCCGCCACAGCCGTCAGCAAATTCATCAGTTGGCTGGGGGCTAAAACCTTACCACTTTACAAGCTGCTGAAAAAATTCGACAAAGTCAAGGGGATTGCGGAAGCCTGGGAACGTATAGAAAGTTATGTACCTTTCCGTACTTAGTTCAATTCTATGTAAACATCTTTTGAGATCATGAAATAAAGTTGTCGGAATGCTGTCATCCATATTATTTATAAGTGCAAAGTGTTTCCGCCTGATCTATTTCCCAATGATCTTACAAATTTCTCAACGTTAACCCGAATTGTGCTTGCGTACTCGGTGTTACAAAACTGAATGATTTTTCAGCCTGTTAACGGCTAAGGGAAACTTGAATTGCCTGCGCGCCCAAGTTTCACTTAAAAAACTTTCCTTAAATTCTCTAAGTCTTATCTGATTTTGTGTGTGTTGGGTTACCTGGAAATAGTTAGTAAAAATGCCTTTAGCATGATCCATGTTTCCGAGTTTTAAAAACTGCTTGGTTCGTCCCCAGTTACTCGGCATGAAGATTCATATTGCTATTTGAGCCATTTCAAACACTAAGGACAGTTAAGGCATATACACCAGAGAACTTAGAAGATAAAGGAATGGTAAAATATGAAAAACTTGCAAAGATTTTCATAATTTAAACTGCAAAAGATGGAAGTTTCATTCATATAAAAAGAAGCATTACATTTTGATTACATTGAGAGAATAGTAATGCTCCTATTGTCTACTTTTTCTATCCAGGTTCCAGGTGACCCTTCAAGCATCTGACTCCTCCTCGCTGCTTTCGTCTTGAGGGATTGGAGGAATCTCTGCTTCTGGATAGTTGATGGAAATGTTTACCATGGAGGCAATCTGGGTGGCGTGGCCCTTGACTTCACCAAAGATGGTGTTTCGCTGCATATCCGTGTATCCTTGAGGGACACTGGACGCCACGCGCCAGGATTTAGCACTAGGGTAGTGCATGCGCATGAGGCCAAGAGCCATGCGCGCACCACCCCGTGCAGCGGAGCGAAGGAAAGATTCCTTAGACTCCGCCACCTCCATGATGGCACCCGGAAGCTTTTCAACCTCCGAGCACTCCCCAGATTTCTCGGGAAGAAACTTGTCTACTAGCTGCATTGCAGCAACCTTCATCAAATTCCATGTCTCCCCGAAAGCTCGGATGCCTGCAGCCCGAGTGCCATCTGGGGTATCTCCTGGTTTTTTCGAATAAAACACCCAAAAGGGTTAGACAGAAAACCAGAGAAAGTAAAATATGGAAAGATGGTACATAAGTTAGAAATTTACCGATAAGCTTGTCGATCTCGGAAACTTCCTCCAGGCGAAGGTTCAGAGCATCGGTCAAATCCCGGATGGTGGATTTGTCCTTCTCCGCCTGCTCGGAAGCCTTGGAATTGGAAACTCCAAGGGCCAGGTTGCTGGCTTCCAAGTCTTGTTGAGCTTTCACAAGGTTTTTGTGAAGCTCAACATTCTCCTTGCGGAGAATTTCGGCATTGCCAGAATCTTCTGCTGCTTGTTTAGCCTCAGCTAATGCAGCTGAAAAGCAAGGGAAAAATCCGAGTTAGCTAGCTTCTCGGAAAAAACTTAGGCGAATGATTGAATCGGAAATTTCAAAAGGAAAATGTTCACCTTGTGTTTCCGACAATGCGAGCTTAGCTGATTCCAGCTCTGCTTCCCTTTCTTCAAGAATAGAGAGAAGACTTCTAACTTCTTTATTCTTGATGGTAAGCTTCCGGAAAACTTCCCTGTTGATGGCTTCCGAGGTTTGCTGAAACATGGCAAGGAGAAGAATGAGTACAAAAAGCATCAAAGCAAAAAGCACGCATTTTAATTAATGCTTGGGGGCTAGAGTTATATACCTGGCTCATGCGCTGCAAACCTGCCAAGTTTTCTTTGAATTCTTTCGCGTATTCCGCGAAGAGATTTCCGGCTGCGTCCAAGCCGTCATTGATAGCTTTAAAATCCTTGTCAAAGGTGGGAATTTCCTCGTCAAAAGTCCGAGTTAATTTTTCCACCTCTGGGGCCGCCCTTTCCCTCGTGTCCGGGTCGGACATAATGGGCTGGCTGGGCTCTGGGGGCTTGGTGGTGGGGGTTGCAGTAGGCTCTTCCGCCATCGTGCTTGGCGTGTCCGGGGCGACGGCGGGAGAAGGTTGGCTGCCTCGGCTCGAAGAAACCTTGTGTTTCTTCAGCTTCTTCGGCTTCAGGGTGGAAGGTGGCAGGCTAAAAACATAAAAACCCGGAAAAGGTCAAAACACCGAAGATGGATGAAAAAAGTTCCCATAAAAGAAATTTCCAGAAGAAAGAACCTGGAGGTGGCGACGGGGATTCCGTCAAGTTCGATAATTTCGTCCGAGGAGGTTATCTTCTTGCGCTTGCGTCCACCTGTAGCGGCGGTGTGCAGCGCGTCCAGCTCAGCCTCAGACACCAAGTCCGAGTCTGAAAGATCCTCGAACTGTCGAACAAGCAAAAACCAAAATCAGAAGCTAGGAAATCCGAGATAAAATAGAACTGTACCCAAATGACTGAAAAATTACCTTGGGAACCGGATTTTCGGCCGTGTACATTGGCCGACTCTCTGTGTATTGGTCGCGCGATGCGACCAACTGGTTGATGCGCCGCCTAAGTTCCTTTGCGGGCCAATCCTTGGCGGATGTCCGCATCGGATCGTTGACTCCCGTGTATTCACACAGGAAACGGCCGCTGTGGTTGGCTAGTGGCTGGATCCGCCTAATCAGCCAGCATAGAACCGTGTCCATGCCGGTTAGAGGCGGATCCATGGAGGTGAGCTTGGCGATGCGCCGCTTGATCTTTAGCAGATCTGGCGGCAGAACTTGGACGGCCTCTGTTACCCAGTTATCCTGGGGAACGGCGGCGGAGTTCACAAAAGGTGGAACCCCGACGGCCTTTTTAGGAAAAGGCACGTCGGGATGATAGAAGAAAGAACCCGTCCAAAATTTGACGGATTCTGAAGTTTTGATCTTGGGGAACCAATCCTCTCGGAATCTCCGAAGAGTGAAGGATATAGTTCCGCAAGTTGGGAGTGCGCCCTCCGAAGAGTTACGCTTAACTCCAAAACAGTACATCCAGAAATCTAACCTAGGTTCTATCCCTAAGTAGCCTTCGAACAAGGCCTAAAAGCCGGCCATGTACAGAATGGAATTGGGGGGAAGATTGTGGGGCTGGATGTTGTAATGAGAAAGAACCTGGAGGAAGAAAGAAGATGGTGGAAGTCCCATACCTCGCAAAAGGTGGGAAGAAAGGAGTACCCTTTCGCCATCTCGTGGCGCGGGTTCAGTTTCTTCTTCCGGCAGCCGCCACTTCTTCTTGAGAACCAGGCCCTCCTTCTCCAAGTTTGGAAGGAGAGCCGGGGGAATACTGCAGGCACTCCAGTTGCCTGCAGATTCCGCTTCCTCGCCCGCTCCGGCGGCGGCGGCGGCGGCCTCCGCGGCGGCGAGTTCGTCGCCGAGAAGCTCGATCTTCTCCTCCGCCGTTTCAGGTGCAGACGGTGGGGTTGTCGCGGCGCTTGATGATGCTATGTCCGCGGCGGCGGAAGTGTTCTCTTCGCCCGCCGCGGAAGCCGTGGTCTTCTCCGGCTCACCGCCGGTGGGCTTTTGCGCTCCCGATTGCGGATCTAGGTCATTGACAAGCTCGTCGATGGCGGCGCGGGTCGGTGAAGGCGGCGAGGATGCCATCCTTTGGTGGTGCGTTGGTGCGTTCTGCGTGCTTGGAAGCTAAGTGCGCTTGGGGTAGGAAACTTGCTCTCGAGCTCGCGTCAATGGCGTGGGCAGTGTGGGAGTGAGGAAAGTTTCGGAGGAGGACGATGATGGCTATTTATAGCCAGATATCCGTTTAGATACGTGCCAACGGCTCTTTTGACCGTTGGATGTTCGACGCGTGTCGCTCGCCGGAAAATCCGGGAAACGAAACGACAGGGGAATGATGGCTATCTCCTCGTTTCTCGTGAGAATCTGTCAGAGATACGTTGAAGGGTTTCCCGCGTGAAACCAAGCGGCGCGTGCGTCAGCATGATTAAGGCACTGATGTCATAAGTTCCTTTTCCGCGAAGGATCGCGAGAAGAAAACCCGGATTTTCATAGTTCCGAGTTTTATGTTACCATCTCCTTCAAAAGGAAAGAAGAAAGAATCAAGACTGCTGAATCAAGTTTTCCCGGACAAAATGTATTTGATGAAAGGCGGAGTATCAGAGTTTTGATCCTTCCTGGGGGCTACTGTCGGATATATACTGAATAGGGGTATAGAAGATGGTAGACAAGAGAGCCGGACTACCAGGGTGGCCTACATGGTAATGGGCTTAGGTCCATTGGGCGGCCCAGTAGTCCGACGCGCAGAAGCCGGATTCTAGAAGAACCCGGATCACGGCCCACGTGATCTGGCTTGGAGGAGAAGACGGATTCCTTACTTTCCAAGTTACAAGTTAAACGTAGTCTTCTAGGTTTCTTGTTCTGTAAGCCCTAATCCGGCTATTATATAAAGCTGGACGGGAGATAGATTACATAGGTTCTAGGTTCAAGTTGCACAAGCTAAAGCTCTACGCAACTCGCCGAGAAGCTCATCCTCGTCGAGTAGCTAGGTCTATTCCCTCACACTGTAACCCTGTTATACGGGCTTTAGTCCCAAATAGTGAGAAGTGCAGGAGTAGGTACGCCGTACTGTCGCGACGTACCGAACCTGGGTAAAATCCCGTGTTCCGTGTTACTACGATGTCCCGTTACCCCACGTCTCTACCGTAGTCTCATGGCACCCCAGTCTATGAAAACTACTACGATGTCTCGACAACTCCGGTGGGAGGAGCCTCCGGTGATAGCACCGGAGCCTCCGCCATCTGCACTGGCCCTCTAAGGGGTTGGCCTCCGATGCGCTTCTGGTGGAGGATCCGCCAAAATGGTGCTCTGTTGGATAAGAGCGGATCCTCCAGCAGAACCTCCGGTGCGCTTCCGATGGGCGGAGGCTCCGGTGAATCCACCGGAGGCTCTGCGCTCTCAACTGGCGCGCTAGGGGGGTTGGCCTCCGGTGCGCTTCCGGTGGTGGCTCCGCCAAAACAGGGCTCTGTTGGATACGGGCGGAGGCCCCACCGGACCCTACGGTGTAGCTCCGGTGGATGGAGCCTCCGCCAAATCCACCGGACCCTCCGCCCCTCTGGCCCAAGCAAAGAACAGATCTGGGATGCGCGCCTGCGTACAGAAGAAGACCACCGGAGCCTCCTGTAAAACCACCGGAGCCTCCGGTGCAACTGGAACTGCTCAACGGCCACTTGTGGGAAGGGGTATAAATACCCATTCCCCTTCCTCATAAATGCTAAGCTTTTTCCCACTCTCTCTCCTAGCCATTAATGAAAGCTTCACCCACGTAGATCTCCCTGTCCGTCCATCCACTCACTCCCATACTTTGTGGAGAGCTAGAAGAGACCTAGATCCACACTTCCACCAAATGAATTTCAAATCCATCCACCACAACCTAGTAGATCTAGAATCCTACTTGAGGCCTAGAAACCTTAGTAGATCTTGTGCTTGTAGCTTCCACCTTGTTGCAAGAAGCTTTGGATTGCTTGAGAGCCTCCATCCATCTTGTGGAGTGACCTCGAGCTCATGTAAAGGTTTGGTCAATGCCTTCAAGTCGACCTCATAGTGGAAACACGAATCTCCCTCACCGTAGAAGCTCAAGGAGAATAAGGTGTGCACAACCGTGCTATTGAGGAGTGCCTAGGTGGCTCCCCACCTCTCCAATGTAGACGTACTTCTCATTGAGAAGGAACTACGGGAATCATATCCTTGTCTCCTTGTTTACACTTGTGGTTTATCTTGCTACCTTTCGTTTTACTTCCGTTGCGTATATTATCTTGTCCACATAGGTTGCTCACCTAGTTGCACATCTAGAGAACCTTATCTTATCTTGCTTAGCCCCACTAAAAAGAAAAGAAACAAAAAATTGGTAGTCAACCTATTCACCGCCCCCCTCTAGTTGACCATAGTGCACTTTCAATTGGTACCAGAGCCTCGGCTCTTGCTAAGGGCTTAATCGCCCAAGAGTATAATGGTCAATGAAAATGCCCCCGAAAGTTCTAATGCGGAAATCGCCAAAATGGCCGACACTATATCTAACCTACAAGAAACGGTTGGAACCAGCCAAACCGAATTGTCCAAGGTTAGCTCTAGTGTTAGTTCGGAGGTTTCTAGCATAAAGAAAATGATGGGGGCCTTGATGGGGGAAAACTAAAGAGTCCGAGGATACAACTCTCACCGCCAATGATGATAGCTCGGATGAAGAGTCCCTTCCGTACATCGCCAAAATGGAAGCTAACATTGCTTTAGCTAAGGCGAAAGCCAAAGCAAAAGCCGATAAAAAGGCAAAGAGCGGTGGGAGCTCCGAAGGCTCCAAGTCTCAATCGGCTAACGGCTCTAGGTCTCACTCTAAAGTTCCACCACCTCCCAATTATGATTCTATCCATCCCATTGCCACAATGCCACACATGGTTAATGTTGGAGTTCCTCCCATGCTTAACACTAATGAATTTTCATCTTGGAAGTTCGATATGGAGTCTCATATTTCAGGATCTTGCATCGCTTTGTGGAGAAGCATTCTCCATGGATTCCACCCTAATGATCCAAGCAACTTGACTCCAAGAGAAGATGTGGAATTTCAACTCAACAAGACCGCTCTTGTCACTATCCAAAAGGCTCTCCCAAGAGAACATCTTGAACACATCCGCGGTATCAAGACCGCCAAGGAGGCTTGGGATAAACTTGACACCTTGTTCCAAGGCAATGCTAGCATCGAACCATCCAAGTATGATGTTGCTCTTGACAAGTCCGAGAACTTTGTTATGCTTGAAGATGAAAGTCCCGAGGAGATATATAGAAGAGTTGTCACCCTTGGCAATCAATTAAGGGACTTTGGAAAAGAGGAAATCTCCGATGAGTGGATCAAGAGGAAGTTCATCAAGGCAATAACTCCATTCGAGAAGAACCTCGCCACAAGCATTTGAACAAGATCCGACTACAACTCCCTCAACTCCATTGGTGTTATTAGTGAGTTCATAGCCATATCCCTATCTCACAAGAGCGCGGATGATGCTCTTGCTCGGTCAAGAGGAGTTGGAAAGTCTCCAAACTTCGCCTTGAAGTCTAAGGCAATTTCTACGATAGAAGAAGTGGATGAGGATGATGATGATGATGATGAGGACTATGAAGACACATACAAAGGTGCTCATAAGTGCATCGCTCTTGCCATGCACGGTTATTGGAAGAGATGGGAGGCTCACAAGGCCGGTGCCCCTAGACCTTCAATAAACAAGATCTTTAGGAAGAAGGGGGAGCAGCCAAGGACATGCTTCAATTGTGGAAGTGCGAACCATTTCGTCAAGGAGTGTCCTTTTGAGCCAAGAGAAGAAAATGAAGGGAAGCTTGTTCGCAAGAACAAGAACAAATCTCCACAAAACAAGAATCTCGCAAGGAGAGTCCCAAGGGCTCTATATGTTCAAGAAGGCCCCACATTGGAAACTTACTTCGCCGGAGATGAAGGAGAAGATGAAGTCGTAGGTGTTGCCCATGTCGCCGTAGCTACGACTTCCTCTTCATCGGTCTCTCTATTTGAATCCCCCAATGAGAAGGCATCGATCCGACCTACATGTCTCATGGCAAAAGCTGTCGCGGTAATATCTTCCACCTCCAAGTCTATTACCACTAGTTCCCCCTCATTATTGGATTGTGTTGAAAACATTGGTGATGATGAGGAGGCTAAGAATCTAGGCTCTTGGTTATGTAGTCTTGAAGGTGAAACTAAAGAAAAGGTAAAGGCCCTCTTAAGGAAACTTTATGATGCTAACTCCCTCGTACATGAGAACGAGGAAATCATCATGACCTTGGAAAGCCATAGTGGTAGCCACGACAATCATGACGATGAGCTTGTCAAAGCTCTTGAGAAAGAGAGATCCATGAGAGCCTCTCTAGAAGAGAGACTATCTAGTCTACAAGAGACTTATGCTATTAGTGTTTCCAAGCTTAGGAAAGGTAATGAAAAATATCTTGATTTACTTAAGATATTTGAAGAAGAAGAGTTGAAGCTAGGAATAGCTCATGAGAAACTTGTTGAGAATCATGAAAAACTAGAAAAGGAGTTCATGTCTCTTAAAGAAATTCATGACAAACTCACCAAGTCTCGAAATAAGCTTCTAGATCAACAATCTAATAAGCAAGTTGCATCTTCTTATAATAGCATTGTTATCATGCCTACCTCTTGCACTACGACTAACATTTTAGGAAGAGAGAAAATTCTCAATGATTCCATAAGCTCTCATGGAGTCAAGAAAGGGAAAGAAGGACTTGGCTTTGTTTCCAAGTCAAAGAAGAAATCCAAGAATGTCACTTCTCCCTCTCAAAATGTTGTCTTTGCAAAAGAGGGAGAGGTGACCAAGCAGAAGGAGACCAATGCCATTGTGGGTGGTGATACCTCTAGGGGGAGCATCACTCACAATGACTTCGCCGGAAAATATAACCCATCTTATGTTCTTATGAAATCTAGAGATGGACATGTTTATGCTAAATACGTGGGTACTTCTTATGGTGATGATTATCATTGGACTATTTGGGTTCCTAAGACCCTTGTTACTAACAAAAGAGGACCCATTGAAGGATGGGTACCTAAATCAAGAAATTGATCTCTTGTTGGGAAGTGCTTCCGGATCAGGTAGATGGACATTGGATAGTGGTGCATCCCAACATATGACCGGAAGCTATGACGCAATAAGTAATATTGAACCTCCATTACCTCATCTCAATTGTGTTACTATTGGTGACAAGTCCGAGCTTAAGGTATTGGGACGTCGGACGAGGCAAGGTGGCTATCTCAAATGATTTATCAATTGAGAATGTTCTCCTTGTTGAGTACCTTGGCTTTAACTTGATGTCCGTTCTTAAACTTGCAAATTGTGGCTTTACCTCTTTCTTTAATAAATATAATGTGATTGTCACTTGGGAAACAACTCTTAAAGTAGCCTTTGTTGGGTTTGTCGAGAACAACATGTATGTAGTGGACTTCTCTAAAGGAGACATGTGTGCCGCGACATGCCTAATGGCTAAAGTTGATGTGGGGTGGCTTTGGCATCGCAGGTTAGCCCACACCAATATGAGAATGTTGCATGACCTTCAAAGTGGCAATCATGTTCTAGTAATAACCAAGGCTAAGTTTGCTAAAGATCGTGTGTGTAGATCTTGTGCCATTGGGAAGCAACATGGAGAACTTCACCCAACCAAGACTACTATCTCCACCCCAAGAATTCTCGAGCTCGTTCACTTAGATCTCTTTGGTCCACTATCTTATGATAGTCTCGGAGGAAAGAAATATTGCCTAGTGATTGTGGATGATTATTCAAGATATTGTTGGGTGTATTTCTTCAAGAGGAAAAGTGAAACTCAAAAGAGAGTCATCGAGTTCATCACTCTAGTGGATCGCCAACACAATGCTACCATATTCGCCATCCGGAGTGATAATGGCTCGAAGTTCAAGAACTACATTGTTGAGGGTTTTCTTAGTGAAGAATACATTGCTCATCAATATTCCACTCCTTATATCCCTCAACAAAATGGTGTTGCGGAGAGAAAGAACCGGACTTTGATGGATGTGGCTTGGACCATGATTGTGGAGTTCTCTTCCCCTATAACTTTTGGGCCGAAGCCATCTCCACCGCATGTCATGCTACCAACCGGTTATATCTTTGCAAGATATTGAACAAGACTCCCTATGAGATTCTCACGGGCAAGAAACCGAATGTATCTTACTTCAAGGTCTTTGGTTGCAAGTGCTTCATTCGCAAGAAAGGTAAACGGGGACCAAATCTTATGAGGGTATATTTGCTGGGTATGCCACAAACGCTCACGCCTATAGAGTCTACAACAAGTCCATCGGACAAGTTGAAGAAGCTATAGACGTGGTGTTTGATGAGGATAACGGCTCCGAAGGGGGGGGTGTATAGATCATGGTGTTATAGGAGATGCAATTCCTCCCATCGTCATAAGAAGAATGGGGATTGGTGAAATAATCCCCATTGAGGGTTACCGGATGACGGAGGGAGAAGGACTATGCCCCACTCAAGTGGAGCCATTGACTACACCCATTGATGATCAAGCTACTCAACAAGATGCACCAAGCCCACAAGCTAATGATCAAGGTCAAACAAGAAATCAAGGCCAACTGACTCATCTTAATCATGATCAAGGTTCCATCATTGTTGAGAGTGCTCAACCTAGTGGTGATCCATCACCCATTATTGATCAAGGACGAAATGAAGATGGACATGTCTCCGATGAAGAAGGTGACTCTCAATCTATATCCAAGGAATCTTTGGAGGAGATGATAGCACGAAGAGCAAAGAGAAGGCTAGAGAATCCTTAACGAGCGGGTCACACGGAGGACAAGATTCTTGGGCAAGTTCATGGAAGAGTGGTCACTAGGAGGCAATTTGCGGATTTTAGCAAGGCTCATGCTTTTGTCTCTTTCATTGAACCCAAGAAGGTCTATGAAGCACTCGAAGATCAAGATTGGCTTGAAGCCATGCATGATGAACTCAATAACTTCGAGCGCAACAAAGTGTGGAAACTAGTGACAAGACCCAAGGATTGCAAAAAATGTTATTGGCACCAAATGGGTGTTCAAGAACAAGCAAGACAAAGATGGTATTGTCATTCGCAACAAGGCAATATTGGTGTCTCAAGGTTTTTCCCAAGTCAAAGGTATTGACTTCGGTGAAACCTTTGCCCCCGTAGCTCATATTGAATCCATTCGCATCTTACTTGCTTATGCATCTCATCATAATTTCAAGTTACAACAAATGGATGTTAAGAGTGCTTTCCTCAATGGTCCCATTAATGAGTTAGTATATTTCAAGCAACCTCCAGGTTTCGAGGATCCCAACCACCCCGATCATGTCTATAAACTCGATAAGGCGCTTTATGGACTTAAACAAGCTCCACGTGCGTGGTATGAGCACCTTAAAGAGTTTCTAGTGGATCGTGGGTTTCATGTTGGTTTAATCGATCCCACCCTCTTTACCAAGACGGTTGGAGGTGACTTGTTCATATGCCAACTCTATGTGGATGACATCATTTTTAGGTCTACTAACACCTTGTTCAATGAGGAGTTTTGAAAGATTATGATCGATAGGTTTGAGATGTCTATGATGGGAGAGTTGGAGTTCTTCCTTGGCTTTGAAGTGAATCAATATCATGAAGGAACCTTCATCAAACAATCCAAATACACTCAAGGCATGCTCAAGAGATTTAATATGCATGATGACAAGCCTATGAATCCTCCCATGTCCACAACCACCGACTTGAAACACGACCCCAATGGTAAAGAGGTAGATCAAAAGGTATACCGCTCTATGATTGGCTCTTTGCTCTACCTTTGTGCATCTAGACCGGATATCATGTATAGCGTAGGTAAATGTGCAACGTTTCAAGCCTCCCCGAGGCAAAGTAATTTGGAAGATGTGAAACGGATCTTTCGATATTTAGTTCATACCCCAAATTTCGGTCTTTGGTACCCCAAGGGTTCAAGCTTTCAGCTCATTGGATATTCGGATGCGGATTATGCGGGAGAGAAGACGGATAGGAAGTCCACGTCCGGGGGTTGCCAATTCCTTGGCCGCTCCTTGGTATGTTGGTCTTCAAAGAAGCAGAACTGCATTGCTCTCTCCACGACCGAGGCCAAGTATATCTCCGCGGCAAGTTGTTGTGCCCAATTGCTTTGGATGAAGCAAACCTTGAAGGATTATGGTATTCATTTTGACAAGGTGCCTCTTCTTTGTGATAATGAGAGTGCCATCAAGATCTCCTACAACCCCGTTCTTCACTCCAAGACGAAGCATATTGAGATCCGTCATCATTTCATTCGGGATCATGTTGAGAAAGGTGATATTGATCTCTCATATGTCCCCACCAAGGATCAACTTGCCGATATCTTCACGAAGGCCCTTGATGAACCAAGATTTCGAGCTTTGAGGAATGAACTAAATGTCATCGATTCTTCCAACTTCACTTGAAACCTTGCATATGTACCTTCATTATGCATGCTATTCGGTGTGGATGTAGGCACGGATATAGGGGGAGCGTTACTCAACTCATGAGTACACACTCCTCTTATTATGCGAAAATCAATTCATCATTGCATATCTAGTCAATTTGTGACTTATTGTGCTTAATTGTGAGTAGTATTCTTGTACCCAAGATATATCTTCGCGGTGCCAAAGTACACACTCAAACATGGTGGCTTCGACCACCGACCTTTGGTATTTTTGGCTCTTTCACGCGTATCATACTTCCCCCTTGACAACTCTTGCGGGTTCGGTTTTCTATCTCTTTTGCATCTTGCGAACCCCCTCGAGTAATGTCTCTCGTACATCAGTGACTAATTTCCAACCCAAGCTTCCTCTACCCAAGACTTTATTCCATTCTAAATGCTCTTGTTTTTATGATTTTGGCGTGTGTAAACTTGGTCTGGCGGAGGCTCCGGTGAAACCACCGGAGGCTCCGCTGCCCATGTCCACCGGATCCCCACCGGAGGTTCCGCTGGCGCACATTGCTCAGCGGATCGTATTTTGGTACACTGTGTGGACAGGGGGCGGAGGCTCTGGTGAAACCACCGGAGGCTCCACTGGGCGGGGAGCGGAGGCTCTAGTGAAACCACCGGAGGCTCTGCCCGAGGCGTTTCTGCGGGATAAGATCTAGGGCGAGCGGGGGTCAACTAAGATCCAATCTTATTTCCCCCACTCGCCCTCCCTCTTCTCCCTCACAACCGCCGCCGCCCCCAAGCTCTCCGCCACCGGAATAGGGTGCTCCACCACCGGGAGCCCTCCTCCTTGCCTTGGACCACCCTGGGATCTTCCTCCTCCTTCCTTTCCACCATGGATGGTGCGGGTATGTGCTCTCTCTCTCTCATCTAGTTGATGGATGGGGATGCATAGGAGTTCCATGTTCTTAACCTCTAGATGTGTGGATTTGGAGTTTTGGGAGTAGGAGATCATGAGTACAAACCCTAGCAACCTAGATAGTGAGTATTAGGCTTGAATCGCTACGGTTTTTAGGGTGGATTTGTCGTATGCCCTAACCTAGTTATTCAACCCTAATAGCATCTATATCTTTGTCCCTTGGATTTGTGCGTCTTTTAGAAACTTGAGCATTACCTTTTCCTCATGCTTTCCTTGCTATTTCTTTCTTAGATGCATCCAGCTCCAAAGGCAAGGGCCCTCGTCAAAAGAGCGTGGCTCTTCTCAAGGCTCCTAGGGTCGATGAAATTGAGGAAACCCTTGACCCATCTCAGCCCAAGTGCAAGAGGTTACCGGCTACCGAGAAGAGATTCCACAGAGGGAGAGGTCTGCTTCACAGATGTCTGAGGCGACGTTCGTGAAAGAACGCCGCGAGAATCCATATGTCATTGACAGCGACCGCTTGATGCCACAGTTCCGGGGTAAGGATGCTCGTTTCCGCACTAAATTTTAGAGACAAATCTATAATGAGATCTTGATGAGTAAGCCCAAGGAGAATGTTGCTCCTCAACATGCTATTAACTTTGGGCATTTGGAGAGGAATCCCAAGTACTTTGGGGAGGCACTTGAGCTTGTTGAGACTTTTGGAGTTGCTCCCATCATGAGTGTCCAGCAAGACTATGATGAAGATATCGTTTGTCAATTCTTGGCCACAGTGCATCTCGCCAATGAGACCGAGCGTAATCTTATTTGGATGACCTAGGGAAGGCAGCTGACAATCAAGTGGTCTGAGGTTGGAACTATTCTTGGAGGATACCCGAATTTTGGACCATTTGCAGGTGGTGAGGAGTTCGATAATGGTTGGTTCCGTATTCATGCCATCAACACACAATCTCTCTCCAAGGATCAACTCACCCCTTTGTATCACTGGAAGAAATTTGTAGTTGAGTTCGTTAAGGGTCTCTACCCCACGTATGATATCATGATCCGTATCTATCGCGAGACCATCAACCCAAAGGCGGGGAATGTTGATGAGATCCAAGGCTTCCTCAAGAATCTGATGCTTTGCACTCATGAGAAGTGTCTTGCCAGTTCCACTCAGAAGCTTGATGTGTTAGACTATGTGTGGAATGAGCTTTGGCACGTGGTTATCAACCGCAAGAATGCTTGCTTTGGGCCCTTCATTATGAAGATCATCTTGCATGTGTGGGAGGTCAAGTTCCCGAATGAACCATTTGACAATGCTAATTGGATTCCTCACATGGAGAAGAAACTTCTCATCAAGGACCTGTCGTGGTGGTGTCACGGCAGATGCCATAGGATGGCTAAAGTTGTGGGGACGATGGACGCTGGAGGCGCTCGGGGAGGGATCACGCAGCGAGTAGCCGCGTGAGTATGAAGCTAGCACTGCAAACAACAAGATCTACCCAGGTTCAGGGCCCTCGTGTGGAGGTAAAACCCCTACTCCTTCCTTTCTCTCTTTTATATTTGTGTCTCTCCGAGTAGCCACAGTACAAGTGTTTCCTACTACCGAGTAGCCACTCTTCTCTCTACGTGACGAACTAGGTCAAGAACGTGAGCCAAGTCTGGGATCCCTCGCGCAGGAGGAGGCAGGGCACCTTATATACTGGTGCCCAGCTGGATACAGCCAAGATGTCGACATTCTGTGCACACTGTGCACTTCCGGCTTCCCGCTGACACCTTTACACCTTTTGGCTTCCAAGTTTGTCTCCGTGTGCAAAGTCGTTCCGCAGAACCGAGAAACTGATCTGTTATCACTGACACTGTCACGGGGTAGGCCCCCCCTAACCTGCGACGCCCTGCTGACACCCTGGCGCGGATAAGCACGCGCTCTGCAGATGAACAGTGCCGCAGTACGGACCCGGGATACGCGGGATCCTGTGTCAGAACGGCTCCTTTGACTTCTAGCCTGAGTAGGAGACCGCCCTCTCTACTCGGTCCACTTCCTCTACTCGGAGAAGAGTAACTTTCTTGATTCTTCCTCCTGGCCATCAGTGTGTACGGCCGAATAGCGGACGACCGGGTAGCGAGTACCGGGTAACCGCTACTCTGCCAAATGTCTCTTCTGATCTTGCCCCTTAGCACTTGCCTTTACCCTACTCGGGGGTATCCTCCCGACATTAGTCCCCGAAGCTGGTAGAGTCCTGCGAACTTGTTCACTGGGCTCTGCCAGCTTAAAAACCAAACTTGCCTTTGAGCCTTGGGTTGCTGAGTAGAACCTCCGAGTAGCCCTTGATTCTATCTCGAGTTTCTTCTTTTCCGAATAGGGCCACTTCTCTTCCCTGTCGCCGAGTAAAATGACTTGGCGAGGTTTCCAATCAGAATCTCTGCGTGGCAGAGCGAAATCCGGCTTTCGGCAGCGCAACTGGGCACGTGTCACGTTCCCGTACCCCCGACGCCTCGGTGCCCGGGATCTGACAGGCCACGCGCCCAGTTTTTACGGCCTGGGCCCACTAGCCCGTTAGGTCCCATCAAGCACAGTGATTACCCACGATCGCATCGTGGGATCAACTGCGGCCGTTACGCGCGCGTCCTGCGCTGTGTGCGTTTCTAACCGGCCAGCACACCCCACGCCGCACGATCTCCGTGCGTAACTGATCCCATTACCTCCAATCGTAACGGCAACCCAAGGGGAGGTATAAATACCCCCTCGGTAACTCCTTCTTCTTCTTCCTGCCTTCATTCTCCTCTCGCCCCTTCGTTTCTCTGCCGCCACAGAGCTCTTCGCCGCCTCGCACCTCACTGCACCGAAAGGCCAGTTCTTTCCACCAAATCCCACCAAATCAACATCAGATTTCCTCTCCTGCTCGATGGCTCGCGACGATGACGCCCGCGCCGGGTGGGCTAGATCCAACGTCACGGCAGACGAGTGCCGGTCGCTGGTGAACGCCCGGCGAGTTCCTCCCGGTGTCCGCTGCCGGCATCCCGAAGGCGAGCTCGTCCCCACCCCGGAGGCGGACGAGCACGTGGTGTTCCTCGCGCACTTCGCGCGGGGATTCGGGCTGCCCGTGTCAGATTTCTTCTGCGGCTTCCTCGACCACTTCGGGATCCAGCTGGCACCACCTGCCGCAGAATGCGATGGTGATGCTCGCATACCACGCTGTGGTGTGCGAGGCGTTCCTGGGCGTGCGCCCCACGCCGATGACCTGGGTGCGCTACTTCTTCTTCAGGAAGCAGAGCAAGGCCAAGCCGGGTAGCGCGGATAGCAGCCGCGGAATGACCGAGACCGGCAGCGCCATGATGGTGCAGCGCAGCGGGACCAGCCATCCGCGCATCAAGGGCCTTGACTCCGTGCGCAAATGGCAGAAGACCTTCTTCTACGTGAAGAACATCCCTGTCAAGGAAGGCGAGCCACTGGTGGACCAGATCAATCTCCCCCGGTGGACCAATTCGCCTCCTACCGGGCAGAATTGGGGACTCAAGCCCCCGCTAGACGGCGACCTCAAGCAGATCAACGCGTGCTCGCCCAGCTGAAGGAGAAGGGGCTCAAAGATGACGACCCCATCGCTTGCTGGATCTCCAGGCGAGTGCTCCCGTTGCAACGCCGCGCACACCTCATGTGCTACATGGGAGGCAACAGGGATTGCACTCGGACGACCACGTTCGAGCTCAACAACGCGGACGTGGCCGTCTGGGCGCGCTCCATCATGAGCACCGGCCTCACCGACCACTGGCAGTACGGCTTTGTGTCGGACAGCCGCACGAAGCCAATCAAGCGGGTTAGTACTTCTCATCCTGTTTCCTGCCTATTGATTCCGAGTAGATAGCCTTCTTAGCTTGGTATGTTTAGTATCCGCACTCTGTTCCGAGTAGGACACTTAGCCATATCTCGTTAGGCTTCATGTGCTTTATGTCTGCACTACATCCCGAGTAGAACACTTGCTACTATCTGTTAGGCTTCATGTGCTTTGTGTTTGCACACCTCGTTGAGTAGGACGCTTACTCTGTTATGCTTTGTGCTTGCATCTCGTCCCGGGTAGAATCCCTTACACTGCTCAACTGATTTGTGTTGCTTGCTCGTATCTCCAGCGCCTTGCTCGCCAGCTCGCTGAGAGCGAGGAGCGCTTCGAGGCCAACTGGCACGAAGACCGGAAGGAGGATGACGAGGTCTCCTACGACACCACGGACACCCTCTGCATCCCTCATGCCGTCCAGCCGGGTAAGCATCATGTCGACACGTCCATTCGGGACTGGTCCGAAGATGACGACGCAGGTGACCGAGTTCACCTTTTCGGTCGCGAGTAGCGCAACTTTGTTTCTTTCTGTTTCTCAATTGTTTTCTTCTCTCCTACTCTGCAGAGGATGCTAATGCTGACGAGGGAGAGGACGAGGACTCCCTCGAGGTCGATCCGCTTGCGGTTGCCGCTCCCGCCACTCAGAAGAGAGCGGACAGTGGTGCCCAGGAGCCCACTGCCAAGAAGGCCAAGAAGGGCGAGAAGAAGACCAAGCAGGTTTCTGGGAGACGGCTACCCCCTTCACGTGCAGGGTAAGTGATTTTCTTCCAAGTCACAATCTGCTGTCACTGCTTTTCCTGAATTCCTTGTTCCACCGCTGCTTCTTGGTTTCTTCTTCCTCCCTTCTTTTCCTGAATCCCTTTTTCTCCTCAGCGCCCCCTTGGACGCTGATGCTGCTGCCACTCCCTCCAAATCCAAGAAGAGATCCGCCATTGACATCGACAAGCTCATCGATCTCTCTGAAGAGGACGAGCCCGCGGCAGGGGACGAGGCGCGTGCGCCCTCTCCCGTGAAGGGCGAAGATGAAGACGACACCAACATCCAGGGCATGGACACTGATGCCCAGGACGCCGAGCAGGAGCAGCAGG
Source organism: Alopecurus myosuroides (assembly GCA_028641055.1). NCBI lineage: Eukaryota > Viridiplantae > Streptophyta > Magnoliopsida > Poales > Poaceae > Alopecurus > Alopecurus myosuroides. The sequence continues at coordinate 236,312,998 of CM054061.1, forward strand.
CCCGCGCAGAACAACAAGCGTAGGATGCTGCTCGCGACGAGAGACCCCCTTCTCCCCCAGCTGCCACAGTTGGGGAGAACACAGAAACAGCCACCGAGCACCAAGATCATGCCGCTCTTGAGCGACAGGAAGAGAGCCAGGAGCAGCAGGTCACTGACGCTGCTGCCCGAGATGACCCCGCGGCCCAGCCGCGGGTAGACAAACAAGATGTCATACTGCAAGACCCCGCTGCCGAGCAGCGGGTTGAGACAACTTATGTGGAGCCAGACCTGCAGAGCCACGCGCAGCCGGACGCTGCGCCCGGTAGCCAGTCCTTGGCGCCAGGTGCCCAGCAGGCCGCTCCACCAACTGCGCCAAGCTCCCCGCCCATGAAGAAGACCAAGACCGCAGCCAGCCCTCCAGCCAAGCAGACCACCAAGAAGACTGCTTCCGATGCTGCTGGCAAGAAGGATGCAGCCGAGAAGAAGGCTGCTGAGAAGACAGCTGTCGAGAAGCCAGCAGCCGAGAAGAAGGCCGCCGAGAAGCCTGCTGCCGAGAAGAAGGCTGCCGAGAAGCCTGCTGCCGAGAAGAAGGCCGCCGAGAAGCCTGCTGCCGAGAAGAAGGCCGCCGAGAAGCAAGCTGCCCAGCCAGACGCTCCCGTCCGCAGGAATCCCTCACGTGGCGCTGCTCAAGACTCGTGATGCCGCCACCTAAGCCAGCCGCGAAGCCTGCCGCGAAGAGTGGGCAGCTCACCATCGGTGCTTCCGGCAGCGGTGCAGGAACAGCCACAGGATCAAGCGTCCAAGACCCGCCTGCCTACCCGCCTTACATGCTGCAAGAGAGCAAACAATATAGCATCGGTCTGACCAAGGCCGAGAAACAGCTCGCTCTTACGAGAGGCAAACAGGCCCAGGCTGTGAATTCCAAGCTGCCGGCCAAGGACAAGGCCCAATCGATCTTCTCGCGCGAGATCCAGGAGACAGAGGTGGAGTCCCAGGGTCTCGAGCAGATAATCGACCGGGTGGGATTTATTGACGCTGAGTGGAACAACGCATTCCTTGGCACCGAGTCTTGGAATGGTCTGGCCTTGGGCAAGCTGGATCACTGGCGCACTGACTGGAACAAGGCGGACATGGGCTACAATCCCATGACCATCTCGTCCGCCACCAGCACGCTTGCCGCGAAGCTGTTCGTCCACCGCAAGGCTGCAGAGGATCTCGAGCAAACTTATGCGGTAAGTTTTTCTTTGCCTGTCCCGAGTTGCGCTTTTCTTCTCTTCTATTCTTCTTCTTTTTCTATTCTTCTTCTTCTTATCCATTACCCAGTCCCCGAGATTCGGGCCGAGTAGGCGGTCACTCAACCGAGTTGGCGTCTTCTCGGGTCAAATCTTCAAAACATTGTCTAACTCCTTTTCTTTCTGCTTCTCAGAATAGCCTTTTGAAGAGAACGACCCTTTATCGGACCCTGCTCTGGAATCACAGCATTGCGAAAAGGCGCCTTGAGGCCCTAGAAGCAGAACGCAAAAGTGATGCCGTGACCGAGAAGGAGGCCCTGGCTCGTACCCTTCAACTTTCCGAGATGGAGAGTAAGCTTTTAGCTATTCGGTTCATGCGTTTTGTGTTTACGCCCGTTTTTGCTTTCTGCTCTAACTCCTTGTACTCTGTAGGCAAGATCGAGGCGCTGACTGAGGAGCACAAGCACTGTCACGTCTTTTTCGAGAATGCCGAGACCACCATTAAGAAATTGGAAGGTGAGTTGTCGCCTTCTCGGCTTGTTCTCCTCTTTCTTTTCCATTACTTGCTGACCATACCCTTCTCCTCCACAGAAGATTACAAGAAATTTCGTGAAGAGCATCTCGACTGCGTGCAACCCGCCGAGTTGCAGCAGCAATTGGCAAGCCAGGCCGTCGAGCTCAAGAGCCAACACACCACCGAGCTGGAGCCGCTGCAGGTCCAGTTAAGGGCTGCCCTTCAGGACGTCATCGACATATCCGCCGAGAAGGACAAGTTGGAGGCAGCCGCCAAGGCTAAGCAAAGGGCCCTTGAGATGGAGTGCGAGACGCTGAAGAAGAGCAACTCGGATCTCATGCTCCAACTGGCCCAGTTCCGGAGGGTCGAAGAGCGGCACGCAGCTGATGAGGAGTCATGGAAGAGGAAACTTGAGTCGCTACTCTGCGACCTGAACAGTAAGTTTTCGCATCTCTGCGCCTCCCTGTTTCCTCCTTCTTCTCTGCTGACTGTTTTGCATCTCTTTGCTGCTTTCCTTTCTAATCTTCTTTTGATAGCATTTTCAGAAATCTTCCCTGATCTCTGCTCAGCCTGCAAACCTGCCCTGTCAAAGGCCCAAGATGCTCGAGTAGAGAAGGGGCTGCCCATGGATACCAAGGCCTCAATCGAAGACAGCTTCACGAACATGCAGGGTCAGCTTCAGCGCCTTAAGGGCTTGGGCACGGACTTGACGTCTGTTGCCTTCAAACTCCATGCATTGTTCTGGCCCAAAGATCCCTTGCCCTCAACCATCCGCGCGCTTGCCGAGAAGCTGAATGGCGTCAAGGCCGAGCTGAAGAAGTGGCGAGCATCCGGAGCTCGGGCAGGCGCGGACATGCTGCTCCTTTTCATCTGCAGCTGGTATGAGAACCTCAATCTCAATACCATCCTCGAGATGCGCCGCGATTCCAAGTGGGAGAAGTATCCCGAGTGCGTGGCTCGCCGCCAGGCAGTCGCGTGGGAGATCGCCTCCTACGCGGATACCGCGCGCTACATCGAAGGCCTCACCGAGCCCGACACGGATGTGGAAGGCGAGGGCGACGACGAGGATGGAGATGATGACGAGGAGGCCACTGGGTCAGACGGGCTGAGCTTCTTCGACAGCACCGACGACAAGTCCGGGAAGGGGAAGGGCGCGGTCGTCGAGGATAGCGACGAGGAGGCTGAAAGCGAGAAGATGACCATCGACACTGCGGCGCTTGAGTTTGGCACTTCGTCAGGCGCAGCCCTTGACGACACGGCGCTACTCCGCGCTCAATCTGCTGCCTCTACTTCGACGACGGACCCCATCTCGGTGGCTACAGCCACTTCTGATCAGGCTGCCACCAACCCGGAAGCGGATGCCACGAACACCGACATCGCCAACCCGGAAGCTGACGCTGCCAAGGCCACCTCCTAAGCTGATGCCGCCAAGGCCAACACCGAAAATGCTGCTGCCTCTACCTGATTATGTCCTGCAACACTTATGCTCGAGATTTTTATCAAATCCCCGGAATGCCGGGTGCAGATGTACTGAACAATTATCCTTTGCATTGCTACTCAGTTTTATTTCACTTGAAGTTTTATACTTCGAAATTTGAACAGCTTTGGCTTGATGCTGGGTTGCGTTATCATGCGAGTCCCCGAGTTGCATTTTTCATCCCCCCTTCCTTTTTATCTCAGCTCTTACCTGCAACTTGTTACTTTTTTGGTATTCGAGTCACAAGAGTTCAAAGTGGAGGTTTCAAATACTTAGCCACTAGGAAACAGTCATAGTAACGTTACCCACCACATAGCCGAAAAAGATAACAACAGACAGTAAAAGGCGCTCTATTCGGTTGCCACACGCGTCCTTCCCTTTGCAATTTTTCATGTGTTCATTGACTCTTTGGCTTGTTCTCTGGCTTGCCATGAAGCCGGTTTGCGGACAGCAACAGAGTCGCAGAGTGTCCGGTGAGTATAAACACACTACTTTGTATGCTTTTGAAATTCTAAACGTGACAACCGAATAGACAAAGAGACAACAGAATAGAAACACTTAGAGCAATTTTGGACGAGGGCAGTCTCCGAGTTCAATTTCGGATTGCAGAGTAGGAGTTTAACTCGGATAAGAGGGTACATACACACTTTTGCTCATGAATGAAAGCGACGAAGTAGAGCTACATTCCAGGGGCGTTTGGACTCCTCCCCAGCTTTATCCGGCCTGTTCTTCTGTGATGGTTGCACATCTACAAGGTAATACGCATCATTGTGTAGAGCCTTGCTCAAAATGAACGACCCTTCCCACGGAGGGGATAACTTGTGCATCCCGGCTGTGCGCTGCACAAGCCTAAGGACCATGTCTCCTTCTCGGAAAACCCTTGGGTTTACTTTTCGGCTATGATAACGCCTCAGGTTTTGCTGGTAAACAGTTGAACGTCACATAGTAAGCTCTCTTGCTTCTTCTAGCAGGTCAACGTCGTCTTCTCGAGCTTCTCTCGCCTCCGCCTCAGTGTAGAGGGTTACTCGGGGGGAGTCATGCTCTAGGTCGATTGGCAACACGGCTTCAGCCCCGTAAACCAAGAAGAATGGTGTGTAGCCGGTTGACCGGTTAGGGGTAGTCCTTAGACTCCACAACACCGCTGGCAACTCGTCTAGCCAACACCCTGGTGTTTTCAGCAGCGGCTCAATCAGCCTTGGCTTTATGCCTGCAAGCACCATGCCATTTGCTCTTTCCACCTGCCGATTGGACGCGGGATGCGCGACAGACGCGACCTCTTGTCGGATGTGCCTATCTCTGCAGAATCTCACCATGGCTCCCTCGGAAAAGTTAGTGCCGTTATCTGTGATGATGCTGTGCGGGTAGCCGTATCTCAGGATCACATCCTTCAGGAAACTCACAGCAGTAGCTCCATCACACTTCCGAATAGGCTTCACTTCAATCCACTTGGTCAATTTGTCAACCATGACCAGGATGTGTGTCATGTTGCCTCTAGCCGGCTTGAAGGGACCAACCATATCCAGATACCAAACAGCAAATGGCCAAGTGATGGGAATTGTTTTCAACTCGGAAGCTGGCATGTGGATCTTACTTGCGAATCTCTGGCAGCCGTTGCACTTTCTCACGATATCTTCAGCTTGTTTCAAAGAAGTGAGCCAGAAGAAACCATGCCGAAAAGCCTTCTTGACTAGAGCCCGAGAAGAGGCGTGATGCCCGCATTCCCCTTGGTGTATTTCTACCAGAATCTCTTCTCCTTCTTCCGGTTCCACACAGCGCTGCAGCACGCCAGTGGCACTTCTCTTGTGCAGCACTTCTCTGAAGATGGTGTAGCCCTTGGAGCTTCTCTGAATTTGCCTTGCGGTAACCTCATCATCTGGCAGGGTGCCGTCCTTTAGAAAGGATAATATGGGCATGGCCCAACTCGGCGTCTCCCGCGCGGGAAACACTGGTTCATCCACTTCCATTGGGACAGCCACTGATGCGTCTTTTTCTGGGTTGGGGTTGACTCTCTGCAGCCCCGAGCGGTTGGCAAGGACTTCTTCAAGGAATGCGATAGTCCCCGAGCTGAGAAGGGCAGTCCCCGAGTAGGGAGGAGCAGTCCCCGAGTAAGGAGGGGCAGTCCCCGAGTAAGGAGGAGCAGTCCCCGGGTTGTAGGCGCCAGTCCCCGGGATGGAGACTGCAGTCCCCGGGTCCTCTCTTGCACCTTCCCAGTCAACCTCCATTGGAACTGCTTCTTCATTAGGCAGAGAAGGAACGAAAATGGACTCCGAGTTGGGGGATGGCTTGATGGATGGCTTTCTCAAATGCTCCAAGGAAATCCCAGCCGGGATGTACTTCCGAGAAGATCCCAACTTGGACAGCTCATCAGCTGCTTCATTCTCTGCTCGGTGGATGTGTTGGAACTCGCAACCCTCAAAGAATCCTGTCATGGTTTGGACCAGGAAGCGGTATGACGCCATGTTGGCATCCAGAGCAACCCAAGTGCCAGAAACCTGCTGCACAACCAGATCCGAGTCACCATAGCATATGATACGTTGCACACCAACTTCCTTTGCCACCTTCAAGCCGTGTACCACGGCCTCGTACTCTGCTACATTGTTGGATGCCTTAAAGTGGATTTGCAGCACATACTTGAGTTGATCTCGCTTGGGTGACGTAAGCACCACGCCAGCACCAAGGCCCTCCTTCATCTTGGAGCCATCAAAGTGCATTTTCCAGTAGTTGGATACCGGAGTAGGAGGCTCATATTGCACCTCAGCCCAATCCACCAGAAATTTGGCTAGGATCTGAGACTTGATGGCTTATCTTCTCGCATACGCGGGAGCGTACGCGACCAGCTCGATTGCCCACTTGGCTACTCTGCCACTCGCTTCCTTGTTGCCCATGATATCCGAGATGGGAGCTGAGCTCACCACCGTGATGGGGTGTTCTTGGAAATAGTGCTTCAGCTTCTTGGCGCCCAGGTACACACCATAAGTCATCTTCTGGTAGTGAGGGTAGTTCTGTTTGGAGCTGGACAACACCTCACTGAGATAATATACCGGCCTCTGCACACTCTTGCCTTCCTCTTCTCGTTCCACCACAATCACCACGCTGACTACCCGGTTAGTAGCAGCAATGTACAGCAGCATTGGCTCCTTGGGTAGCGGACTAGCCAAGATGGGAGCGCTACCCAGCATTGCCTTTAGCTCCTTGAATGCCACACCCGCTTGCGGTGTCCAGACGAACTTGTCGCTTTTCTTCATCAATTGGTACAAAGGCAGGGCCTTCTCGCCCATTCTGCCCAAGAAACGGCTCAGAGATGCCAAGCAACCAGTGAATTTTTGCACATCCTTCAGGGATCTCGGCAAAGACATGCTCTCAATAGCTTTTATCTTTGAAGGATTAGCCTCAATGCCCCGACTGGATACCAAGAAGCCGACTAGCTTGCCAGCGGGGACGCCAAAGGTGCATTTACTCGGGTTCAGCTTCATCTTATACTTGCGCAAGTTAGCGAAAGTTTCCTCAAGGTCATTGAGCAGAGTATGTGTTTTATTCGTTTTGATGACAATGTCATCTACGTACACCTGCACATTTTTTCCGAGTTGATCATGCAAGTATTTCTGCATGCATCTCTGATAAGTGGCACCCGCATTCCGCAACCCGAAACACATGACACGATAGCAATAAGCCCCGTACGGGGTAATGAAGGCAGTCTTTATTTGATCAGCAGGGTTGAGAGCTATCTGGTGAAAACCAGAGTAGGCATCTATGAAAGATAACAGTTCACAATCAGCAGTGGAATCGATCACCTGATCGATGCGAGGTAGCGGAAAAGGATCCTTGGGGCAGGCCTTGTTCAAGTCGGTGTAGTCGATGCACATACGCCATGCGGTAGCAGCCTTGGGATCCTCCTTCTTCTTCTCAACCATGACCGAGTTGGCTAGCCAATCCGGATGCAGCACCTCCATGATGAAATTGCTTATCAGCAGCTTGGTGATCTGGTCACCGATGGCCTTCCTTCTCTCATCTCCAAAACGGCGCATAGCCTGCTTCACTGGTTTGGCGTCAGGACGCACATGTAGCGAGTGCTCAACCAACTCCCTCGGGACACCTGGTAGATCCTCATTGGACCAGGCGAACACGTCCCGATTCTCACGGAGGAAGTGGATGAGCTCGCTTTCCTATTTCTCCCCCAACCCGGAGCCAATGATGGCAACTCGGTCGGGAAACTCAGGGTCAACCTGGATCTTCTTTGTCTCTTGAGACGCCTGGAACGCCGTCCCATGCTGGGAACTCGGCATGCCAGGCGCACCAGCTTGCGTGGATTGCGCCATAGCCACCACCTCATACATCTTCTTCTTCTCGGCAGCAATCACCATGGATTCCGCCAACTGAGAGCCAGTAGAGGCACACTCCATAGACTTCTTGTAATCACCAGAGATGGTAATCACGCCATTGGGACCAGGGATCTTCATCTTCAGGTATGCAGTGTGGGTAGAGGCCATGAACTTGCTCAGAGCGGGTCTGCCGAGTAGGGCATGGTAGGGGCTCTGGTGATCAACCACCTCGAACTGCAGGCTCTCTGTGCGGCAGTTCTCCCTGGTGCCGAATAGCACATCTATCCATACCCGGCCAATCGGATTGCAAGAGACTCCTGGCACAATGCCATGGAAAGTGGTCTTGCTGGGTAGCAGCATGTTCTCGGCCATACCAAGCTTCTCCAGCGTGTCTCTGTACACGATGTTGATGCTGCTGCCGTTGTCGATCAGTACCTTGCTGAACCTCACATTCTTCTCGGGACCCAAGAAGGTAGGATCTAGCACTAAGGCGTAGCTACCCGGGTTGGGCATCACCTTGGGATGATCTGCTCTGGACCACGTGATCTCTTGGTTGCACCAATGCATATAGTGAGGAACAGCAGGGATCACAGCATTGACCTCCATGGCACGCCTGTGCTGGGATTTCTTGTCGACAGGGTCAGAGGTGAAGATCATGTAGCTCTCGTGGTGCTCCTGGTACCGATTGCGGTCTCCGCCACCATTGTTGCCGTTGTTGTTGTTACCTTGGTTGTTGTTATTGTTGTTGTTGCCTCTGTTGTTGTTGCGGGTGTAGTAGTTGTTGTTGTTGTTGTTGTTGCGGTAGCCATCATTGTTGAAGTAGCGGTTGGCTCCTAAAGCCACGTGGTTCACATTTTCTCTTCTTGGGAAGGCTGGAGGACGAGCAGCGGGTGCGCGAGCAGGCTGTACAGCGGCATTTGCGGCTGGCAGAGGAGGAGGAGGAGGCAGGCCCTCGTTCTTGATTTCTTCCCACCAACTGCACTGCCGAGTAGTGTGGTTGGCAGGTCTTGCGGGATGCCGAGTGTGGAAGCTGCACGGGCCATCCTTCATGTCCTTGAAGACAATGTTTGGCGCCGGACCCGATTTGCCGCTACCCTGCTGGGAAGCGCTGTATGGCTTCTTGTTGCCTTGGCCCTGATTCTGGTTCTGCCCGTACTGGGCTCCAGCAGTTTTTGGCCTCTGGCTGCTCCCAGCTCCGGTTGCCACAGCATTCACCTCCTCAGGATCGTACCGGGTATCAATCCGGTCACCTTTGCGCTTGTTGCGGAACTCGTTGCGCTTGCTGGTGTTGATGTTGTAGTTCCTTCTTGGCTCAGCAGCATCAAGAAGAGGCTGAGTCGGGTCCCCGAGTGCGTACTGATCCGCAATCCGGATGGTCTCAGCAAGAGTACTCGGCATCTCCCTCTGGAGCCTTTGCCACAACATGCTGCCATGCCTGCAGCCCTGCGCAAACCAAAAGATGGCCTGGGCCTCATTCACACCCTCACAGGTGTTCCTCAGAGTACTCCACCGAGTAAGATACTCGCGGTCTGTCTCCTCTTCCCGCTGCCTGCAAGCGGATAGCTGTTGCGGCCTATTCGGCCTCCGGTAGGTGCTGGTGAAGTTGCTGACAAATGCCTCCACGAAGTCAAGCCAGCAGTTGATGCCGTGCTTGGGCAGGTTGTTGAGCCACGTTCTTGCCGGTCCCTTGAGCATCTGCGGGATGTACCGCACGGCCCATCTCCGGTTGCCGCCTGCAATGTGCACGGCTGTGACATAGTCATTGAGCCAATCCTCCGGCTTGGTGCTGCCGTCATAGCACTTGGTCCCCCTAGCGAGCTGGAACTGCTTCACGGACGGCTCCGTCATGATGCGGGGACCAAAGCACTCTGGGCCAGGCGGCCCCTTGCTCTCGAGTTGCGCCGATAAAGAAATCCGGTCCAGCTTGTGCCTGGCATCACTGGGCTCCAGCACGCGCTCACCCACGCGATCCAGGATGTCATAGCCAGCCAACCCCATTGCCGAGTATCCATCATCATATCTGTCCACCTGCACGACCGCAGGTTGCTCCACCGGGTTGGCGGCTGGCGCCACCGCACGCGGCTGCTGCCTCTGCCGAGTAGGCTGAGAAACTGGATGCTGAGAAGGGCCTGGGCGCTCTTCATCTCGGGCCTGGCTGTGAGCTTTATGGGCTTGATAGCCTGCTCCTGCAGCGTTGTGTTTTTGACCGGACTGACGCGCTACAGCGTGCTGTTTTGCAGCGACAGCCGAGTCGTACAATTGCATCTGCCTATCTCGGCCGAAATGCCCACTCCGCTCCTTCTCGCGACTGGGATGCGGTGATGAGGCCTGATCGTTAGATCTAGCCGCATGCGAGTGCACTACCTGAGAAGCTCCAGCACCCGGGTTGGCTTTCCGGAACTGCTCGTTCTGCCTAGCAACCTCTAGCACTAGCTCATTGAGCCTTTCCTGCTGCCTAACACGCGCGTCGCCAGCGAGATGCGGCAACTCTGCAGCAACAGCCTCAACAGCTCTAAGGGTTTTGGCGGGGGTGCTGTATCTGGGTCTGGTGGTGGCGGTGTTTTGGCTAGCGGCATGGCCAGCAGTTTCTCCAACTGCTGCCATCTCGGTGCCTAGGTTGCGGCGCGTAGCGCCTGCCTTGGAAGGCCTCCTCACCACGGGCGTGAAGCCGTGAGCCCGGTTGTACTCGTTCTGGTCCAGGTTTAGCTCAAGCCTAACCTTATCCAGCTCCGCCTGCTCGGCGAGAAGCGCCTGGCGTTGCTGCTCGAGCTGCGCCCGCATGGTCATGAGCTCGAGCTCGGTGGGAGGCGGCATGCCCATCAGCACAGCGGACGCAGGTATCGTCGGAGTAGTGGAGGGAGGAAGGTTGCAGTCCTTCTCGTAGGGCTTGTGGGTCTTCCCGCCAGCACTCGGGCCAGCGAGATCCTCGATGACGCCCGCAGCAGCAGCAGCCGCACCCTTCCCAGCGTCAGCAGCAGGGCCGGTCATCATCACCTCCGCGACGTCCGCAGAGCTGCCCATCGGCCTCCCGCGAGCAGCGATGACGGCGGGGGGATCTTCCGCGACATGCACCAGCTCGGGGTACGCGCGGTCGATGAAGGTGACGACGTAGACGAGGTGCGAGCCGAAGGAGAGCACCGAGCCGCCCTCCGGCATGGGCCTGCCGCCGAAATCGCCGGCGTTGTCGGTGACGAAGTCGAAGGAGCCGAATCTGTGGACGAGGCCACAGACCACGCGCTCTCCGGTAGCAGAAATCGATCCCGTCCGAATGGAAACTCCAGCCAGCGCCGCTGCTAGCCCCACGGTGGGCGCCAACTATCGTGGTGGTGTCACGGCAGATGCCATAGGATGGCTAAAGTTGTGGGGACGATGGACACTGGAGGCGCTCGGGGAGGGATCACGCAGCGAGTAGCCGCGTGAGTATGAAGCTAGCACTGCAAACAACAAGATCTACCCAGGTTCAGGGCCCTCGTGTGGAGGTAAAACCCCTACTCCTGCCTTTCTCTCTTTTATATTTGTGTCTCTCCGAGTAGCCACAGTACAAGTGTTTCCTATTACCGAGTAGCCACTCTTCTCTCTACGTGACGTACTAGGTCAAGAACGTGAGCCAAGTCTGGGATCCCTCGCGCAGGAGGAGGCAGGGCACCTTATATACTGGTGCCCAGCCGGATACAGCCAAGATGTCGACATTGTGTGCACACTGTGCACTTCCGGCTTCCCGCTGACACCTTTACACCTTTTGACTTCCAAGTTTGTCTCCGTGTGCAAAGTCGTTCCGCAGAACCGAGAAACTGATTTGTTATCACTAACACTGTCACGGGGTAGGCCCCCCTAACCTGCGACGCCCTGCTGACACCCTGGCGCGGATAAGCACGCGCTCTGCAGATGAACAGTGCCGCAGTACGGACCCAGGATACGCGGGATCCTGTGTCAGAACGGCTCCTTTGACTTCTGGCCCGAGTAGGAGACCGCCCTCTCTACTCGGTCCACTTCCTCTACTCGGAGAAGAGTAACTTCCTTGATTCTTCCTCCTGGCCATCAGTGTGTACGGCCGAATAGCGGACGACCGGGTAGCGAGTACCGGGTAGCCGCTACTCTGCCAAATGTCTCTTCTGATCTTGCCCCTTAGCACTTGCCTTTACCCTACTCGGGGGTATCCCCCCGACAGGACCACACCGAGCCCTCTGTGCATCTTATGTGTCGTGAACCTCTTATTATGCTTTGTGAGCTTATGAACTTATTTTATTATGTGTTGTGTGCTCACTATTACTCATATGTTCATATAACCATTGCGTCTGAATTCTCCCAACATGAAAGGAGCATACCTTTAGGGGGAGCCCCGTTCATGTTGTGTATTTAATTATGCAAATAGGGATGTTGTCATATATTACCAAAAAGGGGGAGAATGAAAGATCATCTTCCGTTTTGACAATCAAATGACAACATACCTATTGGACAAATGTTTGTCTGATACATGAAAATGCCCAGGTTCATCAAGTATACAAATTCTATGGGCTACAAATTTGCTTGCAATGAAAATAACTAGAAGAGACAAAGCTGAGAAGGCAAAGTTACATGCAGGGGAGGCTCCGGCGAAACCACCAGAATCTCCGCCCAGCTTCCGGTGCGGGGTCCGCCCAAACCACCCTCTGGTGCATACGAGCAGAGGCCAGAGCGGAGCCTCCGGTGATAGCACCGGAGCCTCCGCCATCTCCACTAGCCCTTTAAGGGATTGGCATTCGCTGCGCTTCTGGTGGAGGATCCGCCAAAATGGTGCTCTGTTGGATAAGAGCGGATCCTCCAGCGGAACCTCCGGTGCGCTTCCGGTGGGCGGAGGCTCCGGTGAATCCACCGGAGGCTCTGCCCTCTCAACTGGCGCGCTAGGGGGGTTGGCCTCCGGTGCGCTACCGGTGGTGGCTCCGCCAAAACGGGGCTCTGTTGGATAAGGGCGGAGGCCCCACTGAAACCTCCGGTGCAGCTCCGGTGGGCGGAGCCTCCGCCAAATCCACCGGACCCTCCGCCCCTCTGGCCCAAGCAAAGAACAGATCTGGGTTGCGCGCCTGCGCACAGAAGAAGACCACCGGAGCCTCCGGTGAAACCACCGGAGCCTCCGGTGCAACTGGAACTGCTCAACGACCACTTGTGGAAAGGGGTATAAATACCCCTTCCCTTCCTCATAAATGCTAAGCTTTTTCCCACTCTCTCTCCTAGCCATTAATGAAAGCTTCACCCACCTAGATCTCCCTCTCCGTCCATCCACTCACTCCCATACTTTGTGGAGAGCTAGAGGAGACCTAGATCCACACTTCCACCAAAGGAATTTCAAATCCATCCACCACAACCTAGTAGATCTAGAATCCTACTTGAGGCCTAGAAACCTTAGTAGATCTTGTGCTTGTATCTTCCACCTTGTTGCAAGAAGCTTAGTGGAGAGATTTAATTGAGCAATTTTGCTGCGAATTGATGGATTGCAATCCATCCGTGAGGAAGCGAGCTCTGGTGACGTCACCTGTGACGTCATCATGACGTTTTGGGAGGATTTCTTTTCGTTTTCTTTTAATTTTGATTTAAAAACCATATATGACCGGTGGGACCCACCTGTCAATTTAGATAAAACAAGAATTCAAATAAACTTAATAAATCAATAACTATTAAAATAATTATCAGAAAAATATGAAAAATATGGAAATGTTTAAAAAAATATAGTCTAAGTGTTTATCAACTTTTAAAAAATGTTTGATAAAGTTTAAAATTAAACATTTTCTTTAATTAAATTAAATCATTTAAAATTAAGAAAAATAATAAATAATTCATAAAATCTGAAAATTATAAGTTATATACCAAAATTCTCCAAATGACAAATGCAACTCATCTATGATGTTTTCAAGGTCATTTGGCCATGTTTTCATGTGTGCAATATTTTGCCTAATCATTTAATTCATTTAAAATTAATAAATTAATATCTTATTCAAATATTTTTAGAATACTTCAAATGAGATACAAAATTAAAGAGGAAAACATTTTCAAACCAAACATGTCAAACACAAAACATTTTTTTAAACTTATAAACTTGTTTCTAAAGGTGTAATGGAATTCTATAATATTCCATTATAACCAACAATAACTATCTTAGTATCATTTTCCTTATTAATAAAACTCACATGTTTTCATAACTACTAAACCTATCATCACAAGTCATTAGCAAGTATTGTGATGATAGAGTTCGTTGTACTAGTTCATCGTTTTCAACTAAACTCATTATCATTAGCTCTACACTTTTGAAATATAAAATCAAACATGTTTGTTACCTTTTCAATAATTGTTTTCCATGTGCTATTGTCTTGTTACCTCACCAAGTAATCAAAAGTTCTACTTAAACATAATAACAATTGTTTGCTAAGTAAAAGTGAAACACACATAAATCTAAAATTAATAACCACATTACCACAAGTAATAAAACAACTCACCTAAAACTTGTGTGCTTGAGATATCGTATCGAACGTGGCTTACATTTGTAAGCTGGGGTATTTTCCAGGGTATTTCACGATGCATCTCATTACTATGCATGTATCATCTTGTCAGTGTTTTCTGTAGTCCTTACCGGGACTACTTTGCTATCTTTCAGAAGACGGGATTTTCTACGCAACCCTCGAACCCCGAAGACCTAGATTATTATTGTTATTTCAATCTCAGGCAAGTTCATCACTTGCTCATATCCTTTGCAGTATCTCATAACAAACTATTTGCAAAACCCCTATCGTATTATCACCTACTCTCAAAAGAATGCATGATCTTATTTTTATAATAATATGACTACTTGAATGACTACCCGAGTGGTAGTGTTCTGTTTGGTGGGCGGATGGGACCATGGTAAGATGAATAGGTCAAAGGAAGGTTCCATCTGCATGGGAAAGTATTACCTAGGAATTAATCACAGCTGCCGTTAGGATTCTTGCGCTGTAAATTCGCGTTGAACATGGATCTTCTATGGGGGGAGTAAGTCAGCCGTGATACTTTTCTCGTTCGCATGTCAACGGACTGCCAGAGACGTACGCTGTAGGTTCTGCGGGACTACATGCACATGGGTGGGAGCCCTTACGTCCCACGGACTCTGGGGTCTATGAGTGTCTGCCAGGGGTGCATAGATCTTCATCGTGAGGGGTGGAATAAGGCGTTCAACCTGCTGGCGGAAATGGGTGGGCATGCGTTGTGCGGAAAAGCACGGTTTGGCTTGGACCAACAACCGGGCCCCACACCTGAGTGGGAGTGGACAAGAATGTACACCTGGTTGTGCAACATGGTCTTGGTCGTCCATGGGTAAAGTAACGCACCTCTGCAGAGTGTAAAAGGATGTGTCATGTTACCCCTGTTCCGGGAAGGAGCTGTGAACGCCACAGGAAATGCAACTCCATGAAAGTTCTAGTCCTGTGAAGATCTAGCGGGCATAGTTTTCAGAATTAAAAGCAACCTCTTGAAGAAAGTTCTACAAAACCTTGCATTAGCTTATGACTCTTTCGAGTCTAAAGCTGTAGTTAGTGCATCAAACTACCCACTATATATCATGAACTTGCTGAGTAACGCTCGTTACTCATTCGTTCCCGTTTGACCCCCTGCTTAGAGTTGAAGCCTTTGGAAGTCGACATCGTGAAGCCATCGCTACCTTGTGAAGCTAGGTGGAGTAATCTACTACTTAGTCGGTAAAGCATCGTCATCGACAACGCTGGTGGAGGAGAAGCTATCAAGATCTAGGTAGAGTCCATTCTTGGACTTAGCTGTTACAAGCCATAGATTAGGGCTGACATTAGCCGTAGTGGATTTAGGTTCTGAGCTAGAGTCATTCTCCAGCTTGGAACTTCGAATTGCTTCTTCTGATGTTTAATTTGCATGAGATCTTCTTGATTCATCAAAGAGATTCTCAAGATTTTGTAATGAAATTTGTATCCTATAGCTTTGCTTGGCCCCGCTGTGTTTCTGTTGTACCACTCTGAGAGATGTAATATTCACGGATAAGTCCTTCTGTGAGTATTATGTCACCGACTTGCGCACTACACATGCAGTGGTGTGCTGGGTCACCACAGATGGTATCAGAGCGAAGCGACCTTAGGTTTAAAACCTTTTAGGAGATCTGTAGGTTGGTAAAGACTATAGGAAGCCATCTTGTCTAAACCATATTTCCTACAACTATGATGATCATTCACTTGAGAATGATATAATAATACTTGTATAGAATTTTCTTACTCAACTTGAGTAAATATACTTATCTATTTCCTTTATCCCTAGGTATGATTATTTAGAAGTCTAGTATGTATCAGTTTTATTGACAAGAAGAGTTCTGACCTAGTCAGAGATGATCAAGTCACAGTGATGATTACCCCATTCTATGAATGCATAGGATGGACTAGACCATGGTATTCAGTAAGTATAGGAGTCAACAATAAGGGCTGTTTGAGAATTATGAAGATTTCTTAAACTTTGGTAACCATGGGGTATATACCATATCCTTAGTTATCAAGTCTAGAGGTGATTAAAATAAGAGTATAGAATAGAGTTAGGAGAAGGCATAAGCATGGAAGGAAGATACATTACTACTCCTACGACGTGATCAACAACATGAAGGACCAACAGATGCCATGAGAAGCTTATCATAATCAAGATGAAGTACTTCAATTTACATGGTAGTTAGTCCTATGTGGAACCAAGTTAGACAACAACTACTATAGGATCATTTTGTCTTGGTTTATTCCATTGTAGTAAGGCATGTAATTGGAGTAATTAACTGGGCAAAGAGTGGTTGTGTAGAATAGGATTACAAGCTAATATATACCTACTTGTAGTGTATAGCATTTAAGAGCCTAGGTACTTGAGATGTTTTCCTCTAAGTACTTTTATTTCACGGGCTTTTGATGCATGAGTGATAACTGCATTTGGGATTTATTGGATCTTATTTGGATCTTTGATTGACTAGATCTGTGCATGAAGTTGGAACTTGATGTGCATATGCATGTGCAAACATTGAGTTCTATCTTGATGTTACTGGTCTAGAGGGTATAGGATTAGTATGAGAGCGGTCTGAAATATCAGCTGATGGAAGTAACCACCAAAGCTCTAGAAGACTAGAAAGTCAAGAAGGCAGACGACAATGAAGCCACTGATGGGAATGGACCACATTCCACATCTTGTTTGGAGTTGGTGAGATACTACATCAGCACATTGAGATATACAACAAGTGATGAGAAGGAAAACACATGAGTAGTTATATCCTAGAAGGGAATATTTAGAAGTTCGATAAATAAACCTATAGAGTTGTCCCGTAGAAGTTGAAACCCAAAGATATAGAAGGACCATAGTAGTAACCAGTGAATAGGTTATAGTCACTTGTAGGAAAAAGTTAAAACTCGAGGAAACTCGAAGATATTTTCACTAATAATTGAGTCTAAGTCAATGTACACTACATTGTACAAGTTTCTTTGAGCAGTATTTCTCTTGAGACCATTAGCTTGAACCAAATGGAGTCCTAAATATAGACAATATTCAGTGTACCGGAAGAATTTTATTGGTTATTCATCACCTGGTGGATATACCAAATGTTCTTCAGAAAGTTCTGAGAGGTAGGAAACCATACCTATTCATCGGAGAATGAAAATGGGCATCCACTGTATGGTGGAAATACCATGTGTTCTTCGTAAGACCATTAGGAAGGCCTAGTAACAAAATAAAGGTGTCATAGCAACAGGCTAAGTATTAGATCATTACGCAAGACAGTGGAAGGTGAACAATGAAGACAAGAGGCTACACATGCCGAGGTCAACACAAGAAAACAGCTGTGAAGATTCAACGGTCTACAGAAGTTCTCTCTACCTATCTTTACGTGAGAGAGGTTGAACTTCGGGACGAAGTTCTTGTTAAGGGGGAGATACTGTAACATCCCAGTGTTTGGGAGGTTATAAGGATCTAAATTTAATATGTGCATTTGCAAAGTATGCATCTAAAAGTACGGGAAATTTTGGCGCGAAAGTTTAAACGAAACAAAGTGGCCAATGTTTCACTTGACATGATGAAATATGTTTAGATCATCTGGTTAGGAGTACATTTGGAGTGATCTTTATAACATAGTATCTCTACAAACTAAATCATCTGATTACACAAACCATAACTGGTTGTGACCAATACTAACTCTTAACAAGTCTAACCTCAAGTCTATAAGTGGCTTGGGATAACTCACTAGGTATCTATAACTCAAAGAGGGGTGAGAATCCAAATCTCATAATTGATGATCATACTTTCACCAATGAGTAATACACAACCTAACCATCTCATCAACAAAGATGTCATCACCTATAAAACAACAAGTCTCCAAGATATCAACCAGTCACATCACACCTTTATAAACTATCTCATAATTGTGAAGTGCACATCCACAATCAAATAACAAAGGTTTAATAAAACACAATAGATACAAATAAGTGTTAACTCAAAACCCACAAGTGGGAAATGACTTGATAATTGTATTAACATATTTATCGAATATGTACATATCTCATCAACCATAAAAGAAATATCTAAAAGAAAAGATAAATCTTCTTAAACTACTGATAAACCTTGATCATTACCTATGATGTTACCAAACCTCTATGCCTGCATTATGAATACAAATCAAGGATATAAAATCACAACATGGCACTCTAAGTAACCAATTAACAACCATGATCAAAGTCATTAAGCTCAATCACTTTCTCGTGCTCATTGTTTCAATAATCTTATGTAAGTGAGCATATGAAACCTCAACACATCAATGAACCATATGATCAACTTATTATCTTAAGTCCTCATTCCACAAACAGTCCATATTTCTATCCAAGTCATCACTCAACAATTAAAGTATCTATGGAGACAAGTATTGAGTAACAACATATTATAACCTCTATTAGAGGAAGTAAATTGGAAACTAAGTAAACCAATCATGAATGATATAAGAACCTATCTTATGGGAAACAAAATAACAAGTATGTTGAAGAATAATAAATGCTTAACTAAATCTTAATCTAGATCTTATTTCTTTGTCTAGATCATTTTGATCTTGTTGTTTTTCAATCTTCCCTAAGTCATTCTTCAAGAGTAGCCACCACCAGAAAGGAGGAATTACCACAGGAAGATCTTCAAGAAGATTATTTAGAGTGTTCTAGAAGTGTTATTTCAATCTATCATAAGAGCACTTGGAAACTCTTATATTTTGATCTTATCTTATTAACACTCATGAAATTGTGTGATACTCCAATGTTAGTGTTATATAGAAGTAGTTTGGTAACAAGTTTCTAGACCTTGTTAACAGATCACTTTTGTATACTCAAACACTTGAGTGTTATACAAAAATAAACAGAAGGTTGAATAACCTAGTACATCTCAGTCTCTTGTATATGAAAAGTAATTTGGGGACAAGCCTTGCAAACTTGTCAACATATTCTTCTTATATGCTTAAGGCTAACTGATGTCACAAACTATACCTACACTCCTTTTATCATCAACCAATAGAAATAATAACACTAAGGAAACAAGAAACCACAATATAATCATCTAAGTAAAATCTTTGCTTGGAATAAATGTTTGTTCTCACCACAAGGGTGAGATAGTTGAAGATTGAATCCAAGAGATGATATTACTTGCAAATTGACACAAGGTGAAAACAGAAGGCTAGTGGAAACTAGAGAGAAGAACATCAAGCAACAGAAGACCACAAGAAGCAACACTGCCTCAGAAAAGGATTCTAAGAAACTATCCAGTAAATCATTAGGATATATTAGAGAACCAATAACCTTTGTCAAACCCATTAGAGATGAGGAACTCATAATAACATCTTTAATGGAAACAACTATCAAGTATGGGATAATAACAAGCCATTATATCCACATGTCTTGATATGTGGAGGTAGATGAAAACAAGCTTAAAACCTTGTTTTCCAAATCCTTTTCACATGTAAGACTTACAGATGATAATAAAAACTCATCCATATATAACCATGTAAACGATTACATGTTTTAAAACAACATTAGATATTATCCACAATTGAAACCTATGTGGAAAACAAGTAAATCAGATTCCAAAACCACACATGTTTTCCATTTGATCAAGTACTGAAAACAGCAAACATAGAATACACAAACCTAAGTATAACGTCAACCAAAAATGGTTAAGAGTTACAACTATGGAAATAAAAAAGCCTCATAAAAAGAAAACAAGTCCTTTCACCAATTAGAAATCATCTGATATGATTTGGAGTGATATTTCATAATTGGTGAATTTTCCACAATGGATAATAACACTACTCAGTGGTGTTACCAAATTATTTTCTATAAGGGATTATACCTAAAATTGTCCAATTATGATACACCACCTTGGTATCCACAAGTTTGGTGTGTGTACTTTTATTAAATATGCTTTGGCATAATTTTAAAGCCATTAAATAAATTAAGAGAAGAGAAAACAACAAAACCACTTAATCTAGCACCCTAAATAAAAATGCAAATATTCTTCAAATTCACCAAAACAAAATATGGTGAGATGTGAAATTTGATAAGGAATTCAAATATATTTTTTATTAAATTTTATGTTTACAAGAAGACCCTGAAAACAAGATTTTCTTATCAGTTTTTAAGGCATAAGGACCAATTGGCAAAATCTAGAAACTTTAGGGGGTTATTGAAAATGGACATATCTTTTTCCTTCCTTCTTCCTCTGCCAGAAAGCAGAGGAGAACGTCGCCGTGTCGACGCCGATTCGTCACCTCCTCCTTGTCGCCGACTCACGAGGATAAGACCAGGGGAAGACGTCCCCATATGCTTCACTCTCTCGCAGTTGCCCTCTCTCTCGTTTCCTCTATGCAAAGAAAACCCTAACCCTAGCTCTCGGGCACCGCCGCCGCGCCATCGACTCCGGCCGTCCCGGGACAAATTGAGACTGCCGCGAGGTGCAACTCGACCTCCTATACCATCTCATCAAGCGCGGAAGGCGGGAACGGATGGAACCCGACGAATCAGGCCATCTTCTCCAAGCTCGGCCGCCGTCGGTTTTTGCTCATTGCCATCGATTAGGACCTCACCGAGCCGCGTTGACTACTTCATCACCTTCCCCTAGCTCCGGTGAGCAACCCCATGCCCTTGGTTTTCCTTCTCATGGGCCGTAGCAGGTTCCCGTTGAGCGCCGCCATCTGTCGCCGCGCCTTTGCACGCCGACAAGCCGCTGGTGACCATTTGGTCACCGCGCAGGTGCCTAGCGACTCGTCGTGGGCTCCTCCACTTAGTGGAGAGATTTAATTGAGCAATTTTGCAGCGAATTGATGGATTGCAATCCATCTGTGAGGAAGCGAGCTCTGGTGACGTCACATGTGACGTCATCATGACGTTTTGGGAGGATTTCTTTTCGTTTTCTTTTAATTTTGATTTAAAAACCATATATGACCGGTGGGACCCACCTATCAATTTAGATAAAACAGAAATTCAAATAAACTTAATAAATCAATAACCATTAAAATAATTATCAGAAAAATATGAAAAAAATATGGAAATGTTTAAAAAAATAATAATCTAAGTGTTTATCAACTTTTCAAAAATGTTTGATAAAGTTTAAAATTAAACATTTTCTTTAATTAAATTAAATCATTTAAAATTGAGAAAAATAATAAATAATTCATAAAATCAGAAAAATATAAGTTATATACCAAAATTCTCCAAATGACAAATGCAACTCATCTATGATGTTTTCAAGGTCATTTGGCCATGTTTTCATGTGTGCAATATTTTGCCTAATCATTTAATTCATTTAAAATTAATAAATTAATATCTTATTCAAATATTTTTAGAATACTTCAAATGAGATACAAAATTAAAGAGGAAAACATTTTGAAACCAAACATGTCAAACACAAAACATTTTTTTAACTTATAAACTTGTTTCTAAAGGTGTAATGGAATTCTATAATATTCCATTATAACCAACAATAACTATCTTAATATCATTTTCCTTATTAATAAAACTCACATGTTTTCATAACTACTAAACCTATCATCACAAGTCATTAGCAAGTATTGTGATGATAGAGTTCGTTGTACTAGTTCATCGTTTCCAACTAAACTAATTATCATTAGCTCTACACTTTTGAAATATAAAATCAAACATGTTTGTTACCTTTTAAATAATTGTTATCCATGTGCTATTGTCTTGTTACCTCACCAAGCAATCAAAACTTCTACTTAAACATAATAACAATTGTTTGCTAAGTAAAAGTGAAACACACATAAATCTAAAAGTAATAACCACATTACCACAAGTAATAAAACAACTCACCTAAAACTTGTGTGATTGAGATATCGTATCGAACGTGGCTTACATTTGTAAGCTGGGGTATTTTCCAGGGTATTTCACGATGCATCTCATTACTATGCATGTATCATCTTGCCAGTGTTTTCCGTAGTCCTTACTGGGACTACTTTGCTATCTTTCAGAAGTCCGGATTTTCTACGCAACCCTCGAACCCCGAAGACCTGGATTATTATTGTCATTTCAAACTCAGACAAGTTCATCACTTGCTCATATCCTTTGCAGTATCTCATAATAAACTATTTGCAAAACCCCTATCGTATTATCACCTACTCTCAAAAGAATGCATGATCCTATTTTTATAATAATATGACTACTTGAATGAATACCCGAGTGGTAGTGTTCTGTTTGGTGGGCGGATGGGACCATGGTAAGATGAATAGGTCAAAGGAAGGTTCCATCAGCATGGGAAAGTATTACCTAGGAATTAATCACAACTGTTGTCAGGATTCTTGTGCCGTAAATTCTCGTTGACCATGGATCTTCTATGGGGGAAGTAAGTCAGCCGTGATACTTTTCTCGTTCGCTTGTCAACGGACTGCCAGAGACGTACGCTGTAGGTTCTGCGGGACTACATGCACATGGGTGGGAGCCCTTACGTCCCACGGACTCTAGGGTCTATGAGTGTCTGCCAGGGGCGCGTAGATCTCCATCGTGAGGGGTGGAATCAGGCGTTCAATCTGCTGGCGGAAATGGGAGGGCATGCATTGTGCGGAAAAGCACGGTTTGGCTTGGACCAACAACCGGGCCCCACACCTGAGTGGGAGTGGACAGGAATGTACACCTGGTTGTGCAACATGGTCTTGGTCGTCCATGGGTAAAGTAACGCACCTCTGCAGAGTGTAAAAGGATGTGGCATGTTACCCCCTGTTCCGGGAAGGAGCTGCGAACGCCGCAGGAAAGGCAACTCCATGAAAGTTCTAGTCCTGTGAAGATCTGGCGGGCATAGTTTTCAGAATTAAAAGCAACCTCTTGAAGAAAGTTTTACAAAACCTTGCATTAGCTTATGACTCTTTCGAGTCTAAAGCTGTAGTTAGTGCATCAAACTACCCACTATATATCATGAACTTGCTGAGTAACGCTCGTTACTCATTCGTTCCCGTTTGACCCCCTGCTTAGAGTTGAAGCCTTTGGAAGTCGACATCGTGAAGCCATCGCTACCTTGTGAAGCTAGGTGGAGTGATCTACTACTTAGTCGGTAAAGCATCGTCATCGACAACGCTGGTGGAGGAGAAGCTATCAAGATGTAGGTAGAGTCCATTCTTGGACTTAGCTGTTACAAGCCATAGATCAGGGCTGACATTAGCCGTAGTGGATTTAGGTTCTGAGCTAGAGTCATTCTCCAGCTTGGAACTTCGAATTGCTTCTTCTGATGTTTCATTTGCATGAGATCTTCTTGATTCATCAAAGAGATTCTCAAGATTTTGTAATGAAATTTGTATCCTATAGCTTTGCTTGGCCCCGCTGTGTTTCTTTTGTACCACTCTGAGAGATGTAATATTCACGGATAAGTCCTTCTGTGAGTATTATGTCACCGACTTGCGCACTACACATGCAGTGGTGTGCTGGGTCACCACAGCAGATCACCGTCGTGCACGCCGAAGCCGTGCCATTGGTGTACCACCTCCTCCTTGACAACCTCTTATCGGAGATCTCAGGCCCCATCCAGCGATGGCAACGCCGCTCTGTGCCCCCACCGGCGTCACACCATCTCCAGTGAGAAACCGTCGGACATCATCTCTCCGTCCCAACCGCTGCTGGACCAGAAGGGGTCCGCTAGCGCCATTAGCGCGGGCAGCGGTGGCGGCCAGAGGGGGAGAGGATGGAGGGGTTCCTGCCTTTTGATCCAGAGCCGCCCGGGAGAGGAGCGACCATCTCCAATGTGATACCCTAAGAATTTTGTCATTGAATCATCGCCCACTATGATCTACGTAAAATGTAGTAAAAACTTCATGGTCATTTTTAGAGTACAAAGTGGCCATCTCTACCCATGGCATGTCCACCCTTCCAAAGCAAAAGTCATCGAAGCCAAAGTGCGAGCTAAATAGACCAATGTTCTTTACACAATTACACCGCCCCAAGTTGCTTGTGATGCCAACATTGACAGTGGACACTATCACAGTCATCCGAGCCTTGTAGGATGTTGTTGATCCGAGCCATTCCACAAGTGGACATGCACGACCTAGTAGAGGTTCGATATTTGACGAAACATCGTGTACAGGCAATCACACAAGTGCCTCCAATTGAGCGTATCATGTGCTTTGCGTTGTGCCATGTCGAAGCTAGACAAAATATGAAAATAAATCTACATATAAACACAACATTAGTTACCAATAAATATTAAAATCTAAATACATGCATCATTTTTGGTCTGAATTTGTCCTAGCTCAGTACGCATAACAACAATTGATTGTTGATGATATTTTTTTTCAACAGGGAAAGACCCCGAAGGGGTTAGATACTACATTTGTAAGTCAACATGGCTGTACATTTTAGAAGAAGGACCTTAAAAAGTACAACAATAGTAGTACGGTCCTTGGCTTTTACAAACAGAACCAAAACTAAAAAGAGAAAAAGCAATCGAGCTCTTCTTCCTTGAGCCTTCCGTCGCTGCTGAGAAATGGGACCTCGAACGATAGCCCCCCACACAAGCACCAGGGACGAAACCACTTGGTACAGGATGGGAGTGAGCGCGGCCGTGAGTTCACCAAAGGGCCTCCCATGGAGGTTGATAAACACCCAACGCAAAGCCAGCGCCAGGGTGTGGAGTTGCTGCCTTCCAGCACCTCGAGTCGGTAGCCAATCTTGGGCCACCGAGGATCTTCTCCATATGCATGTAGTACCATGAATTTCGCCAAACAGAACAACCTCACCCCCTCACCACCACGGCCGGCCAGAAGGGGAAGCAGATCAGCAGAGATACCGAAGCCAAAGGGGCATATGCGGTACTTATTGAAACGAGCTGTAGCTGAGAACCAACCTACCGTCTTCTTCCTCGGAAGCACAGCAGTGGTACTGAGCCACAACTACCTTGTGCTGCACCATAGCAGAAGAACAGAGAAGCTCGAAGGGACGGGAAGACGACCTTATTTGCCGAGATCTCCAACCGCTGCTCCACCACACGCAACAGCTCCTGCCACCGGAACTGCACGGGGATGGAGGTTGATGTGAGCACGCACAAGAACCGGCCGATAAACTCTTGTACTCTACTCCAAACCACCACGGAGGGCAAAGACGAAACAAATCCTAAATCTAAGCCTACAACTACTATAAACAAAAAGGGATTACCGCCGGAACCATCCTCTCGCCAAGCAGCAACGCTGCCGGAAAGAGAAAAGGAGCGGGGCAGTAGCGGAAAGCGGGGGTCGACTCTCAAAGCGGTGGGTCAAAGCGGTGGAGCGAGTCACTTATGGATGATATTTTCTGGGGGTCCGTTGTGCCTAAATTGACTGAGATTTTATTAAGTCTATCAATTAAGTAAAAATGTAACTCTAGTTTAGAAAAATGTGCCACTAGAGAAAAAGTTCAACGTGCAAGTACAAGAGAAAAGTGTGAGCCGCACACTTCACTAGACTGCAGCCGCACACTTTTTTAACTAAATTACGGTTGCACTATTCACTATTCTAAAAAGGCAAGTTGTACTTTCAACAAAATTACCATTTTATTTTTCTAAATCGATTGAGACTTAACTATTTTAATAGACCAAGACTTAGCAAACCCTATTTTTCTCGTGAAGTCGTAATCTTTTGATACTTATATGAGGTGTTTTTCACCTTGGGTGCACCAGACTTGCTCTCGGCTCGAACATGTCTATCCATGAAATCTTCTGCCGTTGTGTACACGTAACGAAAACGATAGGTACTTGTACCAGTTGAACACAAACTACCGACCTACTCTTAGTTTTTTGACATGGAACAGTCCCCATTCCATTAAGTAGTAGGTTCAGCTATATCACTGGCCACTAGCACCAAAACATGGTTCGGCAAACCATCCAGCCACAAACGGCGGGACGCCTGTCTACTCGCACCGATCGCTGCTAAAGCGTGTGCGACTTCATTACATAGTTAACTAGCTTGCACAAGTTAACTACTCATGCTAATTAAGAGCTTGCTTGCCGCCGTAATTATCCCAAGACCAGGGTTAGCGCCGCCCGGAGGACATGCTTCTCCGGTGCAACGACGGGATTCCTCATAAATCTTCATTATTCGCTCTTCCACCGCGCAGCCTCGGTCGGTGTCCACGTCACATCGGCATGAGTATAACCTCCGAAAGCGACCAACTCGATCGTGCATCGCATATCCACTACAGGAATCGGCGGCGCGTAAGCTACAAATCCTTTGCTTCCGAAGATTCATCCATCGGCCCACGTAAAGAAGAAGCATCCGTTGGATTACATAACGTGGTGCTTTCCTTGAATGCTACTCGAATCTAGCAAATCTACATCGGAACTTTGTTTTCTCTTCACTCGGCATCATCCAGATGGCCCTTCAAAGCTCCAAAGCGGGTTTGGAGATGAAATCCGCTCGTACCGACACCATAGACTTTTTCTCCGACATACTCTCTCAAGAGACACTTCAAACTTAGTAGCCTGCTCGGGGTGCCTGAAAATATCTTTACTATTAAGGTTGTTGTGGTGGTATGGTGTCACACTTCGGATTAATTACAGAACGAATGCCACTATACACCTTTATATCTCTTCACACACGGAACAATTGGCACCGAATTTTCGGAATTTGTTAGCATGATTTGTTTGCATCAACAACACACCGCCCCTACCCCGTCACTTGAGCCCACCGTCAGATTTGTTCTGTTGCCATTCAAACAACCGGATTAGATAGGCATCTACAGTATATCCAACCAAACAAACTACAACAAACTGTTGCGAGGGCGAACTTTCTGGACGGCGTGATGGTTGAGCCGAACTCGTTGCGCCCTCATACTTTTTCTCTCCTCGTACGAAAGAGAAGAAGCACCTAGGATTACCTCACGCCTGCCCACGCGGTCGCCGGTCAGGAGACCCGGGCGCAGCGTAAGATGGAATAATGGGTCCGCCTCAAGCCGGCGGTGGAGGGTCAAAGCAGGCGCAGCGTCCCGGGGAGCTCGACGTACCCGGGTACAACGACTCGTGAGGCTGCCTGGCCATCGCCCTGAGCGACCAGGATCACCCGGCGAGGGCTCAGCAGAAAACTGGTTTGGCCTTGAGACGGAAGTGGACGGGCAGTACCGTGTGACAGCCAAGAGGAATGACCTGTGGTCAGCCACGCCAAGAGTAGCAGCGAGGACCGAGGGCCGTTTTTCCATTGCACGCGAACATCGATTTCGCCTGTGCCAGCAAACTTCAGTCCACCTCATCGCTCTTCAATCTGCCCAGATTAGCATGGAGTTGACATTGGCACACTTGCCAACGATCGTGGAGGCATCATTGGGGAGCTTGCTCTTATTCAGCTAGCTGATCAGGTTAGCACACCGTCCATGATCTGCAATCTCTTCACCTGGACACCAACCAGAGGTGACATATCCTCCCCAAGCCCGTGTAGAAGGTTGACGTGATTTACTTAAAGTATCCTATATTCATTCTTCTGTCTTCGTCTTCAATCTGCGGAAGGTCATGGCTTAAAACATAGCAAAACAATATCCTAAAATATCTTGTGGATGATTGGATCTTAGTAAACACAAAGGGGTCAGAAGATCGACTAGAGAAGAAGAAAGTTACAGGCCTATCCTTGACATAGTGAACCACCAATGTAAGTACTTTCAGCGTTTCGTTGGACGATCTTAGAAAGTTTAAACTACGTCTCATAATTCATTTGTATATACTACCCCGGACTGTATTTTGCCTGGAATTGGATACAATTATTATGAGATCGACAGTTTATGATCTATGTGTTTACCTATAACAAGATGAAATAGTTATGTGGTCGACCACGTGTGAGAATATTTAGAACCCTGCTAAATATCAATTTAAGTACTTTGGGGGACTTGTGTTGTGCCTGTAGATTTTCTTTTGTGTAATTGGATGTTGGGAAATTCCTTCACGGCCGAATGCAACTCAATGAAACTTTCTTTAGATCTTGTGAGCACTATTTTTTTCATGACAATACGAGAGGAATACAATGACGTGTAGGACAAGAACTACACACTCTCTATGCCTCTAAAATGATCCAATATGTACTTCAGAAATTAAGATCCTGTATTTAATAGAAAAATTAATTTATCTGTTGTTCCTCTTCTTACCGTTAAATTGTTATGCAGATCCATGCATGTCCAGGAGTGGAAATATACAAATGTATGCGATGTCCACTTCAACATGTGGGAAGTTTCGAAGTTTCTGAGTGCCCTGCACTTTATGTTATTGTGCTTATTGTCCCGACGGCGAGAATATTTTCGTTTCTGAGTCTGGCTTATCGCACAAACCCATTGGTTTTGATGATTGTTGACTAATTTGTTTTGTTATATGTTTGCACAAAATAATGAGTATTTTGCTTCCATGCAAGAGCGAGGAGGCACGTGCATAAAATTCTGACCTTTAGTTCATGCTCAAAGTAGCAGACCATCTTTATGATGTCCTCTTTTACACGTACAAGTTTGCTTCTCCTTTATTAAGAGCCAAACTAAGATGTCATCTTGTGAATATAAGAAGCTCCTCCACTATAATTTCAAATAATGGACACCTTGCTAGATTGATTAACGATCACACATTTTACTCTATTAACAAACACTGGTGACACAACAAGTGTTATGGTACAAAAGATAGCTCTACATGGGTACACATATTATGCAAAGCGCGTAACATCAGCAGTTGGAACATTCAGTATGAATAAATGGTTGACTAATTTATAATTAGGAGAGCGTGGCTGTTTTAAGTTTATAACTTTTCGCGAACTGAGGTGACCAAGGATGGAGTCTGGTAAGGGCACAACGACGAAGTCAAGGTCATGTGCATGCCGATTAGTATGATGGGGGAGACACTACACAAGAATATCGGTGCATAATGTAGGGAACTAGCTGAATACATGATATTTTTTCATTTATATTCCCTCTGTTCCTAATTATATTATGTTTTAGATATTGCAATGTGGACTACATACAGGTTGAAATGAGTACTTATACACTCTACAACGCGTCTAGATGCATATAAATCTAATAAAATAGAGAAAAGCTAAAATAACTTAGCAACAGTGGAGTATTAGACAAGAGTAGTACGTAACCTCCCGCATAATAACTTAGCATCCAAATCTGCACCTGATTGATCAATGTTAGTAGTGTATTGTGCTTATGCTTATCGATCAAAGGCAAATGATGAAGGAAGAAGCAATTTCTTAGGCTCGCTTGCACCCTGTAGTGATTTTGTTGTGCCATTGTGTCACTTAAATTTTACATTGTTCTCAGGTGATATGTATCCCTTAGGAATTAAATGATATTTTGTAGTAGAAATAACTTAATGATGTACGTTGTTTTGCATCTGAATTATGTGTTTCCCGTTGTGAGTACGATACTTGAGAAAATCTGAAGTGTTGATTAGAAAAAAGAACTAACACCACATATCATGTCCATAACAATGTCATAATCTAATTTCAGTTATACATGAGTGACCGTCATAAGGACATGCCCAACAAACCTCGAAGAAGTCATTATGTTCAGCTCGAATGTCACCCGCAATGCCACCGTAAAGTACAATTTCCTCGCCCCTCTACTCGATGCAGAATCGACCCTTTTATTCCATCGATTCAATCTGGTGGAAACATGCATTGACAATACCAAGAAGATAATAGAATGACTGATCTTGTCTAGCCAGTTACAAGTACAAGGGGAAATAGTCAACTGAAAAATATTTGATGGGCACACAAATTCTTGGATGTTACATATGTTTGGTTACTTAGTTCAATGTGATAATCAAAAAAATTCTGAACGTGCTTAAGAAACAATAAGATGATTTTATATGGATCTTTCTCTCCAGAAATTCTTATCCTCCCAACCCTTTCTTCTCCGAGACTACGGATCACAAAGGAGAGTGTTTTCACGGTATTGTATTGTTTTCACGGTATTGTATTTTATTCAGTAATTATCCATATTAATCATTCCCCACAAACAGATGTACAATTAGGGGAGATTTTCCCAGAGTCTAAGAAGACATACAGTTTATGTCAACACAATGTTGGGAGGCATTGTATCGAGAGTTGTTTTTACTAGGGTTGGTAGCTAGCGAAATCGATTTGTAACAGTTTCGAATAGTTTCAAAGGAGTTTCACACGAGTTAATATTTGTGTATATTGACACGGTGCTTCACATAGGTTCGATACACAAATCTATGTGTTATTTTTATATATGCGCGGATATTTACGTCATTTTTGCATTGGCTAGATGTATGCCAATAAAACATTTTTAATCCACCGTGGAAAAGCACGGGCATTCAACTAGTATAAGCAATTGTTCGAATAAATTACTCCAAAAACTAATATATGTAGGCAAGTTTCGATCCAAGGTTTTGTCGTTGCACTCAACCGGCGCCGCTTACAGGGACGTCTTTTGAGCGTTGGCAGAACAAAACCACCTTATGCCTCGCTGCGATGAACATATTATGAGTTGCCGGTGTCATTCCTACGGGAACGATTGCTCTGAACAGGAGAATGTGTTCACTAAGGAATCATGAGATACAATGCATCACTAAAGAGGTTGAGCTTCTTAAGTGTGATTTATCGGAAAAATTTGTCGTGGGGTGCATAATTGTTAAGCTGCCTAATTTCTGGAGGAGGTTTGCTACCACTCTGAAACATCAGCGGCACGAAATCTCAGTGGATGATGTCATCGGCCATCTGAGCGTCGAGCGAAATTCGAGAGCAAATGATTCGCCCGAAAAAGGGAACAAAGAGACTTCTACTGTCAATATGATACAGAAGAATTTCAACTTCCACAAGCCCAAGGGGAAGAGCGATGTCCAACAGAACACCGATTTCAAGAAGAAGGGTAAGAAGACCTTCAAGAAAGATAAGAAGAAAGGTGACTACTTCACTTATGGTTCAGAGGAACATTGAGCTCACAAGTGCCCAAGCAGGTAGGACAGGACTCCAAGTCTGTCATCATGATTGTGAGCAACATTGAGAATATGGCATCTCAGTATGTTAATTATTTATTGTATTTTCAATTTGCCAGTCTACCGGACTGACACAGATGCAAATATTCATGCGTGTGCTGACATCTCATTTTTCTTTCTTCTTATCAAGTCACAAGGAACAAATCTGTATTGATGGGAATGGCGTGAGTGCTTCTGTTCATGGTGTTGGTACGGTCGATCTAAATTTTACTCCGGAAACAATTATGCAGCTAAAGAACGTGTAGCATGTCCCCGGCATCAAAAATAATCTCGTTAGTTTAAATTGCTGTTCGAGTCTAATAAAGTAAAGTAGTTGTTACGGAATATGAACTGTTTGTTAGAAAATATTATGAATGCGAAGGTTTGTTCCACCTTTCCCTTGGGGATTTTTGTAATAAAATCGTGAACAATATTTATTCAAGTGTCAATGAAATAGAAGTTTAGCATTCACTTATTTGTCACATTGGTTTCGGTTGTATGACGCGCCTAGAAAAGTTGAATTGAGTACCGAGATTCACTTTAGCCAAACGTTCTAAGTGCCATTCGTGTGTGCAAGAAAAGCAACCTCGCAAGTCCTCTAAGTCTGCGGAAGAGAGACACTTGACGCCGTTGGAACTCACATATTCTGATTTCCGTGAGATAAATGGTGTATTGACTAAAGATGAAAATAAATAAGTCATGAATCTGATAGATGATTGATGCAGCCCCAACAATTCCATCAAGTCCCCCTACGACACCTAAAGGAGCCATGACGAGAACACGTGCAAAGGCTATACAAGAAAAGGTGACCTTGCTCTTATCTCTCTATGAATTCGATAAATTGATGAATGATGTGCTATCTCATCAAACGTCCTATATGTGCTCAGCTACGACCCCACAATGGAGCTCTAAGAAGGTGCCAAGAATGACCAAGAGTATGGCCAAGAAGATCGCCAAGAAGCCGCACAAGAAGAAGAAAATAAAGAAGAAGTAGTAGAGAAAAAGCTCTTCCTGGAGTCGTCGGATCGTCCGGCGCCTACCAGGTCGCGGATGGCTACCGGTGCCTACCGCACGAGTGCGGCGTCTCTTGGGTGGGACGTGTCCCCGCGCGTCGGTCCGTCTGGTAAAACCGCGCCAGATCGACCAGCGCTTGGAAACTCTGCATGAGCCCGACAGAAGCGAGAGCAGCTCCATCCGCCGGATGATCTGGCGTCTCAAAAGCCGAATTGTCTGGCGCCCCCGCCTTCATAGAAAAAGGCCCTTGAGCCTTGTAACTTACCCATTTGCCCCACTTGCTATAAATAGGACTGCTCACCTAGATCTAGGGTTAGAGATGATGAAAAGTTGAGATTTGAGCTTTGCTCTTTGGTTCCTCTTGTGAGGCTACTTCTAGTGTGTATCTAGCTACTCTGATATTGCCATCCTTTCCCCTTGGGATTCAGTTGGTTTCATTCCAATCTTTCACAACTGGCCCTTGAGAATATATTGGTACGATGGAAAATCCGCAGGGTTGAACTGGATCGAATTAAGGTGTGTTCGAGTTGGTTGGGGTTTCCGGAGCAAGCCGCGGGTTTAGTTGTCAAGGATCAAACCACCTTGTCCACACTGGTTATCGGTTACGTTTTTCTCTCGATCCCTCTTGTGTTCTTCGTATTCGTTTCCTTTGTCTTTGGTCTTCCATGATATCGGGCCATCCCTTGTGGTTTAACACACAACATATGGTATCAGCAGCCTCGTTGCCACGAATTTGACCTCGCAAGCCAACTTTTCGACCAATTTTTTTTCATCCCCGTCCCTAATTTTGAAAAATCCTAAAAAAAATGAGCCAAAAAGTATTTTGATCCATCTATCGATCCATTGCGTTTTTCATAGTTTTGGTCCATGGATTTGTTACTTTAGATCCCCTACCACCTTTCGGTTTGACCACTTTCCCCAATTTTGCCCAAAAATCCCATAAATTTTGGTTTTGGACGAAGATTTTGTGAAGAACACGAGCAGAATCATGCTCGCAAGACGACGCCAAATCGCCGTTACATCCGGTGCCAGGACTGCTGGTCCATCCAGCGCAAGACTGAAAACAAGCCCCCCTCCTTTTCTTTCCAATTTTGTTTTGGGCAACATTTTTGTTGTGTTTCTCCAATCAGGTTGATTGAACTGCCTAAGCGAAACCTTCAACAACGTCTACGAAATCATCTACGTCGACACTCTGGAGAATTCACTGACTCGACCTCGCTGCAAGTCCGAGTGTGTGTAACTATAGGTATAACTTGCTTCTGCTTGATAACCCTTCTTCCCTCGGAGACACTTATCCTACCAAATTAGCTCATGCAATTGCAGGGCATTGCACTAGTGTCATTTAGAGTGCTTTTTTAGCACTTGTGAGACCGTAGGACGTGTAGCGTCCTCTAACATCTTTGCATTATCATCTAAAATAAAAATAAAAGATAAATATAAAGAGGAAAATAAAAACAATATAGTGGTGCCAAGCTTTTCTCTTTGTAGAAACACCTAGCTTTGCAAACAAGTTGAGAGTGACCGGTGAACACTTTGTGTAAATCTTTCTGCCTTACTTGCAAGCAATCGAGTTAGCGCCTCTCTTGAGTTAGTGTGGCCTCCGAGATTAGTCTTTGTTAGGTCATTTCATCGTCACTCGTCTATTGGCCGCACTAACTGAATATAACATCAACTAGGTTGCAAAAATCATAATAAAGCATGGTAAGATGGTATCCGCTTGACTTAATAGTGTAGAAAAACATAAATGCCAGGGCACCTCCAAAGCTTAAGTGATGACTAGATACAACAATTTCAGTAGAAAAATATTGTAAACATGCATCAGACAATAATATTTTGAGATAATGCACATTATACTCAGTATGACAATCATGCTCTTCTAGTTGGTGCATAAAGTAAGAAGGTGGAGACTCGGCATAAAAGTAAAAGAAAGACCCTTCGCAGAGGGAAGCAGGGATTACTCATGTGCTAGAGATTTTTATGGTCGGACCCATGGATACCAGGGTATCCTGGACCGTCGACTGCGGGCCCACGCCATCTCGGCGTGGTAAGGATTCTCCTGGAATCCATCTCAAAGGCAACCACCTGGGTGCCTCTGGGCCAAGAAGGCCCACCCAACGAAGGAACCCCTTTGAAGAGATCATTGCCAAGCCCTTGGGGAGGATCTCTACCTCATCCCCGCTCCCCTCCTGAGGAATCATCGCTCGCAGGGAGACAAACCATGTGGGGCTGACGTCCTCCTCTCTGCGCCGTGACAGAGGCGCCGCAGCGAGACATACACACTTTGGGTGCAACTGCCACTCTCGTGTATAAAGCGCGCACTACGGCGGCACGCGCCAAAGCCCGTCCCAAAGCTTTCCTCTTCGGTGCAAGAAGACTAGTCCGGCGCTACAAGATGGAAAGAGCGTCACCGGAGCCCCATTGCCCTACCATGGACGGTGGCGTTGTCCTCGACGACCATGACCAAGGGGACAACACGGAGCGCAACTGTCTCCCGCGGTGGCGCTTTGTGGTAGCCCTTTCCCGCCAAGTATGAGCGGTAAATAGGCCCGAAGACTCCGGTATAAGTAGGGCCTTTGAGTCCCCACAGGATTGGATCGATCCATGATAGCCAGTCTAGACCACATGCTCACACTTGTACTATAACTCATGGTTCTCCAATCGACATGCAAGAAGGAGTAGTGTTTTACACCGCAATGGTGGCCTAAACTTGGGTAAACTCACCATGTCGCATTGTTTGTTCATCGAGCTTCCCTCTTGAAGCCTCGCGAGGTGCCTGAGAATGTGGTTAGCCCCTAGTGTTCGAACCTCTGAAGGTGACCCTGTCTTTGACAGAACCACCTCTCCGACATTATTTAATAAAATAGAGGTATTGAAAAGATAATTTTGAGAGAGATATATGTCTATGTCAACGAATAGTAATGAAAAACTTATCATAACCCATGTCAAGCAAAGTTTTTGTAGACTTTTGAGAGAGGTTTCAATTAGCATTTTTTTCCTTTTGGTTGGCACTCCCCCCTTTTCACAAACCAGGTCTAGCCGTATCCACCGGTACCCATCAGCATTCATCAATCCATGTGGAATTTCCTTTTTATTACTTGAATTCATGTTATTTGGCACCAGCTCTCGGAACATTTAGATGAGCACGGATTCCATACTCATCGGGTGAAATAAGGGAATAGAGCTTTGCTTGACATAAACCATGATAATATTTAAACTACTTCCTCATGATCTAAAACAGGAACACATAATAATTTTGAATGTTTAAAGGTAGCACACGAGAAATTTGGTTGGAGTGGCGGTGAAATACCACATATAGGTAGGTATGGTGGAGACATAGGAAAACTTGGGTTTTCGGGAGTTGGATGGACGAGTAGAGCTCATACTCACTATAGTGTGAAGGCTAGCAATATATGAGGAGTGACCAACTAGGAGAGCAAAAACAGTGATAATCATGCATTGCGACAAAACAGCATTGAATAAAGCATGGATATAATATTATAACCCTAAAAATAAAAGAGCACCGATCAAATTGACTTTATTTATAGTCTTACATGTGTGAACATGTGCCGTCGATCCAAATAAGTTCTTCAGAGGGGAATACAATAAAACTATAATGGCTTATGAACAAAAGAACACATGTGAAATTCTATTAACGCATTGAGAACTCCTAACCATTTGATACCAGTCATAGGAAAACATGAACTACTAGAGCAATATTATACATACAGCTGTCTATCATGACAAGCTAATATAAGATCATGCGAATAAACATATGTACAAAAATGAGAGAAAGGAGTTCATACCTGCTTTCTAATCTCTTCCACTTCATCATATATCGTCATTATTTCTTTGCCACTTGCACAACCAGATGACAATAATAATAATAATAATAATAATAATAATAATAAAGCGCAAGCGCCACCGTGGACATGAACTGAACTCTGCAAACAACTATACAATAACAAGAAGAATAGAAAATATTTTTGTTGTTTTCCAAAGGTGAAACAAAGAGAAAACAAGGAAATCTTTTTGTTGTTTTGTAAGTTTTTAAGAAACAGAAAACAAAGCGGAGAGAACACGAACAAATAGACACAAAAGAAAAAGAATGAGGGAAAACCAAGAAACAAGAAAACAAGCAGAAAGAGAAAAAGCGGAGAGAATAAAACCAAACGAAGAGAACAAATAAATGGTTTTCTTGTTTTCTGAATAAGCGAAGAAGCGCTAAAAACAAGGAAACAACAAATTATAAATCATTTTAGGTTTTTTAATAAAAAACACGGGAACACAAAAGAGAAAGAAAACAAAGTAAAACTGAAAAGAACGAGAACACAAAGAAGAAAACAACTAAAAAGCGAAAGTAAAATAAGAAACAAACACTAGCAGGTCTAAAAGAATATACAAAGTATCAAGTAATATGCCAACATAAATAATGAATAGGAATCATAAAGCAAGTGTCAGCGTATACGTACTCCCTAAACTTAAGCTTTTGGCCTACTAGTAGCGCTGATCCCATGGGTTATATCCTGACGTCTGCTGTTGTTGCATGTACTCGTACTGCCGGTCTAGCGAGAGGTCCAAATCCCACTTCGTCTGCTGCAGCGAGAGTCCGTCCATCGAAGTCGACCGAGAAGAAGATCCACCCTCGTGATAAAACAAGGATGGGTCCTCCGCGTACTTGAAGGAGGATGGCCTCGTGGGCTCCTCCTCGTGCGCCTACTCCTAGGTAGTGGGGTCCACATCGAACGTCGGCCTGAGGTACGCATACAAAATATCCTCAGAGATGGACCATAAGAGCTAACATAGCTATGTTAGTCTATCGGCGCCTTCTTTGTTCGATGTTCCATCTCTGGAACATCGAACAAAGAAGGCGCCGATAGACTAACATAGCGGGGTTTAACGTCACCCGCCTCAAATAAAAGTTTATATTTAAAGTCACCATAAGAGCTCTTGGATTTAGAGAAACCATGCGACAATAAAGCAGTAAAATCCAACCTACCAGGGGGTAATAGTTCATCATCAGGATCTAGAGGCACAATAGTTTGAGCAAAGAAAATACGCGAGACAACAATGTCTCAAAAATAAGGTCCTCTACTAGCATTGTTAACAATACGTCTAGCAATTTGCGCACCAACGCTATAAACATAATCTCTATCAATAGCACCAAGCATGATGGAAAGATCAAAGATTGTGGAGTTGTTTTTGAATTCGGCATGGCACCATTTTTTAATGAGAATGCAGGTAGCTAGGCCTTTGCCAAGTTGAGCTTTCAACTTATTGTTCTCCTCAATGATAGATGCTTTGACACACAAATGGTTAGTGACACACGCATTTGCATTTATATCCTTATTTTGAGAGTTTTCATGTGACCCTTAAGAGTCTTGAGATCACTTGAGAGAGCGCTATAAGCATTCTTAAGCTTACCAAAATCGTTAAGGAGATTATCATAACCTTTATTAGTTGAAGCTTGGGGAAGCTAGTTTTGGTGAATATGATATTTTTAGTCCCCCAAGTTTTTAGGAGAAAATTTTGTTTGATGATACCTTGCCTCCAATATATGATGATTATAATGATTGTGGTATTCTAGTTCCACCTATTCACAATGATGAATATGATATTTTTAGTCCACCTACTATTGAGTAGAAAATTTATTTTGATGATACTATGCCTCCTATATTTAATGATTATGGTGATGATAATAATAATGATAGATATTTTGTTGAATTTGCTCCCACTGCTATTAATAAGAATGACTATGCTTATGTGGAGAGTATTAATTCTTTTATGTGTGTGGCTCGTGATAAGAATGTTTCTTATGATAGTTATATTGTTAATTTTATTCATGATGCTACTGAAAGTTATTATGAGAGAGGGAAACATGGTTTTATGCATCTCAACAATATTAATTTTCCCCTATTTATGTTGAAATTTTTGAAGTTGCACTTATTTTGTCCTCCTATGCTGGTTGCTTTGTGCTTTCATGACTTGTTTTACTACAAGATTATTTTTCATAGGAAGTGGGTTAGACTTAAATGTGTTTTATATTTGCTTCTTGATGCTCTCTTATTGTGCTTCAACTCTTATTCTTATGTGATGATCTTCTCAAATTATGATGCCTAGCTGAAAGGCGTTAAAGAAAAGCGCTACCGGGAGACATCCCGTTTTATTTCTCCGTTTCCAACCCGTTTTCCTTCGTTTTCTTTGCACCTGGGAATTCTCTATTTCCTTAGCAAACCCGCTGTATCTTTTCTTTTGAGTTTTTGTTCAGCCAAGTAAAGCCTCTAGTGGAAAGTTGAGCCTATATTTCGGATTTCTGCGCAGAAAACAGATTTCTGCTGTCCACTATTAATTCTGTTAAAAATCACAGAAATTTCAAAATTACCTGAGCTTTTTGTGCTTAATCCTGAGTTATATACGCAACTTTTCTTAGAAGACCACTTTTTTATTTGATCAACAGGAGATATTTGAAAAAATCGATCTTTACCTGTCGTTATGTTTTGACACATTTCTGCCATTTATCGCATTTGCATCTTAATCTCTTTCTTTTGGTGTTATTTTGAGAAAAATAGTTTTGAAAGAAGTTATGACAGTAGCTAATGTGTTTTTGAGTGTTAGAATTGTGTTGAAACTGAACCATGTGAATCTATTATTTCAATTGCACTAACGTTGCTAATGAAGATTGTGAGAATTTTGATGTGAAGGAAGTTTTCAAGGGTCAAGAGAACATGATGATATGATGTGATCAAGAAGAGTGAAAAGCCTAAGCTTGGGGATGCCCCGGTGGTACATCCAAGTAAATTCCAAGAAGACTCGAGCGTCTAAGCTTGGGGATGCCCAAGGCATCCCCTTCTTCATCAACAAATTATCACGTCACTTCTAGTGAAACTATATTTTTATTCGGTCGCATCTTATGTGCTTTACTTGGAGCGTCTTTTATTTTTGCTTTCAGTTTGTTTGGTTTTCTTTGCTGTAATAAATGTTTGGATCCTATCATACTTGTGTGGGGGATAGACACACTCTGTTTTCATTGCTTAGAACACTCTAGTTTTCATTCTTATGATCCTGTGAGTGTTCACTTTTTGCTAGTACTGCGTTTAGCCTTTGTTTTCATGCATCTCTTATTTAGAGCTGTTAGTTTTAGTAGTGTTATGTGAGTAATATCATTTGCTTTCTGTAGCATGTAGAGAATTTTTGTTAAAACATATATTGTATGGTGCTTGTTGGGAAAAGAAACTGCTGCTTGAAGTAGAATTTATAACCTCTGAATATCATCCGAACAAACATTGGGTATTAAGTTGCAAGCAACGGATAATCGCAGTAGGGAAAGTGTGTAATGTAAACAATAACATAAACCTTACACAAAGCATTGTTGTTTTCTCCCTAATGGCAACAACACATCCTCCATCTGTCACGTTTCTGTCACTCGAGCACAGATGAAAAGGAGGCATGAACCCACTATCGAGCATAAATACTCCCTCTTGGAGTTACTAGAATCTACTTGGCCAGAGCATCTACTAATAATGAAGAGCATGCAAGATCATAAATAACATATGCATGAAGATAACATGATAGATTGATAATCAGAAGACATAGCATTCAAGATTCATCCGATCCCAGCAAACACAACATGTAGCATTACATAAAGATGATCTTGATCATGATAGGCAGCTCACAATTTCTAAACATGAGGTACAAAGTGGAGAGAACAACCATCTAGCTACTGCTATTGACCCGTAGTCCGGCGATGAACTACTCACGCATCACTTCGGAGGAGGGCATGGTGGTGTAGAATCCTCCGGTGATGATTTCCCCCTCCGGCAGGGTGCCCGGGAGAGCTCGAGAACCCTCCCGATCTCGGGATGACGGTGACGGCGGCCTCAGGTGTTTCTTGGGTAACAGTGGGATCCTCCTTAGGATTTATGTCTCGGGGGGATTAAATAGGCGAAAGGGCATAGGCGGTTGAGACCTAGGGGCCCCACACCACCCCCCGGTGCGGCCAAGGGGGCGCGCCGCCCTATGGTGTCGGCCCCCTGAGGGGACCCTCCGGGTCTCTTCGGGACTCCGTGGAACCTTCGGGAATTGTAGGACTTCCGGGCTTCAAATTTTCCAATTCCAAGAATATTTTCAGAACAACTTTTCTGAAACCAAAAAGAGCAGAAAACAGGGAACTGGCTCTGTGGCGTCTTGTCAATAGATTAGTCCGAAAAATCGATAAAAATGACATAAAGTGTATAGCAACCATGTGGCAAACAACATGAAAATAACATGGAATGTCAGAAATTAAGGATACGTTTATGACGTATCAACATACCCTAGATTAGTTCCTGGAACATCGAACAAAGAAGGCGCCGATAGACTAACATAGCGGGGTTTAACGTCACCCGCCTCAAATAAAAGTTTATATTTAAAGTCACCATAAGAGCTCTTGGATTTAGAGAAACCATGCGACAATAAAGCTGTAAAATCCAACCTACCAGGGGGTAATAGTTCATCATCAGGATCTAGAGGCACAATAGTTTGAGCAAAGAAAATACGCGAGACAACAATGTCTCAAAAATAAGGTCCTCTACTAGCATTGTTAACAATACGTCTAGCAATTTGCGCACCAACGCTATAAACATAATCTCTATCAATAGCACCAAGCATGATGGAAAGATCAAAGATTGTGGAGTTGTTTTTGAATTCGGCATGGCACCATTTTTTTAATGAGAATGCAGGTAGCTAGGCCTTTGCCAAGTTGAGCTTTCAACTTATTGTTCTCCTCAATGATAGATGCTTTGACACACAAATGGTTAGTGACACACGCATTTGCATTTATATCCTTATTTTGAGAGTTTTCATGTGACCCTTAAGAGTCTTGAGATCACTTGAGAGAGCGCTATAAGCATTCTTAAGCTTACCAAAATCGTTAAGGAGATTATCATAACCTTTATTAGTTGAAGCTTGGGGAAGCTAGTTTTGGTGAATATGATATTTTTAGTCCCCCAAGTTTTTAGGAGAAAATTTTGTTTGATGATACCTTGCCTCCAATATATGATGATTATAATGATTGTGGTATTCTAGTTCCACCTATTCACAATGATGAATATGATATTTTTAGTCCACCTACTATTGAGTAGAAAATTTATTTTGATGATACTATGCCTCCTATATTTAATGATTATGGTGATGATAATAATAATGATAGATATTTTGTTGAATTTGCTCCCACTGCTATTAATAAGAATGACTATGCTTATGTGGAGAGTATTAATTCTTTTATGTGTGTGGCTCGTGATAAGAATGTTTCTTATGATAGTTATATTGTTAATTTTATTCATGATGCTACTGAAAGTTATTATGAGAGAGGGAAACATGGTTTTATGCATCTCAACAATATTAATTTTCCCCTATTTATGTTGAAATTTTTGAAGTTGCACTTATTTTGTCCTCCTATGCTGGTTGCTTTGTGCTTTCATGACTTGTTTTACTACAAGATTATTTTTCATAGGAAGTGGGTTAGACTTAAATGTGTTTTATATTTGCTTCTTGATGCTCTCTTATTGTGCTTCAACTCTTATTCTTATGTGATGATCTTCTCAAATTATGATGCCTAGCTGAAAGGCGTTAAAGAAAAGCGCTACCGGGAGACATCCCGTTTTATTTCTCCGTTTCCAACCCGTTTTCCTTCGTTTTCTTTGCACCTGGGAATTCTCTATTTCCTTAGCAAACCCGCTGTATCTTTTCTTTTGAGTTTTTGTTCAGCCAAGTAAAGCCTCTAGTGGAAAGTTGAGCCTATATTTCGGATTTCTGCGCAGAAAACAGATTTCTGCTGTCCACTATTAATTCTGTTAAAAATCACAGAAATTTCAAAATTACCTGAGCTTTTTGTGCTTAATCCTGAGTTATATACGCAACTTTTCTTAGAAGACCACTTTTTTATTTGATCAGCAGGAGATATTTGAAAAAATCGATCTTTACCTGTCGTTATGTTTTGACACATTTCTGCCATTTATCGCATTTGCATCTTAATCTCTTTCTTTTGGTGTTATTTTGAGAAAAATAGTTTTGAAAGAAGTTATGACAGTAGCTAATGTGTTTTTGAGTGTTACAATTGTGTTGAAACTGAACCATGTGAATCTATTATTTCAATTGCACTAACGTTGCTAATGAAAATTGTGAGAATTTTGATGTGAAGGAAGTTTTCAAGGGTCAAGAGAACAGGATGATATGATGTGATCAAGAAGAGTGAAAAGCCTAAGCTTGGGGATGCCCCGGTGGTACATCCAAGTAAATTCCAAGAAGACTCGAGCGTCTAAGCTTGGGGATGCCCAAGGCATCCCCTTCTTCATCAACAAATTATCACGTCACTTCTAGTGAAACTATATTTTTATTCGGTCGCATCTTATGTGCTTTACTTGGAGCGTCTTTTATTTTTTGCTTTCAGTTTGTTTGGTTTTCTTTGCTGTAATAAATGTTTGGATCCTATCATACTTGTGTGGGGGATAGACACACTCTGTTTTCATTGCTTAGAACACTCTAGTTTTCATTCTTATGATCCTGTGAGTGTTCACTTTTTGCTAGTACTGCGTTTAGCCTTTGTTTTCATGCATCTCTTATTTAGAGCTGTTAGTTTTAGTAGTGTTATGTGAGTAATATCATTTGCTTTCTGTAGCATGTAGAGAATTTTTGTTAAAACATATATTGTATGGTGCTTGTTGGGAAAAGAAACTGCTGCTTGAAGTAGAATTTATAACCTCTGAATATCATCCGAACAAACATTGGGTATTAAGTTGCAAGCAACGGATAATCGCAGTAAGGAAAGTGTGTAATGTAAACAATAACATAAACCTTACACAAAGCATTGTTGTTTTCTCCCTAATGGCAACAACACATCCTCCATCTGTCACGTTTCTGTCACTCGAGCACAGATGAAAAGGAGGCATGAACCCACTATCGAGCATAAATACTCCCTCTTGGAGTTACTAGAATCTACTTGGCCAGAGCATCTACTAATAATGAAGAGCATGCAAGATCATAAATAACATATGCATGAAGATAACATGATAGATTGATAATCAGAAGACATAGCATTCAAGATTCATCCGATCCCAGCAAACACAACATGTAGCATTACATAAAGATGATCTTGATCATGATAGGCAGCTCACAATTTCTAAACATGAGGTACAAAGTGGAGAGAACAACCATCTAGCTACTGCTATTGACCCGTAGTCCGGCGATGAACTACTCACGCATCACTTCGGAGGAGGGCATGGTGGTGTAGAATCCTCCGGTGATGATTTCCCCCTCCGGCAGGGTGCCCGGGAGAGCTCGAGAACCCTCCCGATCTCGGGATGACGGTGACGGCGGCCTCGGGTGTTTCTTGGGTAACAGTGGGATCCTCCTTAGGATTTATGTCTCGGGGGGATTAAATAGGCGAAAGGGCATAGGCGGTTGAGACCTAGGGGCCCCACACCACCCCCCGGTGCGGCCAAGGGGGCGCGCCGCCCTATGGTGTGGGCCCCCTGAGGGGCCCCTCCGGGTCTCTTCGGGACTCCGTGGAACCTTCGGGAATTGTAGGACTTCCGGGCTTCAAATTTTCCAATTCCAAGAATATTTTCAGAACAACTTTTCTGAAACCAAAAAGAGCAGAAAACAGGGAACTGGCTCTGTGGCGTCTTGTCAATAGATTAGTCCAAAAAATCGATAAAAATGACATAAAGTGTATAGCAACCATGTGGCAAACAACATGAAAATAACATGGAACGTCAGAAATTAAGGATACGTTTATGACGTATCAACATACCCTAGATTAGTTCCTGGAACATCGAACAAAGAAGGCGCCGATAGACTAACATAGCGGGGTTTAACGTCACCCGCCTCAAATAAAAGTTTATATTTAAAGTCACCATAAGAGCTCTTGGATTTAGAGAAACCATGCGACAATAAAGCTGTAAAATCCAACCTACCAGGGGGTAATAGTTCATCATCAGGATCTAGAGGCACAATAGTTTGAGCAAAGAAAATACGCGAGACAACAATGTCTCAAAAATAAGGTCCTCTACTAGCATTGTTAACAATACGTCTAGCAATTTGCGCACCAACGCTATAAACATAATCTCTATCAATAGCACCAAGCATGATGGAAAGATCAAAGATTGTGGAGTTGTTTTTGAATTCGGCATGGCACCATTTTTTTAATGAGAATGCAGGTAGCTAGGCCTTTGCCAAGTTGAGCTTTCAACTTATTGTTCTCCTCAATGATAGATGCTTTGACACACAAATGGTTAGTGACACACGCATTTGCATTTATATCCTTATTTTGAGAGTTTTCATGTGACCCTTAAGAGTCTTGAGATCACTTGAGAGAGCGCTATAAGCATTCTTAAGCTTACCAAAATCGTTAAGGAGATTATCATAACCTTTATTAGTTGAAGCTTGGGGAAGCTAGTTTTGGTGAATATGATATTTTTAGTCCCCCAAGTTTTTAGGAGAAAATTTTGTTTGATGATACCTTGCCTCCAATATATGATGATTATAATGATTGTGGTATTCTAGTTCCACCTATTCACAATGATGAATATGATATTTTTAGTCCACCTACTATTGAGTAGAAAATTTATTTTGATGATACTATGCCTCCTATATTTAATGATTATAGTGATGATAATAATAATGATAGATATTTTGTTGAATTTGCTCCCACTGCTATTAATAAGAATGACTATGCTTATGTGGAGAGTATTAATTCTTTTATGTGTGTGGCTCGTGATAAGAATGTTTCTTATGATAGTTATATTGTTAATTTTATTCATGATGCTACTGAAAGTTATTATGAGAGAGGGAAACATGGTTTTATGCATCTCAACAATATTAATTTTCCCCTATT
This sequence comes from Alopecurus myosuroides, assembly GCA_028641055.1. NCBI lineage: Eukaryota > Viridiplantae > Streptophyta > Magnoliopsida > Poales > Poaceae > Alopecurus > Alopecurus myosuroides. The sequence goes on from CM054061.1 coordinate 236,357,842, forward strand.
TATGTTGAAATTTTTGAAGTTGCACTTATTTTGTCCTCCTATGCTGGTTGCTTTGTGCTTTCATGACTTGTTTTACTACAAGATTATTTTTCATAGGAAGTGGGTTAGACTTAAATGTGTTTTATATTTGCTTCTTGATGCTCTCTTATTGTGCTTCAACTCTTATTCTTATGTGATGATCTTCTCAAATTATGATGCCTAGCTGAAAGGCGTTAAAGAAAAGCGCTACCGGGAGACATCCCGTTTTATTTCTCCGTTTCCAACCCGTTTTCCTTCGTTTTCTTTGCACCTGGGAATTCTCTATTTCCTTAGCAAACCCGATGTATCTTTTCTTTTGAGTTTTTGTTCAGCCAAGTAAAGCCTCTAGTGGAAAGTTGAGCCTATATTTCGGATTTCTGCGCAGAAAACAGATTTCTGCTGTCCACTATTAATTCTGTTAAAAATCACAGAAATTTCAAAATTACCTGAGCTTTTTGTGCTTAATCCTGAGTTATATACGCAACTTTTCTTAGAAGACCACTTTTTTATTTGATCAGCAGGAGATATTTGAAAAAATCCATCTTTACCTGTCGTTATGTTTTGACACATTTCTGCCATTTATCGCATTTGCATCTTAATCTCTTTCTTTTGGTGTTATTTTGAGAAAAATAGTTTTGAAAGAAGTTATGACAGTAGCTAATGTGTTTTTGAGTGTTACAATTGTGTTGAAACTGAACCATGTGAATCTATTATTTCAATTGCACTAACGTTGCTAATGAAGATTGTGAGAATTTTGATGTGAAGGAAGTTTTCAAGGGTCAAGAGAACAGGATGATATGATGTGATCAAGAAGAGTGAAAAGCCTAAGCTTGGGGATGCCCTGGTGGTACATCCAAGTAAATTCCAAGAAGACTCGAGCGTCTAAGCTTGGGGATGCCCAAGGCATCCCCTTCTTCATCAACAAATTATCACGTCACTTCTAGTGAAACTATATTTTTATTCGGTCGCATCTTATGTGCTTTACTTGGAGCGTCTTTTATTTTTGCTTTCAGTTTGTTTGGTTTTCTTTGCTGTAATAAATGTTTGGATCCTATCATACTTGTGTGGGGGATAGACACACTCTGTTTTCATTGCTTAGAACACTCTAGTTTTCATTCTTATGATCCTGTGAGTGTTCACTTTTTGCTAGTACTGCGTTTAGCCTTTGTTTTCATGCATCTCTTATTTAGAGCTGTTAGTTTTAGTAGTGTTATGTGAGTAATATCATTTGCTTTCTGTAGCATGTAGAGAATTTTTGTTAAAACATATATTGTATGGTGCTTGTTGGGAAAAGAAACTGCTGCTTGAAGTAGAATTTATAACCTCTGAATATCATCCGAACAAACATTGGGTATTAAGTTGCAAGCAACGGATAATCGCAGTAAGGAAAGTGTGTAATGTAAACAATAACATAAACCTTACACAAAGCATTGTTGTTTTCTCCCTAATGGCAACAACACATCCTCCATCTGTCACGTTTCTGTCACTCGAGCACAGATGAAAAGGAGGCATGAACCCACTATCGAGCATAAATACTCCCTCTTGGAGTTACTAGAATCTACTTGGCCAGAGCATCTACTAATAATGAAGAGCATGCAAGATCATAAATAACATATGCATGAAGATAACATGATAGATTGATAATCAGAAGACATAGCATTCAAGATTCATCCGATCCCAGCAAACACAACATGTAGCATTACATAAAGATGATCTTGATCATGATAGGCAGCTCACAATTTCTAAACATGAGGTACAAAGTGGAGAGAACAACCATCTAGCTACTGCTATTGACCCGTAGTCCGGCGATGAACTACTCACGCATCACTTCGGAGGAGGGCATGGTGGTGTAGAATCCTCCGGTGATGATTTCCCCCTCCGGCAGGGTGCCCGGGAGAGCTCGAGAACCCTCCCGATCTCGGGATGACGGTGACGGCGGCCTCGGGTGTTTCTTGGGTAACAGTGGGATCCTCCTTAGGATTTATGTCTCGGGGGGATTAAATAGGCGAAAGGGCATAGGCGGTTGAGACCTAGGGGCCCCACACCACCCCCCGGTGCGGCCAAGGGGGCGCGCCGCCCTATGGTGTGGGCCCCCTGAGGGGCCCCTCCGGGTCTCTTCGGGACTCCGTGGAACCTTCGGGAATTGTAGGACTTTCGGGCTTAAAATTTTCCAATTCCAAGAATATTTTCAGAACAACTTTTCTGAAACCAAAAAGAGCAGAAAACAGGGAACTGGCTCTGTGGCGTCTTGTCAATAGATTAGTCCAAAAAATCAATAAAAATGACATAAAGTGTATAGCAACCATGTGGCAAACAACATGAAAATAACATGGAACGTCAGAAATTAAGGATACGTTTATGACGTATCAACATACCCTAGATTAGTTCCTGGAACATCGAACAAAGAAGGCGCCGATAGACTAACATAGCGGGGTTTAACGTCACCCGCCTCAAATAAAAGTTTATATTTAAAGTCACCATAAGAGCTCTTGGATTTAGAGAAACCATGCGACAATAAAGCTGTAAAATCCAACCTACCAGGGGGTAATAGTTCATCATCAGGATCTAGAGGCACAATAGTTTGAGCAAAGAAAATACGCGAGACAACAATGTCTCAAAAATAAGGTCCTCTACTAGCATTGTTAACAATACGTCTAGCAATTTGCGCACCAACGCTATAAACATAATCTCTATCAATAGCACCAAGCATGATGGAAAGATCAAAGATTGTGGAGTTGTTTTTGAATTCGGCATGGCACCATTTTTTTAATGAGAATGCAGGTAGCTAGGCCTTTGCCAAGTTGAGCTTTCAACTTATTGTTCTCCTCAATTATAGATGCTTTGACACACAAATGGTTAGTGACACACGCATTTGCATTTATATCCTTATTTTGAGAGTTTTCATGTGACCCTTAAGAGTCTTGAGATCACTTGAGAGAGCGCTATAAGCATTCTTAAGCTTACCAAAATCGTTAAGGAGATTATCATAACCTTTATTAGTTGAAGCTTGGGGAAGCTAGTTTTGGTGAATATGATATTTTTAGTCCCCCAAGTTTTTAGGAGAAAATTTTGTTTGATGATACCTTGCCTCCAATATATGATGATTATAATGATTGTGGTATTCTAGTTCCACCTATTCACAATGATGAATATGATATTTTTAGTCCACCTACTATTTAGTAGAAAATTTATTTTGATGATACTATGCCTCCTATATTTAATGATTATGGTGATGATAATAATAATGATAGATATTTTGTTGAATTTGCTCCCACTGCTATTAATAAGAATGACTATGCTTATGTGGAGAGTATTAATTCTTTTATGTGTGTGGCTCGTGATAAGAATGTTTCTTATGATAGTTATATTGTTAATTTTATTCATGATGCTACTGAAAGTTATTATGAGAGAGGGAAACATGGTTTTATGCATCTCAACAATATTAATTTTCCCCTATTTATGTTGAAATTTTTGAAGTTGCACTTATTTTGTCCTCCTATGCTGGTTGCTTTGTGCTTTCATGACTTGTTTTACTACAAGATTATTTTTCATAGGAAGTGGGTTAGACTTAAATGTGTTTTATATTTGCTTCTTGATGCTCTCTTATTGTGCTTCAACTTTTATTCTTATGTGATGATCTTCTCAAATTATGATGCCTAGCTGAAAGGCGTTAAAGAAAAGCGCTACCGGGAGACATCCCGTTTTATTTCTCCGTTTCCAACCCGTTTTCCTTCGTTTTCGTTGCACCTGGGAATTCTCTATTTCCTTAGCAAACCCGCTGTATCTTTTCTTTTGAGTTTTTGTTCAGCCAAGTAAAGCCTCTAGTGGAAAGTTGAGCCTATATTTCGGATTTCTGCGCAGAAAACAGATTTCTGCTGTCCACTATTAATTCTGTTAAAAATCACAGAAATTTCAAAATTACCTGAGCTTTTTGTGCTTAATCCTGAGTTATATACGCAACTTTTCTTAGAAGACCACTTTTTTATTTGATCAGCAGGAGATATTTGAAAAAATCGATCTTTACCTGTCGTTATGTTTTGACACATTTCTGCCATTTATCGCATTTGCATCTTAATCTCTTTCTTTTGGTGTTATTTTGAGAAAAATAGTTTTGAAAGAAGTTATGACAGTAGCTAATGTGTTTTTGAGTGTTAGAATTGTGTTGAAACTGAACCATGTGAATCTATTATTTCAATTGCACTAACGTTGCTAATGAAGATTGTGAGAATTTTGATGTGAAGGAAGTTTTCAAGGGTCAAGAGAACAGGATGATATGATGTGATCAAGAAGAGTGAAAAGCCTAAGCTTGGGGATGCCCCGGTGGTACATCCAAGTAAATTCCAAGAAGACTCGAGCGTCTAAGCTTGGGGATGCCCAAGGCATCCCCTTCTTCATCAACAAATTATCACGTCACTTCTAGTGAAACTATATTTTTATTCGGTCGCATCTTATGTGCTTTACTTGGAGCGTCTTTTATTTTTGCTTTCAGTTTGTTTGGTTTTCTTTGCTGTAATCAATGTTTGGATCCAATCATACTTGTGTGGGGGATAGACACACTCTGTTTTCATTGCTTAGAACACTCTAGTTTTCATTCTTATGATCCTGTGAATGTTCACTTTTTGCTAGTACTGCGTTTAGCCTTTGTTTTCATGCATCTCTTATTTAGAGCTGTTAGTTTTAGTAGTGTTATGTGAGTAATATCATTTGCTTTCTGTAGCATGTAGAGAATTTTTGTTAAAACATATATTGTATGGTGCTTGTTGGGAAAAGAAACTGCTGCTTGAAGTAGAATTTATAACCTCTGAATATCATCCGAACAAACATTGGGTATTAAGTTGCAAGCAACGGATAATCGCAGTAAGGAAAGTGTGTAATGTAAACAATAACATAAACCTTACACAAAGCATTGTTGTTTTCTCCCTAATGGCAACAACACATCCTCCATCTGTCACGTTTCTGTCACTCGAGCACAGATGAAAAGGAGGCATGAACCCACTATCGAGCATAAATACTCCCTCTTGGAGTTACTAGAATCTACTTGGCCAGAGCATCTACTAATAATGAAGAGCATGCAAGATCATAAATAACATATGCATGAAGATAACATGATAGATTGATAATCAGAAGACATAGCATTCAAGATTCATCCGATCCCAGCAAACACAACATGTAGCATTACATAAAGATGATCTTGATCATGATAGGCAGCTCACAATTTCTAAACATGAGGTACAAAGTGGAGAGAACAACCATCTAGCTACTGCTATTGACCCGTAGTCCGGCGATGAACTACTCACGCATCACTTCGGAGGAGGGCATGGTGGTGTAGAATCCTCCGGTGATGATTTCCCCCTCCGACAGGGTGCCCGTGAGAGCTCGAGAACCCTCCCGATCTCGGGATGACGGTGACGGCGGCCTCGGGTGTTTCTTGGGTAACAGTGGGATCCTCCTTAGGATTTATGTCTCGGGGGGATTAAATAGGCGAAAGGGCATAGGCGGTTGAGACCTAGGGGCCCCACATCACCCCCCGGTGCGGCCAAGGGGGCGCGCCGCCCTATGGTGTGGGCCCCCTGAGGGGCCCCTCCGGGTCTCTTCGGGACTCCGTGGAACCTTCGGGAATTGTAGGACTTTCGGGCTTCAAATTTTCCAATTCCAAGAATATTTTCAGAACAACTTTTCTGAAACAAAAAAGAGCAGAAAACAGGGAACTGGCTCTGTGGCGTCTTGTCAATAGATTAGTCCGAAAAATCAATAAAAATGACATAAAGTGTATAGCAACCATGTGGAAAACAACATGAAAATAACATGGAACGTCAGAAATTAAGGATACGTTTATGACGTATCAACATACCCTAGATTAGTTCCTGGAACATCGAACAAAGAAGGCGCCGATAGACTAACATAGCGGGGTTTAACGTCACCCGCCTCAAATAAAAGTTTATATTTAAAGTCACCATAAGAGCTCTTGGATTTAGAGAAACCATGCGACAATAAAGCTGTAAAATCCAACCTACCAGGGGGTAATAGTTCATCATCAGGATCTAGAGGCACAATAGTTTGAGCAAAGAAAATACGCGAGACAACAATGTCTCAAAAATAAGGTCCTCTACTAGCATTGTTAACAATACGTCTAGCAATTTGCGCACCAACGCTATAAACATAATCTCTATCAATAGCACCAAGCATGATGGAAAGATCAAAGATTGTGGAGTTGTTTTTGAATTCGGCATGGCACCATTTTTTTAATGAGAATGCATGTAGCTAGGCCTTTGCCAAGTTGAGCTTTCAACTTATTGTTCTCCTCAATTATAGATGCTTTGACACACAAATGGTTAGTGACACACGCATTTGCATTTATATCCTTATTTTGAGAGTTTTCATGTGACCCTTAAGAGTCTTGAGATCACTTGAGAGAGCGCTATAAGCATTCTTAAGCTTACCAAAATCGTTAAGGAGATTATCATAACCTTTATTAGTTGAAGCTTGGGGAAGCTAGTTTTGGTGAATATGATATTTTTAGTCCCCCAAGTTTTTAGGAGAAAATTTTGTTTGATGATACCTTGCCTCCAATATATGATGATTATAATGATTGTGGTATTCTAGTTCCACCTATTCACAATGATGAATATGATATTTTTAGTCCACCTACTATTTAGTAGAAAATTTATTTTGATGATACTATGCCTCCTATATTTAATGATTATGGTGATGATAATAATAATGATAGATATTTTGTTGAATTTGCTCCCACTGCTATTAATAAGAATGACTATGCTTATGTGGAGAGTATTAATTCTTTTATGTGTGTGGCTCGTGATAAGAATGTTTCTTATGATAGTTATATTGTTAATTTTATTCATGATGCTACTGAAAGTTATTATGAGAGAGGGAAACATGGTTTTATGCATCTCAACAATATTAATTTTCCCCTATTTATGTTGAAATTTTTGAAGTTGCACTTATTTTGTCCTCCTATGCTGGTTGCTTTGTGCTTTCATGACTTGTTTTACTACAAGATTATTTTTCATAGGAAGTGGGTTAGACTTAAATGTGTTTTATATTTGCTTCTTGATGCTCTCTTATTGTGCTTCAACTTTTATTCTTATGTGATGATCTTCTCAAATTATGATGCCTAGCTGAAAGGCGTTAAAGAAAAGCGCTACCGGGAGACATCCCGTTTTATTTCTCCGTTTCCAACCCGTTTTCCTTCGTTTTCGTTGCACCTGGGAATTCTCTATTTCCTTAGCAAACCCGCTGTATCTTTTCTTTTGAGTTTTTGTTCAGCCAAGTAAAGCCTCTAGTGGAAAGTTGAGCCTATATTTCGGATTTCTGCGCAGAAAACAGATTTCTGCTGTCCACTATTAATTCTGTTAAAAATCACAGAAATTTCAAAATTACCTGAGCTTTTTGTGCTTAATCCTGAGTTATATACGCAACTTTTCTTAGAAGACCACTTTTTTATTTGATCAGCAGGAGATATTTGAAAAAATCGATCTTTACCTGTCGTTATGTTTTGACACATTTCTGCCATTTATCGCATTTGCATCTTAATCTCTTTCTTTTGGTGTTATTTTGAGAAAAATAGTTTTGAAAGAAGTTATGACAGTAGCTAATGTGTTTTTGAGTGTTAGAATTGTGTTGAAACTGAACCATGTGAATCTATTATTTCAATTGCACTAACGTTGCTAATGAAGATTGTGAGAATTTTGATGTGAAGGAAGTTTTCAAGGGTCAAGAGAACAGGATGATATGATGTGATCAAGAAGAGTGAAAAGCCTAAGCTTGGGGATGCCCCGGTGGTACATCCAAGTAAATTCCAAGAAGACTCGAGCGTCTAAGCTTGGGGATGCCCAAGGCATCCCCTTCTTCATCAACAAATTATCACGTCACTTCTAGTGAAACTATATTTTTATTCGGTCGCATCTTATGTGCTTTACTTGGAGCGTCTTTTATTTTTGCTTTCAGTTTGTTTGGTTTTCTTTGCTGTAATAAATGTTTGGATCCTATCATACTTGTGTGGGGGATAGACACACTCTGTTTTCATTGCTTAGAACACTCTAGTTTTCATTCTTATGATCCTGTGAGTGTTCACTTTTTGCTAGTACTGCGTTTAGCCTTTGTTTTCATGCATCTCTTATTTAGAGCTGTTAGTTTTAGTAGTGTTATGTGAGTAATATCATTTGCTTTCTGTAGCATGTAGAGAATTTTTGTTAAAACATATATTGTATGGTGCTTGTTGGGAAAAGAAACTGCTGCTTGAAGTAGAATTTATAACCTCTGAATATCATCCGAACAAACATTGGGTATTAAGTTGCAAGCAACGGATAATCGCAGTAAGGAAAGTGTGTAATGTAAACAATAACATAAACCTTACACAAAGCATTGTTGTTTTCTCCCTAATGGCAACAACACATCCTCCATCTGTCACGTTTCTGTCACTCGAGCACAGATGAAAAGGAGGCATGAACCCACTATCGAGCATAAATACTCCCTCTTGGAGTTACTAGAATCTACTTGGCCAGAGCATCTACTAATAATGAAGAGCATGCAAGATCATAAATAACATATGCATGAAGATAACATGATAGATTGATAATCAGAAGACATAGCATTCAAGATTCATCCGATCCCAGCAAACACAACATGTAGCATTACATAAAGATGATCTTGATCATGATAGGCAGCTCACAATTTCTAAACATGAGGTACAAAGTGGAGAGAACAACCATCTAGCTACTGCTATTGACCCGTAGTCCGGCGATGAACTACTCACGCATCACTTCGGAGGAGGGCATGGTGGTGTAGAATCCTCCGGTGATGATTTCCCCCTCCGGCAGGGTGCCCGGGAGAGCTCGAGAACCCTCCTGATCTCGGGATGACGGTGACGACGGCCTCGGGTGTTTCTTGGGTAACAGTGGGATCCTCCTTAGGATTTATGTCTCGGGGGGATTAAATAGGCGAAAGGGCATAGGCGGTTGAGACCTAGGAGCCCCACACCACCCCCCGGTGCGGCCAAGGGGGCGCGCCGCCCTATGGTGTGGGCCCCCTGAGGGGCCCCTCCGGGTCTCTTCGGGACTCCGTGGAACCTTCGGGAATTGTAGGACTTCCGGGCTTCAAATTTTCCAATTCCAAGAATATTTTCAGAACAACTATTCTGAAACCAAAAAGAGCAGAAAACAGGGAACTGGCTCTGTGGCGTCTTGTTAATAGATTAGTCCGAAAAATCGATAAAAATGACATAAAGTGTATAGCAACCATGTGGCAAACAACATGAAAATAACATGGAACGCCAGAAATTAAGGATACGTTTATGACGTATCAACATACCCTAGATTAGTTCCTACTCGTCCTCGAGTAGGTAAACGACAAAAACACATAATTTCTGAGGTGACATGCTACGAATATAAACTTGATCATCAATAATGTAAAAGCATAAGTAAGTTGAGATCATAGAACTTTAACACAAGCATGATAAATAGAACTTTAATAATAAAGCATATCAATCAATTTGCATCATGAGAAGTAACTCAAGTAAAAAATCATGAATAACAATGCAACGAAATATATACGTTTGTTTCAAGTATAGAGAAAACATGTCAAAGTGATATTTCGCTAGTTCTTAAGAGTGGGGTAAAACGTAAATGCCAGGACACCTTCAAAGTTTATGAGGAATACTAGAACAAATAATTAGAGAACCAGAAATAACACATCATGAATCAATTAATAATGTTTCTGGAAAAAATGCACATAAAACTCAGAATGGCAAAAATGCTCTCTCAATTGTGCATAAAGTTAGAAGATGAAGACTCAACATAAAAGTAAAAGAATGGCCCTTCGCAGAGGGAAGCAAGGATCACTCATGTACTAGAGCTTTTATTTTATTAAACAGAGGTATTGAAAACATGTTTAAGAGAGGTGTATGCTTATGTCAACGAATGGTAAACATAAAATATAGTATGTCACAAGCCAACTAGACTTCACAAGAGCGGCTCCCATAGAAGGACGCATCTGGGTAGAAGGTCATCCCTCTTTCTCTTTTGTTTACACAATTATGCTTTGACTGATAAATCAGGGTGTGAAAGTCCAATCAACAAGTGAGATAAAGATTCTCTATTTACGTCTTCATGAGCTAAAATAGGAGCACAAAACAGGAGTAATTTTGATATTTTAAAGGTAACGCATGAGCAATTTACTTTGGAGTGGCGGTAAAATACCACATGTAGGTAGGTATGGTGGACACAATTGGAAAATTTGTGTTTTTTGGAAGTTTGATGCACGAGTAGAGCTCATACTCAGTACAGGTGGAGGCTAGCAAAAGACTGGGAGTGACAAATCAAGAGATCATAAGAGCCATAATCATGCATAGCGACATAAACATCATTAATCAAAGCATAAGTGGTACCACAAGTTCAAAAACTAAATGATCACGAAGGCTATTCGTGACTGGTTCATAGTCACAAACATGGTGTGAGCATGCGTCAAGTCAACCAAATAAAACATTCAAAGGAGGACACAACAAATTTATGCTTCAATATGACAACAACAACAACTCATGATTCTTTCAATGGTACATTAAAAACTCTCGGCTATTTGAGGATAATCATGCTACAAATTACCACAAGGATTTAAAAATAAAATAACAACTAGCATGATATGAAAAAGTTCTAGCCACATTCTATACAAGCTTCTACTTGCACCGTTAACAATTCTACCTCAAGCAGCAGTTTCTTTTCCCAACAAGCACCATAAAAACATGCTTTAACAAAAACTATCTAAATGATATATCAAGAAAACATGAGAGGACTCAAATAAATCTAATAAAAATAACAGCTCTGAATAAGAGATGCAATGAAAATAAGAGCTAAACATGATTTTTTGCAGCAATTAGAAGAAAAACTAAGAATACTAGCATAGCAAGTATTCAAACGAAAAAGCGGAGCGTGTCTCTCTATGTCGAGACATCGTAGTAGAATTCATAGACGGGGGGTGCCATGAGACTACCGATAGAGACGTGGGGTGACGTGGTTGTGCGAAGGACAATGACACAGGGTTTTTACCCAGGTTCGGTATGGCGCAGTAATGCGACGTTCCTACTCCTGCAATCTCACTATTCAGGACTAAAGCCTGGAAATACAGAGTACAACGTGAGGGTCTATTAGCTGCTCGTCAAGGATCAACCTCTCGAAGAGTTAGCCTTTAGTTTCTTGTCTATCTATCATATCTCCCGTCCGGCTTTATATAACAGTCGGATTAGGGCAGACAGAGTAGGAAACCTAGAAGACTACGGTAACTCTTAACTTGGAAAGTAAGGAATCCGCCTGTCGTGGGATGATCACGGCAGACGTTACCAGGGGTAACTGATCTTGGGGCAAGTCGACACAGGCGTTTGGGAGAGGGTTTAGCTCAGAGGAATACATGATGGAATTCAATCTGGTAGCCGGCGATGAAGTCGCCGAGTCTCCGATCTCACTTTATTAACTCGATCTCTTTGTGTACAAGGGATACTCGATATTCGGCGATATGATTACTACTTGGATCTCTGCAAAACTAAGCACAGGGCCGGTTTATAAAGCACACGTCCCCCTACCTGGCTTGCCCTCCAAGGCGCAGCTTGAGTCCTACCCGAACACCGCTTACAAACCCTAGCTTTTCTTACTGCAACCCACAATCCGGGTTACGAGGCCTACAAACCTTGGGCCTTCTAGAAGTTTCTTTATCCTTAGCCGGATCCTGCGCAGCGTCCTTTGGGCCGGGTTATACCTTGGAGTTGGCCTACCGGGTTATTATCCCCCCATCAGTAGTCCCTAGAATAGCTTGGGCTTCAGAGATCCTTCCTTGAAGCGCTGGCTATTCCCTGCAAAAAATATCAATCACACAAACGTGCGGAGACCGAGTTGAAAATTCTTCATGAAATGACTAGGCCCAACTCCCTGGTGGCCACATAGTAACCCGGCTTTTCTCCAGATGCCTTGCTCAACTTCCCGGTCTAAGCCTTGATAAGAATAGCAAAACTTTATGCTTTTCTCAATAACTTGTCTTGATACCGCGGAGAGGATCTCCTTTTCTTTTTCGTTCGGAGACCTCGCTCTACACTTAAGGCGTATCTCGCAGATTTCACATAAATAGCCGTTACCCCGTAATTTCCGGGTCCCGCCCGTTGGGCTGAGTTTTTTCACCCCGGCCGTTATAAATAAGTCCTTAGAGGTAACCCTAACTCCAACGGCTCACTTTCCCCCATTTCTCTTCCTTCCTTCTTTCAAGCTCGAGCTCACAGAGCATCACCACGGAAGCCTCGCGCGCATCACCGGAGCCCATCCGTTGCCGGTTGCACTCCGCCACAGCGCGCTCCGCCCCGCCGCCCAGATCCGCCGCCAGACCCCCAACCTGTCCGCCAGGAATCGCGAAGGGGCACCAAGCTTGCGCCATTTGCCTCCGCAAAGCTTCACTTCAATCTCCTCCGGTAAGTCTCTCACATCTTCTAATTTACCCTCGCAACTTCTTAACTCCCCCTCAGATTGGATCTGAATTGGGCCGCCCACGATTTCTCGGGTCACGCCGAATTAGTTCAATAGTATTCACTCTAGCCCACCCAATAGGTAAGATATACTCTTCAACTCATTCTCCTGCCAATTGTAATCATTAATTTCACCAATAACCTAGAAATGGAATTCCCAATCTGGGCTCGAGCCGCCCAAATCTTCCGCCTTTGTTCCTATCACCCGGAAAATCCTCCTTCTCCGGCTCATTTGCTCATAACAGATGTACGGACAACCACTTATCATCCCCAAACGCTCATCCATGCATAAAATTCTACAACTTTCGTAATAATGCACGATACCCGGACAATTCACACCTTGCTTAGCAAAGTAATACCCGGATCATATTTAACTTCCAGGCTAACTTGACACCACTCGTCAATACTCGGTCAACTGATAGTTTCCGAGTTTCGTTTCTCACACCCTTTTTTTTGACGCTTTTTCAGGTTAACCCCATGGCGCCCAAGAAGCAGGGAAAGGCGCCGGTTAAAGCCAAAACCACGAACTCCATATCCGCCAACTGGGCGCGGTCCTCCGTCACCAAGGCCAAACTGGAGGAACTGGTCGAGCTAGGGGTTCTTCCCTCTCAAGAAATTATCCACTGGAGGGTACCGGGTAACGAAACTCGGCCCACTCCAGCAGAAAATGAGGTAATTTGTTTTGTTGAACACGTGACCCGGGGCTTCCGGCCTCCGGGTCACCCTTTCTTCCGCGACGTTTTAAGCCATTATGGCCTTCGCATTTTCGACATAGGACCCAACTCTGTACTAAACATCTCCCATTTTATCGTTCTCTCCGAGTCTTA